>CM066168.1:54717007-55317007 GCA_033629205.1 Lithocarpus polystachyus
AAAAAAAAAAAAACTAACAATACCCAACAACAGTATTAGATAAAGAACTGAATAAAAAATCGAAATATTACTTATGCAACAACAATAATTTAGTCGAGGAATCAACAAAAAGAAGCAAAGCCAATGAAGATTAAAAAACAAATATTTAGAAAGAGAAAGAGAGAGGGAAAGATTAGATACATGATATTAAGAGCATCTCACTTGCGTAACTGGGCCTGCGACATTGGAGCTTTTGTGATGGCTATGATGAGTAACGGCTCAGTCCTGGGCAGGAGAGATGGGTATGGTGGACTATCAGGTATACAGAGAGAACGGCTTAGAGAGGCAGAGAGAACGGTTTTTAGGGTTTTTTGTTTGAGGGAGGTTTTAATCGGGATTGTAATTTGTATCTGGTGGGAGAAAAAAAAAGATTTATTATTATTTATATAGGAATTATAAGAATTGTTGACGTGTAAAATTGTATTTATTATTATTTATATAAAAATTGCTGATGTGAAAAATTGTGGAAGTTTCAGAAGTTTCGATTTTATATATATATATATATATATATATATATATGTAGATGGGTTTGCTCCTGAAGATTCTGCTTGTTGTTCGAACTATCAATTAATTTTTCTGGGTCATAGAGTTTAATAATTTCAATAAAGCTAAAGTCGCAACGATTTCATAACAACACCCAATTTTACCTAGCTACCACATGGGTCATTTTAAAAAAGATTGTAGATTTGTGATAGGCCCAAGTGTGAGTTGGTAGACAAATTGCTTTTTGTGAAATTGTTGAGAATTTTTGTTGTGACACTAGTTTTGTTCAACCCCAATTTGCCATGAAATTTCTAACATCATGAAAACCCATAAGACAGGATCATTCTAGTTTTTGTAAATTGGTGGAAACGTACAAGTTATATGCATCAGATTTGATCTTGCAATCTGCTGATCTAATAGGTGAGACAAGTCTATAGTTAGAGTGAAAAGAGTCAAAAACATGTGTTATACTCCGTGCACAACATTGATTAAATTGGGTCCATGAGTAAATTGTTTTGTTATTTAGAAAATGAAGTTGGTGAATACTAAATTAAGCTTGATTTTGTGTCATTATCTCTCGCTCATGTCATGATTATCTGAACCTGAAAAGTATCAATAATTTAATATCTTTTCATACAAGTTTTGTTGTTTGCCTTTTTGTTATATGAGATCTAGTGTAGGTTGTGTTTTGAATATGAAAGTCAATGCTTTTCCTCTGCCTAGCTTAGCTACCCAAACATAATTGTACATCCAATTACTAGGGGCTTTGAAAATATGATAAAATTTCGGGTTAACAGTTTGAGTTTTTTTTCCTAAAAAATTTTATTAATTGGGCATGGAGATGGGATCTGCTTATTCCATTTCACTTGGAATGTCTGTCATTAGATCTAGAGCAAGGATTGTCAAAACTAGTGTAATCAGATTTTATTGCTATAATATTCAGCTTTGCCCTCTTTCTTAAATCTATAAAATTATGACAACCCATTTGGCCTAACCATCCCTTTTATTGTGAAGCTGATAAAAAAAGGGTAAGTTCTAACAAATCCACTAGTGCATGTGCTATGTGTCAAGTGATAGGAATGCCATTTCTTTTTTTATGTTCCCTATTTTTTTTTTTTTTGAGAGAAACAAAAGTTTTTATCTAATTTATCTGTTGTTTAAATAGAATTTGTACATAGAAAATATAATTATTCTTTGTTCTTGGTAAACTTCAGATCTGAGGTGGAGGTGCTGCTGAGAAAGTTGAGTGAACTGTCATTTATTTTATGGTTAATGATTTTCTATTCATGTTTCAGTGCTTTTAAATGAGAATAACTTTTATTTGCTTATAATGTGAGAGTTTTTTTTTTTAATTTAATGGGTTCGGAAACGAAAAAAAAATTCAATTATGACCGTGCTAGAAGATTTTATGTCTTACATTATGGCAATCTAGGAGATGGAGCAGACAATATCGATGTTCCGAATTGTTTTAAATTAAATTCAAAGACATCATTCATTAAGTCCATGATCTTATAGGCAAAGTATTTTGATTTTTGTCTTGAGTGGTTGTTTGAGGGAGAAGATGTACTAATACCAATCAAAATTGAAATGTTTGGACTATCATATGTTATTACTTTTGTGTCTTCTCAATGATGTCATGACTCACATAACTTAGATGCCAACACATATTAATGAGCTTATATTTCTCAAGATTGACCTTTAATTAAAATGAATTGGAATGGGTGTCATCACTCATGCCTATGTGCACATAATTAGTTTTTTCAAAAGTGTAGTAGACAATTGTTTGCAGGAATTAAAAGTACTAACATTATCATCATTGTCAGAAGTAGCTGGATTATTATTATATTCATATAGATTTGGCCTCTGAATGAACATCCTAATTTATTTCAGTGACTATTGAAGTTATTCCAAGAGTAATCAAGCCTTGAGGTTCTGGTGGGAAGTCATGGATATTGGGACTGCTGACTCTGAACCCAGACGAAGTGGATCATTTAGTTGCACAAGCAGTGCCTATTCTTCATTGAGAAGGCGTTCTATAAGTTTGTCAGCAGCTGCACCTGTTCATATTGATGATGACATTGAAAGTGAGATTGTCTCAGAGGCAGGAGATATCGGGGATCGGGCTCTTCATAGCAACAGGCATAGTGAGAGTAGCAGCCACCGCTTTTCTGTTGATTATGCATTAGAGAATAGAGTATCTGCTCCCACTTCTGGGGATACTCTGTTGCACCTTAATAGGTATTGGTCTCGTGATCCACCAACAATGACTACGATCTCCGTAGTGACACCATTGCCTGAGGAAATCATATCTCCCCTTTCCATAGATGCAATTAATTGTGTGCTCTAAAGACAAAAAGCAAGTGAGCTTTCATTAACAATTTCTTATTTCTTTGTCTTTGTTATATAAAATTCCTGAACTATTTTGGTAGTTGTTGATTATTTAATGACTACTTTAAACATGTCTTGTTTCCCTCTGATCTGATTGTTCAAGTAACGGGCGTGTTTCATGTTTCTATATGCAGGACGATAAGGAAAGGTCGCCAAAGTTATTGGATTATGCTTTGTGCCTCATTCATTTAGCTGTTTTTGGGATTCTTGGGGTAATATGCACACTCCTTTTAATTTAGTTTAGTTTAGTTTTTCTTTTTCTTTTTAATTAATTAATTTATTTTTAAGTTCTAGAATGCAATATGCTCATAACTTATAATGCCATTGTGCTTGTTTCTTTTTACAAGTGTGTGGTGTTTGGTTTTTTTGGAGAAGAATTTTGTTGCAGATGTATTTTGGATCAAATAAACCTTCTCTCTTATCCCCGGTTGTGTGTTAAAAATATTTAGGGCTCGTTTGGATGAGGGTGTTTTTTGATCATATCACTCAGTTTCCATTGCTGAGTTCTTAAAACACATGGGTCCCACAAAATTTTTTTTGTTTGGCTTCGTTTTCAACCCTTGTTTCCATCACTCAATTCTTTGATTTTTGAGTGATGAGTTATGGAAACTGAATACACATTTTAAGTTATTTTTAGTTTCCAAAACTCAGTTTCTAATGGCATTTTCGTAATTATCAACTACAATGTTTGACTTTTGGGTTTTTTTTTTTTTTTTTTTTTTTTTTTCAAACAAAGTAACAGAAACTAAGTGATGAGTGGGGTTTGGAAAATTGAGGTATTTTAAGTGATGAGTGATGAAAATTAAAAATTGAATGATGACAATTTACAAACCAAACGGGCCTTTAGTATTCTAAAAACAAAACAAAAAATCTATGGGCACTAATCCATAACATGCAAACACAGCAATTTCTCCCAAGAAATGCAAGTGACAATGACACTGACCGTTTGTAATTGGTATCTATTAGCACCAATCCATAACATGCAAACACAAGTGACAATGACATTGAACTGCTTATAAATGACAACTTTCATCATAAATCAATCATTTGAATTCCAATTGAGAGCATAAAGTCACAATGAATAGTGATAATGTGATATGCCTTTGTTATAGTGCGGGTTTCCAACTAAGCCTTGAATGGGGAACAGGCAAAACATATCTTTTTGCTAAAACAAATGATTGGCAGATCCTTTGGACAATCAATGTAAAACAACTAGATAACTCTCGTAGTCATACAACCAAATTCAATTGCAGCAACATTCGCCAAGCAGGAAGTGAAAATTGAGAAGGTTTCTTCCTCAGCTTCACAACATCACGAGCAAACTTGCCGCCTTAAAAAATTGAATTAATTTGATGCCTTTTGTAATACCCCACGTGTCTTTATTTGAGGTTATTATATATTTTTATATAAATACATAATTGATAGGCCATAAATAATTGAAGTCCACTGTCCCATTAAGCCCATATCTCTGATGTGTTCAATATAAGGTAGAGGAAGAGATAAATTAGGATTTTTATAAGAAGGGTTTCATTACTAAGGAAGCTTGGACGTGTATTTTTCCGTGGTGTTAATTAAAGAGGCAACCAAAGAATTTTAGGTATGATTTCTCATTTGTTAGAATCAAAGAATTAAAGGTTTAGAATTTTATCATAGGGATACATAGATTGTTTAAAGAGGTATTTTTCCCAGAATATGGTTTACACTTTACGTTAGTTTCCTACACATTGAATTCTAGAACAAAGCCATGGATTACAATCTTAATATATGTATAGGACTTTTACGTTTTCATTAGGGTTAATATGTATTAAACCCCAAGTTGCCCACCGTGTGCATTCTAGTACAAGCCGTGAATTTAAAAAGGTTATGTATATGGCTTTACATCTTCTTTTGGTTATATGCATATTAAATCGTAGGTAGCCACTGTGAGTATTTTAGAACAAAGACATGGATTACGAAACTCAATTCATTTATATACCTTTAAGTTTTCATTGGTTTATATATATACTAAATTCTAGAATTGGCCAACGTGTATCCATGAACAAGTCGTGGATCAAATCTTTAGTCATGAGGCTTTCACCTTTTCAATTGTGGTTACATATATATATATATATATATATATATATATATTAGGTGGCTTTAACGTTTTCTTTGGGGTTATGTATATTAACTTAAATCCTAGGTTTGCCTATAGTGTGTATTTTAGAAAAAAGTCATGATTATAGACGCTAATTCACGTTTAAGGTTTTACTTATTGTTAAGGACATATATTAAGTCCTAAAGTATTGGCTGTTACCAAGTTTCAAAAAATTCAAGGAAACATATTTTTGGGTAGAGATTCCTTACATCAGTGTTATTAATTGGTTCATCAAAGTACAAGTCTCTTGAAACAATTAGTATAGTTCAATAAGCTTTATATTTTGTGGAGAATATTAAGTAATTTCCATGATTGAATATGGGTCCTGTTTAAGAGTATTTTGAGACTATTTGGAGGGTGTTTCAGCTTGACTTTCAAAGTAATTCAAGTGCTGTATCGCTGATCAGCACTCTGAGTGGGTCGAGGGTGGTGCCGGTGGTGTCATCCACGACATCAGAACCAGTACTGACCCTTTCTGACTCGATAGTATTGATGGTGGTGTCTTTGTCTCCTACAGTGGCATCAGAGGTTGGGGATGAGGATTTTGTGGGTTTAGAAGGACTGGGTAATTCTGATTTTGAGGGAACTCAAATACCTGGCTCAACTATAAGGGAATTGGTCAGAGACTTGGGGTAATTCCAAAGACTGGATATTGCAGTTGTGTGATGGTAGACAATTAGTGCTCCCATTATCACTGTATCGTTCTCCAGACAGTATGTCAGTCTGCTCAAGTTTGGAGGGAGAGTGTGTCCCAGGTAATGTTTCGAGTACTAATGAAAGGCGGAGGGTTAGTTGGGCAGACGAGGGTGAGGGGTTAGTAGAGTCTTTGTCTGTGGTTCCTGGGTCAAAGAATGAGTCATGGGAATTTGGTGAAAGGTCGAGGTCTTGTGAGGGTGGTGATGAGCCATTAGTTGTGGTACCTTTGGCCACTGAAGGTCCATTGGAGTTGATGACTAGTCATGTGAAGGAGATTGGGTGTAAGGAGAGTGTGGATTGTCAACTATCTCAATGGGTAACCCATAGGATAAAGGCTTTCAAGAAATCTGTGGGCACTTCACTGAAAGGTTTTGAGGAGCAGATTACAGGTTTGTTATTAGCCATTGAGGCCAGAAAGAAAGATAAAAAAAAAAAAAAAAAACTTGTGGTGGGTGATCAAACGAAGTTGGTTAGGTCAGGTTAGAAAGGTCAACGGGGGTTGAAGAATTTGTTGTCATCGTTGAATGTTAAGTATGATCCAAACAAAGTAAGGAATGCAAGTTCTAAGCGGGCTGTTGTGCCTTATCAATGAATGTGAAGATTATTTCTTTGAACGTTAGAGGGTTGAATGAGCAGGACAAAAGGCTCAAGGTTAGAAATTTGATTAGGAAATAGGGGTCAGATGTGGTTTGTCTTCAAGAAACCAAAATGGCGTTGATTAATAGAGCGGTGATTCATAGCTTGTGGGGTGGCCAACATGTTGAGTGGTCTTATTTAGGTTCTTGTGGAGCTTCTGGTGGGGTGTTGGTGATGTGGGACACTCGGGTAGTGAATAAAACGGAGGACGCAATGGGAGATTTTCGGTTTCTTGTAAGTTTACAAGTGTGTCAGATTAGTTTGTTTAGGCATTTACTAGTGTTTATGATCCTAATTTATACCGAGACGAGAGGTTTTTATGGGAGGAACTTTGTGGCTTGAATAGCTGGTGGAGTGTTCCATGGTGTGTGGGTGGTGATTTTAATGTGGTTAGGCTCCCTTCCGAACGATTGGGGTCCAGTTCTGTTACTATAGCTATGCAGGAGTTCTCCAGTTTTATTTCGGAACAAGTTCTCATTGATTTGCCATTGCAAGGGGGATCTTTTACTTGGTCAAATTCTAGAGTAGTTGCTTCAAAGGCTGGGCTGGACAAATTCTTGTTTTCTGCAGATTGGGAGGAGAAGTTTCCAACAGTGTCTCAAAGACGGATGTCTAGGTTGTGTTTCGATCATTTTCTAATTGTCCTAGAGGTGGATCTTTTCAAAAAGGGAGTATGCCGTTTAGATTTGAGAATATATGGCTTAAGGATGAAGGTTTTGTGGATACGGTTCGGTCTTGGTGGGATTCCTATCAGGTTCATGGTGCACCGAGTTTCATTCTGGCCAACAAATTAAATTTCTTAAAAAATGATTTGAAAAGATGGAATGTGGAGGTGTTTGGTCATGTTGAAGTTTGGATTAAAAAATTGTGGAAGGACCTAAGTCCTCTAGAGAATATGGAGGAGAGTCAAGGTTTATCAGCGGAGGAAATGGTTGAAATGGGAAGAATTCGTGATAAGTTAGAAAAGTTACTCTGTTAGAGGAAATAAGTTGGAGGCAAAAATCAAGAGTTCTTTGTATTAGGGAAGGAGACAAGAATACTAAATTTTTTCACCGCATAGCTAACTCTCACAGGAGGGTTAATTCTATTGATAGGCTTATGGTGGATGAGGTGTTGTCTTAGGACTCGGCTGCTATAGCAGATTGTATCTCTCAGTTCTATAAGCAGCTTTATTTGGAGGATGTGGCTCATAGACCTGTCTTAGATGATGTGGATTTTTCTAGTATCTCGGTGAAAGATGCAAGTTGGCTAGATAGGCCTTTTGAGGAAGAAGAGGTGTTTGGGGTGATCAATGACTTTAATGGTGACAAGGCACCTAGCCCGGATGGCTTTTCAATGGCATTCTTCCAATCTTGTTGGGGTGTTTTGAAAACAGAAATTATGGCTGTATTCCAGAATTTCTATTCTCAGGCGGTGTTTAAGAAGAGTCTTAATGCTTCGTTCCTTGACCTTATTCTCAAGAAAGTGGATGCTGTGGAGGTTAAGGACTTTCGGCCTATTAGCTTAGTTGGTGGGATTTATAAGATTATTTCTAAGGTGTTGGCTAATCGGCTTCGTAGGGTGGCGCATGGGCTTATTTCGGATTTACAAAATGCTTTTGTGAAGGGTAGACAGATTTTGGATTCTGTCTTGATTGCTTTTAAATGTATTGATAGTAGATCGAAGTCAGGTGTTCCATATGTGTTGTGTAAATTGGATGTGGAGAAGGCGTATAATCATGTGAGTTGGGACTTTTTAATGTATATGCTTCAGCGTTGTGGTTTCTCAGAGAAATGAAGAAAATGAATAAGATATTACATTTCAACTGTAAAGTTTTCCATTTTGATCAATGGTAGCCCATCTGATTTCTTTGGAAGTTCTAGGGGGCTTTGGCAAGGGGATCCTTTATCTCTTTTGTTGTTTGATATTGTGATGGAGGCATTAAGTCGTATGTTGGAAGTGGCTGCCTCCACCGAGCAATTTTCAGGCTTTTCTGTGGGTAGTACGGTTGGTCCATCTGTGATAGTGTCTCACATTTTATTTGTAGATGACACTCTAACTTTTTGTGATGTTGAACCTTCTCAGATTGCTAATTTGAGGGCGATTCTTGCTAAATTTGAGGAGGTGTCAGGGCTTTATATTAATTTGGGAAAATCTAAATTGGTACCTGCTGGTGAGGTACACAATTTAGAGGCTTTGGTGGGTCTATTAGGGTGTGGGCAGTCTTCTTTGCCATTGAAATATTTGAGCCTTCCATTGGGTGCTAAATTTAAGGATTTATAGGTTTGGAATCCTATCTTAGAGAGAATGGAGAGGAGATTAGCAGGTTGGAAGAGAATGTATTTATCTAAAGGGGGTAAGGTGACACTCATTAAAAACTCTTTCTCGTCTTTACCTACGTACTTTCTTTCCCTTTTTCCTTTACTAGGCAAGGTAGCAAAGCGTATGGAGAAATTACAGAGGGATTTTTTGTGGAATGGGCTTGGTGGTAAACCTAAAATACATTTAGTTAATTGGGCCAAGGTATGTAGGCCTTTGCAGGTTGGGGGGTTGGGTATAAGATGGTTGGGAAACTTCAATTCTGCCTTGCTAGGAAAATGGTTGTGGAGGTATGGTATGGAGACTGATACTTTATGGAGGAGGGTTATAGAGGCAAAATATGGGAACATTTGGGGAGGTTAGTGTATGAAAAAGGTGACGAGTCCTTATGGGGTCAGCTTGTGGATATACATTAGAAGTGGCTGGTTGAACTTCTCTAAACTCCTTGTTTATGATGTGGGGGATGGTACTAGAGTGAAATTTTGAAAGCATGTGTGGTGTGGGGATTGTACTTTCCAAGAGGCCTTTCCAGAACTTTATTGTCTTAGTAGGTTGAAGGGTTCCTCGGTGGCTGAAGTTATGAGTTGGTCTGCTGGGAGGTTTCACTAGAATGTGCAATTTCGTCTTCCACCACAAGATTGGGAAGAAGAAGCCTTTGACCGGTTTATGGGGCTGGTTTACTCTTCGACAGTGCGAGGGTTTGGCCCAGATAAGGTTTGTTAGAAACCTATAAGGAATAGAGGTTTTGAGGTTAGAGGTTGTTATTGCACCTTCTACCCCCCTACTCTTGTTTCCTTTTTATGGAGAATGATATGGCAGTCAAAGGTTCCTCCAAGGGTGGCTTTTTTTTGTTGGTCTGCTTCCTTAGGTAAGATCTTAACAACACACAACATTCGTAAAAGACGAGTGATAGTGCTTGACTGGTGCTATATGTGTAAGAGGTGTAGGGAGTCCGTGGATCATCTTCTACTTCATTGTTCCATAGCTTGGGAGTTGTGGTCCTTGGTTTTCTGCTTGTTTGCTATTCAGTGGGTTATGCCTCACACTGTTCTTGAGTTGTTTGAGGCTTGGCAAGGAAAGTTTGTACGATATCGTCACTTTGATGTTTGGAGATTAGCGCCTCATTGCTTGATTTGATGCATTTGGCGTGAAAGGAATGCTAGAAGCTTCGAGGGTTGTGAAAGTTCTTTGCTGAAGATTAAATCTTCTTTCTTACACACTCTTTTTGAATGGAGTGTGGTTTTTTCTCATTTTTCTTGTTCCTAATATTCTTTCTTTCTTGACCGTTGTTCTTTAGTTTCTTGATTTGTGCCCCCTTAGTACATCCCCAACGTACTCGGTTTGGCAAACTCTATATTATTAATAATATTCTTACGTTATTTATCAAAAAAAAATATACATAATATGCACAATTTTGTTCATTAGGTTCTTAGAAGTTAAAGGTTTTCAAAAGTTATGTTTTTAAGCTTAAGTTTTCTAAAGTTTATAAAAATCATTTTTTTACATCATTAAAAGAGAAACTTCGACCTTTAAATTACGTTTTAAAGAGAAATTTTGAATTCTAAACCCACAACCACTCGCCACCGAATCCACTATCAAATCACAACCACCAAAACAGGGGAAAAAAAAAAAAAACACAACCCACCACCGACCCACCACATCCCACACACCAACCCATTGCCATTGCCAACCCACCCACCGCCGACCCATCCACAGGCCAGCCCTCCCACCACTGAATTCGCACATTAGAACCCACCACCACCGATTCGCCCATCACCAGCAGACCCACCCACCCACAGGCTGACCCACCCACCACTGAATCTGCCCATCTCAACCCACCACCACTAATTCGCCCATCACCATCTCAACCCACCCACTACCGAACCAGGTATCAAATCATTGCAAAAAAAAAAACCCACAGCAACAGAAATCGGTATCAGGTCGAGGAGGTGGCGTAGCGAGGCTAAGAGGATGAGAGAAAAGCAATGAGAGTGAGAAGAAAAAAGTGTGAAAGAAGAAAAGATGAGAGGTTTGATGTCAGGGAGAATGAGAGAGAAGAGAAAAGAAGAAAGTGAAGAGAGAGGAGAGAGAAAAGAGGATAAACAAAAATATTAAACACTTATACCATTTCTGTCTGTACGCTCTCAAATATGAAAGCGTACTGTTCACTCAAGCAAAATATTGTGGCATTTACAACACCTGATGAGAGTGGTTTTTTGGTGTGTCAAATGCCAAATATTTGACATTCGACACACTTAATGGTAATGCTCTTTAGAACTTATACTCCTGAAACTTATACATTTCAACTAATACTCCAGGAACTAAATTAGAACTTATAAGAACTACAATCCTCCAAGAACTACAATCAGATTCATTTTCGGGTTGAACCCTAACACTTAAGAATCTAATCAAAAGTGAATGTTATTAATTCCATTTCGGATCCCGTTTCGGTTTGTCTAGTGGAATGAAATATTTCGGTACCGGCCTATTTCGATGTACCGTTTCAAAGTATTTCAGGGTTTCTAAAAAAACATATATATATATATATATATATGAACACACACGTATATAATATAAAAGTTTCAATATAAAAAAGTGTTACTATTATATAAAATAACTAATTTAATTATTTTTTAAAATTAAATAAAGTAAAATTAAAAAAAAATTTATTTATAATTGTCTACAAATAAAATTCACATTTTGGATAATCCTAAAAAACACAATAAATGTGAAAGTGAAAGTACAAAAGTTCTTAATATTTTAATTAATATATGAATCTTAAAACTATAATAATAAAAGAAGTTTTATGTTCACAATATTTTCACAATAAATTATAAGTGTCTAGTTGTTATTAGTTTTAATTTATACACAATTAAAATTATTTGTTTGCTTACTAGTAACAGCTAATATTAACATATTACTTACAATTTATTGTGTAAGTATTGTAAAAATGTTACCAACATAACATTTTTATAATAATAATATATTTTTCTAAAATAAATTAATATTAATATTATTATAAAGTTATAAACCATTGTACACAGTGAGGAGAATAAAAATAAGAAAAATGCTAACGAGTGCCCTTAGGGCACTCGTTAATAATCCATTTAAAGAAAGTTTTTATGGAAAATGAGAAAAAAGTAATTAATATTTTGACAACTTTTTTCATAACTCGTAAACGTGGAATCAAAACTTTCTTTAAATGAATTATTAACGAATGCCCTAAGAGCAATCATTAGCATTTCCTTAAAAATAAGAAGCACTTGCTTTTGGATTTTTTTATTTTTTTTTAACTGTCTTTGTCATTTCCAAAGTTAATCACGTGATGAGCTTAGAAAAATTGAAACTTGAAATCAATAAAAGTAGATGGGACTAGACTCTAGAAGACACCAAGGGCCTGTTTGATTGGTAGGTTATTTCTTACAAATATTTTCACATTTTAAATAATTTTATACACATTTTAACACATTTTTTCACCCAAACGTAGAAAATAAAAGAATAAAAGACCAGTCTCACTCACTCATGGATGCAAAACGGAGAAGAAGAAGAACAAAAGACCAGTCCCACTCACAGCGGCTCTGGTATGTTTACAAGCTTTACGTGTAACTCTGGTGACCTGTGTGGCGGTGAGCTTGGGTGTGTGGTGTGGTGGAGGTTCGGGCAAGCAAAGGACGGAAGAGGGAGCTAAATTGAGTCAGTAATCAGTTTCTATTTAAAAAAAATTTTAAACTCAACAATTTTAAACATGTATAAATTTTTGAATAGAACGATGAACCACGTCACTTTTAATATAAACCTTATAATTTCTCTTGATTTGATTAGGGACGTAAGTGATAAGGGTGATGGGATAAAATTCTATTGGCTGGCGTAAAACAATTGTTTTACGCCACAGCCCGACCGAGTTGATAGTTATATTCTAAAAAAAAAAAAGGTCCGAATAAAGGAATAAAAAAAAAAAAACAAAGAAAATAAAGAAAGGAATGAAAAAATGGGGTTCGCGGAACGTGCGGTGTCTTATAAATTTAAACTGGTGCGTCCAACTGTACCAAGAGGCGACAACGATAATACATTTTGGAGGTGAGCGAGGTAGGGCATGCTCTCTCTCTCTCTCTCTCTCTCTCTCTCTCTCTCTTTTCTGCACCATTCTTCTTCTCCCGTTCCTGTTACAGCCGTAACCCTTTTGGTCTTTCAGGAAAAATAGAACGCAGGCAACAAGAACTCGCTCACTCAGAGAACCATTGCGATTCTATGTTTCTTATTCATTTGCTCGCAGCAGATTCAAAAAAGCATTCGCTTCTCTTTCATCGATTCTCTCACATACGTACGGTCACCCGTTGCCGTGTTGAATGAGAAATCTCAGAAAACTGTTCCAGCCAGCGCTCTGTTCGATTTTGACTTGACCTTCTTTACAAGTTATTTACTTATTTTTCCATGCATATTGAACGACGCGGTATATTTCAATTTAATATTATTATAATGAACCGTAAAAGTAATAGCTTTTCTGTTGTAATTTTTGCTTTTTTTTTTTTTTTTTTTTATTATTATTTTTGAGTTCACTTTTCATGTTCCTTATTTGTTCAATGTTCATGCATGAGCTAATCTGAAAAAGGTTCACTTCAGATTGTTGTTTCATCGATTTAAAAATTCTAAGGAAATTTTTCCCAATAGTATTTGAGTGGGGTCTGTTTTATATTTTACTCTTTCATTTTTCATGTTCTGTTACTGGAGGAGTACACATCTTTTAGCTCTTCGCAATTTTAGTTATATAGTTGGATTGTCTTTAAAAATAATACTAGTCGCTAACCCGTACGATGCACGGGTTAGTTAAATAAAAATATAATTGTAAAAAAAAAAAAAAAAAAAGAACCAATAAGAGACTAATTTGTTCATCAAGTAATCAACCTAAGTGGCATCATAGCTCATGTACAAAACTATTAATCTATTGTCAAAGGGTCAAATGACAATGTTAAAAACATTTCATAAAGAACTTGTTGATAACAGGTATAGAGAAGGGACTTCTGTAAATCATCAATGGAATTGGAGTTAACATCTCATTGCAAATGGAATATAGCTGTATATTAAAACTAAAAGTAAAGTTCCAATCAATCTCTTTCCATAAAACATTATTGAAACTATATGTAGTTAACCTCGGTTTCAATTAGAAATTACTTGAAGAAACAACTATTTTGAATCATTATCTGAAAAAGGAGCAACATGAAAAACTAAAATAAGATGAAATTCCTCAAACATATTTTAGCATCAATGTCCAAGATGAGCTTTATATATAGCAACCAATTAGTCACTCCAATTGAAAGCACAATGTTTGAAAGAATCTGCCAAGTATCTTACTCACTCACAATTTTCGTCCACCTCCCTAGATCACTAAACTATACATCTAACTACCTTAACTTCAATATTGAATACAAAGACAAAGCCAAAATGTCTCATAAGAAAATGCATACAATAAAGAGCCTTGAAGTCAATAATGTCTATAACCTTGAGATTTTGGAAACCAGATAGAGCCAAGTCTTTTAGCAGCTCATAGCCCAATCCATTAGCCCCTACTTCTAACACTTTTGCATATTTTGCAAGATCCTCACCCAAGTCTCAACTACCACCAATTATAACAAAAACCTT
Organism: Lithocarpus polystachyus; assembly: GCA_033629205.1. Classification (NCBI taxonomy): domain Eukaryota; kingdom Viridiplantae; phylum Streptophyta; class Magnoliopsida; order Fagales; family Fagaceae; genus Lithocarpus; species Lithocarpus polystachyus. Next base: position 54,731,319 of record CM066168.1, read on the forward strand.
CAAAGTTTTAACATATTTGAATAAGGATTAAATCCAAGAAGATTGAAGCTGAAAAATTGATAAGAAAGAGTAGTACCATGTGGGGGTACCTTGTCTGCCGATTAAGTCCATGAAATACAAGAAAAAGAACTGCACCCATAAAAGTTAAACGAAAAGTAAAGACCTAGATATTATAAACCAAAGAAAATAAAAATTACTTTAAGAAAGTGAGTGAATTTGAAGGAAAATTAAACAGCAACATTGCCTTCACATAACCAAGTATATGCTTTGAAGAGCATCTCAAAAAATTAAAACCTATACCTGAAAGGCCAGAAACAACCTTCACAACCTTCTACTTTGATCTATCATCACGTAATCTTAAAATTTACACAGTCTATTTAAGACTTAAAGATTCCAGTTGTGGTACTATGAGATGATAGCCTACCCCAATAAATAAAAATAGAATTGGTAAAGCAAATAATACCTTCATAGATTTCATCCCATCCAGTGTAGTAATGATGTCCATGGAGATCCAAAAAATGTCCCTATTTTAGATTTGCCTTCATCACTCAGCTATACACAAACTTGCTTACAAAATGGTTTCTAAAAATAAAAAAATAAATTGTTGACTGCAATAAGTCAAACTCATTGAACATATTAAGTTGAAGTTCTTTAATAGGAGCTCCAGCTGCATTACCTGCATCAAAACCAAGCTTGGCTCAATAGATAGATAACATAATATACTCTAGATTAACTGAAGGGACTTTCAAAATAGGCCAACTAACACAATAGAGTTGGGTAAGCATAAGTTAAGCAAAAAATGGTTTTAAGTTCCTACCAAGTGAGCAAAAACAACCTTACCATGTGGCTAAGGACCACTGTAAGCAGTAGGAAGTAAGAAGAAATAAACAAACCAAAAATTAGTGGTCTTTTTGTAAAAGAATCAAGATGCAAACAAACACCAAAGTTGACATTCATCAGGTTTTAGCGTGTGAACTGTACAAACCTTACCATAACTAACAAATAAAATTTGTAGATTAAAAATCAAGAATAGAATTACCATAACTTGCAGTGGTGTACCTATTTCCATTTTTGACATTCATCAGGTCTTTTGCGTTTATATCCAGTGGGTTTTTTAGTAACATTTAAGCTTTTCCACTCTCCTCTCATTCACCAGGGGTTGAACCACTAAGCTGTCCTTAGCAATGAGTTTGAAATTATGACCATGATATCCAGAAGTCTTCCCATATATGCGTGCATATATATATATATATATATATATATATATTAAAAAAATAGTTTTATTTGTAATCCCAATTAAGCACTTTAAAATACATAATGCACAAATTATTCTTGATAGTTAAACCAATCTTATGCAGCAATGCCACCCACTGCTGTTGTCTGGTATAAATCTTTTCTATTTTGGACAGAACCTGAGGCCAAGACCACTTTTAAATTAGACCCAAAGTCACAAACTCTTATCTCAATACACAAACCCACCATGAAATAAATCAATAAAAAATCAAACCCAGTTCTCAATATCCCTTAAACTTTCAAATTGATAATCTCAGAGACCATTGTGATTCAATTAATCTCCTTTCTACTATATAAACCTATCTCAACGCCAATCCCAATCCCAATATCTAACATATGAATCATAAAAAATTCAAACCCATAGCTTTGTTTCCACTAAAATTTCAAATACACAATCCCAAAGAATCAGCCAAAGAATTAGAATTTAAAATTCCTCATGAATTTCGAATTTGTATCAAGAATTAAAAGGCTCACAAATCAATGCCTTCATAGAAACTATACATAAAAATCAAGTTTCTAAGTGGTAGCCACATGAATCCAGATAAGAATTCACAAAATTAAATCCAAAAAAAAAAAAAACTAACAATACCCAACAACAGTATTAGCAAAAGAACTGAATAAAAAATCGAAATATTACTTATGCAACAACAGTAATTTAGTCGAGGAATCAACAAAAAGAAGCAAAGCCAATGAAGATTAAAAAACAAATATTTAGAAAGAGAAAGAGGGAGGGAAAGATTAGATACATGATATTAAGAGCATCTCACTTGCGTAACTGGGCCTGCGACATTGGAGCTTTTGTGATGGCTATGATGAGTAACGGCTCAGTCCTGGGCGGGAGAGATGGCTATGGTGGACTATCAGGGATACAGAGAGAACGGCTTAGAGAGGCAGAGAGAACGGTTTTTAGGGTTTTTTGTTTGAGGGAGGTTTTAATCGGGATTGTAATTTGTATCTGGTGGGAGAAAAAAAAAGATTTATTATTATTTATATAAGAATTATAAGAATTGCTGACGTGTAAAATTGTATTTATTATTATTTATATAAATATTGCTTATGTGGAAAATTGTAGGAGCTTCAGAGGTTTCGGTTATATATATATATATATATATATATAGATGGGTTTGCTCCTGAAGATTCTGCTTGTTGTTCGAACTATCAATTAATTTTTCTGGGTCATAGAGTTTAATAATTTCAATAAAGCTAAAGTCGCAACGATTTCATAACAACACCCAATTTTACCTAGCTACCACATGGGTCATTTTAAAAAAGATTGTAGAATTGTGATAGGCCCAAGTGTGAGTTGGTAGACAAATTGCTTTTTGTGAAATTGTTGAGAATTTTTGTTGTGACACTAGTTTTGTTCAACCCCAATTTGCCATGAAATTTCTAACATCATGAAAACCCATAAGACAGGTTCATTCTAGTTTTTGTAAATTGGTGGAAACGTACAAGTTATATGCATCAGATTTTATCTTGCAATCTGCTGATCTAATAGGTGAGATAAGTCTATAGTTAGAGTGAAACGAGTCAAAAACATGTGTTATACTCTGTGCACCACATTGATTAAATTGGGTCCATGAGTAAATTGTTTTATTATTTAGAAAATGAAGTTGGTGAATACTAAATTAAGCTTGATTTTGTGTCATTATCTCTCGCTCATGTCATGATTATCTGAACCTGAAAAGTATCAACAATTTAATATCTTTTCATACAAGTTTTGTTGTTTGCCTTTTTGTTATATGAGATCTAGTGTAGGTTGTGTTTTGAATATGAAAGTCACTGCTTTTCCTCTGCCTAGCTTAGCTACCCAAACATAATTTACATCCAATTACTAGGGGCTTTGAAAATATGATAAAATTTCTAGTTAACAGTTTGAGTTTTTTTTCCTAAAAAATTTTATTAATTGGGCATGGAGATGGGATCTGCTTATTCCATTTCACTTGGAATGTCTGTCATTAGATCTAGAGCAAGGATTTTCAAAACTAGTGTAATCAGATTTTATTGCTATAATATTCAGCTTTGCCCTCTTTCTTAAATCTATAAAATTATGACAACCCATTTGGCCTAACCATCCCTTTTATTGTGAAGCTGATAAAAAAAGGGTAAGTTCTAACAAATCCACTAGTGCATGTGCTATGTGTCAGGTGATAGGAATGCCATTTTTTTTGTATGTTCCCTATTTTTTTTTTTTTTTTTGAGAGAAACAAAAGTTTTTATCTAATTTATCTGTTGTTTAAATAGAATTTGTACATAGAAAATAAAATTATACTTTGTTCTTGGTGAACTTCAGATCTGAGGTGGAGGTGCTGCTGAGAAAGTTGAGTGAACTATCATTTATTTTATGGTTAATGTTTTTCAAATCATGTTTCAGTGCTTTTAAATGAGAATAACTTTTATTTGCTTATAATGTGAGAGTTTTTTTTTTTAATTTAATGGGTTTGGAAACGAAAAAAAATTCAATTATAACCGTGCTAGAAGATTTTATGTCTTACATTATGGCAATCTTGGAGATGGAGCAGACAATATCGATGTTCCGAATTGTTTTAAATTAAATTCAAAGACATCATTCATTAAGTCCATGATCTTATAGGCAAAGTATTTTGATTTTTGTCTTGAGTGGTTGTTTGATGGAGAAGATGTACTAATACCAATCAAAATTGAAATGTTTGGACTATCATATGTTATTACTTTTGTGTCTTCTCAATGATGTCATGACTCACAGAACTTAGATGCCAACACATATTAATGAGCTTATACTTCTCAAGATTGACCTTTAATTAAAATGAATTGGAATGGGTGTCATCACTCATGCCTATGTGCACATAATTAGTTTTTTCAAAAGTGTAGTAGACAATTGTTTGCAGGAATTAAAAGTACTAACATTATCATCATTGTCAGAAGTAGCTGGATTATTATTATATTCATATAGATTTGGCCTCTGAATGAACATCCTAATTTATTTCAGTGACTATTGAAGTTATTCCAAGAGTAATCAAGCCTTGAGGTTCTGGTGGGAAGTCATGGATATTGGGACTGCTGACTCTGAACCCAGACGAAGTGGATCATTTAGTTGCACAAGCAGTGCCAATTCTTCATTGAGAAGGCGTTCTATAAGTTTGTCAGCAGCTGCACCTGTTCATATTGATGATGACATTGAAAGTGAGATTGTCTCAGAGGCAGGAGATATCGGGGATCGGGCTCTTCATAGCAACAGGCACAGTGAGAGTAGCAGCCACCGCTTTTCTGTTGATTATGCATTAGAGAATAGAGTATCTGCTCCCACTTCTGGGGATACTCTGTTGCACCTTAATAGGTATTGGTCTCGTGATCCACCAACAATGACTACGATCTCCGTAGTGACATCATTGCCTGAGGAAATCATATCTCCCCTTTCCATAGATGCAATTAATTGTGTGCTCTAAAGACAAAAAGTAAGTGAGCTTTCATTAACAATTTCTTATTTCTTTATCTTTGTTATATAAAATTCCTGAACTATTTTGGTAGTTGTTGATTATTTAATGACTACTTTAAACATGTCTTGTTTCCCTCTGATCTGATTGTTCAAGTAACGGGCGTGTTTCATGTTTCTATATGCAGGACGATAAGGAAAGGTCGCCAAAGTTATTGGATTATGCTTTGTGCCTCATTCATTTAGCTGTTTTTGGGATTCTTGGGGTAATATGCACACTCCTTTTAGTTTAGTTTAGTTTTGTTTAGTTTAGTTTTTTTTTAATTTATTTATTTATTTTTAAGTTCTAGAATGCAATATGCTCATAACTTATAATGCCATTGTGCTTGTTTCTTTTTACAAGTGTGTGGAGTTTGGTTTTTTTGGGGAAGAATTTTGATGCAGATGTATTTTGGATCAAATAACCCTTCTCTCTTATCCCCGTCTAAGGGCCCGTTTGGATGAGGGTGTTTTTGGATCATATCACTCAGTTTCCATAGCTGAGTTCTTAAAACACGTGGGTCCCACAAAATTTTTTTTGTTTGGCTTAGTTTTCAACTCTTGTTTCCATCACTCAATTTTTTGATTTTTGAGTGATGAGTTATGGAAACTGAAAACACATTTTAAGTTATTTTCGGTTTCCAAAACTTAGTTTTCAATGGCATTTTCGTAATTATCAACTACAATGTTTGACTTTGGGTTTTTTTTTTTTTTTTTTAAACAAAGTAACAGAATTGAGTGATGAGTGGGGTTTGGAAAATTGAGATATTTTAAGTGATGAGTGATGAAAATTAAAAATTGAGTGATGACAATTTACAAACCAAACGGGCCTAATTTAGTATTCTAAAAACAAAACAAAAAAATCTATGGGCACTAATCCATAACATGCAAACACAGCAATTGCTCCCAAGAATGCAAGTGACAATGACACTGACCGTTTATAATTGGTATCTATTGGCACCAATCCATAACATGCAAACACAAGTGACAATGACATTGAACTGCTTATAAATGACAACTTTCATCATAAATCAATCATGTGAATTCCAATTGAGAGCATAAAGTCACAATGAAGAGTAGTGATTATGTGATATGCCTTTGTTATAGTGCGGGTTTCCAACTAAGCCTTGAATGGGGAACAGGCAAAACATATCTTTTTGCTAAAACAAATGATTGGCAGATCCTTTGGACAATCAATGTAAAACAACTAGATAACTCTCGTAGTCATACAACCAAATTCAATTGCAGCAACATTCGCCAAGCAGGAAGTGAAAATTGAGAAGGTTTCTTCCTCAACTTCACAACATCACGAGCAAACTTGCCGCCTTAAAAAATTGAATTAATTTGATGCCTTTTGTAATACCCCACGTGTCTTTATTTGAGGTTATTATATATTTTTATATAAATACATAATTGATAGGCCATAAATAATTGCAGTCCACTGTCCCACTAAGCCCATATCTCTGATGTATTCAACATAAGGTAAATGAAGAGATAAATTAGGGTTTTTATAAGAAGGGTTTCATTACTAAGGAAGCTAGGAGGTGTATTTTCCTTGGAGTTAATTAAAGAGGCAACCAAAGAATTCTAGGTATGATTTCTCATTTGTTAGAATCAAAGAATTAAAGGTTTAGAATTTTATCATGGAAAACGTTAGGGATACATAGATTGTTTAAAGAGGTATTTTTCCCAGAATATGGTTTACACTTTACGTTAGTTTCCTACAGATTGAATTCTAGAACAAAGCCATGGGTTACAATCTTAATATATGTATAGGACTTTTACGTTTTCATTAGGGTTAATATGTATTAAACCCCAAGTTGCCCACCGTGTGCATTCTAGTACAAGCCGTGAATATAAAAAGGTTATGTATATGGCTTTAAATCTTCTTTTGGTTATATGTATATTAAATCGTAGGTAGCCACTGTGAGTATTTTAGAACAAAGCCATGGATTACGAAACTCAATTCATTTATATAACTTTAAGTTTTCATTGGTTTATATATATACTAAATCCTAGAATTGGCCAACGTGTATCCATGAACAAGTCGTGGATCAATTTTTTAGTCACGAGGCTTTCACCTTTTCAATTGTGGTTACATATATATATTAGGTGGCTTTAACATTTTCTTTGGGGTTATCTATATTAACTTAAATCCTAGGTTTGCCTATAGTGTGTATTTTAGAACAAAGTCATCATTATTGATGCTAATTCGCCCATCACCATCTCAACCCACCCACTACCGAACCAGGTATCAAATCATTGCAAAAAAAAAAAAAAAAAAAAAAGAAAACCCACAGCAACAGAGATCGGTATCAGGTCGAGGAGGTGGCGCAGCGAGGCTGAGAGGATGAGAGAAAAGCAATGAGAGTGAGAAGAAAAAAGAGTGAAAGAAGAAAAGATGAGAGGTTTGATGTCAGGAAGAATGAGAGAGAAGAGAAAAGAATAAAGTGATGAGAGAGGAGAGAGAAAAGAGAATAAACAAAAATATTAAACAGTTATACCATTTATGCCTGTACGCTCTCAAATATGAAAGCGTACTGTTCACTTAAGCAAAATATTGTGGCATTTACAACACCTGATGAGAGTGGTTTTTTGGTGTGTCAAATGCCAAATATTTGACATTTGACACACTTAATGGTAATGCTCTTTAGAACTTATACTCCTGAAACTTATACATTTCAACTAATACTCCAGGAACTAAATTAGAACTTATAAGAACTACAATCAGATTCATTTACGGGTTGAACCCTAACACTTAAGAATCTAATCAAAAGTGAATGTTATTAATTCCGTTTCGGACCCCGTTTCGGTTTGTCTAGTGGAATGAAATATTTTGGTACCGGCTTATTTCGATGTACCGTTTCAAGGTATTTCGGGGTTTCTAAAAAGACATATATATATATATATATACACACATATATATATATATATATGAACACACACGTATACAACATAAAAGTTTCAATATAAAAAAGTGTTACTAATATATAAAATTACTAATTTAATTATTTTTTAAAATTAAATAAAGTAAAATTAAAAAAAAATTATTTATAATTGTCTACAAATAAAATTCAAATTTTGGATAATCCTAAAAAATACAATAAATGTGAAAGTGAAAGCACAAAAGTTCTTAATATTTTAATTAGTATATGAATCTTAAAACTATAATAATAAAAGAAGTGTTATGTTCATAATATTTTCACAACAAATTATAAGTGTCTACTTGTTATTAGTTTTAATTTATACACAGAATTAAAATTATTTTTTTGCTTATTAGTAACAGCTAATATTAACATATTACTTACAATTTATTGTATAAGTATTGTAAAAATGTTACCAACATAACATTTTTATAATAATAATAATAATATGTTTTTCTAAAATAAATTAATATTAATTTTATTATAAAGTTATAAACCATTGTACACAATGAGGAGAATAAAAATAAGGGAAATGCTAACAAGTGTCCTTAGGGAATTAATTAATAATCCATTTAAAGAAAGTTTTTATGGGAGATGAAAAAAAGTAATTAATATTTTGACAACTTTTTTCATTTCTCATAAAAGTGAAATTAAAATTTTTTTTAAATGGATTATTAACGAGTGTCCTAAGGACAATCGTTAGCATTTCCTTACATATAATAGACACTTGCTTTTGGATATTTTTTTTTAAACTTTCTTTGTCATTTCCAAAGTTAATAACGTGATGGGCTTAGAAAAGTTGAAACTTGAAATCAATAAAAGTAGATAGGACTAGACTCTAGAAGACACCAAGGCCTGTTTGATTGGTAGGTTATTTCTTACAAATATTTTCACATTTTAAATAATTTTATGCACATTTTAATACATTTTTTCACCAAAACGTAGAAAATAAAAGAATAAAAGACCAGTCTCACTCACTCGTGGATGCAAAACGGAGAAGAAGAAGAACAAAAGACCAGTCCCACTCACAGCAGCTCTGGTATGTTTACAAGCTCTACACGTAGCTCTAGTGACCCGTGTGGCGGTGAGCTTGGGTGTGTGGTGTGGTAGAGGTTAGGGCAAGCAAAGGATGAAAGAGGGAGCTAAATTGAATCAGTAATCAGTTTTTATTTTAAAAAAAATTTTAACTTAGCAATTTTAAACATGTATGAATTTTTTAGTAAAATGATGGATCACGTTACTTTTAATATAAACCTTATAATTTCTCTTGATTTTGATTAGGGACATAAGTGATAAGGGGGATGTGGTAAAATTCTATTGGCTGGCGTAAAACAATTGTTTTACGCCACAGCCCGGCGGAATTGATAGTTATATTCTAAAAAAAGAAAAAGAAAAAAAAAGGTCCGAATAAAGGAATAAAAAAAAAAAAAAAACAAAGAAAATAAAGAAAGGAATGAAAAAATGAGGTTCGCGGAACGTGCGGTGTCTTATAAATTTAAACTGGTGCGTCCAACTGTACCAAGAGGCAACAACGATAATACATTTTGGAGCTGAGCGAGGTAGGGCATGCTCTCTCTCTCTCTCTCTCTCTCTCCTTTCTGCACCATTCTTCTTCTCTCGTTCATGTTACAGCCGAAACCCTTTTGGTCTTTCAGGAAAACAAGAACGCAGGCAACAAGAACTCACTCACTCAGAGAACCATTGCGATTCTATGTTTCTTATTCATTTGCTCGCAGCAGATTCAAAAAAGCATTCGCTTCTCTTTCATCGATTCTCTCACATACGTACGGTCACCCGTTGCCGTGTTGAATGAGAAATCTCAGAAAACTGTTCCAGCCAGCGCTCTGTTCGATTTTGACTTGACCTGCTTTACAAGTTGTTTGGTATCTCTCTCTCTCTCTCATTATACATGCATCCATTATTTACTTATTTTTCCCAAGTGCATATTGAACGACGCGTTTTATTTCAATTTAATATTATTATAATGAACCGTAAAAGTAATAGCTTTTCTGTTGTAATTTTTGCTTTTTTTTTTTTTTTTTTTTTTTTGAGTTCCCTTTTCATGTTCCTTATTTGTTCCATATTCATGCATGAGCTAATCTGAAAAAGGTTCACTTCAGATTATTGTTTCATCGATTTAAAAATTCTAAGGAAATTTTTCCCAATAGTATTTGAGTGGGGTCTGTTTTGTATTTGACTTTTTCATTTTTCATGTTCTGTTAGTGGAGGAGTACACATCTTTTAGCTCTTCGCAATTTTAGTTATATCGTTGGATTGCCATTAAAAATATGAGTTTGCTCCTGAAGATTCTGCTTGTTGTTCGAACTATCAATTAATTTTTCTGGGTCATAGAGTTTAATAATTTCAATAAAGCTAAAGTCACAACGATTTCATAACAACACCCAATTTTACCTAGCTACAACATGGGTCATTTTAAAAAAGATTGTAGATTTGTGATAGGCCCAAGTGTCAGTTGTTAGACAAATTGCTTTTTGTGAAATTGTTGAGAATTTTTGTTGTGACACTAGTTTTGTTCAACCCCAATTTGCCATGAAATTTCTAACATCATGAAAACCCATAAGACAGGTTCATTCTAGTTTTTGTAAATTGGTGGAAACGTACAAGTTATATGCATCAGATTTGATCTTGCAATCTGCTGATCTAATAGGTGAGATAAGTCTATAGTTAGAGTGAAAAGAGTCAAAAACATGTGTTATACGCTGTGCACCACATTTATTAAATTGGGTCCATGAGTAAATTGTTTTATTATTTAGAAAATGAAGTTGGTGAATACTAAATTAAGCTTGATTTTGTGTCATTTTCTCTCGCTCATGTCATGCTTATCTGAACCTGAAAAGAATCAATAATTTAATATCTTTTCATACAAGTTTTGTTGTTTGCCTTTTTGTTATATGAGATCTAGTGTAGGTTGTGTTTTGAATATGAAAGTCAATGCTTTTCCTCTGCCTAGCTTAGCTACCCAAACATATTCATCCAATTACTAGGAGCTTTGAAAATATGATAAAATTTCTGGTTAACAGTTTGAGTTTTTTTTCCTAAAAAATTTTATTAATTGGGCATGGAGATGGGATCTGCTTATTTCATTTCACTTGGAATGTCTGTCATTAGATCTAGAGCAAGGATTTTCAAAACTAGTGTAATCAGATTTTATTGCTATAATATTCAGCTTTGCCCTCTTTCTTAAATCTACAAAATTATGACAACCCATTTGGCCTAACCATCCCTTTTATTGTGAAGCTGATAAAAAAAGGGTAAGTTCTAACAAATCCACTAGTGCATGTGCTATGTGTCAGGTGATAGGAATGCCATTTTTTTTTTTATGTTCCCTATTTTTTTTTTTTTTTTTGAGAGAAACAAAAGTTTTTATCTAATTTATCTGTTGTTTAAATAGAATTTGTACATAGAAAATAAAATTATTCTTTGTTCTTGGTGAACTTCAAATCTGAGGTGGAGTTGTTGCTGAGAAAGTTGAGTGAACTGTCATTTATTTTATGGTTAATGTTTTTCTAATCATGTTTCAGTGCTTTTAAATGAGAATAACTTTTATTTGCTTATAATGTGAGAGTTTTTTTTTTTTTTTTTTAATTTAATGGGTCCGGAAACGAAAAAAAATTCAATTATGACCGTGCTAGAAGATTTTATGTCTTACATTATGGCAATCTTGGAGATGGAGCAGACAATATTGATGTTCCGAATTGTTTTAAATTAAATTCAAAGACATCGTTCATTAAGTCCATGATCTTATAGGCAAAGTATTTTGAGTTTTGTCTTGATTGGTTGTTTGAGGGAGAAGATGTACTAATACCAATCAAAATTGAAATGTTTGGACTATCATATGTTATTACTTTTGTGTCTTCTCTATGATGTCATCACTCACAGAACTTAGATGCCAACACATATTAATGAGCTTATATTTCTCAAGATTGACCTTTAATTAAAATGAATTGGAATGGGTGTCATCACTCATGCTTATGTGCACATAATTAGTTTTTTCAAAAGTGTAGTAGTGGAGAATTGTTTGCAGGAATTAAAAGTACTAACATTATCATCATTGTCAGCAGTAGCTGGATTATTATTATATTCATATAGATTTGGCCTCTGAATGAACATCCTAATTTATTTCAGTGACTATTGAAGTTATTCCAAGAGTAATCAAGCCTTGAGGTTCTGGTGGGAAGTCATGGATATTGGGACTGCTGACTCTGAACCCAGACGAATTGGATCATTTAGTTACACAAGCAGTGCCAATTCTTCATTGAGAAGGCGTTCCATAAGTTTTTCAGCAGCTGCACCTGTTCATATTGATGATGACATTGAAAGTGAGATTGTCTCAGAGGCAGGAGATATCGGGGATCGGGCTCTTCATAGCAACAGGCACAGTGCGAGTAGCAGCTACCGCTTTTCTGTTGATCATGCATTAGAGAATGGAGTATCTGCTCCCACTTCTGGGGATACTCTGTTGCACCTTAATAGGTATTGGTCTCGTGATCCACCAACAATGACTACGAGCTCCGTAGCGACACCATTGCCTGAGGAAATCATATCTCCCCTTTCCACAGATGCAATTGTGTGCTCTAAAGACAAAAAGCAAGTGAGCTTTCATCAACAATTTCTTATTTCTTTATCTTTGTTAAATGAAATTCCTGAACTTTTTTGGTAGTTGTTGATTATTTAATGACTACTTTAAACATGTCTTGTTTCCCTCTGATCTGATTGTTACAAGTAACGCGCTTGTTTCATGTTTCTATATGCAGGACGATAAGGAAATGTTGCCAAAGTTATTGGATTATGCTTTGTGCCTCATTCATTTAGCTGTTTTTGGGATTCTTGGGGTAATATGCACACTCCGTTTAGTTTAGTTTTTTTTTTAATTAATTAATTTATTTTTAAGTTCTAAAATGCAATATGCTTATAACTTATAATGCCATTGTGCTTGTTTCTTTTTACAAGTGTGTGGTGTTTGGTTTTTTTGGGGAAGAATTTTGATGCAGATGTATTTTTGTGTTGCCTGATAATATATGTTTAAAAACTAACTTCTCTGAAGCAAAGGTATACAGATCAAAGGATATAATATCCAAAAAAAGAAAAAGAAAAGAAAAAGGAAGTTCTCTTAGAGTGTCATTGTAATTATTATTGTTAATTATCCATGTCTGACATAACCAGATGTGAACCATAGTGCTGGAGTTCTGAACTATCCAACCTCTTGGAAGTAACTGAACAGTTTTTTGACAAAAGTTGGAGAGGCTCAAATTAGTGTCTTAATAATTTGGACATACTACGTCCATTTTGTCATAAGAATTTGGAAATAACTAAAATTATTAATTTATCATACGTATGAATTGTAGTTTTGTTATTGGGCAGGTTGGAATTTCAGTCTTCTCTGGATCAGACAGAATTTCCACTTTTGCATTTGATTAATTGTAAATTTCATGTTGGTAAGTATACTCAGCAATATTATGATATTTAACATGACACAATGTGCAGGTTTTGACAAGGTATGTGCTACAAAAGCTGTTTGGTCCTGGAGTCGCTGGCTTGACAAACGATGAAAACATTCTGTACCTTGACCTTCCTTCCAATATGGTCTCTCTCTCTCTCTCTCTCTCTCTCTCTCTCTCTCTCCTGATTCATGCACAAGCATTCAGAGCATTTTAGTGGATTCACTTGGAAAAAAATGCATATGAACTACTTTACATTTGACATATAGATGTGTCTTATTTCAATGTTATTTCAAGTGTTTAATTTCCATTGGAAGAATCATTGTGAATCACTGATTTGGTCCTTTTTTTCAATGTGTGTATCATGCATATGCTTGGGCTTTGTGAGAAAATTATAGTGGCAGGTGATGTGGTTGAGGAACCACTCATGCTTGAACCAATCCGAGCCCTATCGTGTGGTGATAGTTTAATGTTTACTTTGTTAAAAAGCACAAATTAAGTTATGAGTATTTGGAGGATATAATTAAAGAATCAAGATAAGTTAATTTATGAGAAAAGAATTAAATATGTTGAACGCACTGATGATAACTATAGTCAATTGTAGCTAATTCTTTATGGTCATGCAAAGTAAAATTGTTTGAGTGGTATTTTACATTTGACATATAGATGTGTCTTATTTCAATGTTATTTCAAGTGTTTAATTTCCATTGGAAGAATCATTGCGAATCACTGATTTGGTCCTTTTTTTAAATGTGTGTATCATGCATATGCTTGGGCTTTGTGAGAAAATTATAGTGGCAGGTGATGTGGTTGAGGAATCACTCATTCTTGAACCAATTCGAGCCCTATCGTGTGGTGATAGTTTAATGTTTACTTTGTTAAAAATCAAATTAAGTTATGAGTATTTGGAGGATATAATTAAAGAATCAAGATAAGTTAATTTATGAGAAAAGAATTAAATATGTTGACCATGCACTGATGATAACTATAGTCAATTGTAGCTAATTCCTTATGGTCATGCAAAGTAAAATTGTTTGAGAGGTATTTTACATTTACTCCAAAGATAAAATTGTTTTGGATAACATTTGCTTCTAGAGTTGGGACTTTTGTTGTAGTCACTCTCCATATTCAGTTACAATAGTGGATGAGACTATGCGAGTGTTTAAGCCTACATTTTTCCTAGCTCTGAAGAATCGCTTATATGATTATACGCTCCTAATTACAACTTATGTCTGGCATAAATTATGAAGGTCTGTCACAGTACAGGATAGCTAGGATTGGGAAATTAGAAATTCATCTTGATTCTTTGGTTTGGTAAAGTCTTCGTAATGGAACTTTGTGTTGTGCTTGGTGTTGGGCTTAAGAGTGCCCTAGGACTGACATTCTTATATGCAGTTTCTTGCTTTCAACCCTTCATATGTGTGTATAAAGGTCACAAAAGAGTGAGACATTAATTGGAAGATATAAGATATTCTGCTTCAAATTATAATAATAACAATAATAATAATAATTTTTTTTTTCATTTTTTAGGTTGGTTCTTTCTTGATGGGGTGGTGCGGTATTGTTTTTAAAGCAGACATATCCAGCGTGTCAGACCACCTAGCAATAGGATTGACAACTGGTTATTTGGGAAGTCTTACAACGTTCAGCGGTTGGAACCAGAAAATGCTTGATCTTATTGTTGATGGCCACTGGGTGCTTGCTGTGCTTGGTTTTCTTGTAGGTAAAAATCCATACTGTAAGAACTATGTTGATGTAGTAGTGTAGGTAATCTGGTCCATTAGAATTAGAAATATTAGATTTGAATTGTATATCCCACTTTAGTCTATTCAAAACTTAACAACAGTCTATAGCCTGCTCTGGCATGTAAGAGTGAGATGGTCCTTTAATCTGTATGATTCCATGCAGGCTTGTTTCTTGCGGCCTATTCCATTATTTTTGGGATTGAGACAGCCAAGGGTTTCAGGTGGCTTCTAACAAGGCGAAATGCGTGCACAGGAAGTGGCACTCCAAGCTCAGGCAGCAACTGGAGGGTGGACAGCTTCAAGCGTCACTTAGCAGTCATGGTGGTGTTGATTTTGATGCTAGGCTTGTTATGGGGTGGATTTGGAGCACTGTTGAGGGAGGAGTTTAGCAGTGGCAGCAGTGGTGCTCGGCTATGGTTGGCTTGTTTTGTTGGACCTCCAGGTGTGTGGATCAGGTGGTTCTTAGCCAGACTTAATGGACGTGGGTTAGGCAGGGCTGGTTTGTTTAAATGGGTGCCATTTGGGACTCTAGCGGCCAATGTTTCTGCAGCTTGCATCATGGCAGCACTATCTACTGTGAAGAAAGCTGTAAGTGTTGAGAAATTCAATCTTGGGAATTTCCCAAATCATGTAAAAAATAACACGTCTCCATGAGCGTTTGTTACATGCATAGCACATGACCACAATCGTGAATCATTTGGTGCAGGTGAATAGCCAGACTTGTGATACTGTGGTATTGGGCATACAACTTGGATTCTTGGGCTGTCTGAGTACTGTCTCTACCTTCGTTGCTGAGTTCAATGCAATGAGAGAAAGCGAACGCCCTTGGAGGGCGTATGCATATGCCTTGATTACCATTTGCATCTCATTCGGGTTGGGGATATTAATATACTCTGTACCTGTTTGGACAAATGGGTATGGGTAATATGTTTTTGTTTTTGTTTTTGTTTTTTTTTGGTGGAGGTAGAGCATGTTGATGGCAGCCTTATTGTATAAATCATATATGCCTTGATATCAAGTTGACATTTAGTTGACCAAAATGCTGAGGAGATAGTTATAATCAGCATGTATGCCTTGATATCAAGTTGGCATCTAGTTCACTAGAAAGCTGAGGGATCCTAAAAATTCATATAGGTACTACAGAATTATCAACAGATGAGTATTTTGTTTGTAAGTTCAGTGTAAAGTGGTGGTTATGCCATCATGTCTTTGCAAGTGCCAGCCATTTTGAAGCACATTTTGCTTTGTTAACATTTGTGCTGGAGGGTTGAATAGGTTGATGTGGTACATGCCAACGCATAGGCGCACATCATTTGCTGCATATGGAGGTCCTTGATCTTGAAATCATTGTTGATGATTAATGTACTTTATTTTTTTTTTAATAATTTAACAGTTGGGGGAGGGGGTTTTCTAATCCCGAATATCTCCTTTGGAAACACGAAGAGCCAATTGAGGTAAGGCACTTGGCATTGACATTTGACGATTAATAAATGTGAATTGAGCGTAGAGTTGTGGATGGTGTGCACCAATTTTGCCCTCAAGCTCAGAGCTTCAACTCCCTATTCTAGTTTCTAACGTATTAGGCACTTAGGTTGATTTATGCGGAGTTATATTGTCTGCTCGAAGAAACAGCCTTGTGCTGAGATGTGTGTCATGTTAAATTGTAGTGAACTTTGATCAAAGTTGCAGAAGTGTTTGCCAGTCATTCCATGGCCAAGCTCGAAATGCATTTAATGCAATCTTTAAAAGGAGCAAGCCGCTGTGACGAAGCTCTTTTATTTATTTATTTATTTAGAAATTTGGTTATCTAGTGGCAGCATGAATTGAAGTTGAATGGGTTTTGTATGAATGGATTTGGGTGTCAGTGGCTTGGGGTGATTTGAGATGGTTGTCTGTATGGGTTTGATTTGTGATCCACTTTGGATCACATGAATGAATGGCGCACAATATCGTCCAACAAAACCAGAAAAAAGTTGAATTTTTAAAATTTAAGCACAATAGGATCATGGTTGTCAAAATCCCGATTTGGATCTTACGCTTTTACGATCTCACCTGCCCAAAATGATCCGGATCTTTCAAGGATTTTAGCGATCGTTCAGGATTGTACAATTTTGACGATTCCAAACGATCCTGGTTTCTTGTAATTTCTTTAACTTGACAGAATGCTCAGTTGAACCCAAATCTAAAAGTTGAAACGCAGCATTTAATGTTGCTACGCTCAGGTTGAGCCACATCAGCTGTCATGTCATTACCATTTTTTTTTTTTTGAATTTGTCCTACAATTTAAAAATGGTTTTTCTAAATTTAAAAATCCTAATAAAAAGAAAATAACTCCCAACTTTATCTCTTTCATAGTTACAATTTTAGACAGCAACTCTTTGTTTTCCGTGGTTACAATTTCAAACAGCAACCATTTGTGTTCCACAGTTACAATCTCAAACGACAACCCTTCAATTTCCTAACACCAGACTTTAACTTTCTGACTCCTTCATCTCTTCATCTCCTCACACTATATTAATACTAAAAATCTATATCTATCCATGTATAAAATAAAACACCATTTCTTATTGCACCAGCCACATTTACATTTAAAACACTTGAAAACAAGTGACTTTTCGTTAGTAGTTTAAACGTTTTGATTCATTAGAACGTTTAAAGAAACAATGGTCTGATTCATTAGAACTTTTTTTTTTTTTGACAATAATTCATTAGAACGTTTTGAATCTTGGGTAGTAATTACAACCTGTTTCATATTCCTAACCATAAAAAACTATGTATATATATATATATATAATCTAACAGTTTACAAATATCTTTTTCTTTTTCTCCCTATACGTTCCTCTCTCCGTGTCTCTCTCTCACTCCTTCATCTCTCTCACTCTCCGGTTTCCGCACATCCAAGTGAGTGTTGACTTAAAACTTCCCAATTCAATTTCTGATAGTGGTTTTTGCTGTTATATTATTGCAATTTTAATGTGGATTCCTTCCCTTTGTAAGTTTGGATTTTTCTTTTTAAGGTTTATGTGTAGGCACTGATTTGTGAGCCTTTGATTTATAGATAAATTCGAAATTTGAAAGGAAGTTTTAGATAATTATTTTATTGGTTTCCATTAGGGATTTCAAGTGTATTTGAAAGTTTAGGGAAAACTAAGAAATAGGTATGATTTTTTAACGATTCATTTATGGAGGGTTTGTGCATTGACATTAGAGTTTGGGAATTTCTCTGCAAATTTAAAAATTTTCATTTAGAATGAATTTGGGTCTAATTTAGAGGTGGCTTGGTGTTCTTGAGCGTAAATTTGGAAATGAACTGTGGGTATGTGAATGTAAGGTCATACCTTGGAGATTTTTACTAATTTGCTTGAGTATTGGTTATGGGATTGACATTGAACTTGGAATTGGTCCTAGCCATTTGGTATATAATTTTGAAAGAAAATTTCAGGCTTTCTGAATTAGAGGGGTTGATGTAGTACAAAGATGCAGAGACAATAGAGTGTGCAACTGAATGGGCTATCTTAATTGATTCCTTTACTCCCTGTAGAAATATACTCCTAGGGTTGGCCACACCCTTCACTTGCAATGTTGAGGCTGAATTACTTGAAATAGAGATTATGTCTATTAATGAAATAGAGAAGCAAAGCAGAAAAAAGCACTATTATAACGGTTAGTCTTTTCTGTTGCTCACCATCACTGTTATATAAGCATATAAATCTTCTTGAAGCCAACATTTTATGGCTTTTCATGCTTAGCAATTCTTCTATTGATGTAAATAGTGAAGATCAACATCTTATTGCTTCTAATGGGAGGTATCAATATGTTTCTAATTTGTAGATTCCATTATTCTAAATATTCTTTAGGTATTGGAAATATTGTTTTCCTCTATTATAGCACCCCTAGATTAACCAAGTTCTATTTCTTGGTTATATCTGCTAGGTGTTTGACAAAAGGCCTCTAAGAGCAACTAGTTTTACTTGACATTATTGCACTTATGTTAGTTTACAAGCCTATACAGGTGTTGAGATTATAGTATAGATGAACTGTCATAAACTAGATGATGACCCACTAAATTCTGTATTTATGTTTATTTACTTTTATTTATCACAATAATCATAAATATCTTAGACATTGTACCTGAGGTGTGCATTTTTGCTTTATGCAGATTGGGGATATGTTGTCTTGGTTTTGAATAATGGAAATATAATTGTATGGACTATCTAACGTGTTCATTCCCACACCTTTTGATTTATGTTTGGAGTGTGAATTCTTGGTTTTATGCTACATTCTAATTTTAGGAATTTTCTTGAAATTAATAATTTTTAAGTTTTTTTTTTTTTTTTGAATTTGTGGGTTATTGGTTTATAAATAGATATAAATCATGTCAGATGTCAAAACTCATGTACAAATTAGTCCTCAAATCTCTGTTGGTTACATCCTAAATGTAATTCCTCATTATTCAAGTTGGCTTGGGCTGCCTATATTATATATTTGGATTTAGAAAAATGCAAGGGTGTTTAGTGGCAAAGTATTATTAGAGGAGGCTATGTTGTATCTGTTCAATCGTAAAGTGTTTAGTTTGTCGTGGGTGTAATTATTGGGTGGATTCAAGTTGTAGTAATTTTAATACTATTTTATCAAAAAGTTGTTCTCTTTCCAAGTTTCTGTTTTCTTTGTATGTTAAGTCATGTTTTTCTCTTTTTGATGTTAGGCATAAAGAAAATGGTAAGTTAAATTCTACCACAAGTCTCTAATATGCTTTTGTTGCTAACTTCACTAAGGTAACAGAGCTGTTTGGAAGTAATCTTTAAGTTATGATATGATGAGTGGAATCCTATTTTACATTCAAAGATTTTCTTTTGCAGCTCTTTACACGCATCATTTGATCAACTTGAACGAAAATTCTTGCATGCTTAGTGTTGATTTCATTGACTACAACCATAAAATAAAGGATAACATGGTCCAGCTGAGAAGGTTGCCGCTGTAGCTCTTTCTAAATAAATAAATAAAGATACATTTTTTCTTTTAATTTTTCCCCCACAAAATATGAAATATCTGTGATAAGAAGAGTTAGACAATATATGTGATTGATGATATTATTAACAACTATGTATGATATATGTTACCTCCAATGCATGACGGATGAATATTACTTCATTTTCATGGGAGTATTGGTACATTTGCAATTCAATAGTCCAATGTCACTTTTCTTCTAATGCATGCATAAGTTTAGTTTCCATATATAATATATTTTAGATTGTGTTTGGCAGGGAATGATGAAAAATTAGTTGTTTGCAAGGATCGTGGAGCTAATGTTTACATCAATTACAAGATGGAGGATTTTGTTAAAAGGGTGAAGGAAGAAACTAGTGGAAAATGTATTTTCTCTAATATTAAAACCTCACTTTTCTTCAACTACAGATTAGTGAAACTAAAGAATATGATTATTATTTTGTTAAGTGGACATTTTCATAGAGAAGTCTTTGTTATTGTTTGTTATTGTCAAGAAAGTTAATATGTTATTTCCTTTTTCAAGGCATATAAGCTGCAATTTTGGGAGTATCTAGGGTACCATGGAAAAGAAAAAACACTGCTAAGGGCCTGAAAACAAATTTTTGTTGCTCTTTGGGGCCATGTTTAACTTTGCCTTGAGGTGAAAAATGAGACTACATAATACAAAAATACAATCCCTCTGCAGAATGTACAACAATATAGAGATACAATTGTATATAGTAATGAAGATTTCCATCCATAAGAAGTGGAAGCATACAAGCACAAACAAATTATTTTCGTATTTATTTGTATGTGAGTTTTTGACTTTTTGTTATATTATTGCAATTTTAATGTGGAAATTGTTATATGAACCTATGAAATAACCCTCAAGTTACTATTAACTTTGATTTATTTGTTCATATATACTCTAGAGATAACATATATAATATTATATCATGTTAATATAAAATTAATTGACATTTTTTGATTTATTAGTACTTAATAAAGAAAACAAATACATTAATATATTATAATAAAATTGCCAAACTTTCCTGTGCATAGCACAGGTTAACGACTAGTGAAAAATAATATCCCAATAGACCAAGTTTTGTTATTCTAATGTAGAGAAATAGAGTGTTAATTGAACCAAACGAAAAATAACATCTCAATAGAGTGCCACGTTTTGAGATTTTTGATTTCTTTAAATAATGCTTACAAATGGATGTAATGATATATGGTAATTACATAAAATGAATGCAAATTTATGATTTTTTATGAAGGTATAATTTATGTGAATATTTAACATACCATTTTGTTTTTTTTTTTTTTTTGTTTTGTTTTTGTTTTTGTTTTTTTTTTTTTTTTTTTTTTTTCAAATAATGTAGGATCTTACAATTCACAATCCCACCTACCTCCCACGATCTTACGTAGGATCCCGATTTTGACAACCTTAAATAGGATAGTTCAGGGGTTTGATTTTGATCCAAAGTTCAGTAGGTATTTTCACATTTTTCCTAATTGCAATTTCTTGCCTTAAAACTCAATTATTTATGCAGTCATTTTGTTGAAAAAAAAAAAAAAACCTAACTACTAAAACACACATTATAGAGGAAATGAAAAATAAGAAATTAAAAGAGGAAGGAATTCGAGGATGTTTGGATTGGGTGGAAACTGAGTTATATAACTCAATTTCTATCACCCATAATCCAAACATCGTGAGAACCACAGAAAAAAAAAAAAAAAAAAAAAATTGTTTGGTTTGGTTTTTGAGTGTTGTGTCCGTCACTCAAAACTCAAAAGTTTGAGTTTGGGTGATGAAAACCAAGAACACTTTTTTTTGTGTTCCCAAAAGTTCAAAACTGTGTTTCAGTGGCAATTTGGTTATAAGAGTGACTTCATCCAACAAATCGTCCAACATCTTCGAGACAGGAATTGCAACTGTTGCACTGATCAATGGTCCCCTCCTGTCGTCGGGCAAGGTTGACCATTGTGGGTAGAGCCTCATTACAAGCTCTCCAGGCAAAATGCTAAGAACTTTGTTTGGGACACGTAGCTTCCAAAGACCTCTCCAAAAAGACTTTTGGGGACTCAAATTTGAGCAACTAGGATTATTGGCCAGAGCATTACAAGCCAACAATCTGTGAGCACTTTTGGTAGTAAACTTACCGGAAGGAGTTTTGGACCAAATCATTCGGTCATAAGGTAATCTGATACTCAACGAAATGCTCAAAATTTTTTCAGCTTCTTATGGCAAGAACACCTATTGAATCATGTCAAACTTCCATTCACATGTGCTTGTGTTGATGAGGCAACTCACCTTAGAATTAGGAGGAATGGAAGGAAGTGGGGAGGTGACCCTTCTGTAAAATTAATCCGATAGCCATTTATCTTCTCTAATACTCATAGAGTTACTATCGCCAATGCGCCAAACCATCCTTCTTCACCACCTCTCTAGCACTTAGAATGCTTTTCTACGCATAGGAGCTAGCTTTGAGTCATTTCCCTCTAGAATAGAGTAATCTGGAAAAAATCTAGCCTTAAAAACTTTATAGCACAGAGAATTCGGATTGTTCATTGGCTTAGCCAACAAAGCTTCATTGAACTTCTAAATCTCCTTGAAACCCATACTTCCATCCTCCTTGGATTCACACAGTCGTTCACACTTCACCCAATGAATCCCCCTAGAATCGCCATTGTAGCCCCACCAAAACTTGCGATTCATGACTTCAATATCCTTAATCAACTCCTTGGGGAGTTTGAAGCAACTCATGGAATAAGTTAGGATTGCTTGGATCACAGATTTAGTAAGAACCTCTCTGCCTGCCTGAGAAACTATTTTCTCCTTCCAGCCCTGTTATTTTTCCCACACACACTCCCAAATATATATATAAAGCTTTGCTTCTTTGCTCGACCCACAAAAGCAAGTAAACCCAGATAGTTTTCATACAGTCTGATTAAGTGTATCCCCAAAATCTGTTGTATACTTGTTTGAAGATAAGGTTGAGTATTAGAGCTAAAGAAGATATTGGTTTTATCTTTGTTTTCTCGTCTTAAAATTCAATTATCTAGGCAGTCGTTCTGTTTTGTTTTGTTTTTTTTTTTTGTTTTGTTTTTTCTTTTTTCTTTTTTTTTTTTTCTAAATACTGACTACTGAAACACACTTTAAAAACTAGCTAATCGATCCTTCTCTACTAGTTCCCTTCTTTTTCTGTTCACCTTTTCATCCAAAATATAAAAGACCAAACACAACCCACACCAAGAGGCTAGTTTGAATTGCCTTATTTTGGAGCATCTATTTTATTTTTCCATCTTCTAAACAGACTAACCGATCATATGCATTTTCTACCAATATTCTATCTACAAACTTCTCACGAGGTGCAATCCATTTACTGCAATGGACAAAATTTCTAGAGACTTGAAAATATATCATTTTGATATTTACTTTAACATCACAAAACAACCCGTACAGATCCCCCAAATGAAAAACAAATTACAAATGTAAACATTGTAGAATTATTCAAAAAATTGACAAGCATCTATGGCCTAAATATCCCATAATTCATTTAATCATATCGAAGGGGAAGTATCTTCACAATAAGAATGAACGACGTGAATCTTTATCCAAATAAATGATCAGAATCAAATAACTCTCAGATTAAATTCTGATAAAAAATTCTGATTAAAAATCAAAATTTCCCACCAAACCAATCGAAGCCACTGCAATCTACCAGATAATGACAAACAAAAATTTTAATCATTCCAACTGAAAGAAAATATGGGGGAACATAATCATGCTGGCTGAGAAAAACATGAACGCAACTTTACTAAGCAATTTTTTTTTAAAGGGAAATATCAATTAGAGAAAAATGAATCATAAAACAAAATATAGTAGTATTGCATAGCGCAAAATTAGTTAGGTCTATTGCAAGCAAAACCTAAAATATTTAATTTCAGTTTCAAAAACAAAAGCTCTTCGTCCTTGGCAGAAATGGATAGCATTAAGTGGGAGGTAAAAAACATATTTAGGTAATATCTTATTCCACCCATTTCCTCTCACCTAGTAGCTATCATGTCTCAAAACTGTAAAAAAATTATAAGAACTCTAGATAAACAAACACCAAATAAATTGAGGTCTACAGGGTATTCAAAAACAGAATAGTAAATCACTGGGAAACTCCAAGCCACTTGGTGAAAACCTCAAACTCTGTGTAATCACTATCGGAGATCATAGTCTGGTACCAAGCTTTTCCGGCAGTCTTGATGGCAGAAGCCTCCTCCTGAACATTCCAAAGGAAACAAGGTAACATAATAGTCAGTAACTGCTAAAATATCATGCAGAATAAAAAGAATACAGATTACAATTGAAAATCTGTCACTCATCAATAAGATAGCAGCTAGACAGAAGGTTGGGCTGATATCAGTAGACAACAAATAGTAAATATGAACAAAAATATGCCCTATAGAGAGTAGGCTAAATTAAAGAGCAATAACAAAAAGAAAAGCTACATAACAGGCTCAATACAAAGAAAATGGAAGTTACAGACATACAAATAGGCTGCAAGATTGAAAAAGGCAACAAAACGAATGAGTTAAAATACAGAGTGTCAAGATTAATCATAACAGCAGGAATTGCAAAATATTAGCATATAAAATGGAACTTCATTAAGGAATAACTGCCAACACAAAGCTTAGAAATGAGAACACTTCAACAAAACTTGAGAAATGCAATGTCAAAACATCTTAACACAATTGATAAATAAACTCAAATGGCATTGGAAATTTGAGCTCAAATTTACGAAATTATTGTTCCTATACACCACTCCCTAAACCAAAATAAATAAAAACGAACCTATAGAAGACAGAATTTCATATTTGTAATGTAACTAATTTATACAAACAAGTATTACCAAAGGGAAACATCAAAATTTGAAGACACATGAATCATCTATGCCAACTCAAGAAACGGTGCACCCATTGTAAAATATAAACCTTAAAAACCTTTAATTGGACTACCAGGGTTATGTACAACTACTTTAAGAAAGACATACATTACTTAAAGCGCACACATACAAACACAGCATAGAAAATCACGATTCAAAACGTTTGTCCATCAACCCCATTTCCATAATATACGCACATACCCATTTCATTTTTACATCATTAATAACAAAATAATCTCAAAATCACAATTTATAAAAAAGCAAAATGTGACATCGATATATACCTTAATGTACAGTGAAACACATTCATTTCCAAATAGCATACACACATACACAACGCAGACAATAAACCCCATTTACATTATATTAGCAATACCCATTTCATTAATGTAAAAAACACAAACATAACCTATGAGAACAAACATAGACAATTATGATTACAAAGTATTAGTTAGCAATACCCATTTCATTTCACATCATTATCAACAAAGTAATCCTACAATAACAAGCATACATACATTAACAAAATAACATACAACAAACTGAAAGCAAAAGTGATATAAATATATACCTTAGTGATTGGCGACCGCTTCTTCTCGAGCTTCTCCTTCTTGGCCTTAACACGATCAGCCTCAGCCAATAGCGACATCCTCCTCGCGGTCTTAGCATATGGGTTGAGCTTCAACATCGCATTCAGGTTCTTGAGTGGGTTCTTCTTCAACGGAGCCCTCTTCACTTCCTTCTTGATTGGCTTCACAACGCTCTGCACCTCATCAGAGTTGATAATCCTAGCCAAATCAGCATTCACCATCTTGGCCCTAGGTAGAACATACCCCTTCTTCTTCTCAGAGGCCTTATCGAACGACCCATAGATCGAATCGAGCTTCTCGAAAGCCGACTTGGTCCAAATCACAAACCTCCCAAGGTGGCCACCAGGAGCCAGCTTCAAAAGATTCAACCTCTCCACATTCACAATATCAATCCCGGGAATGTTCCTGAACGCCTTCACGAGCTTCGCACCTTCGGAACCATACACAAGAAGAGGACCCTTCCTGTTAATGTAGCGGCGGTTCCTCATCTTACCTTTCCCAGGACGGATCGAATGGCTCTCCTTCGCCTTATCGGCGTCGGGGGCAGCTCCGATCTGCTTCAAAGCCTTGAGAGCCGCAGAGGTCTTCTCCAAGCTCTCAGCTGAGTCACTAATAACAAGTGGGAACTCAGGAACAGACTCGATTCTGTGACCGCGAGCTTGAACAAGAGATGGGATGGCAGAAGCAGCAATGGCCGAAACGATGGCGTATCGCTTTTGGTTCACGTTCACCCTCCTATGCCAACGGCGCCAGATCTTGGTAGGAGCGAACATGCGACCACCACGGCACATGTTCCCGAAAGCTCCCTGACCAGCACGGTGAGTACCACCGCCGGGGACACGGGGGATACGGGACACGGCGCGTCCGGTACCCCAGGACTCGGCTGAGGTCTGGTGTCCGGCCTTCTTGGACACGGCGTAGGGCTGGCGCTTGTTGTTGGAGATCTGGGCGTGGACGAAGTTGACGATGTCGGGTCTGATGGAGGCTTTCATGACATCGGGCAAAGCGACGGTGGTGATGGTATCGGTGGCCATGTCACCTTCGAGGGATTGGACTGTGACAAGGGGGCGCACGGCGGCTACTGCGGCGGCCATTGGTGAAGGGAAATGGGGATTGCGAAAGAAAACGAAAGAGAGAGAGGGGACTAGGGTTTATGTGTTAAAGAAAGAGGAGAGAGGTTTGAGTGGGTTTTTATAGGTGGAAATGCTGTGGGTTTGAGATAATCCTGGGCCTGGTTTTAGGGTTTTGGGTTGGGCTTGATGTTTTCTTTGGTTTTTTGGATTGAACTTGTAATTTAACGCCTATGAATTTTCGTTATTATTATTATTATTATATAGAATATTGTTATTACTATTGGATATATATTAAAGAATAGGATATTTTTCGAGTATTTAAAATAATTCGGATTGATAGTAAAAATGAAAAAAATAAAAGTTGTAACGTGTCATTCACTTTTTGTTTTACACTATTCTCTTTTTTATATAAATACTTACTTTTTATGGAATTACGGGTAATGAACGTAAGTCGATCACATTAAATAGGTGTAGCAACTTTAGGAGATCTTGCCCCCTTCGTATTTGCTTCATCAGTTCATCTTTCACCTCTATATATATATATATATATATATATATATATATGAGCCTTCGCTCGCATTGTAATGTCTTGAGGAAATGAGAGAGAGAGAGAGATATTTCCTCTATCTTACAACAAATTTTTTTTTTTTTTTTTGGGTTTTATTCTTGGGTTTTGAGTTCAGTTCTTATTTGGCCCAGAATGATTCAAATTTCATCTAACAACATAAGTTTGTCCAAAATTATTTCTATACCGCACGAATTGAGCTCATGGGCTGAATCATTTCCACAACAAGACATGATATTTGCAAAAATAAGAGTGTGAAGAAACTGATCAATTCCAATCCCAATGGATTGTTTGGGGGAAAAATCATGAGGTCCGGACATATCTTTTGAAGGCCCAAGCCGAGCCTTAATGGGTCAAGCATTCCACATCGAGTAAAGTGTAGCCCAGCTCACTATAATGAGAAAATTGCAAGAGAGATTATGGAGAACACCCTAACCATTCCTGCCCAAGTTTCACTATATCTAGAATCCAGTACAACTCGTCACCAGCAGAGGACACTCCAATGTGTATCTGTATTGGATTTACTCATAATAAAATGACTACATTTTACACTAGCCCTTAACCTACTATAATTCTCCAATTTTAGGTTGGTTTTGGGACCAGTTGTAAATAAAATACATGACATTAAACACAGATATAAACGGGATTTTGTGGTTTTAATTAAGACTAATTAAAATTTGAAAAAAAAATTTGACTTCAAACATATTTGCAGCTATCTTTTCCAACCTATTGCATAGTTTTTTTATAAGATTTTTCATATGTATTATTTAAATAAGTCACATGACTATATTAAAATAGTCATGTAACTTAAACTATATAGATAATTTCTTTAATTGTCATATTTTGGTTTGAAACAAGATAACTCCAAATATATTTAGAGCCAAATTTTTTTTCATAAAATTCGGGGTTAACTCAAAATCATCCCACTTGACGCAATGAGATTATAAGTACTTACCATAAAAAGAAAGTAGCTGCTTAATGCAATCACAACTTCCAAGATCAATTTTTTATTATATGCACATAAAAACAAATTATTATATAGCATATGATATTTATTAATTGATAAATAAGCATTATATATTCATACATTTATTTTTACATTGCAGAGGTTAAAGGACTAATATAATATTATATACATAATTGATGCAGTGTCTACAAAAGTTAACGCACCAGTTTTATTACCTTATTATTCAAAATAGCAACACTAATTATTGAAAAAAATTTCGAGCTATTTGTCCCAGGGAACGAAGGACTAAATTAATAAGAGTAATGCTAGATCTACAAATTATTTTATAACATTTTTACAAACTATTGATGTGGCAAATTCTTATTTGTTCTAATCTAGATCTACCACTAATATCACATTTTTATTTACCAACAACTATATGGAAAATGTTAATGCTACATCAACAATTTGTAAAATTGTTGTAAAATAGTTTAAATCTGTAGCATTACTCAATTAATAATTATATCTTCAATCTCTCTCTCTCTCTCTCTCTCTCTCTCTCTCTCTCTCTCTCTCTCTCTCTCTCTCTCTCTCTCTCTCTCTCTCAAATAAATATGCATATATTTTGTTAAAATACCTACGGGTATTATTTTAATATGCAAGACTTTATCATAAATATGCCTTTTCTATTAATAATAGATTAAAACACTTAAAAAGAAATAATAGCATATACAAATATTTGAGCGGGAATTGGAAAAGGGTTACAAGTTTAGGACCTTGTGGAGGTAGCTTAGAAATTACAGGGAATTTGAAACTAAAAAAATTAAGTTCTACCTCCAACCTAAAAGGGACATCCCTTTTATAGGCAAAATAAAAAATTATTCAGACAGTGAATAATAAACAGTAAAATTGACTTTTTTTTACTATTCATAGTAGGTTAGCAATGCATGTATTGTTTGGAGAGGAAATCATCCCCCATGGGTAACAACTAGAAAAAGAGTCAATCTTTTATCAGAGAATCAAAACAGCGTTAGTAGGATGAGTGGAGTTGGTGTAGCTTTAGCAGGAATCAGTGCAGCTATAAATATATATATATATATATATATATATATATATATATAAAAATCGCTCTCTCCAGTCAACAGCCTTGTAACAATAAGGCTGAACTACTTATAATCAGTATCTATTGGCACTAATCCATTACATGCAAACACAGCAATTGCTCCCAAGAACGCAAGTGACAATGACACCGACTGTTTATAATTGGTATCTATTGGCACCAATCCATAACATGCAAACACGGGCAATTGCTCGCCCAAGAACACAAGTAACAATGACACTGAACTGCTTATAAATGACGACTCTCAACATAAATCAATCCTTTGAATTCCAATTGAGAGCATAAAGTCACAATAAAGAGTAGTGATAATGTGATATGCCTCTGTTATAGTGTGGGTTTCCAACTAAGCCTTGAATGGGGAACAGGCAAAACATTTCTTTTTGCTAAAAAAAATGATTGGCAGATCCTTTGGACAATCAATGTAAAACAACTAGATAACTCTCGTAGTCATACAACCAAATTCGATTGCAGCAACATTCGCCCGCCAGGAAGTGAAAGTCGTGAAGGTTCTTTCCTCAACTTCACAACATCACGAGCAAACTTGCCGCCTCAAAAAATTGAATTAATTTGATGCTTTTACTCCCCTGTACTTGGAAAGAAACGTCCACGATGTGTTGAAAGGCAAATCTATATAACAAAATTGGAGACGACATAAAAAAGTAAAGTATAAATTATAGAACAGTGACAAACCACAATCTTCGCTAATAACTTTGAGCCCCAATCTCGTACAAGTCTACGACTAGCAGAAAGAAAGTAACGATGAAAAACTGGCTTCTTATTACAAAACTTAATTAGATCATGATTCATGAGGTCATCTAAAAGTCCAATTAGACATTGGCAACATAAGTAATACCAAAATAAGCACATTTGAATGAAGTGAAACAAGCTCTCTCGGCTTAATTTATAAGCAGGTATCCAGATCACTTGTAACACCTGAAAAAGTGAAACTGTAGACAAACATTGCAGATAAAGCATTCAAGATGCATGCATGTTTGTTTGTGTGTATACAGCATCAACCCGATGTGCCAAAACGAACCTGGACCCCTATGCAATTCTCTACTTATGTCTATTAAGAAATTCTAAAATTATATAACCATGCTTAACAATATCCAAAATGCATATGTCACATATGAAGTTAGCAGTACAGATGCTACATAACTATCATCTTGCAGTTCCAATGTGCACTCATAGTGATGCAGGACATTGAAGTCTCAAGGGAACGTGTGTTTGAGAAGTAAAAAGAGAAACAAAAGAAGAATAAACAAAGGGATAGAAACTCAGAATCAGCACCAGCACTAAGTGATAAAAACAGGAAAAAAAGAACCTAATAATCAACCTGAGATGGTTTGCAATAAGCACCAAGCACAATAAAGAAAAATAGTACTACTAAATTACATCTTTTTATTTGCACTGCATAAATACCTAAGAATTCATGGCTGAAATATAAAATCAATATATTTAATTTCTTATAGTTGCACTGCGCTAGAGACAAACTTACACATGAGAAAGACTTTCTTACATAGAATATTAAATTACCATAAAAAAGATCTTACAAGGTTACAAGATATACAGACTGGTTTGGTTGAAGGCCAAACTAATGGAATAGCAAGAATAACTATATTTCCCATCAAGGCCACTGGGCTGGGCATTAAGATCTTTGTGGACCTTGAAGATTAGTTGAAACTTCTCTGCATTCAGCACGACTTAACACTCTCTCTCAAGAGCTAAATAGTTTAGATTCTTGAAGGAAGGAGATTCAAAGCATGTTGTTGCAATAACCACTATTACGCACTTGCATTTGATGATGCCAGCTAAGAAAACAGGAAAATCCCATCTAAATAGCACCCAGTTCTGTGAAACGAGATATTACAAGTTAAGTAATTAATAAGTATCAATTAAGAAAAGCACATAATATCTGAAAATTATAAGAACTAACTACATCAACAGGATAGATCACTGATCTGCTTCTTGGCAACAAATCCAGCAGCTAACCCTACTGTTTTGGAATTAACATCATATGACGACAGGACATTCCTCTGAACCACCAATAAATCAACTGGTAACAGTTACTGAACAATTGTTCAAGAATTCCATTATCGTTCAGGTGATGCGGGAGAGGCAGGAAGTTTTTTATTTAGAATTATTTATGTTTGCAAGTCAATTGTATTTTTATGTTTTAGGTCCTATTAGTTTATTGGGCTATTAGTATTTTAATTTGGAAGCAAGGTTATTTTTGTAATAAGGCAATTAGGGTTTTCTAGCCAATTAGAATTAGGGTCTAACAATCCTTTATAAGCAAGCTATTGTACTCCTTGAGGAGATAGTTGATATTTTGATGAAAAAAAAAATGGCCATTTGCTCTCTTTTGGTCTGGTGTTGATTCCAAGTCTACCCTAGGTGCTGAGTCCTAGTGGTTTTCCTGCTTGGTGTTGACTCCAAGCAAGGTCTAGGTGCTGACTCCTATGTCATATCCATTTATTTTATTGTTGTTTCAGTTTTGTTCGGGTTGTCCTGTATCAATTTTGGTATCAAAGCAAATACCGATCTGTTGAAGCATCACCACAGGAAAGAACCAGAAAATATCACCCAAAAAAAAAAAAAAAAAATTCATTGCCGTATTTCTCATCCCATCAAACCACAATACCCACACAAAAGCCAACCACCATAAAGGAAACCAGATCCAAAAAACCCATAACCCACTCCACCAAAATAGTACCGCAAGAATTCATTAATACCGATCTCACCCCGTCATTCCAAAGCTGCTGCCCACAGCCATCACAAGCTGCCGGAAGGGCCAACCACCACAACCACAACACCATCAGAAGCCTCAGCCTCAGCCTCACACGCCACTGGTTCTACTGCAACACCAGACCTGCATCTTTCCAATCTCATGAGGTAACCCACTGGCCTGTCTAAATTCCCCTATTTCCCTTCTTTAGCCATTTACATAACCAAGCTTTTTGTTTAAAAAAAAAAAAAAAAAATGACTTCCTTTCATAGTGAACTTAAAAAGCAGCTTAAGGAGGTTGGGAATAAACTCCTTAACCCTCCTTCCTCCATTGATAACCTCCTTACTCTTCTTGATGAAGTTGAAAATTTGTTAGCATACGTGGAGCAAGTACCATCCAAATCAATGCGAGTGCACTTTTTCCCTCAGTGAAGGCTCTGATCAATAATAAACTTTTGAGACATGCTGAAATGGATGTGAAAGTTTCAGTTGTATCTTGCATTATTGAGATTACAAGAATAACAACACCAGATGCCCCATATAAGGATGAGCAAATGAAGGAAATATTTCAATTGATTGTGGCAGCATGTGAAAATATGTCTCACGTGTCTACTTGCTCTTATAAGAAGGTGACTTCAATTCTTGATACCATTGCAAAGGTCAAGTTATGCTTGGTGATGTTGGATCTTGAGTGTGATGCATTGGTTGTTAAGATGTTTCAAAGTTTCTTGAAGATGATTAGGTCCAACCATCCATCTGCTGTACTTTCAGCCATGGAAACAATTATGAGTCTGGTCATAAATGAAAGTGAAGACATTTCCTTGGATCTTCTTAGTTCACTTTTTGCTATTGTAAGAAAGGAAAATTAGAATGTTTCACCTATTTCGTGGACATTGGGGTAGCAAATAATCACTAGGATTAATGCCCAACTAGAAAAGATAATGGCACCCACTCAAAAACTACCCAGCATGCTTGAGGGTGCACATGACGTGAAAGTTGAAGTTGTTGAACGTGTTTCTGATCAACCCTCCACAGTCCTTGAAGATCTACATCTTGGTGGAGTCGAAGAGGTTAGAGCCACAGTGCTTCCTATGGTTCATAAGGTTCAAGACGAGATTATACTGATTCCACACATTGATTTTGTTATTCCAAATGAGTTTGATGTGGCGGAATTCAAGGTTTTTCTTTTCTCTGTGCTCCCTAAGGTGATTCCAAACTTGAAGCAAGTGTTACTTGTTAGTAACCTAATCCTTCAATGCTTTAAAACTTGAGGTCGAGTTTTCTCCAACCAAAGGAGAATGAAGCGGGAGACGCAAGAAGATTTTTATTTAGTATTATTTATGTTTGCAAGTCAATTGTATTTTTATGTTTTAGGTCCTATTAGTTTATTGGGCTATTAGTATTTTAATTTGGAAGCAAGGTTATTTTTGTAATAAAGCAATTAAGGTTTCCTAGCCAATTAGAACTAGGGCTTAGCAATCCTTTATAAGCAACCTATTGTACTCCTTGAGGAAATAGTTAATATTTTGATGAATGAAAAAAATGGTCGTTTGGTCTCTTTTGCTTTGGTGTTGACTCCAGGTCTACCCTAGGTGCTGACTCCTAGTGGTTTCCCCGCTTGGTGTTGACACCAAGCAAGGTCTAGATGCTGATTCCTAGGTCATATCCATTTATTTTATTGTTGTTTCAGTTTGTTCAAGTTGTCTTGCAATATCAGGTATATAAGGAAGGGCAACTAGATAAAAATCTGTTTTGCTGAGATTCAAATAACCATCCTTGATTGATTCTTATCCGGCTCAAAACAAAGTCTTAAATAAACTAAGACTATTACAGCATTCGATATATAGAAGGAGAACGCATTGAGATTGAAAGGGGGCTTGATCCAGTAGTGGTTGCATGCAATTCTTGTTAGACTCTGCACAATTTCTAAAGAGGTTAGATTTCCTATCCAATATATTGGGTTTCAGTAAAATCATGTGATATCTCCAGAGTATTCTAATGGCAAATCACAATCTCCTGATTTTCTTTCTCAAAGAAACGATCCAATTAAATGTCTTAATTGTTCTTCAATAAGTGTTATATTCCATATTTGACCTATGCTGAGTTCAGTTGACTGTTGAATTTTATTTTCTATTTTTGAATAATCTAGAGTATAATTCTTCAAGCAGTTTATGTATTATACACTTGCAGATCAGCGGTCAGAACCTGACCAAGGAAGATTTCAAGTGCTTTTCTCCTTCCAAAAAATATGTTGGATGATTGAGAGGTCCACCTGATCAGGTTTTTATCTTAAGAGGAAATCTTTGGGGTTATTTCTGCAATCATATCATGCAGATAATAGAAGCAAGTCCAGTGGGAATTTTTAAAAAATTTCTGATGCAGTCATTCACATATTTTAGAACTTAAGATATTAAATAGTACTAATTATTCTCTATTTCTACACTTCTTTTACGTTTCTCTCAATAATGAGAACAGTTCCGGAAAAATACATATGAACAACCCATATGCGCAAACCCTATCACCTAATAGCCAAATGGTGCAAATATTTTCCGTTATTTATAAAATTTTCCATCATATAGGTAATGTGTTCCATTTGTTTGTAAAAGTTATAAAAATAAAAGAATGATGCAAACTTTGAGATTCAAAAAAATATACAATTATAACACTGGGTTCCACTACCACATATCATTACATAGAGTTTGCAAATCTGTATCATGATTACGTAGAATCCTTCCATGAACCAAAAGTATTACTGCAGGCCAACAAAGCAGAGTAACAATGTGAACTCTTTTTTGCTGAAGATAAGCAAAATATCAAAAGCAGTTAAAGCACACAATTTGGAAGATAAACTAAATTGAGGCTGGAGAATATCAGCATTACTAGAAAATAACAGATATCTTAGATAAGTTTCACAAAGAGTAACAAGAAAATATTTACTTACAATTGGCTCAAAATCAGGGCTAGACAAGTTAACGGTGAGGTTTCTCATCAACAACAAAACCTGCACAAGTCACCAAGTGTATTATGAACACAACGCGACATCTTAAATAAGAATATAAAAGGTTTGTACTTCTTTTTCTCTTTTCTTTATGGAAAGTGGGGGGAGGGGGCAAACATTACATATTAATAATTTCATTTTGTGCCAATACATGAGAGTCTAATAGAATAGAACAACTCCTTTATATGGCCCGAACATGAATTGTATACTATGCTCCTGCAGGAGGAAAACATGTTTATTCATAATGTTTCCAAAAATCTAAGGCATCATTGCAGAATTTGACTAAAATAACCATTTACCAATAGCCACCAATAAACCAGGTCCTCTGATTTATATGGTAACAAACAAAAAATTATCTCCCCAGTTGCACTTTGGCTCAACAAGTACCCGACCCCCCACCACCCCCCCCCCCCAAAAAAAAATATAAGAGTTATTTCCACAAATATCATATGATGATGCATCTTAGTGACCTGCTGATAATGAAATAATCTAAGCTATCTGCTGACAATGTAAATTGTTAAAACTGAAAATAGGTTTCATTCAACTCACAGTTTCAAAAATTATGGGATCCATTTCCTTGAGCTTCTGAACATGGCCCTCAGTCTCTGAATCAAAAACGCTCCCAATGAAGCCATACACTTCAGAAAAATCTGGCAAACCTGCAAAACAAAGTCAAAGATAACCCACCCTTCAATTTTTTTTAATTCCATTTTAACTTTGAGGCAAGTGAATCAGAGAATAAATTAGCAAGGTCTAGAAGATTACCATGGAGGACTGGAGCTTGTTTCTGTTGCTTTAATATACTGTCACTAATCCGTGCTGGCCCCCAAATAGGTCAATTGCAAAGGAAAATAACCTTTCCCATCCTCAAATCAGTAGAAGTTTCCAGCCAACATGTCCATTATTTAAAAACATCTTATCGTCTTATTGATAACCTTTCTTATCTTCTTTTTTTCATCCCAAACAACCTTGTTTGATGAATACTCTCACATACTTCCCATACTGCACATGTTTCTTGCCTTCCCAAGATTTATTTATTGGCAACGCATACATATATCCAAATTTAATCTTTAAACGCTATCATGTTGTACTCTTTTCAATTTGTGCAACTCTCACAAAGTTTACAATTGGACTTACACACCAATGTCATTTAATCTCACATATAAACTCAATGTGTAATTAGTGAAAAGTTGCCAATTATTGGCTTCTTTCCCATCCCTAGTATTTACTTCAACATAACCTCTTCAAGGTTAATTAAATTGAAAGAAAACTTCAAAAAATAATAACCTATAATGTTATTCCACAGAATTATGAGAATTTAGCATGACATATATAGTCCTTTAGCATGCTTCTCACATTCAAAGGGTTGGCAATACTGACTAGAGCTTCTTGATATGGAATGAGTTGCTTCCTACTCAGCTTAGACTCCAAATAGAAATCAGATTTGTGACCAAGTACAACTAGCATTATACTCAAAGGTGACTACATTTTCTTAAACTATATAAGGTAGAACAACTTTTCAACAAGTGATAGCAACTTCCCCCACAAACAGCATTAACTTAGAACTCACTATTCAGTTCATGAAAATCAAAATGAAACAAATCTTCATTTTTTTTAGAAATGACAGAGGAAGTCTATACTTTTTAGCTTGTTGGACCGAGCTAAAGTCAAAGAAATGCATATAGACAATAAAATTAGGCAACAAAACAACCACATGTGCATTAAAATAAAAACAAAATAATGTGACTACATCAGAACATTACAATTTGTTCAAATGTAAAATGAACTCAATTGAAAAGTACACTCACATATTCTACTTGGAAAATATTAATAACTTAAAGCACAGCTCTTGACAGTCAATCTTCATCTTCAGAGCTGGCCTCTTCACTACTATAATCACTGCTGTCATCATCTTGATCCAGAATATCCAGCTCAACATGCCGAACCTGTATTGGCCCAGGTGGCTTATGTTGAGGAGCAAGGGGCCCACGCATTTGTTGCTCGTCAGCCCTAGGAACAGGGAGAGACTCAAGCACAGACAATGGCACAGGGTCCCCGGGCTTCCATCCAGGCGGGGGCATTGGCAAATTAATGGGCAATTCCACAGGCATCCCAGGTTTCCAGCCAGATGGAACAGTGATGTTTGGAGGAAGCAGACCAGTTAGATTTGCAAGTGGATTGGCCTCTGCTGGATGTGAAGCTGGGGGCTCAACAATAGCTTCAATTGTTTTCTCCTTGCTTTCGTCCACTTTAGGTAAACCAACATCAAGGTCAGCAAAATTGTAAAGCTGCGAAGCGCGCATTTGCTCTTCTTGTGGCGCAGGCGGGAGAGCACCACGAAGGGGAGCCTGCCCAGCACCGAACTCAGGTGGTGCAAAGGTCGTGTAGCTTATCTTATGGGCATACGACAAAATATCCGACAATTTCAGCTTAGATGCAACAGTGGTAGTACAAGAAGAAGAATCATCCTCCTCCTCCTCCATGCTCTCATCCTCCTCTAATTTCGCTCTTTTGGGGCGGCGATAATCAGAGTAATCATCAACAAGAATATCAAGAACACGCTCAGCATCTTTCAGCTTATTAGCAAACGCGAGAAGCGAAGAATCCTTGGACTGGATTTCGCGGGCAACTTTCTTCTTAGCGTCCTGGAGATCAAGAATCTCTTGAAGCTCCGCAACAGCTTCGAAGAGCTGGGTTTGAAGGACAGTGAAAAGGGAGTGGATTTCTTTGGCAGTAGAAGGGGAAGACTCGAGTGGGGTGGGTTGGGTTTGGGGGGAGAGGAAAGTAGGGAGAGAGCCACGAAATGCAGTGAGCCAGATGGAGCGATTAGGCGAGACCTCGAAGAGTTTGGAGGCTAAAGAAGCCATTTGGAGGAGAAGGGTTTGGGCTCTAGGGAGAGGTGGGAGGAGAGAGAGAAGAGTTGAAGAAGTGGTGGTGGTGGAGATAGTGGGAATTGTGGTTGATGATGAGAGATTGGAAGAAGGTTGGAGCTGGTGATTTGGGTGATGGGTGATTTTTGGTGGAGTAGGGTTTTGAATTGAAGGTGAATTTGGGTTTGTGAGCCCTAACCTTGCTGGAGATTGAAGCATTTTTTGGGATTTGGACCTATAAATTTTGTTCTTTCTAATTCAATTCAAACAATACTAACCAGGAACTTGAAGAATGTTAACATAGTAATTGCACAGTGTGGAAATTGTTTTTCCTAAGTGGGTATTAGCATAACCAGAAAAAACAAAACCCTAGAAAAACCTTAGTTTTGGGAAAGATGAAATTGTAGTTCGATTGGAATATACAAATCTCTAAAATTAACTGAATGAAAAATAAATCGATGGCTGTAATCAGTGAATCGAATTCGGGGAGAGAAAACCTTTAGGACGAACCTGAACACGTGCGGGGAATTTCACACGAGCGAAGGCATCGTTGTGCTCTGCTGCCACCAATGGCGGTACGGGTCTCTTGGGTTTCGGCCTCTGAGCAAACACGATTAAGGAGAGAGAGAGAGAAGAGTGTCGGGGAAAGCGTAAAAATATGTTACAGTTTTTGACTTTATATTGTTCGTTTCGACTGAAAGTATTTTACATTTTGACCAATTATTTTGCTGTAAAATATGAAACTACTTTCCTAAAATTATTTTATATAAAAATAAACAGAGCGGTAATGGATTTTTGATTGAGTGTGGTAATTTGTATTCTTCTGTTTGAACTAATTTGAGGTAGTATTTTATTATGGGTGTTGTACAGCATTTGTTAATATGATAAAATTTAAAATAAACTACTTACATTTTTTTAATAAGAGAACTATTACGTCCACAACATTTCTCACAACATTTTCACAACAAATCCTAGTTGGCAGGTTGTTACAGGTTTTAAATTTAAATCTAACACTAAAATTACTTTCTTACCCACTAGTAATAGCAAATAACAACTTGTCAACTAGGATTTGTTGTGAAAATGTTGTGAGAAATGTTGTGGACGTAGTATTTCTCTTTTAATAATATAGAAAAAACTGAATATGTATTAAATGTGTGTCAGTTTAGATGAAGAAAGTCAAATTATTCTGCAAAATCACAGCTGAAAAGTAAAACTTTGTCAATTTCCTATACAAGTGGGATTTATGATAAATCATAAATGAATCACAGCTGGTTCATTAATAGGTACTGGCCGACACCTATTAAAAAAGTCCTTTTATTATTAGTTGGTGTAAACATTTATATTCGATCTATTGAATTTAAATTTGATTTTTTAGAGGGAATCAAATAAAAAAAAAGTTTTACAGAACTGCATATATATTTTTAGATAGTGCAACTTTGCAAAAATGATGTATTAGTTACTCTCCAATTCAAGTTAATACATATAAAAATAAAGAAAGCTGTTTTTTTTTTTTTTTTAATGATGAAAAACAAATCACAGAAAGGCATATGTAGACATGGCAAATGGGCAGGTCAGGTCAGGTTTGGGTCAGGTCAATCGGGTTTTCGGGTCAATCGGTTCGAGAGTCAAAATAGGTCATTTTTAAGCAAGTCAATTAGGTTGCGGGTCAGGTCGGGTCGGGTTGGCTTGTATTTTTCAAAAAAGTTTTTTTTTTTTTCAATTACAAAAACAAATCAATAACAACCTATTTAGAAAGAATGAATAAAATCAATTGAGCAAATAAATTGCACTTAATACCACTTGTTAATATCCTTCCAATTCTGACAGTTTTGAGCATGACAAAGATTATTTACAGTTATAAATTCATGATGTAAAAAGTCTTCAATGTTAATAGTTCACTGTCAAAATGCATAATATTATAAGTTTGCATCTTCAAAAAGAGATAGATCTTAAAACAAACAAAACAAGTAAGCTAGCAAAGTAACAGGTTATCGGCCTTTTTAAGTGCACATGTTCCTGTTGCATTTAAAATAATAGTAAAGTTAGATTACTTAAAAAGATAAACTAAACAAAAAAATATTTAAAAATAAACATAACATATTAAGTAAAGAAGAATAAGTAAATATTTTATAAGAATTACACATCAATCTCAATCTACTCAACGTTGGTAGTAGGTTCAACACTGCAAATATTCATACTTGCAAATTGTAGCTCAAGTTGGCCAATTTTGTCAGCATCTTCATCTATAATACAATATTTTAATATAACTTAATGTACCATAAAAGCAAATCAATAAAGAATTAAAATTGTATAATTATGACTATAAAAAAATTAAATTACCTTCAAATCCATATAGCCAACTTTTAGTACACAACGTAGCTTCTACATTCTTAGGTAAAAGACGGGATCGATATGGAGTAAGAATTTTTTTCCCGATGCTAAAACTTGATTCAAAAGCAACAGTGGTTATCGGAATGTTGAAAGTGTAGAGGTAGAGGCGTAAGCTTTGACAGGAAGCTTTGGGGCCCTTTGTGGTTTGGTTTGTCACGTTTCAACTTTCAGGTTTGTGCATTGTGCCTTTGGCTTTGGACAATGGACTACAACTAGTATTGAATGAGATTTTTTTTTTTTTTAATGGTTGTCTTGATAGCCTTGTGTTGTCTTGTCTCATTCTCATGTCATGTATGTGATTTGTGAAGCTTAGCTCTTATTGGTTCTGATGAAGCTCAAATAGTCATTCTCTCATGTTATATCTTGACAACAGTTTTACTTGTTTATAACTTTATATCTATAATATATTTTGACTATTGGCTTTGGTACTTTGTGCTTTATGCACCTAGTATCAGGACGTAGTTTAAATATTTTTTTAGTGAAATTTTTTTTTAAAGGGTCGGGTCACGGGTTATCCGACTCGGGTCGGGTTGACTCGTAAAAAATTAGGTCGAGTCACGGGTCAACCCGTTTTTGCTTCGGGTTAAAAAAATCGAGTTTGAGTCAGGTATTTTTCAGGTCGGGTCGGGTTGGGTTAGGTTAGAAAATTCTGACTCCTATTGCCATGTCTAGACATATGCTTCAAAAAAAAAAAAAAAAACAGATATAGATTTCTTAAGAACTCATCTGGTCAAGATATGAGCAACCTTGTTACAATCATGATTTACCCAATTAATGTATCAGAAAATGAATTGCACAGTAAGAGACTGAACTTCATTTGCAAAATTAAGCAGTCTTCAAGGGATACGCTATCTAGGAGCTTTGAGTACATCAATGCAATTTTGAGAATCACTCTCCACTCTAACATTGAGTATATTCAATCCGACTTGCCAAGATAATTGTCCAGTGAACTGTAAAGAAAACTGTTCTAAACAATTGTAGAGGAGATGACTGGATGATTGGAAAGATGTGGAATATAGAGAGAATATAATATAGGTAGCCTTTGTAATATGGTAAACATGGAAGGCTCGAAATGAAGTTGATTTCAACCAAATTGAGAGAATAGCCTATACAAGTTGCAAATATACAAAAGCAAATTCACAAGAGCATATAAAAAAAAATTAAGTATCAACAAAAGAGATGGAAGTGTACACACCGAAGGAAGAGTCATCCCTCATGAACACGGGCGAATAAAAGGAAAATATTGGTGGTGTTTTAGAATAAAGAAAGAAAAATTGGTGGAGTTGCCATTGTCTTCCGGATGAAGAAAACTTATTGTTGGGGTGGCTAAATGTGCTCATTGCAAAGATTTAGGAGATTCTGAGTGTATTAAACTTGAGAAGAAACGACTAGTGTACAGTTGAAGGAGATGCAGAAGAGGTAAATGTCATGATTAATTGATTACCAGTAAGATGCAGGTAGACACTATTCTGATGGGAACTATTTGATATTAACAATAATAAGACTTAGAAGAATGAAATCAAGAGCTTGAAATTTTTAATACTGTACAACAGAATGAGATTAGATTAGCACACCAATTAATTTCTTTTGGAGTGCAGTATGATGAATTTTCAATATGGATTGGATTGAAGATCCCCTGGTTTGGTTAATATCCAAAAGTTGATGAGGACTAAGTAATGTCACTTAGCTTTATCATCATAAAGTAGATTATTTTGTACGGGAAATATATTTTCACAGTATTCTTGCAGTACAACTCAACAGAGCCTCGT
This sequence comes from Lithocarpus polystachyus, assembly GCA_033629205.1. Lineage (NCBI taxonomy): Eukaryota > Viridiplantae > Streptophyta > Magnoliopsida > Fagales > Fagaceae > Lithocarpus > Lithocarpus polystachyus. The sequence goes on from CM066168.1 coordinate 54,773,167, forward strand.
GGCCCTCATCATATCCTTTTGAATTAAAAATCACCATTGTGCGTAGTGATGGATTGGCCATATGTGCTCATAAGCACTAATCAAATGAAATAAAAAGCAATTTTAGCCTGCATAAATAACTAAGATTCCATGGCTGAAAAATAAAATCAATATATATATATATATATATATAATTTCTTGTAGTTGTACTGCTCTAGAGACAAACTTACACATGAGAAATATTTTCTTACATACAATATTAAACTACCACCAAAAAGATCTCACAAGGTTACAAGATATACAGACTGGTTTGGTTGAAGGCCAAACTAATGGAATAGCAAGAATAATAACTATATTTCCCATCAAGGCCACTGTGCCTTAAGATCCTTGTGGACCTTGAAGATTAGTTGAGACTTCTCTTCATTCAGCACGACTTAACACACACTCTCTCTCTCTAGAGCTACATAGTTAGATTCTTGAACTTGCAGACATCAAAGCATATTGTTGCAATAACCACTATTACGCGCTTGCATTTGATGAAGCCTGCTAGGAAAACAGAAAAATCCCATCTAAATAGCACCCAGTTCTGTGAGGGAGAGATATCACAAGTTAAGTAACTAACAAGTATCAATTAAGAAAAAGCACATAACATCTGTAAATTGTAAGAACTAACCAGTTCAACAGGATAGATCACTGGTCTGCTTCTTGGCAACAAATCCAGCAGCTAACCCTACTGTTTTGGAATTAACATCATATGATGACAGGACATTCCTCTGAACCATCAATAAATCAACTAGTCAGGATTACTGAACAATTGTTCAAGAATTCCATTATTGTTCGGGTATAAGGAACAGGAACTAGATAAAAATCTGTTTTGCTGAGAACCAAATAACCATCCTTGATTGATTTTTCTTCAGCTCAAAACAATGTCTTAAATAAACTAATACAGACTATTACAGCATTCAATATATTAAAGGAGAACGCATTGAGATTGAAAGGGGGCTTGATCCAGTAGTGGTTGCTTCTAAATGCAATTCTTGTTAGACTGTTGACAATTTCTAAAGAGGTTAGATTTCCTATCAAATATATTAGGTTTCAGTAAAATCATGTGATATCCCCAGAGTATTCTAACAGCAAATCATAATCTCCTGGTTTTCTTTCTCAAAGAATCAACCCAACTAAATGAATGTCTAAATTGTTCTCCAATAGGTGTTATATTCCATATTTGACCTGTGTTAAGTTCAGTTGACTGTTGAATTTTATTTTCTATTTTTGAATAATCTAGAGTAGAATTCTTCACATAGTTTATGTATTAACACTTGCAGATCAGCGGTCAGAACCTGACCAATAAAAATTTTCAAGTGCTTTTCTCCTTCCAAAAAATGTGTTGGGGTTATATTTCTGCAATCATATCATGCAGATACTAGAAGCAAGTCCAGTGGGAAAATTTTTAAAAAATTCTGATGCAGTCATTCACATATTTTTGAACTTAAGATATTATATGGTACTAATTATTCTCCATTTCTACACTGCTTTTACATTTGAACAACCCATATGCGCAAACCCTCTCACCTAATAGCAAAATGGTGCAAATATTTTCCATTATTTATAAAATTTCCCATCATATAGGTAATGTGCTCCATTTGTTTGTAAAAGCATAAAAAATAAAAGAATGCTGTGAACTTTGAGATTCAGCAAAAATTACAATTATAACATTGGATTCCACTACCATTTATCATTACATAGAGTTTGCAATTCTGTATTATGATTTTGTAGAATCCTTCCATCAACAAAAACCATTACTGCAGGCAAACAGGGCAGAGTAATAATTTGAACTCTTTTTTACTGAAGTTAAGCAAATTATCAAAAGCACACAATTCTGAAGATAAACTGAATTGAGGCTGGAGAAAATATCTGCATAACTAGAAAATAACAGATGACGGAGATAAGTGCAACAAAAGTTATAGTTAGGAGTAACAAAAAAAAATATTTACTTACAATTGGCTCAAAATCAGGGCTAGACAAGTTAACGGTGAGGTTTCTCATCAACAACAAAACCTGCACAAGTCACCAAGTGTATTATGAACATAACACGGCATATTAAAAAAGAAAATAAAATTGTTGGGCTTCTTTTTTTCTTTCTTTTTGGAAAGTTGGGGAGGGGGGAACATCACATATTAACAATTTCATTTTGTGCCAATTCGTGAGAGTCTTATAGAATAGAAAAACTCCTTTATATGGCCCGAACATGAATTGTATACTATGCTCCTGCAGGAGGAAAACACATTTATCCATAGTGTTTCCAAAAAATCTAAGGCATCATTGCAGACTTTGACTAAAGGTCTGATTGGGATCCATTTATTTTGTTGAAACTGAAAACTTTTTACTGAAAAAACAAAGTTGAAATAGTACAGTGGGACCCATGAATAATACCAAAAGTGCAGCGGAGCCCATAAATAGTCCCAAAAATAAGCTGAATAGTAAAATAAGCTGGTCTTTTAATTTGAAGCCAAACACACCAAAATAACTATTTACCACTAGCCACCAATAAACTCTAATTCATATCATCATATGGTAAGAACTAAAAAATTATCTCTCGCGCTTCGGCTAAACAAGTACCCCACCCCCCATCCGCCCAAAAAAAGAAGAAGAGTTATTTCCACAAATATCATATGATGATGCATCTTAGTGACCTGGCTTGTAATGAAATAATCTTAGCTATCTGCTGACAATGTAAATTGTTAAAACTGAAAATAAGTTTCATTCAACTCACAGTTTCAAAATTTATGGGATCCATTTCCTTGAGCTTCTGCACATGGCCGTCAATCTCTGGATCAAAAACGCTCCCAATGAAGCCATACACTTCAGAAAAGTCTGGCAAACCTGCAAAACGTGGTCAAAGAAAACCCACCCTTCAATTTTTCATATTCCATTTTAACTTTGAGGCAAGTGAATCAAAGAACAAATTAACCAAGGTCTAGAAGATTACCATGGAGGACTGGAGCTTGTTTCCCTTGCTTTGGTATACTGTTACTAATCCGTGCTACCCCCTTCGATGCAATATCAGCTGAATCAGTAACGTTGTATTGTCAAAATAAGTTTTGGAAATTTCCCTTGAATAAAGCTAGTCTACCACTATTATCACAAAGAAATTTACTCAGAAAGGAGTATCCATGCCTTCGATTCCGTGAAGACTGGTAAAATCATCTTGTGATGGCACCATTTGGCTTGATGAAGCATTTATCATCATGGAAGTTTCATCCCACGGAGAATATCCTGATGCAAGATTATTTACCGAAGAAGGATAAGCCAATGATCCTTGTAGTGGCATCAAAACTGCCAATCCAATAAATTGAATGTGAGAATGTCAAAAAACTCAAAATTCCATGTAAACATTTGTAACGAACGCAAGTCATTAGTTATCCTAAAGATTGCCACACCATTTTTGGATGCCTTTTGTGGATAAGGATGAGAAGCCTTTCGCTTCGGGCGAGGAGGAGGTACATGTGCTACTGTACCATTCTTTTGAACTTTCAAGAAGTATTTTTGGGCATGACTTCGAATCTGCAAAAGCAAAAAATGAATTACTTAGCAACAAATAGTTGTTCCCCAATAAAGAAGAAATCGAATAATAAAAAATGAAGCCACGCCCACAAGGGGCAATTCAATGTGCTTGAACCTGAATCACTGTCTTTGAACCCACAAAATCTTCAATTTTTTTCCAGTCACGATCAAACCTATATAACGAAAACCAATTGTTTCTAAAATAAGTAAAGAAAATGCATTGCAAAAATCTAATGAGTCCTAGTCAAACACAATACACTGTTCATTCAGTTTAACTGGTTGAAACAACAGAAAAAAGAGTACTGAAAAATTGAAACGACATGTCAGCTTGAGAATCAAAGTAAATTAAGTACGGTTATTGGGTTATATTTCCCGAAAGTACTTCATTCGCTTTGAACCAAGAAAATTTGTTTTCAAAAGCAAGAGAGTTACGAGGAAGATGGGTTGTGAGAGAATTGATTTGAAAGTGAAATTTTAAGTAAGAAAAAGAGAGAGAGAGAGAGAGAGAGAGAGAACTAACAGTTGAAGTGCTTCAAGGAACTTGTCGTGCTCTTCGTCAGTCCAACTTTCTCTGGACTTGGTAATAGTATAGGGCTTCCTCACCTTCTTCCCTGAGCTATCAGTGGGTGTTGACGAGGTGGCCATGGATTGAGGATTCTGAGTAGGCTGTGAATTCATGTTGAAAATTGAGCGTGTAAGAGAGAGAGAGTTGGAGACAGGGAGAGAGAAGTGAAAGTTGTGGCGGGCTACAATGCGTGTATATGCGGGGAGTAATTTGAGACCGCTCATCTACTACGCCGATTTCATCGTCTTGTCGACGTGACTTCCTCGTGTGGAAATGGGAATGGCTGTAGTAGCAAGTTGTCGACCAATCAAATGACCAACTTAACCTTAAAATCCATTATAAAAAACATAACTTTAAATTCTTCAAAATTATCCAGTATACCACCAAAAAAATAATAATAATAAATAAACCAATAGAATTAAAATTATAAAAGTAGGAGCTAGAATATATAGAAAAATATTATATCCATGATATTTTCACAATCCGATTATAGATGGATAGTTATTATTGCCTATAATTTAAATTTTTAATTAAAATTACTTTTTTGTTTCATTAACAACAACTCGTAATAATTTGTCATTTAAAATTTGTTGTAAAATTATTGTGAATATTGCATTTCTCAGTTAAAAATGTCCAACTATCCCTATAAAAATAGAATTGAGCTCCTAATTATAACACTCCTTTCGTTCAAATTAAAACATAATTGAGCCATTGGCTCAGTAATTATAAAGACAAGTTACTTTTTGTCTTTCACTCTTTTCATTTTCTATTGTGATTTTTTTTTTGTTTACATTTGATAAAATCTTATAGTTCAATTTGAGAACAATATCTGATTATGATACTATGTTATTTTCAATTTTTCCTACAATAAACTCATTTTTATGAAATAATATAAACTATTACATAAAGAATTTAAGTTATTAACATGTTTGAAAGGCAATTTTTTTTTAGAATATATTTTTTCTCTTAAATTAAAACGCTTGTTTCTTTATTTTTTATTTTTTTTTTCCTATCCTTAATTAACAAATATCGATAAAGTAGAAAAAAAATTATTTCTATTGTTTCATGAGGCTTGGTGCATCAAAGATATATATAAAATGTCAAATGTAAAACGATTTATAAAAGTGATAGTGATTAACTCATGTGAAAGTAGTATTACTATGATTAGAATTGGCTATATTAACAATTATGAAAAAAAGATTATATCTTTGAAATTATTTAAAGAAAAAATATGTGAGGGATGTGGCAAATGGTTGGATCGGATTGGGTCAATCGGCTTGTGGGTCAGGTTGGGTTCACCCATATTTTTCATATGAATTTTCTTTATAGAGAAATTAAACAATATGTATTTGTCATTTGGAAAGTTACGCAGCAAATTACTTGATATAAAATACATTACTTTGAATTCACCACTCATATCAAGAACGAGCTCAACTAAACAAATTAATAATTTTTCAATAATTTTAAAATTATACAAATCCCATTATTACTAACAAAAACAAAATAACACAAGGATAAGTAAAATAAATACACAAAATTCATTTCTACACAATATAAACACCCTAAAACATAAAACAAAATTACAAATGCCTTATTGGATAATTAATTTGACAAAGAATAAAAACATATAGGAAATTTACAATCTTGAAAGCTAATTTTATAATATATTTTCAATTGTGGTTGTCATTCTATTTCAATTTGAGAATATACATTAAAGTTTGATTGTTTACTTATTTATACATAGTTTCTTTTATGAATATCATGTCATTGTTAAGCAACATACACTCTAGAAAATATCATAATTTATTTTGAGAATGTACACTTATTTCCCTAAACTATAACCCCTTTTATGCTTACTCCCCTAAACTTATGAGAATGAACGTTTTACCTCTTAAACTATACCCTATTTTATATTTACCTCCTAAATTATAAGAATATACACTTACTTTTCTAACCTATTACTCATGGGATAAAGTGAAAATTATTACATAATTAATAGTTTAAAAGAATAAGTATGCACTTCCATAATTTAAGGGGACAAGTGTTACACAAATAATAATTTCGGTAGATAAATGCGAATTCTTAAAAGTTTAGGAGATAAATATTAAAGGGAGTACAATTTAGGTGGAAAGTGCAGTTTCTCTTTCTTTCTTTTTTTTTTTTGTATTTTTTATATACAATAATTAAGAAGATTTTACTAACATGTGCCTTTAGGGTATATATTAATAAACTATTTTAAGAACTATTTTTATAAAAAAATGAAAAAGGTACCAACTTTTTCAATTCTTTATAAAATTTTTTAAAAAATAAATGATTAATATGTGCCACCGAATCCTAATTAAGAATTTCTCTCAAGCTTTTGAAGGTTTAAGTATTATAACTTTTTGTAACAAAAAAAAAAATTCTCCTCCAGCTGGTGGTATACTAGAAGACCTGAAACCACGTAACCTAATTCCCTAGGTTACCAAATCCCCTAGACAGTAGACAATGGTACTTTTCTTTTTCTTTTTTTTTTCTTTTTTTGGATGAACAGACAATGGTACTCTAGGCATGTACCATGTTGATCATTAATTATTTTATCCCATAAATAGTAACCAAAATAAAAATCTTCACAAAACCGTAGGTTTCCAATAGACATCATTTCAGATAGTACGTATTAGTACGTATGTAAAAGGTTTATAATATAAAAAGGGAAGATACGTATGTTATGTTAAGGATTTGGGATGACACAAAAAACAAGTCATACAAACATGATTAGCTCGCGATTTATCACACACTCTACAGCGCCGCCGATGTATTGAAGTTTTTGGCGAATAATCGCGGAGCCTAACGAAGAAGTGGGTCCCAGTTTGAGATCTGCGATGCTACGTGTGCTTCTATTCGGTCCACTGGTACAAGAACCAAACACTATCGTGTCGTTACCACATGTATCACTCAGATTTGGTAAAGTTCTTTCGGCTTTTTATTATTATTATTATAGTCTCTCTCTCTCTCTCTCTCTCTCTCTCGATGATGTTTTTAGATAACAACAACAAGATCCAACGGCTCAAATGCATTTAGTCTCTACTTGTGGTGGAGGATAATGGGCCTTGTTGGACCCTACCACGCCCGACGTCTCGTTTTTAAACTTTTATATATTTTTGGTTTAAGAAACTAAAAAGTATTGCTTTGCTCTCTCTTAGTCTCTTCACTTTACACGAATTTACCTTTTTGTTTCTAAACTTTAAAATTTATGTTTGTTCTTTAATAGTTTAAACTTTTTAGAGCAATGCTAGACCACAAATAATTATATAATTTTTGTCACAATTTGTCATATGATGAGTTGTGAGTGATGGAGGTGTAGATTCAAAAGGTGAGTTGTGGTAAACGTTGTGTGATTGTTTATGGTCCTAACATTATTCAACTTTTTATAATAGCTTAAGAGCATTCGCATTAATTCGTATAAAAATTTATGTCTATTTTAGCGTAAGGATATATTTTTTCTATTTTATATACTCACTTTTCAAAACACTCTATATTAGATTATTTATTTTACACTAAATTTCATTAAAATATTAATTTTTTAAAAATGTTTATATTTCTTCCTTAATCCTTGCGGTACCAAAAAAAAAATTAAATAAATAGTGTCAATATAAATTTATGTAATTATTGAAACAACAATGTATTTTTAGTTTTTTACACAATTTTACGTAGTATGATGTTGGTGAATTTTGAACTTAATTAACTAAAATATGGTATTTTTTATTATTATTATACAAGCACTAATGTGAGTGCTCTAGAAACTATTATTTATTTACTTATTTTTACAATAGTTTAAGAATAAAAACAAATGTTTGTAAAGTTTAGGAATAGCAATATATTTTAGCATTATTTTTCATCTTTTATGGTCCGTTTGGTTGGGAGGATGGAAAAGTGGGAGGATAGAAAATTGTGAGAGGATGAGAAAGTGGGGAAATAAAAAAGATTTAGTTTTCCCTCATTTGTATTTAGTTGGAGGGGTAGAAAAGTGGAGAGATGAAAAACTTTTTTGTTTGGTTGAGATAAAAAATGAGAGGATGAAAAATAAAGTTGATTTAAATTTACTATTGTGTCCTTACAAAATATATATACAAAAAGTAACATATTTATTATTATAAAAAATTTGTATGGACACTTTAATTTTTTTATTTATTTATAAAATAAGCAAATCCTAAAAGAATATTAAAAAAAAAAGATAAAAACAAACAAAAAGAACCAACGTGAACTGTGCAAAATTTTATCCAAAAAAAAAAAACCAAAACCAAACCAACGTACTGTGCATATACCAGAAGAAATTTTATCCAGGCAAAAAAGAAAAAAAAAAGGGAAAGACATAAAGTTGGTATTTGTGTAATTTACTACCTACATCATTTTTTCACCTATTTGGAAGTACAAAATTTTGTGGGCTGGGAGGAAAAATTTTCTATACCATTTTCTTTTCCTCTTGAACTAAACAACGGAAAATTTCATTTTCCATCACCCAACCAAAGACTAGTGACACATGGCAAGATCTTACCCACTAGTGTTAAACAGACTTTTTTTTTTTTTTTCTTTTTTTGTTTGGGACTATTCCAAGCTGCCGACTAAAGGCCAACCGAAAATGATAGGCAAATAAAAGAAAGAAGAAAAAGAAGTTTGAGTGAACGAGAAGAGCTAAAGCAGGGCTGGTCCTAGTGTTGAAAAGGCCATGTGAAAATGACTCATCGTATCGGTAAAGGGGTAGTTGAGCTTATAATTTGGTTTAAAGCTTTGTTTGTTTGAATAAGGAACAGTAATAAGAGGAGAAGAACCGACATGCTTTCACCAGTTTCCACTCGTTTTGGCCTTTTGGGGCTGCTCAGCCGTTAAACATGTTCAAGCTAATGAGAAAAAAACTAATATTTGCATTTATTCCCCCTTTGAATTGGTCACCTTTCAACAAGTTTGGTGTAATTGGTGCTATTATATCCAAGCTTGATCTTATTTTCCAACTATAAACAAAATTAAGCAATTAATCCGATTCAAGCATACCATTATTTTAAAAGATTTCGATTTGTTAAATATGTTATGTAATGATTAAATGATGAATGAAAACATGAAAGTATGAAAACATGAAATGAAAGAGATAACAAATACACAAATTTACATGATTTGGCCTAACCGTTTATGTCCATAATAAGAAAGCCATTGATAACTATATATTGATATTAAGTATTTGTGCTATAATGAACTCAATATAGAGTTTATATACTAGAAAATACTTGACTAACTAAAATTAATATGCTTGTTCTACAAGTATACGAGTCTATAATTAGTTTGGGCTATGATATATTTAACACGATCAAAGTTTTGCCACATTTAAACTCTTGCTTCATTAACACTTCGGATGATGGATTTAAAACTCTCCAGCTTAAAATTGCACTTTCTGATCATAAAGATTAATAAAGAAACCGACCCTTTTGCCAAAAAACCAAGCCGGGTCAATTCAAAGAAAACTCGGGAACGCCAATTGCTATGGACTTTTTTTTCCTGGTGAGGAAGTGATTCACTGATTCTCTATCTCTAGGCCAAAATTGAACCTTTTTCATTACAAACACCACAAATGACAACGGCCCTTTTGGCACAACCCAAATGGAGACAAGCATAGTCTAAAAGAAAGCAGTGAAATGCCATTAAAAAAATGGTAAAATTTGGCGAGAAAGTGAGAGAAAGAAAGGAGTTGTAATATATTTATAGAGAAAATACAGTGAAGATTACATTTTTGGATTGCCACATCACTTCCTATTTGTAGTTGGATGAATCTAATTTAGAGGCAAGCTCGATCTTGTCATCTAATTGCTATGGATTGCTTGGTTTAGTTGGGTAGAAGTTGAGTTTGTCACGAGGAAATTGCAAATAATAAAAAATCAATGGCTTGGTAAAAATGTCGGTAACTTGATCCGTGATAAACAAACAACGTATATCAAGAGTGAGTTGCACAATCACACGAAAAATGAAAGTCAAATTAATATGCTTTTTTATGAGCATGAAAGGTTGGATTAGCGGTAATACATGTGGCCTCGATATTATCACATTAAAGAATTGGCAACCTTGGAAGAAAAATGCATAATTTCTACAATAACACTACAAAAAACTGGAGCTATAGCAGTATTTTTACTAGCTAGACTCTATATTGAAATGTGACACTCTTGGCTATCTTCTAGAACTCCAAGAGATGAGATTACATCCAAGAAATATGTAGTAATTGCTAGTTGATTTTATGTCGTCAAGGTACCCCATCCATTCAATGTCGGAATAAGCGACAAGAATAGGAGAATATGATTGCTTTAGCAGTAGTTCATCATGAGAAATAGTGTGCTTGAGATAGTGTGCTTTAGCAGTAGTTCAAAATGGTGGGGTGATGAATAAATTGACTGCCTTTGTTGATGGCGATTGAAATGTTGGGGCGTCAATACTCTAGCACATCAATTGTGCTAAGGTACTCAAAAGTCTCAAATGGGTCACCTATGCAAGGTTGTGAAAATTCGGATTTTACTTTGGATCGAAAAAAAAAAAAAAAAAAGTTCTTTAAGATCTATTTAAGGATCATAAAATTATGTGAAATATGAAAATATTTATGAGAAATCCTATCAAAATCTTAGGAATTATAGCACAAAATTATTACCATCAAATAAGATAGGAATATAGCTTGAGAACTTTCATTTTTTTTTTTTTTTGATGAATTGAGAACTTTCATTTTAGACCTAGAAGCCAACATAAGTAAAATTAAAGTAGGCTTCAGTTAGTTTAACTAGTAAAATTTCAGATATTTGAATAAGAGATCTGAAATTCAATCACTGCTTATATCAAAAATCGATTGGCGTTTTGATCTAATAATAAAAAGTTATCATTAGGAGCGAACGTCATATATTGAAAACTCTCTTAAAAAAAAATTATAAAATCAAAAGAATAGATCAATATTAAATCCTAAAAGAATAGAGAAATTTTTTTTTGACATTTTAAATTCTTCTTTCTATCTTGTTTTCATATTTAAAAATAATATTATAAAGCTCAACCAACTAAAAATGAAAATGTCATATTCTCATTCAACTAATCCTATCATGGATAATATTAAGTTGATTGGGAATTCAAATCCTATCATTGTCATTTCAAAAAAATAAAATAAAAAAAGATAGATAGTAACATAATATTATAATATTAATGTTTAGTTGACGGCAGATTGATATTTGATATTACAAATATACCAGACAAGACTTACAACACTAGCACTTACAAAATGGCCTATACAAAATGGCCTAACTTTTGTAAGTACTAGCAAAACTTATAAACCGAAAACTCAATCACTAACTAACCGATGTGGTACTTTAGATTACTTATATTTTTTTTGAGAAAATATAGACAAAAGATAAGGGATAGAGAAGGAGAGAGTGGGAAGACAAGACTTACAAAGTTTTGTAATTGACAAAGTCATTTCCCTAATATCCAAATATTTTGTCAATTACTCAATTAGTTGTTGGGTAGAGCAATATTTTGTTTTAGGGTTTGTTTGTGAACAACTTATTTAGTTGAAACTGAAAATTTTTTGCTGAAAGTACTATAGAAAAAAGCTAAAAGTTATCTGAATAGTACAATAGGACTCATGAATAGTACCAAAAAGTGCAATGAGACTCATAAATAATAGGAAAAAAAAAAGTTAAAAACTCTAATACTTCCCAAATACACTCTTAGTCTTACAAAGTCTATTTAAGTTCATTTGGCAATTGCGATTCTCCAAAAAAAAAAAAAAAAAATGTTCATTTGGCATTTGGACCTAAAATTCATGTGGGCTTCTAACGGCACCTAGAATGAAGATAGTGTAGCCTATCCCACCTTACAGCTTGGGCTTTCAACCTAAGTAGCCCAAAACAACTCCACAATATTAGTAGTTTAAAAAATATATATGTATTTTAAATTTGTTAGTTTAAGTTCTTTTGAATTTTGCGATTTAGTTCAAATTCATTAATTTGATTTATTTTGCTCTATCGATATTTAATTGATGAAATTGAACTATTAAATCAAAATTTTTAAACCATAATCATTTGGTGAATAACGGACTTAAATGGTTGAACTCATTTTTATTATCATTAAGCATGACAAAATGATCCCAATTTGACAACCCAACCTAACCTAAACCAATTTTTGCGAAGTTGGATCGGAGATTTCTCAACTCTACAATAGTCTAGATTGAATTGAAACTCGAAAAATATCACAAACCCGACCCAACTAAATCCATACAAATGTGATTCTCTAAATAAATAAACAAATAAACCCAAACACACGTGCGGCACGCTTAAACGACGTGAACAAATGTGAGACCAGCATTTGCACACAGAGATAAGAGAAACACGTGTGTTCTATCCAAACAGGACTAGACTCCAGACACTTTTCGATTCAATACCATCGTAGCATGCTTTTTTGTATCAGAATCCTAGTGGGATTCCAATGGATATTCAAGCTCGACTCGGAAGCATTACATCCCATACTTTCTGGTCCCCAAAACAAAAACCCATTTCATGTTCTTCTTCTTATTCTTCCTCTAATACCTACTCTCCTCTCGTTTTGTTCTGCTCCCAAAGGAATTTTCAACAACCTCAAAACAACGATAATAACAACAACAACAACAATAATAAAGGTACGACACTTTTTTTTTGGGGGTAGTACTTTTAAAACTTGGGTTTTGCTATTTCATATGTAGATTGCTGTACTAGAATGATTGAGATCGATCGATGAAACTTATTATTGAGATGTTTTGGTTGCAAAGTAAGAGTAGTGCTATAAAGACCGTTAAAAGTTAATTGTTTTGTGGATAGTCCCAAACTAGAAATGAAAGCTAGAGCTGCAGTTAGAGAAGTTATTACATAGTTAGTTAGTTCAAATGCCTATTTAATGAAATTCGAAGAATGCATTTGTAGCTCAACTGGCACCTCTTAATGTTGCCAATGGAGATTTCAAGGGGTTCAAATCCTCCATTGTTGTGATTATCTAATTATCAGGAAGAAGAAGAAGAAGAAGGGAATGCATTAGCAAAACAATGCAATACATGTTGAGGTGGCAATGTATTAATATGGGCTTGGAAAGGATGCTGTGTCACAATCTCGAAGGATATCATAACTATTACTACAACATAATATTCACTTGTATGCCTTAAATAGTTGTTCTTTCTAATTGTTGAGGTATTAGAAATATTGCTGATTTTCTTGGTGTTTTTTTCATTCCATTCTTCCAAGTTCTAAATTGGTATTAACTTGGGATTGGTTCTAAGTAAGATCTACTTCTCATTTTGACTAAGGTGAAATCACTTGTAATCTAAGCAAACGTCATTAAAAAATATTTGACCGTGGAATCACAATTGCATGATATCGGTTCCTTTTGGGAATTCACTTGTGAAGAACTTGAGAAATCAATATAACATAATTGGACTCAAATCAATAAGTTTTGAGTTTTTGGGTTAAGTGGTGTTGCTTTATCTTATATTAAGACCCTTTTATAGTTGGAGAGGGGACAGTGTACACGTGGTTCCCATGGATGGAATATGGGAGCCCATTAATGACATGGGGTGAAGGAAAATAAAGCTCATAGGCAAGTAGGAGCTAGTAAGACTTGTTCACAGCTCATGGTCCGAAAGGCGAGAGTTTCTGAAACTCACAGCAGGCCAATAACTCATATGTGAGGGGGAGATTATTGGGTACTCACGTGCAAAGAACTTGATGATTTAATATACCATAATTGGACTCCAAACCGATAGGTTAATTAAGACCTCAATTGGAGTCTCTCTAAGGTGTTATCTCCCTTGCAAGTTTATTGATATGACCTCAGATTGGTATAGGAAACTACCCATTCATCTTTATTGTAATTGGAATAGAGCACTGTAGCCTTGTAAGGGCATATATAACTCTAGCCAAATGTCTATCTTCTAGCTCTCTGCCTGACCACTTACTTTTACAATGAGTGATTGTTATGTAAAGAAATAATTAATTACCCTCTATTTTGGGTTTCACTTCATTAATTTGTGCGTGTGCATTTGATACTTTATATATGTTTATGCCGTTTTCATGAATGTGGCTTAACTAATATGTTGCTCGTCAACCACTGCCAAGACATTAGAATTCTTACCAATATTCTTTGCACACATTTCTCAGGTGATAAATTCTCTACAGACTGGGACAAGGCCTGGTCTAACTTTAAAAAGCAAGGGAAAAAGTCCCTCTTCTCACAGTTTTCTCCTGACAAGTACGTCAGCTGGAACCCTAAGCGCTCAAACTATCCACTATCTGAGGAAGTTGATCCCGTCAAGAGAGCAGAGAGGTCAAATCTCATGCTATGGACTAGTCCAAGGTTTACACTAGCAGGGGCCATTGTGATAGTCACATTTCTTTTGGTCTACACCATTCTTGCACCAATCAAGTGATTGTACTTGTATTGTGTTTTCCTCTCAGAAAGCACGTCTATCTTGTAGATCTGTGATGGATGTTTATATAAGGAAATGGGCCTAGGAATTGAGAAATAAATTTTCTGTAAATGCAATGACATACTATTCTTACTTATGTTATTTAATCCAGTTCTTTATTTTCTAAGGCAGTGAGCTTTCATCTGCATTGCCATTGTGTATTTGGCTATCAATGATATTTCTGATACTGATGTGAAGAGGTATGCAATGCACATGCTCGCGAAACAATATACAATGATACATGCAACAAATGGGCTTTTTTGGGGTGGGGGGTTTTGTAGCCCAATTTGAAAGTAGTTTCAGCAGGATATTACGTTTGATTTCAGAACTAGGCTCCTTTTGATGTTGCTCTGGACTTGAAGAATGAATTTTCATGCACTTTCTCAAGTTGGATCGTTGTTTGTAAAGATGTTTATCTGGCACTGCGAGTTATTGTATTTTAACACCCCCCCCCCCCCCCCCCCCCCTCTTTTCCTCTTGTCTAGAGCAGTCAAGTCAATGCTGAAAAGAAATGTGGACTGGAACTTATGAACCCAGTTCTGATGGGAAGGACCTATAGTTCCTCTGTCCTTTATGCAGCATATTGTTTAGTTGCAGACAGTGAATCAATATTAGGAAAACCGAACTGGGAGACAAGGAAGAAATAATGGTCCAAATTTTTAAGATTGATCTTGGTTGCAATGAACATACTTCTCAAATAAGCCATCTGTAGCAAAGTAGTTTGAAGAGAACAAAGCATCTACTCTTTTGGTGAATTGAGACTTTTAATTTTTCAATACAATCCTTGGTTATGTTCCTCAGCCTCTAAAGTTTAAATGCATCAACATTGCCTTTTGTTTTATATTCCACTCAGGATCTTGTTTGGTTTTTTATTCTGCTTGGGATCTTTGCTCTCTATAAATGGTTTTTGCAGAACAGTCTGGTGCGCAATGTGAAATCAAAGGTAGCAGCACTGCACCCTGCTACCATGACAAGTCGCCATGGCAACAGAGAGAGGTCCACAGGCACAGCAACTCATGATGCTAAAATGAGGATGATGTGAGAGTTGGCCTTAAGCTAGTGAAGAACCCGTGTTCAGTGGGCAACACAAGCATTGGCTTCTTGATGATTATGTCTTGGGGTTCAGCTGAAGGAAGTGATGGGACTGGAGTGCCCAGCCCAGCACGCATCAATTTAGCTTGCCAATAGGTATGTAACATATGCAAACTAAGTGTTTCTTGTTTATGGCATGCGTTTTGTGCCCCTCCCATAGTGGGTACAATTAGACCCCAAATATGGTTTTATCCTATTCAGTTTCCACCTTTTGTATTCCTTCACCACAGGAAGACACCTGTTAGGTTTGTCTGCTTTTCCACTTCCAATACATGTTCTTGTCCCTTTCATTTGGGGACAATAAAATTGCAACTACAGGAAAACGAAGAGATCTACTTTATTTGACACGGCAGAGAAATTCCAATATCTTAAAATGTTCTGGTCTTCTATTCTATACCATAGACCTTGACTTATCGTTAGCTTTGTGTCACCAAAAGCCAGCCATCACAATAGTTTTACCTTGTCTTGTTATTACATGCAGTTAGTTCAAATTACTTATCTTAGATTAGACCCAGATGCCAAATTGCAATGTAATCTTTGTCTAGACATATAATTGTGTGAGTGTATGAAACAAGTGTGTACATAATCTAAAATAATCAACATAAGAGATATTCTGCGGCTGAGCATATCATTAGAAAATGTCAAAATTATTTACTCTGATCAACAGTAGAAGTAAATTTACTGCATGCTAATAAAGATTGTGTTATAGAATGGTAACTGAGGGGCCACCAGGATTGCCCTGAATCCGTCTTATAGCTGTGAATCACTAGAGGAAGCAAGCGTCACAATTGACTACATTCAAATTGAAATATTAAAAGAATGAATAATAAACCTTGCTCGTGCAACATATTCTTTTTCGTCCATATTCTTAGCAACCAAACAGTAACAGGAAAATTGATCTTTTTCTACAGTAAACACTCCAACACTAGTGACCCAGTTAACAAGCAGGGCTCCCATTTCCCATTATATATATCTGGCTCGTCACTCCCCCCTCTACACTCACTTTGTACCACACCAAAGCTAATTCATCCTTTTATTCGGTTTGAAAGTACAGATTCTTGTGGCTCTGGCTATTGGATAAAATGGCTGCAGCTAGTGGAACATCCAATCCTGTAAACAGAAAGCAGACCAGGCTTCCTCCAAAAAGAGGTCAGATTAAAGTTGGGATATTTTCCAAGTTTGTCAAGATGGTAGTCAGAGTTGTGTCAAAAGCAAGAAGAGGGCAGGAGAGAAAGAAAAAGGTGGCACAGGAAACACAATCTCCACAACCACATGGCTCAGAAAGAGCATTGTGATATCTTGCTGAAATGAGCATTGGGGTATCTCCCAACATTGCTTTGGATTTTGCTGAATTCTATGCCTTTGCTGCACCATCTGGCTGTAGCTCATGAGCCTGCTTTGTGGGAATAGCCTTAAATTAATATTAGTACCTTTCTCTCTGTTGATATTTAAGCAATTGTTGGCAAGGCTACTGAAATAACATTACGTGTCTCGTTAATTCTCTCTCTCTCTCTCTCTCTCTCTCTCTCTCTCTCTGTGTTGATATTTAAGCAATTGTTGGCAAGGCTGCTGAAATAACATTACATGTCTCGTAAATTCTGGGTTGAACTGTTGTTTTCTATATATTGCTTCTGCATAAACATCTCTCTTTAGTCTTTTCATACCTTTCTTAAGGCATTTAGGTTAGAAAGAATAATATTGGAGAATAATATTAGAGACCATTTCTTTCTATAATTTTTTTCACAACTTGCTAATTTTTGCCATTATAATTTAAATAACATAACTTTATAGGCTTATTGTTGACATTTTATGCAAGTTTTTTAACCATTAAAATGAGCTAATGAACAATTCGGAATTGCCATAACATTACAGCAGGTGAGCTGGCAGACCAAAAGTGTCTCTGCATATTTACGTACATGTAGGCTTTTCCTAGATATAAATGCCAAAGTTCCTCTGTTTTCCAGTTAGATTCCTGCTGTATATGATAGCTACATGTTGAATAGGAATCTTACAACATGTAGGCCAATGCTTTTGTTTAGTGTTGGCTAGGCGTGTCAATTGACAAATTTTTTATTTTATTTTTTATAGGAATTGACAAAATGGTAGTATACTTAAGTAAAATCCCAATGCTGTGATCAAATTCTGGAACTAAGTTGGGCAAGAATATATTAATATACAGTCTGTTAAAAAGAAAAGCTAAATTACAAATTACATCATCTAATTTTGTCTAAAATTCAATTTAGCTCTCTAACTTCATTTCTGTATAATTCAATCCTCTAACCTTTAACTTTGTTCAATTCAATCCTCTAACTCTTTCAACTTTATTCAATTCAGTCCTCCCATGTCAAAATTAAACCATTAAGAACGACCAAAACGACGTGGTTTTGTATTGAACAAAGTTAAAAGTTAACAATGCAATTTTAATAGAGTCTAATGGGATGACTAAATTGAACAAAATTGAAAATTAGATGATTGAATTAAACGAAAGTGAAGTTAAAGGACTGAATTAAATTTTAGGCAAAATTAGAGGATGCAATATGTAATTTTGCAAAAAATAAAATGCAAATTTTTACTGATTCTTACAACACAAGAAGTAAGCTTGAGGGAGAGAAAATCTGCAATCTGCATTTGAGTAATTTTTCTTTTAAATAGTGGTATTTTTCTAACTTCAAGTCACAATTCGATGCATATATAAATTATGTGCAGTTTAATTTCATAATGAAGGAGAGTTTACATTGGAATCTCATGAACAAGGTCCCTCAAAGTATAATATGCACCCCCCCCCCCCCCCAAAAAAAAAAAAACATAACATAACATATAGTAGTTAAAAAAAAAAAAAAAAAAAACCCATAAAGGCATAAACACTTTTTTGTTGTTGGATAGAGTTTCAACTTTCAACATATGATGTCAACTTATAATGATTGTGCTTTTTATTATCAGACCAAGACACCAATCGATTTTTTGTGTAAGCATAAACTTAAAAAAAGAACTAATTTTACTAGGGGGTTATAAAGGTTGGTAAGTCTTTTTTTTTTTTTTTTTTGATGAATAGAGGTTGGTAAGTTGATCGTATCATCTAATAAAGCGACTTTGTTAATTATAAAGGCCAAATTCTCACCTCATTAAGGGAAATATTATATTACATAGATAGAGAATTGCCAAAAAAAAAAAAAAAAAAGAAGCTAAATACAAAATGAGGGGTGGCCATAAACGTTGGCATTCCACTTCCAATCTTCCATAAAACATAAAATTACGAAAGTAATTGGACCAAAAAAGTGCTACCTCAAATTGCCAATATACGTACACACTCATTGGTTTTCCTAAAAAAGATTTTTTTATTTTTTATTTTTAGAGTTTGTTAGTTTGATTGATCAGTTGTTAATTTGTTGATTGACATTCAGTTTATTGGACTACTGTCATTATCATGAATTTATGTGGAGGACAGTTTACAAGTGCTGTCTACTTTCTGTAATATAAATCTTAGTGGTTGTCCCTTCAAGCTCACGCGGATGATAAGTTCAATGAACTTGGAAAAATTTGTTGTAAATCCCGACATTTCAAGTTATATTTAATAGTGGATTCCAGTTAGCGCAATTGGTAAAGTCTCTGATGGTTGTATAAGAGATTTGTAGTTCAATTTATGCCTACACCTAAAACTGATTGGTGTCTTAGTTTGATGACAAAGAACTATCATCAGGAGCAGACGTCATATATTGAAACTCTCTCTAAAAAAAAAAGTTGTATCTACTATATTATCGGTAGGGAGTAAAATAGTTTTGCAAATGCTACAGCACCAATTCCTTACGTAAAAATTTTTAAAAAATTCTTGATAGTTTACTGTTTTGCTTGCTTGGAAAAGTAAAAAACTAATAGAAAATAGAAATTGTTCCGTTCACTTAATAATAATATATCTTAGTTTTCTCTCACATAAACGTAAACCTTATGTACAAAATTTACATATATTGTCCATCTTTTATGTAAGATGAATGTATAATATAATGGATACATTGAATAATTTCAAAACAAATTGACGATTCTTTGCATTTAAAATAGGTTTAAACTTTGGACCAATAAAAAACTTTTAGAGAAAAAAAGTTGCTTATGGGATGTGGAGGGCAAAAGTCGAGATTCAAGTTTCCAAGAGAGAGTTTTATATACATATATATACTTACATTAGGTTATAGTAGAATATTTGTCTTATATATATAATAATAAAAAATTGCTCCTTATTTTTAGTGCAGTAATCAATAATGCTACAAGTACATTGGCAAATTTTTTTTAAAACCATAAATTTCACATTATTGAAGTGATCAATTGTGAGTGATAGAGAAAAGTGATGAATCCATGAGTATTAGTTGTGTATATCACTTATGGTCAACCACCTTCAACAATTATAAAATTTGTTGAAAAAAAAAAAAGTTATGATGGTAGTGTAGTAATTCAAAGGAGAAAAGGAAAGAAAGATAGTAAAGTTACTGATTAATAAAGAACGACGGTCTCCTCCCAAATGTGTATTTTCAAACTTCTATCCAAACTTCTCAATTTATTTTTGACACGCCATTAGGGTTAGGTAGATTATTTTGCACTATAAGTCATAGTACATGACTTTGAAGTTTTGAACTAGGATAATTGGCTTAGATATTTCTAACATATCCAAAATGTTTTAATCCAACTATTTTTTCAAGTTTTACATGTATTAAAGTTATGTAAATGAAAAAAAAAATCACACAAAAGTAAATAAAAGAAAAGAAAAGAAAACATGATAAAATATAGAATCTAATCATGTTTCCCTGATATTGATAATTTCTTTCCCAAGTAAAATGACAGAAAAATTTATCTTTTCATATGCATAAACGCAAACTATGAGCTAAAAAGAGGAGAAAAAAAGGCTAAAAACTAATTTCGCTACCAGTAAAGAAAACTTTGGGAGAGGAAAACTGTGTGGAAAGCCCCCGATGATGGTTTTTTTAAATACTAACTTTGATGGTGCTATGTTTGGTGATCTAAATGAAGTGAGTGTTGGAGTTGTTGTTCGAAATTCTAAGGAGGGGGGGGGGGGGGGTGTTGGCACCTTTGTTGGAGAGGATTCCCATGCCATCTTCTGTGGTTATTTTGGAAACTCACGCATTTAGAAGAGTGGTCTAGCTTGTTCGTGAGATTGGCCTTCAAAATTATGTTTTTGAAAAATCCACTAACGCTCTTCATGAGCATAGGAATTTGTTACATTCCTTCTTTGGTCACTTAATTAGAGACATTCTGTCTTTTGCTAGCTCATTATAGAACCCCTCTCTCTCTCTCTCTCTCTCTCTCTCTCTCTCTCTCTCTCATAGACTTAGGTAAGGTAATGCTTTGGCTCATGTTATAACCTAGTGAGTGTGACTTTCTTATTCTTTTCATTTGTTGGTTTGAATGGAATCTGTTCCTCTTCACCTTTATAATTGTTATCTTCCTTATTTTCAAATCAATGAATAAATTGCCGTCTTTCTCTCTCTCAAAAAAAAAAAATCACTATTAGTAAATTAATCTTTGAAATAATAGTAATAACTACCATATATTCTTCTTTTTCTTTTTCTTTTTTGGAGAAGGTAAGATAGCTATATTCAGTATTGAAATCATCCATCAGTACATGGTTAAACACTAATGGAAGTTCCTCCATCCATACAAGTAAATCGTGAGCTTCATTAGCTCTTTTAGCCAAAGACACAATTTCCCTGGGGTTTAACTTGACATAAACGATATCAACTCAATGTAGAAGCTAAGTTACATATTAGTTTCAACTTTCAAGGATGACATTGCCATAACATGGTTTGGTTCTTGCTTGGTTCTGAAAGTGCTTTGATGACTATTATATATATGTTCTTATGATTGAAGATTATTTGTTTAATGATCTTTAACAAAGTTTAACTACAAAATTTGTTGTAGCCTAAGGTTACAACCTTACTCAATACTTTTTTATTGGAAGTGAATTTTGACAAATTCACTATTAGATTACATTTTTTTTCTTATATTCTCTATGCTTACAAAATTTCTTGAAAATTAAATATCAATAGTTATGTTATTAATAAATTGTTTAAATTGCAAGTTTTTATAATTTAAAATTATGCATAAAATATAAGTTTATAGATCATATAATACATAATATTCAATTGACACAAAATTTGACATGTGTATTAAGAGTATAAAGAACATACAATTCAACGGTTAGATTTTGAAAATATATAGTAATGTTTATTTTATACGATTAGATTTTGAAAATATATAATAATGTTTATTTTATTGAGTAAAGTTATAGTTGTAGGCTATAATTAATTTTCTAGTTAAAATTTGTCCAAAATCTTTTACTACATAAGGTAAATAATATAGAAAAGGCTGCACTATTATAGGTACTTTAGCATTTCTCTTCGGCAAATTGCAACCATCATTTTTTGGGCGAAAGAATTGCTTAATCAGTGAATACGGCACTCAAAAATAAAGGAACATCTGGGACCACAAAGCATTCATGAAAGCCTTTATCATTGAATCAACCGTCCGTCCCCTACATATTTTGATTTGACTTATCTTATCTAATACGATGTCCTTTACGAAGACATAATGATGTCGCGTGAATAACACTACCGCAATCGTGGGTGTGTGGTGGTAGGAGTTCTTATAGCACTTTATATGATACTAGCGTATAGTTTGTATTTACGCATAAAAATATTAACAATTATGATGATAAGATGTTCATTTTGGTAGATTCAGTTTCCACATTGAGTTTAGAATTTTCTTGGAGGCGCCAATGACACAGTAATGTATGAGAGTGTGAAGTAAAGAAGAGTAAGATTGAACATTGTGTTTGAACCCGACTTTGCTCTTAGAAATTCGAAAGGAGGAGGAGAGGGTAGTGTGTGGATTTAGTTGGTGTGTGGATCTAGTTAGTAGAGGTTGAGAGAAAAAGAGAAGACATAGGATGACAATATGACATTAGGAGGAAATGATGTTTTACTTTTATAGTCTTTTTGATTAGACTCCTTGGTTCTGGTAGTGGGCAGGTGAGATGTTTACCAATAAAAGTGTGCAGGTGAGATGTTTTTGCTTAGACCAATGAGCATTATCATTATGGTTTTTTTTTGTTTCCGTGTTAAATGTTGATGCATCATTTATTTGGGCACAAAAATTAAAAAATTTAGACAAGATACATGACACAAAATTAGAGTCCAATTTAAAATCTAATTAGATTTTTTTTTTTTTGAGTTTTGGTTAAAACAAATGGGGAAAAATTGAGAATCCAAATCTAGACATATAGCACAAAATTGAAACTCTAATTTGGAATTCTATTTGAGTTTCTCTCTGCTTCACCTATTATTATATATATAGATTTGGCAGAAGTTAAGTGATTAGAGTTGTGGTGCTTTGATGAATGTGTTGTGCCCAAGACGATAGTTTTATCAAGACTCTGATAGTACACATGATATTTTCCTTACCATTATGTGGTATGAACTCGATGAGTCTATATCGAAGATTCTATTTTTTATTCAGCAAAAAAAAAAAAAAAAAAATCTCTCATCAAATAAGAGCATCTGCAATAGAGGAGCTAAAAAGCTATAAAGTTATTTTAGCTCCACAAAAACCCAAAAAATGGTCACACAGCAGTGAAGGCAAAGCTAAAATTTTTTAGCTTCAGCCTTCCGTATGAAGCTATATTTGGCTTCGTACGGTCATGGAGGTAAAACTGAAAAAATAATATTTTAATGTAACTTTTATTAAAATAATATTTTTTTTATTCTTTTTCTTTCTACACGCGATCTCCTCTCATTCTCACCCTCTCTCCTTCAAATTACAGAACTCTCACATACTCTCTCAAACTCTCAATCTCACCGCCGCCGGCCTAAGTCGGAGCTCAACGGCGCCGCCGGCCTAGTCGAAGCTCAACGCCGCTGGCCTGAGTCGAAGCTCGATCCGTCCATGCCGCCGTTGAAGCCGATCCGATCCACGCCGCCGATCTACGCCTCCAACCCACACCAACCCGACTCGCCTCTCTGATGCTCAGACCCACCAACTCCGCCTCTCCTCTCTCCTTTAGATCACAAAACTCTCATACTCTCTCAAACTCTCAAACTCTCTGTCTCACCACCGCCGGCCTGAGTCGAAGCTCAACTGCCACCGACCTAGTTTACATTTTTTCTTTTCTAATTTATACAGTATTGGTTTTTACTTTCAGTTTGCTTGGAAGTTTATTGCAGTTTATATTATTGGCGGTGGACTACTGGTGGTGGTTGTGGGTGTGCCGATTTGTTCTTTTTTTTTTTCTTTTTTTTTTTTTCCTGCTGTGGACTATTGGTGGTGGTGGTGGTGGTTGTGCCAATCTGTTCTCTCTCTTTTTTTTTTTTTCCTGCTGTGGACTACTGCTGGTGGTGGTGGTGGTGGTGGTGGTGGTTGTGGTTGTGGTTGTGGTTGTGGCTGTGGCTGTGGCTGATGGTAGAGGTGGTTGTGGTTGTGGCTGTGGCTGTGGCTGATGGTAGAGGTGGTTGTGGTTGGTGTGGTGTATATTTTTTGGGTGATGGGATATATTATTTAATGTAAGGGATATATTATTTTATTGTGATGTTTATATTATTTTATTGTGTTGAAAGTTAAAATAGATCCACTGCTGCAGCACGTGTGTAGGTAAAATAGATAAAGTAAATTTGTGTGGAGCTAAATAGCTAAAATTATTGCTCCACTGCTGTGGATGCTCTAACATATGAAAATTTTATTACTTTTTATAAATAAAAAAGTTATACAAGTATTCAGCAATTTCAAATTAATGATCTCACCCTCCATATTATTTTTATAAAAAGGAAAATGTTTTATTCGAATTAGAGTTCATTAACAACATATATGTAATGGTATTATTTCTGTTAATTAAGATTGTAATGCTTTGAAAATTTTTCATTAATTATTTGACGGCTGTGTCTATCGGTTCTTCAATGATCAGCCGGTGATTGAACCAACTGAATTATGTTTATTTTATTGTTTTTTCCTTGGAATATAGCAATTGCTAATGAGAAGCGTTGAAACTTATCCTGACGCGTTTTTAAATATATATTCTAATATTCAAGAAGAAGAAAGAACTATGTTTCAAGCACAAGTCATTGATCACTTCAGAGATGGGTTCCTGAGCTTCTTTTGTTTCGATTTATTTCTGAATATCATATCTCAATAGCGATTTAGTAGCAACAAAGTTGGGGGCTGAAGTCACTGCATACAATCAACAGCAAAAACACCCCTCTTAACTCTAAATTGGTTGATGATAGATTATTTCCTAATTGAAATTACTAGGATAATACGTATCCTTGGAGATAAGGATGAAGTATACAACAAAATTTGGGTCCCTTTTAAAGGAATTTAATTTATAGCAACCATTTTAATAATAAAGAATTTAATGGGTTTGTACAGATTTTTGTTGAGAACTCGGTTTTTGGTTTCTTGGATTGGGTCTGTCTGAGATTCACTTATTGTTGAAAAATAAAAATTGAAAGTATTGTAGCAAAATAATTTTTAATGTGTAAATAGTACCACGAGACCTATTTTTAATAAAAAAGTTGTTGAAAAGTGATGTTTGTGGGTTTCATGAACAGTGCACGAGTGTACTGTTCATGCAGATTAAGTCAACAGCTATGACAAAGAAGAAGGGAAAAAAAAAAAAAAAAAAAAAACGCAAACGTAACAGCAAAAAAACGCATCCGAAACGCACGTATCTCCGCCAACAATCAAACATTGGTTGCATTACGTAAAACCTATTTATAAGATAATTCATAATTCTCTTTCAACGAGGGGTCTATTCCTACTCATGTGAGGTCATAAGCTTTTGTTTGTCTTACTCTTATGTGTATCAGCCACCACCACAATTTAATGTCATCATATGAACCCTGAAATCTTTTCAAAGAAATCTCAAAACACTTTCATATAAAATAAAAAAAAAATAAATAAAAAATAAATCTCAAAATACAAATCCCATACCACTACGAAATGTTATCAATCATGCATGCAGTATAGAGTCGTCCTTTTATGCCTGCTTTGCTTATATACGGCTGACATCCTAATGCACACGTATGCAAATTGCTGAGACCATAAAAAATTATACATTTTTGTCGCAACTCGCCATATGATGAGTTAGTAACTTGTAAGTAGTGAAAGTATGAACTCACAAAAATTGATCATTTTTCTTTTTGGTAAACTTGATCATTTTTCTTTGTCACTCATAACTTACCATGCTGCAAGTTGTAACAAAAATTGTGTAATTTTGTATGACCTGTCATTGTTCGTGCCTTAAATTGAATCAACAAAATTTTGGTATTATTATTGTGAACTCCATAGTGGAATTAGGTATGATTATTATAATCCCTACTCCCAAGTGGGCCAAGTCTTGAAGTACAATGTTAGAGTGAGACGAAACACAAAAGTAATGAAAATTTTATCTTTGTTCCCTTAGCGGTTTCCTGATTGGGTCTCTCTCAAGAGAATTTTTCCATTTCACACGTCTCATTTGGTTTTAGACGTGTTAATGTAGGGTCTGTTTCTGATTCTGGTAGGCGACACTTGGATGCACACTTCAAGTCTTTTAGGCATTTGTCCCCACTCGAATAAGCCCCATCAATTTCTGGGTTAGACCCGTTGGTCCCATATCCATATCACACGTGCAATTCCTCTCTTTGTTAGGGTGATTTCCCCTTGCAATTATTTTGGTAGGGACCAATATGATTCAAAGTCCTTGCATGTTTTTACTTGGGATTAAAGCCTAGAGGCCAATATAGGATCTAAATGAATTTTTATTTGATTTCACATGGCAATAAAATCATAACCTAACAAAGTTGCCATTGGGGCTTGTAAACCTCAATTATATTGTCTGATTTTTCAGTAAAGAAAATTTAGAATCGAATCTCTCCCTCTCAGTTGTTATTATAAGGAATCAAAGAAAACAGAAAAAACAGTTTTCTTTCCACACAGAAAAAGGGAGGAAAGAACACGATAGTTTACCTATTATGTAATTACTGGAAACTGAAGTGATTCTTTGTTAGTAAGCTGTAAAAGAGCACTGAAATATCACCATTATTCAGGAGTGGGACTTTGGGAGTGATTTTCAAGGCCACAAGGGAAGAGATAGCTCCATACCCATTATCGTGAGCAAAGCAACTTGAATACAAAACCTAGCAATAGCATATGATGCTGAATCAGCCGGAAAATTCATGATGAATCATAAGTTGCCGTATATGTAATCCTTTGTCAAGCTCTAAATGGAAGATAATATGTGTTCCTCAAGTGTAATGCACACGACTCACTTTGTTTATTGAGATAAGAATAATTGTCATCTTTTTATTAGTAGTTGGAGTCTCAGACTCTAAAAATCTATTTAGAATTTGCTTATTTTGCTGAAATTAAAAAAATTTTGTTTAAAATACTGTAAATAAAGATGAAAATTAGCTAAAATAGTATAATGACACTTATAAATAGTACCAAAAAATACAATGAGACCTATAAATAGTAGCTGAATAATAAAATAAGTTAACTTTTTAATTGAGATTCAAATAGACAGTTTGAAACCAAACTTGATCCAATATAAGATTTCAACGAAGAAAAAATTTCCTGCATCTTCTCCTATGGTGATTAGATGATTAGGTTTATAGACTGGACTTTGAGAGAGTCCACGGGGCACTGTAGATGGTGGGACTTTCATGGTTCATCGTCAGTAAAGTCAGAGAGGACGGTGATGACGGCTTTCATAATTAATAACAATAACTTACTTTCACGCAAGCATAAATATCTCTTTCAAGAACCGTTTTACTGCAATAAATTGCTTTCATCAAATCTTGCACACCATTTCTAACAAAGAGAACGCTGATGGAGATGGACCAGAGAAAGTTGAGGCTATTTGTCCCTCAACTTTCGTCGCCGTCTCGTAACTGTCCTGCAACTGCAAGCAACACTGTCTCCCAAGAACTATTTTCCCTCATCATCACGTAGTCTCAAAGAATACCATGTACCAATGGAGGATGACAAGCAGAAACCAACAAGAAGATCGCCAAGTTGTCCCAATAAAAAGATAATGCTTAATCTTAAAGGAGATGAATTGCTATTCTGCTTTCAAATAAGGGTTGGGACTGCGTTCAGTGCATTGTCAATTGCACTGGGCATGTAAAAATGTGGACATGTGTCCAATTTTAGACACGTGTAACGTATTCAGTACACTAATACATTTGACACAAGCCGTGTCCTTCAAATACTTCATTCATTTTCATTTCATTAAATTTATTTATGAACTCCCAAATATAGAATAAAATATAAATATAAGCAAAGTGCCCCAAAAGGAAAACCCAATTTACGTAAAATTACAGCATACATGATCTTGATACTTATTGACTATATAATAGGATACTGGTAACTTTATCAAATTACCATATCAATTTTGTTCCTTCTTTTCAATGAGAAAATTACCATATCATTAACAACTCAGGACGTCATAACCTCCTTGAAGCAGTCTGCACAAGTGAGGACCTCTAGTATGTAGCAGGGGTGGGGAAAATAAATGTGGCTCTCAAGATTAAGTATGAGTGCCCGGCTCCTGAATTTGGAGTGATGTATTTGATAAGCTTGCTTCCAACTCATTTAACTCATCCATGTCTAGTTCATCGTCGTCGTCATTGTCTTCAGCATCACCACAGGCTTTTGCTGAGCTACTTGGTCCATCTCCAGCAGAATTATCATTGACCTGAGGTTGAATCCAATTAAAATAAGCAAAACAAGATATTAACATGCATATTTATTTTATGCTTCAGCAGGCATGTGAACAAAAGAAAAAAGGAAAATAGTTAGTTTCTTTTTTTTTTTTTTTAGGCCTTTTGTTTTAAACAGAAAAGTCATCCCAGCTTCCTGGATTCAGCAAATGACGCAATTTAGTATTGCATGACCTCAATGCATACTATTTCTTCACTGCTTGATTTAAATTTATGGGAAAATATTGTGGCAAATAATACAATTTTCTAAATTCTTTGTGGAGTTTTTTCAATAGTTCAACCTTCATTTCTAGCATATGGATTAAATAATATATAAAAGTATATAGCTTTAATTAATTACAAATGAAAGTATTCAAAAATCATTTACAATATTTCCACAACCAAAAGGTGACCAAATTTGATGTGATGTTTGCTAAATATACACAACTATGATATTTGCATACCATGATCAAAATAAAGTACATGGTTGAATCAAAATATACCCAAATGCAAATACCAAAATGCCCTAGAATGGTATGTAGTGACTTTTACGCCTAACATAAGCAGTGCAATGCACTGCAACCCTCATCATCTTACTCATTGACTTCATCTTAATTAATAGCACTCCCTCATTAGGAATATGTTGTGAAATAGAACATAAATCTGATGCCCCCCCAGTGAAATTGCTCTTAATCTCACATTAAATCTTTCTTCTTTTTAATAAGTCTCACATTAAATCTTTCTTCTCTAGCAACATTACGTTAAGTAATCATTATCAACAACAATATCAGCTCCAACACCGTTCATTGGGTTCTTCTTCTACTTTCCCAGTCAACCAGTCATTGCTATCATCTTTCAAAGAAATTGGACTGTGTGGTCCCTTCGATTTTAATTCCTCTTCTTCTGGAATTTTTACTGAAGGATGGTCTTATGTGTAGTTATCATACCATAAGATTGGTATTTTTATAACAAATCAAGGACTCGTATATATTATCCAGTGGTAAAATTTAACAACATATTTACCTTCGAAAAAAAAGGCAAACAAGAAAAGCTTTAAAATGTGCTTTGCTTTAAGTAATAAAAAGCACTTCAGGCTTTAAGTGCACTTTTACCAACATGAAGTGATGAGGACATTACACTGCAATCATGCTACATTGGCACCTACATGCCAAATTTCCAATATTTATATCAAAGCAAGTCATACTTTATCATTCATGGGTTTCTTTTTTTACTTATTTTTTCTTGATAAATTACTCAATGTTTTCCAAAGTATATGATTATAATCATTCATTCCAACAAGCACAGAGGACAAAACTCATTCTGAAAGATTATAAATTTGAACGTGCACATGGCATTGATCAGCATGCAATCCATCATGTATGTCACCATCCAAGACAACATTCAAATTGAAATATTAAAAGAATGAATAATAAACCTTGCTCGTGCAACATTGACTACATTCAAATTGAAATATTAAAAGAATGAATAATAAACCTTGCTCGTGCAACATATTCTTTTTCGTCCATATTCTTAGCAACCAAACAGTAGCAGGAAAATTGATCTTTTTCTACAGTAAACACTCCAACACTAGTGACCCAGTTAACAAGCAGGGCTCCCATTTCCCATTATATATATCTGGCTCGTCACTCCCCCCTCTACACTCACTTTGTACCACACCAAAGCTAATTCATCCTTTTATTCTGTTTGAAAGTACAGATTCTTGTGGCTCTGGCTATTGGATAAAATGGCTGCAGCTAGTGGAACATCCAATCCTGTAAACAGAAAGCAGACCAGGCTTCCTCCAAAAAGAGGTCAGATTAAAGTTGGGATATTTTCCAAGTTTGTCAAGATGGTAGTCAGAGTTGTGTCAAAAGCAAGAAGAGGGCAGGAGAGAAAGAAAAAGGTGGCACAGGAAACACAATCTCCACAACCACATGGCTCAGAAAGAGCATTGTGATATCTCCCAACATTGCTTTGGATTTTGCTGAATTCTATGCCTTTGCTGCACCATATGGCTGTAGCTCATGAGTCTGCTTTGTGGGAATAGCCTTAAATTAATATTAGTACCTCTCTCTCTGTTGATATTTAAGCAATTGTTGGCAAGGCTACTGAAATAACATTACGTGTCTCGTTAATTCTCTCTCTCTCTCTCTCTCTCTCTCTCTCTCTCTCTCTCTCTCTGTGTTGATATTTAAGCAATTGTTGGCAAGGCTGCTGAAATAACATTACATGTCTCGTAAATTCTGGGTTGATCTGTTATTTTCTATATATTGCTTCTGCATAAACATCTCTCTTTAGTCTTTTCATACCTTTCTTAAGGCATTTAGGTTAGAAAGAATAATATTGGAGAATAATATTAGAGACCATTTCTTTCTATAATTTTTTTCACAACTTGCTAATTTTTGCCATTATAATTTAAATAACATAACTTTATAGGCTAATTGTTGACATTTTATGCAAGTTTTTTAACCATTAAAATGAGCTAATGAACAATTCGGAATTGCCATAACATTACAGCAGGTGAGCTGGCAGACCAAAAGTGTCTCTGCATATTTACGTACATGTAGGCTTTTCCTAGATATAAATGCCTAAGTTCCTCTGTTTTCCAGTTAGATTCCTGCTGTATATGATAGCTACATGTTGAATAGGAATCTTACAACATGTAGGCCAATGCTTTTGTTTAGTGTTGGCTAGGCGTGTCAATTGACAAATTTTTTATTTTATTTTTTATAGGAATTGACAAAATGGTAGTATACTTAAGTAAAATCCCAATACTGTGATTAAATTCTGGAACTTAGTTGGGCAAAGTATATATTAATATACAGTCTGTTAAAAAAAAAAGCTAAATTACAAATTGCATCATCTAATTTTGTCTAAAGTTCAATTTAGCTCTCTAACTTCATTTCTGTTCAATTCAATCCTCTAACCTTTAATTTTTTTTAATTCAATCCTCTAACTCTTTTAACTTTATTCAATTCAGTCCTCCCGTGTCAAAATTAAACCATTAAGAACGACCAAAACAATGTGGTTTTGTATTGAACAAAGTTAAAAGTTAACAACGCAATTTTAAAAGAGTCTAATGGTATAACTAAATTGAACAAAATTGAAAGTTAAAGGATTGAATTAAATGAAAGTGAAGTTAAAGGACTGAATTAAATATTAGGCAAAATTAGAGGATGCAATATGTAATTTTGCAAAAAAGAAAATGCAAATTTTTACTGGTTCTTACAACACAAGAAGTGAGCTTGAGGGGGGCAAAATCTACAATCTGCATTTGAGTAATTTTTCTTTTAAATAGTGGTATTTTTCTTACGTCAAGTTACAATTCGATGCATATATAAATCATGTGCAGTTTAATTTCATCATTAAAGATATTTTACATTGGAATCTCACGAACAAGGTCCCCTCAACGTGTAATATGTGTAACGACCTAAGGAAAAGCGCTAGCCACATCTGCGCTACACCTCAAAAGGACTAGTCACAATTGAGGCTCCTTGTAGTTGTTAATAAAGCCCAGTTCTACCCAGTAAATACCCGATATGGGACTCATGACACACCCACACACATCACACAATCAATCAATCAAATTGGGGCATCACAATCTCCCCCACTTAAATCCTTAACGTCCTCATTGGGGCCCACTTTGTGGGGTAGTGTCTCTGAGCTCACACGGGATTACCGGGCCGGCTCTGATACCATATGTAAGGTATAGCGCAGATGTGGCTAGCGCTTTTCCTTGGGTCGTTACATATGATTATGTTTTTTTTTTAGTTATATAAGTTCAGCAGGTTAGTCATGCATCTAAATTCATGTTTCATGTTCCATGTTCCATGGATTTGGGTCGTGACAGTGTTGGGACTAGTCACATTTGAGGTATAGCGCAGATATGGCTAGCGTTTTTTCTTGAGTCATTACAATATGCCCCCCCAAAAAATAATAATAACATAACATAACATATGATAGTTAAAAAAAAAAAAAAAAACCATAAAGGCATAAACATTTTGTTGTTGTTGGATAGAGTTTCAACTTTTAACCTATAGTGTCAGCTTATGATGATTGTGCTCTTTATTATCAGACCAAGATATCAATTGATTTTTTGTGTAAGCATAAACTTAAAAAAGAACTAATTTTATCAGGGGGTTATAAAGGTTGGTAAGTCTTTTTTTGATGAATAGAGGTTGGTAAGTTGATCGTATCACCTAATAAAGCGACTTTGTTAATTATAAAGGCCAAATTCTCACCTCATTAAGGGAAATATTATATTACATAGATAGAGAATTGCCAAAAAAAAAAAGCTAAATACAAAATGAGGGGTGGCCATAAATTACCTAACACATTTATCCCTAAAAAAAACTTATTAGCATCTTAACCTGATAACAAATTTAGTAATAATTAAGAAATGTGCGTCATAGGTTTTAAATTCTATTGAACCTTAATTGGAAAAAAAAAATATAAAAAATAATAAAGCAATGTAGATAATGTATTCAAAATTTCAAATCTAGCTTTTTTTAATATAAAGAACAAGACATTGCAATTGTACAATAGATGCTCCGAATTCCAAATTTTATTGTTTAAAAAAGAGAGTCAAAATATGATATTAACCCACAATAGGGCATTACTACCACTTGCACTACCACTGTCTAAGTTACTCTATATCTTAGCCATACCACTTAGACTAAGCTACTATATCTTATCTTAGCTATACCACTTTCTAAGTTACTATATATCTTTCTATTTTTTTATAGGACACTTACTAAACATCTTATCTCATCATTTCAATCAATGTTTTTTTTTTTTTTGGGGTAACGAGAGGAATAATATTAAGCATATGTTGTTCTACTATAAAAGAGTTCTTAACTTTGTCAAAAGATAATGAGTTAGTCATCATTGGCAGTAAAATATCATACAAAATAATAATATTAGAATTGCATAGAACCCAAGTTGGCAATTCTAATAAAATGATGAGTCGTTACAATATGGCCCCCCCCCAAAAATAATAATATGATATAGTAATGCCCTATTGTGGGTTAGTACTTTTCCTTGGGTCGTTACAATATGCCTTCCAAAAAATAATAATAACATAACATAACATATGGTAGTTAAAAAAAAAAAAAACCATAAAGGCATAAACATTTTTTTGTTGTTGGATAGAGTTTCAACTTTTAACATATAGTGTCAGCTTATGATGATTGTGCTCTTTATTATCAGATCAAAATACTAATTGATTTTTTGTGTAAGCATAAACATAAAAAGAACTAATTTTATCAGGGGGTTATAAAGGTTGGTAAGTCTTTTTTTGATGAATAGAGGTTGGTAAGTTGATCGTATCACCTAATAAAGCGACTTTGTTAATTATAAAGGCCAAATTCTCACCTCATTAAGGGAAATATTATATTACATAGATAGAGAATTGCCAAAAAAAAGCTAAATACAAAATGAGGGGTGGCCATAAACGTTGGCATTCCACTTCCAATCTTCCATAAAACATAAAAATACGAAAGTAATTGGACCAAAAAAGTGCTACCTCAAATTGCCAATATATGTACACACTCATTGGTTTTCCTAAAAAAGATTTTTTTTTTTATTTTTTTTTTTTATAGAGTTTGTTAGTTTGATTGATCAGTTGTTAATTTGTTGATTGACATTCAGTTTATTGGACTACTATCATTATCATGAATTTATGTGGAGGACAGTTTACAAGTGCTGTCTACTTTCTGTAATATAAATCTTAGTGGTTGTCCCTTCAAGCTCACCCGGATGATAAGTTCAATGAACTTGGAAAAATTTGTTGTAAATCCTGACATTTCAAGTTATATCTACTATATTATCGGTAGGGAGTAAAATAGTTTTGCAAATGCTACAGCACCAATTCCTTAGGTAAAAATTTTAAAAAAAATCTTGATAGTTTACTGTTTTGGTTACTTGGAAAAGTAAAAAACTCAGAAAATAGAAATTGTTCCGTTCACTTAATAATAATATATCTTAGTTTTCTCTCACATAAACGTAAACCTTATGTACAAAATTTACATATATTGTCCATCTTTTATGTAAGATGAATGTATAATATAATGGATACATTGAATAATTTCAAAACAAATTGACGATTCTTTGCATTTAAAATAGGTTTAAACTTTGGACCAATAAAAGGCTTTTAGAGAAAAAGAGTTGCTTATGGGATGTGTGGGGTAAGAGGCGAGATTCAAGTTTCCAAGAGAGAGTTTTATATACATATATACACTTAGATTATGTTATAGTAGAATATTTATCTTATATATGTAATAATAAAAAATTGCTCCTTATTTTTAGTGCAGTAATCAATAATGCTACAGGTACACTGGCAAATTTTTTTTAAAACCATAAATTTCACATTATTGAAGTGATCAATT
Source organism: Lithocarpus polystachyus (assembly GCA_033629205.1). Taxonomy (NCBI): domain Eukaryota; kingdom Viridiplantae; phylum Streptophyta; class Magnoliopsida; order Fagales; family Fagaceae; genus Lithocarpus; species Lithocarpus polystachyus. The sequence continues at coordinate 54,807,967 of CM066168.1, forward strand.
GTGAGTGATAGAGAAAAGTAATGAATCCATGAGTATCAGTTCTGTATATCACTTATGGTCGACCACCTTCAACAATTATAAAATTTGTTGAAAAAAAAAAGTTTTGATGGTAGTGTAGTAATTCAAAGGAAGAAAAGGAAAGAAAGATAGTAAAGTTACTGATTAATAAAGAACGACGGTCTCCTCCCAAATGTGCATTTTCAAACTTCTATCTAAACTTCTCAATTTATTTTTGACACGCCATTAGGGTTAGGTAGATTATTTTGCACTATAAGTCATAGTACATGACTTTGAAGTTTTGAACTAGGATAATTGGCTTAGATATTTCTAATATATCCAAAATGTTTGAATCCAACTATCTTTTCAAGTTTTACATGTATTAAAGTTATGTAAAAGAAAAAAAAAATCACACAAAAGTAAATAAAAGAAAAGAAAAGAAAACATGATAAAATATAGAATCTAATCATGTTTCCCTGATATTGATAATTTCTTTCCCAAGTAAAATGACAGAAAAATTTATCTTTTCATATGCATAAACGCAAACTATAAGCTAAAAAGAGGGGGAAAAAAAAAAGGCTAAAAACTAATTTCGCTATCAGTAAAGAAAACTTTGTGAGAGGAAAACTGTGTGGAAAGCCCCCGATGATGGTTTTTTAAAGACTAACTTTGATGGTGCTATGTTTGGTGATCTAAATGAAGTGAGCATTGGAGTTGTTGTTCGAAACTCTAGGGGGGGGGGGGGGTTGTTGGCACCTTTGTCGGAGAGGATTCCCATGCCATCTTCTATGGTTATTTTGGAAACTCACGCATTTAGAAGAGCGGTCTAGCTTGTTCGTGAGATTGGCCTTCAAAATTATGTTTTTGAAAAATCCACTAACGTTCTTCATGAGCATAGGAATTTGTTACATGCCTTCTTTGGTCACTTAATTAGAGACATTCTGTCTTTTGCTAGCTCGTTACAAAACCTCTCTCTCTCTCTCTCTCTCTCTCTCTCATAGACTTAGGTAAGGTAATGCTTTGGCTCATGTTATAACCTAGTGAGTGTGACTTTCTTATTCTTTTCATTTGTTGGTTTGAATGGAATCTGTTCCTCTTCACCTTTATAATTGTTATCTTCCTGATTTTCAAATCAACTAATAAATTGCCGTCTTTCTCTCTCTCAAAAAAAAAATCACTATTAGTAAATTAATCTTTGAAATAATAGTAATAATTACCATATATTCTTCTTTTTCTTTTTCTTTTTTCGAGAAGGTAAGATAGCTATATTCAGTATTGAAATCATCCATCAGTACATGGTTAAACACTAATGGAAGTTCCTCCATCCATACAAGTAAATCGTGAGCTTCATTAGCTCTTTTAGCCAAAGACACAATTTCCCTGGGGTTTAACCTGACATAAACGATATCAACTCAATGTAGAAGCTAAGTTACATATTAGTTTCAACTTTCAAGGATGACATTGCCATAACATGGTTTGGTTCTTGCTTGGTTCTAAAAGTGCTTTGATGACTATTATATATATGTTCTTATGACTGAAGATTATTTGTTTAATGATCTTTGACAAAGTTTAACTACAAAATTTGTTATAACCTTACTCAATATATTTTTATTAGAAGTGAATTTTGACAAATCCACTATTAGATTACATTTTTTTTTTATATATTCTCTATGCTTACAAAATTTCTTGAAAATTAAATATCAATAGCTATGTTATCAATAAATTGTTTAAATTGCAAGTTTTTATAATTTAAAATTATGCATAAAATATAAGTTTATAGATCATATAATAAATAATATTCAATTGACACAAAATTTGACATGTGTATTAAGAGTATAAAGAACATACAATTTAACGGTTAAATTTTAAAAATATATAGTAATGTTTATTTTATACTGTTAGATTTTGAAAATATATAATAATATTTATTTTATTGAGTAAAGTTATAGTTGTAGGTTATAATTAATTTTCTAGTTAAAATTTGTCCAAAATCTTTTACTGTATAAGGTAAATAATATAGAAAAGGCTGCACTATTATAGGTACTTTAGCATTTCTCGTCGGCAAATTGCAACCATCATTTTTTGGGCGAAAGAATTGCTAAATCAGTGTATAAGGCACTCAAAAATTAAGGAACATCTTTCAGCGAAAAAAAAAAATTAAGGAACATCTGGGACCACAAAGCATTCATGAAAGCCTTTATCATCGAATCAACCGTCCATTCCCTACATATTTTGAATTGACTTATCTTATCTAATACGATGTCCTTTACGAAGACATAATGATGTCTCGTGAATAACACTACCGCGATCGTGGGTGTGTGGTGGTAGGAGTTCTTGTAGCACTTTATATGATACTAGCATATAGTCTATGTTTACGCACGAAAATATTAACAATTGTGATGATAAGATGTTCATTTTAGTAGATTCAGTTTCCACATTGAGCTTTGAATCTTCTTGGAGGCGCCAATGAAACAGTAATGTATGAGAGTGTGAAGTAAGGAAGAGTGAGATTGAACATTGTGTTTAAACCCGACCTTATTCTTAGAAATCCGAAAGGAGGAGGAGAGGGTAGAGTGTGGATCTAGTTGGTGGAGGTTGAGAGAAAAAGAGGAGACATAGGATGACGATATGACATTAGGAGGAAATGATGTTTTACTTTTATAGTTTTTTTCATTAGACTCCTTGGTTCTGGTAGTGGGCAGGTGAGATGTTTACCCATAAAAGTGTGCAGGTGAGATGTTTTTGCTTAGACCAATGAGTATTATCATTATGGTTTTCTTTGGTTTCCGTGTTAAATGTTAATGCATCATTTATTTGGGCACAAAAATTAAAAAATTTAGATAAGATACATCACACAAAATTGGAGTCCAATTTATAATCTAATTAGATTTTTTTTTTTTTTTTAGTTTTGGTTAAGACAAGTGGCGCAAAATTGAGAATCCAAATCTAGACACATGGCACAAAATTGAAACTCTAATTTGAAATTCTATTTGAGTTTCTCTCTGCTTCACCTATTATTATATATATAGATTTGGCAGAAGTTAAGTGATTAGAGTTGTGGTGCTTTGATGAATGTGTTGTGCCCAAGACGATAGTTTTATCAAGACTCTAATAGTACACATGATATTTTCCTTACCATTATGTGGTATGAACTCGATGAGTCTATATCGAAGATTCTATTTTTTATTCAGCAAAAAAAAAAAAAAAAAAAAAAAACTCTCATCAATAAGAGCATTTGCAATAGAGGAGCTAAAAAGCTATAAAGCTATTTTAGCTCCACAAAAGCCCAAAAAATGGTCACACAGCAGTGAAGGCAAAGCTAAAATTTTTTAGCTTCAGCCTTTCGTATGAAGCTATATTTGGCTTCGTACGGTCATGGAGGTAAAACTGAAAAAATAATATTTTAATGTAACTTTTATTAAAATAATATTTTTTTATTCTTTTTCTTTCTACACGCGATCTCCTCTCATTCTCACCCTCTATCCTTCAAATTACAGAACTCTCACATACTCTCTCAAACTCTCAGTCTCACCGCCGCCAGCCCGAGTCGGAGCTCAACACCGCCGTTCTAGTCGAAGCTCAACGTCGCCAGCCCGAGTCGAAGCTCAACGCCGCTGGCTGAGTCAAAGCTCGATCCGTCCATGCCGCCGTTGAAGCCGATCCGATCCACGCCGCAGATCTACGCCTCCAACCCACGCCAACTCGACTCGCCTCTCTGATGCTCTGACCCACCAACTCCGCCTCTCCTCTCTCCTTTAGATCACAAAACTCTCATACTCTCTCAAACTCTCAGTCTCACCACCGCCGGCCCGAGTCGAAGCTCAACTGCCACCGGCCTAGTTTACATTTTTTCTTTTCTAATTTATACAGTATTGGTTTTTACTTTCAGTTTGCTTGGAAGTGTATTGATGTTTATACTATTGGCGGTGGACTACTGGTGGTGGTTGTGGGTGTGCCGATCTATTCTTTTTTTTTTTTCTTTTTTTTTTTTTTTTGTGCTGTGGACTATTGGTGGTGGTGGTGGTGGTTGTGCCAATCTGTTCTCTCTCTCTTTTTTTTTTTTTTTTTCCTGCTATGGACTACTGCTGGTGGTGGTGGTGGTGGTTGTGGTTGTGGCTGTGGCTGTGGTTGTGGCTGATGGTAGAGGTGGTTGTGGTTGGTGTGGTGTATATTTTTTGGGTGATGGGATATATTATTTAATGTAAGGGATATATTATTTTATTGTGATGTTTATATTATTTTATTGTGTTGAAAGTTAAAATAGATTCACTGCTGCAGCACGTGTGCAGGTAAAATAGATAAAGTAAATTTGTGTGGAGCTAATTAGCTAAAATTATTGCTCCACTACCGTGGATGCTCTAACATATGAAAATGTTTTTACTTTTTATAAATAAAAAAGTTATACAAGTATTCAGCAATTTCAAATTAATGATCTCACCCTCCATATTATTTTTATAAAAAGGAAAATGTTTTATTCGAATTAGAGTTCATTAACAACATATATGTAATGGTATTATTTCTGTTAATTAAGATTGTAATGCTTTGAAAATTTTTCATTAATTATTTGACGGCTGTGTCTATCGGTTCTTCAATGATCAGCCAGTGATTGAACCAACTGAATTATGTTTATTTTATTGTTTTTTCCTTGGAATACAGCAATTGCTAATGAGAAGCGTTGAAACTTATCCTGACGCGTTTTTAAATATAAATTCTGATATTCAAGAAGAAGAAAGAACTATGTTTCAAGCACAAGTCATTGATCACTTCAGAGATGGGTTCCTGAGCTTCTTTTGTTTCGATTTATTTCTGAATATCATATCTCAATAGCGATTTAGTAGCAACAAAGTCGGGGGCTAAAGTCACTGCATACAATCAACAGCAAAAACACCCCTCTTAACTCTAAATTGGTTGATGATAGATTATTTCCTAATTGAAATTACTAGGATAAAACGTATCCTTGGAGATAAGGATGAAGTATACAACAAAATTTGGGTCCCTTTTAAAGGAATTTAATTTATAGCAACCATTTTAATAATAAAGAATTTAATGGGTTTGTACAGATTTTTGTTGAGAACTCGGTTTTTGGTTTCTTGGATTGGGTCTGAGATTCGTTTATTGTTGAAAAATAAAAACTGAAAGTACTGTAGTAAAATAATTTTTAATGTGTAAATAGTACCGCGGGACCTATTTTTAATAAAAAAATTGTTGAAAAGTGATGTTTGTGGGTCTCATAAACAGTACACGAGTGCACTGTTCACACAGATTAAGTCAACAACTATGGCAAAGAAGAAGGAAAAAAAAAAAAAAAAAAAAAAAAACGCAAACGTAACAGCAAAGAAACGCATCCGAAACGCACGTATCTCCGCCAACAATCAAACATTGGTTGCATTACGTAAAACCTATTTATAAGATAATTCATAATTCTCTTTCAACGAGGGGTCTATTCCTACTCATGTGGGCTCATAAGCTTTTGTTTGTCTTACTCTTATGTGTATCAGCCACCACCACAATTTAATGTCATCATATGAACCCTGAAATCTTTTCAAAGAAATCTCAAAACACTTTCATATAAAATAAAAAATAAATAAATAAAAAAGAAATCTCAAAATACAAATCCCATACCACTACGAAATGTTATCAATCATGCATGCAGTATAGAGTCGTCCTTTTATGCCCGCTTTGCTTATATATGGCTGACATCCTAATGCACACGTATGCAAATTGCTAAGACCATAAAAAATTATACATTTTTGTCGCAACTCGCCATATGATGAGTTAGTAACTTGTAAGTAGTGAAAGCATGAACTCACAAAAATTGATCATTTTTCTTTTTGGTAAACTTGATCATTTTTCTTTGTCGCTCATAACTTACCACGCTGCAAGTTGTAACAAAAATTGTATAATTTTGCATGACGTGACATTACTCGTGCCTTAAATTGAATCAACAAAATTTTGGTATTATTATTGTGAACTCCATAGTGGAATTAGGTATGATTATTATAATCCCTACTCCCAAGTGGGCCAAGTCTTGAAGTACAATGTTAGAGTGAGACGAAACACAAAAGTAATGAAAATTTTATCTTTGTTCCCTTAGTGGTTGCCTGATTGGGTCTCTCTCAAGAGAATTTTTCCATTTCACACGTCTCATTTGGTTTTAGACGTGTTAATGTAGGGTCTATTTCTGATTCCGGTAGTCGACACTCTTTTTTTGCTAAGCAAAAAATGGGGGTTTTTTATGGTTGTATTATACCACCCGGATTTGTATTGACCATGTGGAAATAGGTCCCACCGAGCCCACTGAGGTACCCGCCAAGGCTCGGCCCGATGTTCCCCTTAAATCGCCACACAGCAGCCCACCAACAAGGACCCGCTGGCAGCGGGAATCGAACCTAGGCTGGTTAGGCGAAGTGAACGAACCTTACCAGCTGAGCCAAGCCCTTGTTGGCTTCTGGTAGGCGACACTTGGATGCACACTTCAAGTCTTTTAGGCATTTGTCCCCACTCGAATAAGCCCCATCAATTTCTGGGTTAGACCCATTGGTCCCATATCCATATCACACGTGCAATTCCTCTCTTTGTTAGGGTGATTTCCCCTTGCAATTATTTTGGTAGGGACCAATATGATTCAAAGTCCTTGCATGTTTTTACTTGGGATTAAAGCCTAGAGGCCAATATAGGATCTAGATGAATTTTTATTTGTTTTCACATGGCAATAAAATCGTAACCTAACAAAGTTGCCATTGGGGCTTGTAAAACTCAATTATATTGTCTGATTTTTCAGTAAAGAAAATTTAGAATCGAATCTCTCCCTCTCAGTTGTTATTATAAGGAATCAAAGAAAACAGAAAAAACCGTTTTCTTTCCACACAGAAAAAGGGAGGAAAGAACACGATAGTTTACCTGTTATGTAATTACTGGAAACTGAAGTGATTCTTTGTTAGTAAGCTGTAAAAGAGCACTGAAATGTAACCATTATTCAGGAGTGGGACTTTGGGAGTGATTTTCAAGGCCACAAGGGAAGAGACAGCTCCATAGCCATTATCGTGAGCAAAGCAACTTGAATACAAAACCTAGCAATAGCATATGATGCTGAATCAGCCGAAAAATTCATGATGAATCATAAGTTGCCGTATATGTAATCTTCTGTCAAGCTCTAAATGGAAGATAATATGTGTTCCTCAAGTATAATGCACACGACTCACTTGGTTTATTGAGATAAGAACAATTGTCATCTTTTTATTGGTAGTTGAAGTCTCAAACCCTAGAAATTTATTTAGAATCCGTTTATTTTGCTGAAATTAAAAACATTTTGTTAAAAATACTATAAATAAAGATAAAATTTAGCTAAAATAGTACAATAAAACTCATAAATAGTACCAAAAAATATAATAAGGCCTATAAATTATAACTGAATAATAAAATAAGTTAACTTTTTAATTGAGAGTCAAACAGACAGTTTGAAACCAAACTCGATCTAATATAAGATTTCAACGAAGAAAAAATTTCCTGGCACCTTCTCCTATGGTGATTAGATGATTAGGTTTATAGACTGGACTTTGAGAGAGTCCACAGGGCACTGTAGATGGTGGGACTTTCGTGATTCATCGTCAGTAAAGTCAAGAGGACGGTGATGACGGCTTTCATAATTAATAATAATAACTTACTTTCACGCAAGCATAAATATCTCTTTCAAGAACCGTTTTACTGCAATAAATTACTTTCAACAAATCTTGCCCACCGTTTTTAACAAAGACAACGCTTATGGAGATGGACCAGAGAAAGTTGAGGCTATTTGTCCCTCAACTTTCGTCGCCGTCTCGTAACTGTCCTGCAACTGCAAGCAACACTGTCTCCCAAGAACTATTTTCCCTCATCATCACGTAGTCTCAAAGAATACCATGTACCAATGGAGGATGACAAGCAGAAACCAACAAGAAGATCGCCAAGTTGTCCCAATAAAAAGATAATGCTTAATCTTAAAGGAGATGAATTGCTATTCTGCTTTCAAATAAGGGTTGGGACTGCGTTCAGTGCATTGTCAATTGCACTGGGCATGTAAAAATGTGGACATGTGTCCAATTTTAGACACGTGTAACGTATTCAGTACACTAATACATTTGACACAAGCCGTGTCCTTCAAATACTTCATTCATTTTCATTTCATTAAATTTATTTATGAACTCCCAAATATAGAATAAAATATAAATATAAGCAAAGTGCCCCAAAAGGAAAACCCAATTTACGTAAAATTACAGCATACATGATCTTGATACTTATTGACTATATAATAGGATACTGGTAACTTTATCAAATTACCATATCAATTTTGTTCCTTCTTTTCAATGAGAAAATTACCATATCATTAACAACTCAGGACGTCATAACCTCCTTGAAGCAGTCTGCACAAGTGAGGACCTCTAGTATGTAGCAGGGGTGGGGAAATAAATGTGGCTCTCAAGATTAAGTATGAGTGCCCGGCTCCTGAATTTGGAGTGATGTATTTGATAAGCTTGCTTCCAACTCATTTAACTCATCCATGTCTAGTTCATCGTCGTCGTCATTGTCTTCAGCATCACCACAGGCTTTTGCTGAGCTACTTGGTCCATCTCCAGCAGAATTATCATTGACCTGAGGTTGAATCCAATTAAAATAAGCAAAACAAGATATTAACATGCATATTTATTTTATGCTTCAGCAAGCATGTGAACAAAAGAAAAAAGGAAAATAGTTAGTTTCTTTTTTTTTTTTTTTAGGCCTTTTGTTTTAAACAGAAAAGTCATCCCAGCTTCCTGGATTCAGCAAATGACGCAATTTAGTATTGCATGACCTCAATGCATACTATTTCTTCACTGCTTGATTTAAATTTATGGGAAAATATTGTGGCAAATAATACAATTTTCTAAATTCTTTGTGGAGTTTTTTCAATAGTTCAACCTTCATTTCTAGCATATGGATTAAATAATATATAAAAGTATATAGCTTTAATTAATTACAAATGAAAGTATTCAAAAATCATTTACAATATTTCCACAACCAAAATGTGACCAAATTTGATGTGATGTTTGCTAAATATACACAACTATGATATTTGCATACCATGATCAAAATAAAGTACATGGTTGAATCAAAATATACCCAAATGCAAATACCAAAAAGCCCTAGAATGGTATGTAGTGACTTTTACGCCTAACATAAGCAGTGCAATGCACTGCAACCCTCATCATCTTACTCATTGACTTCATCTTAATTAATAGCACTCCCTCATTAGGAATATGTTGTGAAATAGAACATAAATCTGATGCCCCCCCTAGTGAAATTGCTCTTAATCTCACATTAAATCTTTCTTCTTTTTAATAAGTCTCACATTAAATCTTTCTTCTCTAGCAACATTACGTTAAGTAATCATTATCAACAACAATATCAGCTCCAACACCGTTCATTGGGTTCTTCTTCTACTTTCCCAGTCAACCAGTCATTGCTATCATCTTTCAAAGAAATTGGACTGTGTGGTCCCTTCGATTTTAATTCCTCTTCTTCTGGAATTTTTACTGAAGGATGGTCTTATGTGTAGTTATCATACCATAAGATTGGTATTTTTATAACAAATCAAGGACTCGTATATATTATCCAGTGGTAAAATTTAACAACATATTTACCTTCGAAAAAAAAGGCAAACAAGAAAAGCTTTAAAATGTGCTTTGCTTTAAGTAATAAAAAGCACTTCAGGCTTTAAGTGCACTTTTACCAACATGAAGTATGAGGACATTACACTGCAATCATGCTACATTGGCACCTACATGCCAAATTTCCAATATTTATATCAAAGCAAGTCATACTTTATCATTCATGGGTTTCTTTTTTTACTTATTTTTTCTTGATAAATTACTCAATGTTTTCCAAAGTATATGATTATAATCATTCATTCCAACAAGCACAGAGGACAAAACTCATTCTGAAAGATTATAAATTTGAACGTGCACATGGCATTGATCAGCATGCAATCCATCATGTATGTCACCATCCAAGACAACCATGACTTATTTGGTGTTGTGAAAAGAATTATCTCTAATTGCTTTTAAAATGGAGAGGATCCATTTTAAGATGAAGATTTGGTATTTCATGACTTCAAAGATGAATTTGGTATCATGTCATTTTAAATTCAGTTATCATTCCTTTTTTGGTACAATAAGATTTATATATTTTGGCATCATGGATACCTTTAGATTCAAAAAAATAAATCTTCAACATGAAATGGATCCTCACCATTTCAAAGCAAATGGAAAGGAATGTGATCCTGTCCATGCCACTTGGGCAGCAACAAGAACAGTTCATTGCTAAACAATTTGGCATATGTGGACTCAATCATGTTCTCACCAGCAATGGTTTCTCTAAATTAATGGAATGAGACATGAATGGACCAAATAATTAGTATACCATTAAGTGTTGCTGATTTGGTCAAATTATACATTTGGTCTGTGTGCACTGTGCATAGAGATAGATAAGGAAAAATCTATATTTCGTCAATGAAATTGGTACCAAATATGTAAAATTCATAGCTCAAAGCACCATACCACAGCAAGATCACCAACAAGTGCAAAAAAATCGTACTAATTCCGGCTTTGTAAAATGTAACCAAACTTTTGCATCTTCACCATTATAGAAGTGTAACTATGACTGCATGTTTGCATTTATGAGCAGAGCTTATAAAGTGAGTAGAAATTTAAAAGAATAATATCAAAAGATATCATTTTCGTCACAAACAGCTTGTGAAGCTTCAGGAAATCCAGCAAAAAGATAAAGGCTGAGTAAGAAGTGAAACTTCACCTTTTGTTCAGCAACATCAGATTCTGGTTCTCTTTGGTACTTCTCATATGCCTCAGCATCATCAACAAACAAGCTAGAATCAGAAAGGAATAACTCACGGCCACTGCAATGGAGGCAAGGCAAAAGTAAATGTTTAGCATATAAAATAAAACTTACTGATCACCTGCCCTTTTGCCAAAGTGGTAACCCTTTCCCTTTGAGGGAGAGAAGGGGGGGGGGGGGGGGGGGGAGATTATACCTCATACGGTCGTTCTTAGCCCTATCTGCCTGCTGTGCAGCCAAGCCTGCATCTCTTTCTGATATCTTTTTGTTCTTCCATTGCATAAACAACTCCGGAGTCATAGGAGTTGAAGATGTTAATTTTGCACGCTAAAACCAAAACCAAAAACAAAATTTTAGTTAGATGAGGTAATCGCAAATAATTTTCATGATAAAATCAATAAAAACTAGATTATCCATAATGTACTCAGACTTCTATTGACCAGAATCATGTACTCAAACTAGAAGTTCTACTAGAGTGGTGGGGATGACATGGCTTGCTCAAGAAAATTTTATAATCACCTGATTTTCAATCTCCTCCTCAATAGGTATCTTTTCAGTCTCTTCCTCTAAGAGAGCTTTCATCTGAGATTTTAGAACATAACCAGGAGGAAGAGCATGCCTGTAATGGCAGTCTTTACCACCATTTGGGCAGACCCAAAACCAACCATATTGTTTCTTCTCCACTGCTTCCAAAAAGTATTTACAGACCTGCAGGGATAGAGAATAACCAAGAAAAATCATTTTGAGTTCCAAAGAGCAAATGTGATGTGAAAGGAATGTCACGTATAAAAAATTCTTTGTTAACTACTTAAGATTGCCATAACAGCTGAATGTATATCACCAATCCCACTCAGATTATGGCCATGATTCCAGTTAATTGTAAATGATGAGGTCTCTCGATACTCAAATCATGTTCATTTTCCTCTACTTGAATCCCCCACCACTGTGCGTACCCCAACACTGGTAGCAAACAAATTTCCAATAACAATGCCCCCTTGCAGGGCAGGGACAGGTCCTCTATAATTAAATTTATAATAGCTTATCACAATGCTCCTAAATCTTTCCACTTGACTTTCTATCTATGGTTCTATAATGTTTCAGAGCTGAAATGTGAAAATTTCTCAATAGGTCGCCTTTTAGGTTTCCTATTATATTTTAAATGGCTTAATGTTTCCAACATTTATTTATTCATTTTCCAAAGAAAATTACATTACTCCGCCTTTTCCATTTCCACCTACTTTCTGCTGTTGTGACTAATTACAAAACATGAAGTAGAGAATCAAAGGAATGGCCTTGGGTCAACACACCCCCCCCTCTCCTCTCAAGAGAGAGAAGAATATCAATCTCTTTATTTCTCAAAGGTATTTTTCTTTTTTATTGATATCTGAATTAGCTTCAAATAAGTAATGCAAAAATAGTCATAATCCCACAACCAACACAAGTTCAACATGGATAAACTTAGACAATAAATCAAAAGTTCCTTCAAACTTTGAAACCACTAATCTGATCGTGCTTGGGCCAAAAACTCTATTCTTGCACCGAAGACCATTCCAACCATCTAGTGGTACTTAATGAAGCCAATTTCCTTGGTGTTGCTGTGGAAGCACTGTCTGCAGCACATGAGACCATACTTCCTGATCAACACATGGGGATTCCAACACACACAGCAGGCATTGGAGCCAGGGCCGTAGTTCTTGGGTAGGAATTCCAGACATTTGAGTGCCTCATGATTGGTTCTTGCTACTTTGTTAGAGCTACAAGGTGAGGCGAGAGAGAAGCTGAGAGAGCAAGAGCTAATTGAAAACCCTAGCACTTGTCAAAGGTAATTTTATCGGCAAGGTTGTTTTATCACTTCTGTGCTTCAAAAAGTCAAACACTTAATCATATTAAAGAATATAAATTCCTTGTTTCTAAAGGGTACTACTTTTCCCAGACTTGTTTTGGACCGGTGCATACAAGAGCTATAGAAGCAACCAGAACATTTCTGGAAATATTCTTTCCCAATCACCAACACATATCTGTGTCTCTGTGTGTGTGTGTGTGTGTGTGTGTGTGTGTAGGTAAATAGGAAGGGGGGACTGGTAAGGTTCGAACCCCAGTACCCAGCACCACAAGAGGTGCTGGAACTATTAGGGTGTCCTCATACCCTTCCCAATCACCAATATTCACCAGAAATTCTTAATTTTGCTAGAATTATAGATAGAAAGGCATGAGGTAAAGCATGGATTTCACCAAGAACGGACAGGAAAAATGCGAACGAATTTAACCCAAAGGGATAGCACAATTGGTGCGAGACCACACCTCATCAAGCAGAGTCACTAGTTCGAATCTCCCTTTCCCCTCCCCTTGGGACCAAAAGTAACTCATAAAATAAAATTAAATAAAATAAGTCAAACAGATTTGACAGAAAAAATTAATTTACAAGTAGTGCAGATAACATAAGAGAGAAAACTCACAATATCAGTTGGCTTGTTCTGCTTATATTCGGTTTTCTTTGATTCAACAACCTTCTCTAAAGTCTCTTGATCCCAATCATCCATTGTTTCTTCAAAAAGAAAGAAATCACATGGCAGTCACAATGAAATTAAACAAATCAAAGCCCATAATTGCGCGAACAAACTTTATCAAACAAAATGTAACAAAGTCATATGACCACTTAAGTTAAAAGGATTCCTGCTCAATACCTTGGTCACGCTTATCGCTGTAAAGATCAATCTTCTCTCCCTTCCTCTGAATATTCAAATCATGTGAGAACTTGCATTTAAAACCTTTAGCACACTGACCCACTTTATAAAATTCACATAAAATGGACTTGGGATCAACACCTGACCACAAACCAATTAGTACTAGATTGCATACAAGCGACAAATCAAATATAGCACAAACTACTTAAATTAATGACATGGGAAAATCAACCAAAGAAATAAGAAGATTACCAACTGGCACTTTGGGCTGACTGACAGCAATCTTGAACAAATCATTCAGCTCCTTATCTTTGGCCTTCTCTTCCTCCTTCTTCTTCTGTTAATTATACAAAGTCTCGTAAGCAGAATTCCACTTTGCATAAATTCATAATCTATACTTTTCACTACTGAGAAATTGCATAACGAACAAACCAATAATAACCAATTTAATATAATAAAAAATATATTTATATATATTTATATGAAAGCCTCATCCTAGTGATTTTTTTGTTTGATAAGTAAAAGTCTCATCCTAGTTAATTAAGTGAATGGTCATGTTAACAGATGACCTTAAGACATTTGCTAATAGACAATTTTAGGAAAGTTTTAATACCACTTTCATGAAAAATATAAAAAAACAGTCAAAAAAGTCTTTTTTTTTTCTTTTTTTTCTTTTTTTCATTTTCCAAAAAAAGGTTCAAAAAAATATTTCCTACACCAATGTCCACATTCATTAACTTTTCCCTTTTAACTTACTGCTTATGTACATCTTTTTAAACACACATGCTTTTGGATTAGCTATTTGCAGAAAGCTTATTCTTTTATTTGTTGAAAGTCGTACGCAGTGCACAAAACTCCCAGTTTTGCGAGATCTGAAAGAGGTCATGATAGGCCGCCTTACCCGCCTTAGAAGCATTATATCTTAGTCAAGTTTAAACTTTTCTTAAAACAACGGAAAACTACAATTCAACAGCTTAGTCTCTATTCTATAGTAAATCTATTGACAATACATTTCCATTTTTTTTAATGTAATTAGAATATTACTTAGATTTCTGATTGAGCTTCCACTTTTTTTTTTCCCCTTGGATACATTTCCATTTACTTATATTAATTTATGTATTGCAGGTTGTATCGTTTTGTATATACACAGACGCATAAATCAAAATCTCCATGTTAGAAAGTTTGTTATTGAAATTCACTTTATTTTTCACAAAAACCAAACACAGCGTATATTTAGAAAAAAAAAAAAAAAAAAAAAAAAAAAACCGACCTTGGAAGCGATTTTAGATGGATCAGGTTTGGGCTGTACGGACTGCTTGAGAGTCTGGACGTACTTCTGGACATTCTTGCTCTTATTCTTGTTCTTGAGCCCGAAGGTCTTGTCCTCTACTATCTTCTGCTTCTTCGCCATATCCACCTTCGATTGCTGCTTCGGCGGCATCTCTTATCGGCATCAAATTTTCCTTTCTTCTTCTTTTCTTTGATCACTATCGGTTTTTCAATTTCACGAAACCAGAATTCGAATCCGTATTTGGCAAATTTTTGTGTATATATATAATATATGTGACAACCAGTTTCGGATGGAGCGGGTTTTCGAGTTTCGAGAAGCTACGCTACGATAGATAACTTCAATTTCCGGATTGCACTTTGCCACTTTGTGCTTGTTAACGTGGCAGATTGTCGTAGGCTTGATCGTGGGCCTGATATAAATTCAGGCCTGGATTTTAGGTCCAATCTCAGGCCTACAAACAAAGGAATTTATTAGGTCTTTTTTTTTTTTTTCTTCCTATATATTTATTTAGGAAATGAATTGCTTAGTTCTTTAATGATCTCATCTTTGCAATAAAATAACATGTATTTATAATTTAATTGGTTGGCACTTCTTGCTTTTGATGTTTTAATGGAGACATTCAAGGTTTAAGTTCTTCTTTCCAATTTTAACTATGGAATTAAAATAAAAATAAAAATAAAAAATCTTTACGATAAAAAAATGGTGGAAATATATTTCTTGTCCCTATATTTTGGGCTGACTATCATTTTGTTCTCTACATTTTTTTTAACCAAATGCAGTCTCTAAAATTAAAAAAACGTTCTCATTTTAGTTCCTACTATCATCTTACTAACAAAAATTGTTTACGTTACAAACAAAGTATACCATTGGCATATTAGATGCTAACATGGTTAATAAAATAATAATAATAATAATAATGATAAATTTATTTGGCATTTTAAAAATGTCACGTCGTATTTTAAATTTTTTTTTTTAAAGCTAGGCTAGCCCATTAAAAGCCCATAAAAAATCTACCCTAGCTATGATGTATTATTAAAGGGAATATATATTTTGGGCTTGGAATGAGTATATTAGCAGCATATTAGATTACGGGCTTATGATTTTTTATATTTCAAATAAAATTTATTTATCATTAACTATTTAAACATGCATATAATTGTCATAATATAGGCATTGTGAGATGTGTGTAATCAAGATAAGTTGTATGAAGGAAATAAAGTACTTAGACATGACACTCTACAAAGAAAAAAAAGGACAAAAATATACTTTTGATTCACACATTTTGGGCCAATTCTCATTTTGGTCTTTACTTTTTTGAAGCACTTATGTTAGTCCTTGAACATCAAAGTCGTTGCCATTTTAGTTCCAACTATCATCTTAGTAACGGAAATTATCTGCGTGGTAGACAAAGTGCACTGTTGGCATATTAAATACTGACAGGACTAATAAAAAAGAGCCTTCCTTCTTTTTGCAATTTCTATGAAAAATAAAAAATATTTATATATCAAGTTTTACACGTTGAAAAACTAGTTTGGCTTCACCACTAGATGCAACAACATTGCATAAAAGTTTCATTTGCTCAAATATTCTAAAACTAGTTCACCAATCATGCTAGCACAACTATCATTATATGAATAACCAACCATTCAAGATAATTCAAATTACCCCTCATCATACATACTAGTGACAAGGGAGCTTCATAAGCTCGACATATACGATAATTTTTCTCTGGTGAGGTGAGAGAGATAAATATATGGGCTAAAGCCCAATCTTTCTTTCTTACTTTTTTCCCGGCTTTCTTTACAATAAAAGAAATACTATGTCTACGACATTTTCACAACATGTAATAAGTTGTTACAGGTTATTATTAATAGAGTAGAAAAGTAATTTTAGTAATAGGTTTAAATTAGAACCAATAACAACTAACTATCTATAAATTGTTGTGAAAATGTAATCAACGTCATATTTTTTAGAATTACCGTCACATTCTAGATGAAAAATCAGTAGGACAAAATTAAAAATCCCTGATCCCATTCCTATCCCAAGCAACAGACACCAGCTGAAACACCTGCCTTTCAAACCCAATCCACTTCCAAAGCCAAAACCCATATAAACCCCTCACTCACAAAAATGCATAAACAGACAATCCCAACACTTGGCCAACAATGAGAGAGTTGGTCATCCTTAGCTACTCGTCTATTGCCACTCCTTCCCACAGTCACCACCACCACAACCACAACCCCATTAAACCTTTCAAACCCACCACCACCACCAAGCTCTCTCCCTCCAAACCACCTCAACCACAACCACAACCACCGCCACCAATCTCCACTCTCAACTCCCCTTCTCCTCTACTCTCCTCTCGCCACACTCTCCACCTCAAGTACTACGCCAACCTCGCCTCCAAGCTCGCCGAGCAAGGCAAGCTCCAAGACTTCGCAATGATCGTAGAGACTGTGATTGTTTCTGGGGCTGACGCTTCACAGTTTGTCTCGGCGTTGAGTGTGGAGCTTGTGGCGAAAGGAATCTCGGTGGGTCTTCGAGAAGGGAAGGTTCGGAGTGTGATTGAGGTTTTGAGGAAAGTTGAGCAGCTTGGGGTTGCTCCGTTGAAGCTGTTTGATGGGTCTACGATGGAGTTGCTAGGCAATGAGTTTTACCGTATTGTGCAATGTGGGAAAGTGGAGGAAGTTGTTGAGTTCATGGAGATTCTTGCTGGTAATTGTCTATATACTTGTGTTTAATTTCCTTCATTAGGTAGATTCTAGTGTAAGGGAACTTTCGATACTGTATATGTGGTACATTACTATTAGACTATTAGTTGCATTTTGTTAAGGCTTTATTAATGGTAGGGGTGAATTGGCTAATACTTTTTATGCTGTTGTTTATAATTTTATAATTATAACAATGGGAAGGTGATAGTTGAACCCTGTTCTCTTTATAAAGAAGAGCAAACAATGCCACTGAGTTACAAGGCTCTTGGTGAATTGGTTTATACTTAATGGTCTGTTTGTATTGAGGGGGAGGGAGGGGAGTAGAATTGGCCTAAAATTAACTTATTTTCAGCTAACTCTACTCTACTCCCCTCCACTTCCACTCTCTCCCCCTCTTAATCCAAACAGGCCCTTAAGTCTTCAGCACCATTAATTGCTTTTATAATTGGGAAAATTATGATTACCACATTTTGGCATGCCCTTAAAACACAAAATTTCTAAATAGAAATTTCTTTTACCTAAAGTTTAGAATTCTGTTTTTTAAACTTCTGCACCATTAAGTGATACTAGTACTTGCCACATCATCAAATTCTGTTAAAATTAACCAAACTAAACTGATGGATATAAGTACAATGGGGTTAAGTGTCACAAACCAAACCATGAGGTCCTCTGTGTTTTAAGGGCATACCACAAGGGTGGTAATTATAATTATCCATTTATAATATTCTTCTTGTAGGTATCTTAGTTGTATGGGTTTAAGACAATAATACTTTTGGGCGGGTTCATGTTAATTTAAGGTAAGTGTTCTTTTGGAGAAAGAACAGTTGAAATTTCTTTAAAATGAGGTTCTGTAGAGTGATCATTCTTGATTCATAGAACTAAATTTACTGTCATGTGAAGAGGTTTGCTAGAAAGGGAAAAAATTAAATAAATTGAAAGTTTCTTATATGTTTATCATGGTTAGAAGATTTGGGATGTATTAACTTTGTCATGAGTGGGATTCGGATAACAGATGATTACTTGATTTAGGTTTCCGTTTCTCAATCAAAGAACTACTGAAGTCTTCTGACATTATTAGAGCTTGCGTTGATAAACGTAACCCAAAACTGGCAGTAAGGTATGATTTACAATTCTATCGTGGTTTGGTCTTTGTCAGGTTCAAGTTTTCTTTTTCATTTGGTATGCATCACTATGACATCTTAGCCAGATGAGTTAAGTTTGGACTCTGCTCTTTACTAGCATGCAAGTTTTCCTTTGTATATGGTACATGGCAGAATTCTCTTGACTATGGCGTCAGTCACTGCTTGGTACATTTGATGTATTTTCATTTGTTCTTGTGTACTTATCCATAAGTATCATGTTTGCAGGTACGCTTGTATTCTTCCATATGGTCATATATTATTCTCTACCATTATGCATGAATTTGGAAAGAAGGGGGACCTGGTGTCAGCTTTAACAGCATATGAAGCATCCAAGCAACACTTGACTGGTCCTAATATGTATGTCTACCGCACAATTATAGATGTTTGTGGTCTCTGTGGTGACTTCATGAAATCTAGGTACATATATGAGGTACTTTCTTTGACTACTTATATAAATTGAGTGAATGCTTTATTTCGTTTAGTTTTTCTTTTCAAAGATGATATAAATGTATTTTTGTTCAGTATTAGTTCTTACGTTGCTAAACTTTCTTTCTTTTTCTCTTGAATGATTGCTTGTGGCATAGTATAAAAATTAACCACAGAAGGATTTTAGCACAATGTTTTTTTTACAGAAAAGATTATGTCTAATAACCCTTAAAATAGGCAAGATATGTAGTTTAACTGTAACCTATCTTTATTTTTTTATGCAATAAAAGCATAACAAATAGTACACTCTTAATATAAAATTTTCCAAATGTGGGTTAAACTAGTGAGCATTATCATGACCACATTTTTATAGAATTAATGGCCCAAGGTCCCTAATGTTGCAAGCACTTTAAGCATCACATAAAACTTAAATGAATGATTTCCCATTCTTGCCTCCTCCAAAACAACGAAGGGGCGGGCGGACAACTGGAACAGATCATACCATTAATGTGGAACACTCAAACTATAACTCCCTTCTGACTATTTTAACCGAGTAAAAATGGGAAACTGACCATCTGAAGGAAGGTTGTTTTGATTGGGAAGCAGCATGTGCATCACTTCCATGTTGAGCATGTAGACTATGAAGTATAAAATCTAGACTTGAGCACATTGCCAGAGTTAATTCAATAGGCAGTGCAGAGTCTAACTAATATCTAGTTACTTCTTCTTCTTCTTCTTTTGCTCTTGAATGTTCATAACACGTATGTTCTCATAATTCTTTTTGGCATGGTTACAGGACAGTAGAGATTTTATGCTGCCATTGAGTGGTTGTTTGTTTTGCATGGGTTTTGTTGCAGGACTTACTCAAGCAGAAGATCACCCCAAATATTTATGTTTTCAACAGCCTGATGAACGTGAATGCCCATGATTTGAGCTACATATTGCATGTACACAAGAATATGCGAGTAATGCTCTCTCTCTAATTCTCCACATATATATGAAGTTTGCTTCTTTGTTTAGTGTCCATTGGCAGGTCATTAATTTGGGGTTTTCCATGTACAATCATATTCAAACTATCAAAGTGAATAAGATAAATCAGCTTCACAAAGCTTCAGCCCTTTCAAAAAATTTCTCTCGCCATGTTGTTTAACCAAAGATACATGATAACATAACTCCTAATTGTTAGCATGCTTACTGTGCTGCTGCATACTTTGCCTGTTTCCTTCTTTCAATCTTCTTTTTAGTAAATCTATTGATTACATTAAGTGTCATGCTCATAGCATTGCTATTTCTTTTCCTCTTTGTGGTAGACACGTGAAGAAAAAATCCATGAATTAGTTAGCCAATAAAGTATACTTATAGGTTAATTAACATTATCTATAATTTTAATATTTAATTATTGGTTGAGTGCATATAAGTTTTCTTGTTTATTCAGATCAGCAGTACAAACTTTTAAACTTTTTATCTCTTATATTTCCAGAAACTTGGTGTCATGGAGGATATGGCATCTTATAATATCCTTTTGAAGGCATGCTGTCTTGCCGGCAGAGTTGATATGGCCCAAGACATTTACATGGAAGTTCAACATTTGGAATCAACAGGAGTGTTGAAGTTGGATGTTTTCACTTACAGCACCATTGTGAAGGTAACTTGTTGTATATGAATATTATCTCAATGTCTCCATCTTCTCATGATTTCATAGCTATTGCATAGTTCATAGATTTATTTTTCCTTTTTCTGGTGGAGTGGAGATCTTTTATTTGCGTCTCTTTTACAACTTATTTTTTGGACATCTTCATGGCTTATGCATCAATTTCCAGGTCTTTGCGGATGCAAAACTGTGGCAAATGGCTCTACACATCAAGGAAGATATGTTGTCAGCTGGTGTGGCTCCTAACACTGTTGCATGGTCATCATTGATCAGAGCCTGTGCCAATGCAGGTCTTGTAGAACGGGCAATTCAATTGTTTGATGAGATGCTGTTGGCTGGCTGTGAACCCAATACACAGTGTTGCAACATCCTTTTAGATGCTTGTGTTGAGACTTGCCAATTTGACAGGGCCTTCCGTCTTTTCCAGTCTTGGAAGGGAGGTAGGGTCTCAGAGACTATTGGTGAATGCAATATTAATTTAAATGCAGAGCAAGGAGACAAAAATTGCAGTACTAGTGTGCCAACTGGCATATCTACTTCACACCTCTTAAACTATCCTTGGAAGTTTCCCTTTACACCCACAACTGCAACATATAATATTTTGATGAAGGCTTGTGGTACTGATTACTACCGTGCAAGAGCTTTGATGAATGAGATGAAAGTAGTAGGTCTTTCCCCTAATCATATAAGTTGGTCAATTTTGATTGATATATGTGGAGGCTCAGGCAATGTAGAAGATGCCATACGGGTAATGTATAAACTAATCTTGATCTACGTCAATTTTTGCTTTTCCTTATGAAAATTTTTTTGTTATTGTGCTTAGCTAAATATTTACAGTAGAATCATTCCTGCTGCTGGTGAGAACTGGAGCCAAAATACCAATAAAGAAAGAAAATTAGCCAATTTCTTTGTGCTCCCTTGGTATTCATTCACAAGTCTAAGTTCTCTGATAACTACTTTTTCGTCCAATGCAGATTTTCAGATATATGCTTGGTGCTGGAATTCAACCAGATGTTATTGCATATACAACGGCCATCAAGGTTAAATTTTTCTTCTTATGCTAGTTTGGTGGTTGTAAAATGGTTGTGCCAATGAGCTTGGGCTCAAATGGCATTTCCTCCTCTCATAATAATGGGATGGAGGGTGTTTTATGGATGCAAGACCCATTGGGTGTGTGTGTAACTTAAGGTTGTCCTCATGAACACTTTTATTTTTTGGTATTATCTCAAATCTATTGGACCTAGATATTTATGTGTTGTGCCCTTTGGTTTATAGGTTTGCGTGGAAAGTGAAAATTTGAAGCTAGCATTTTCTTTATTTGAGGAAATGAAAAACTATCAAATACGTCCAAACATGGTAGGTGATTGTCGTTCTGCTTCTAATATTTATGTATGAGTGAGAGTTTAATGATTGTAATGTCATAAAGAAATTGAGTGAAGATGTGTGTTGCTGCCATCTGGATGAGGCTGTTCTATGATGTTGAACTGACAAAAGAATTTTGTATTTTCTGAATGTAATTCTGAATTGTATTGTGATGAAAATATTACATAAAATTATGGCAGTTTCGTTTTGCATTTTGGCTACAGTTTTGCGTACAATCATCTTGAACATCATTCTTGCTTCAAAAAAAAAAAATAATAATAATAATAAAAAATAAATAAATAAATAAATCGTTAATGGCATTCTGAAAATTGTGACTCAGCTCACCATAGATAACTTGTTTAAAGTTGTTTCTTTTCAGGTGACTTATAATACTCTTTTAAGGGCCCGCAGCAGATATGGGTCCTTGGATGAAGTACAACAATGCTTGTCTGTTTATCAAGATATGCGGAGAGCAGGGTATGAAACATAAAGTGATCATAGAAATATTTATTGCAATCATTCCAAATAAATATGAATATGGTCTACAATCCTTTATTTACCATAATTATATTGATTTATTAAGTACTGTTAAGTCTTGTGCAATACCGCCAAGAGTCTTGTAGCTTAACTAACACCTCTTAATGTTTCTAATGGGGACATTTAAGGTTTAAATTTCTCTCTCTCATTATAACTATCGGGAAAAAAAAAATCTTGTGCAATACCAGGTTTTTTTGGTGTTTCCTACTTTCCACACTAGCAGCAGAACCTTTTTTTTTTTTTGGTTACTCATATTCGTGAATGCCACTTTATGCCGTTCATCAGGGATTTATCTAATTTAACCATTTGTGTCTCATCATCATTATTGTACCCAAAACTATCTTGCTTATTCTGATTGTCTGATGAGGTGCAAGTTTCTACGAGAACTTACATTCTCTCCATGGCAAAGCACCTCAGGTCCATCTAGATAAAATTGGGCCAACTTTGTCACTTCCAATTAGTGAGGATTGAAGGGTGCATTCGATTATATAATGCAAACTGATGTAACCGCCCTATGGTGTACTGATCCCATATGAACTTCAAGCTGTATTGATTGTAATGCATTGATTTGTTACACATCTTTGTTAGACTGGTCTAGTCCCAGAGCAGGCATGCTCATTTCTGTTACAAACTTTGGATTGCTCTTGAGATCCTCTTCTAAGCTAGGGTTTGTGTTCATGACTACTAGGTTAGTGCAGAGATTGGTGGAGTGAAAATTTTTACTGCAAAAATTTGCTCAACTAAATGTATGAGTAAGATTATATGTTGTATCTTTCCATTGATAAAGCCTTTGATAAACCTTATTTTATCTATTTACATAGCACAACACATATGAGTTATGCACATACGCCAAGAGTCTTGTAATTTAGTGGCATTGTCCGGTCTCCTTTATAATGAGAATTAGGATTCAAAGCCTCGTCCCCCATTTTTTGTAACAAATGAATTATTATTATTATTTTAAAAAGGAGCAATGTACATAACTATTTTAAAATTGCATATGTATGCACAGACATGTAGAGAATATTCAGCTGTTACTGGCTTTGCCCCTTATGTTGAGGGGAACAACAAGCAACGTGCTTCTCATTTGCCTTTGATAATTAGACATTAGTTGAATACAATCTTCCTGTTAATGAATCATGTTTATGTAGGTACAAACCCAATGATTATTATCTTGAGGAGCTCATAGAGGAATGGTGTGAAGGAGTAATACAAGACAACAATCAGAACAAAGAAGAGTTCAGTTCCTGCAACAAGACCTACTTAGGAAGACCTCAAAGTCTACTTCTTGAAAAAATTGCAATGCACTTGCAAAAGAGTAATTCTGAAAGCCTCACAATTGACCTAAAGGGGCTTACAAAGGTAGGGTTAACATCATATAGTGAATCATATGTTTGGAAAATTTACCTTTGAAATTGGTACCAAGCATGGATTAAAGCCATGGTTGTGTTGTACAGGTTTGAAGGACTAGATTCTTGCTTACCTAGATGGTAGATTAAAGTCTGTTGTTATAACTGTGCTTGTTTGTACTGTTTCAGAATTGTGTCAACTCTTTCCTCTCAAGCTTTTTCTCATCAACTACTTTGTAATATGTATCAACAGGTTGAAGCTCGCATTGTTGTTCTTGCAGTTCTACGAATGTTCAAAGAGAACTACCATACTCATGGTATAAATGAACCTCTAATAAAGATATTCGCAAGACAGAATCACATGAAACTTTCCTGCATGGTCCTTTCAACTTACCTTACATAGTGTTTGACAAAGCCAACAATTGTCATATAAATTCAACATAAAATATAAGTCAGGTTTAGCCTATAAGTAAATTGAGACAAGGGAGGAGTTAGAATCCAGAACCGAGCTTACATGTTGACATTTGATTGATTTCTTTTTGCAGGACATTCAGTAAAAGATGACATATTGATCACCTTAGGAGTCAGTAAAGCAGTCACAGATCCAGCAACGCACAATTTCGAGGTGAAAAGTGCAATAATCAAACTACTACAGGATGAATTGGGGCTTGAGGTTCTTTTAGCAGGACCAAAGAATGCACTTAATAAAAAGACAAATTCAGAATCCCTTCTTGCGTCAGATTTAAACTTCGAACAATTGACACGAAGGAAGAGTTTATTAACAGAGCTTGAAAGTTCCACCAGGAGACCAGATGTTGTACAAAGGTTAAAGGTCACAAGGAAATCGTTGCAATATTGGTTGCAGAGAAAATTAGGTGCCATCAGAAGATGATTATTTTTGTATGTGAAACCACTTGTATAGTCTGTACATGATATCATATGTACTATATTCTCAGTAAATGCATTGTAATACTATAAGTCACCAATTGTAAGTTGTACAACAATTAAATGTAATTTGCAAGATCATAAAATAGAAACAGCCTTCTTCTCATTTATCCTTTTGCCTCTTTTCAAATTGGCCAGTTTCCCAATTTAGATGCGAATGCATCTCAAAGCACATAAATTGCTACTATTATATAAGATGCATTGAAATTTCATCACCACTAAACTAAACAAACAACAACCCATTTCTCATTCCAAAAAGAAACAAGGGATACATATGGAATTACCATTACAAACCAAAAGCCAAAAAGAAACTCACAGCCAATCCTGCTGCTGCAGCTTCAGCGGCAAGTAAACCTCAGACAAATACTGAAACCCAAACGTACTCAGCGCCTGAATTTCCGCCTTCTGCTTCGTCTTCACCATCAAACTCAACTCCTCAACCCACCCGGGATTCTTCTTCACAAAATCCTCCTCCAACAAATCCTTCCCGGTCTTAATATCCTGCTCTGTCATCGGCAACCTACACTGCTCCGGTATCTTATACTTATCCAAATCACTCGGCCTAACCCCCAACCACTTAATATCCGGCGTAGTCAAATTTGAACTATCATAAGACATATTCTTCGAACCACACCCATAAACCGACAAAATCTTCAACCCATATGGATCACTATCCACAAGAGCAAGAACAGGAAGCTTCAACTCCATCTTCATTTTCCTCAAAAACAACCTAGTAGCCACATCAGGCTGGCCCTTAGCCGTGACAATTATACACGGAAATCGATTATAAAACCGATCCTCAGCTAATCTCATATATGCAGCATCCTTCTCAACCAAGAGAATAAACAGAGCATCGCTCTGCATATCCCCAACTCGATCAATATTAGGCGGTATCGCCTTTCCGCCCATTCCCATTTTCGTGCAATCAATCATATCACCATTGTCACTGAAAATCAGCCTCCCGACGACGACGCCTTTCTCGGCGGCGATCACGTTGAGGCTCGATCGAGTGCAGCCGAGAATGCAGGAGACGTCGTCGAGGACGGTATCGGATTGCGATTGGTCTTGGAAGAGCTTGACGTCGGTGTAGAAGAGGTCACGCTTGGTGACGTGGATGTTCTTGGCGCAGAGCTGGTGGACGAGCTGGATGATGCGGGTGGTGATGGTGGTTTTGCGGACGGTGGAGATGTTGGCGTAAGGGCGGAGGGTGGTTTTGTCTTTTAACACGATGCGGTCGAGCTCGGGGACGTAGAGCTGGTTGGTGGCGGCGCGGGACGGGACGTCGAAGCCGAAGCCGTTGCCGGCGAGGATGGAGCGGGCGATTTTGAGGATTTGGGATTCGATCTCGGATTGGACGGAGAGGAGGTTGAGCTCGGAGACTTCGCGGCATTTGGCGTCTAGGTCGATGTCGGCTAGGGTTAGGGTTTTGGAGGAGGAGGAGGATGCGGCGGCGGTGGCTGCGGTGAGGTCTTTCAGGATTTGGAGGATGGCGGAGTCGGGTTTTAGTATGTTCTTGAATGGGAGTCGGGTTTCTTCGTCGGAATCCGCGTCGGCACGGCGGCGTTTCCTTTTGCCCTTATCCGCCATTTTCAGAGAGAGAGAGAGAGAAATCTGTTGGGTGGACTGTGGATATGAGTAAAAAGACTCAAGAGTGGTAAGGCGGGAAATGACTTATTCCATCTATTTAGGGTTAGTTTTGTCTTTGTATTTAAAAATAAGTTTTTTTTATCTTTTTTTGCTAAATAAAAATAATTTTTTTCTTAAAGATTTGCATTGCCAATGTTAATAATTATGAATTACGGATTATGAGAGAAAGTATCTCATTCGCTTTTCCAAACTCCAACTTTAGCCTTAAAATTGTTTTTAGTTTTGAAGAGTTTCTTAAAGCTCATTAAACGACATTGCCAACTAAAAAGAGTTCCTTTCAACTCCTTAAAAAAATTATTTTTCATTCCCTTCAAAAGAAAGATAATTAGATAAACCTTAAAGCTATCACAATAATTTGTCAAGGACACAGCTTATGTTCAATGCATTAATGCACAAGACACGTTAAGATGCGAACATGTGTTAAGTTTCATTCTTTCTAGAAGGAAAAGTAGATAGACCTTAAAGCACTATTCCTTACAATTTGTCAAGGACACGACTTGTGCCTTGTGCAATAGGATGTGGACACGTGTGAAGTTGACACACAGGCACAAGCTTAACCCATTTGTCAAACACTCAAAACTCTACTTCTTAGAACAATGACAAAGAGACACTTATTACAGTCTGTATAGTCCTCAAGAATTCAAAATGTTTGAAAGCTTGTTTTCTAAGGTAATACAGACATATCTAACTCTCCTCTTACAGAAGATACTGAAATTTCTGACCAAACAATAAAAAAATCACATAACAGCAGCAACAAGCATGACAAATTATGCTTCAAAGAGAACTATGGAGAGTGGAACTTATGACTTATCACATATGAAACACCATATCCTCTCAGAGACCAAACAAAAAAGTAACAAGTTATCTTTTTTTTTTTTTAAATGAATAGCAAGTGATCTAAGCCTTCAAATTTTATTCACAGAAAGCATTGCAGATATCTTGGACGATACCATACCTTTGAAGTTTGTTTTAAATAGTAAATCTACCGTGGATGGCAAGTGAAAGAGTTACAGCCTGATGAGGAATGTTTTACCATGCCCAAGAACCAATAATCACAGTATCTCGTCATTTAGTACTTTCCTAAGCATTTTTCACAATAATGTCTCATTTGAATATTCCACCCATTGAATTCTATCACTTCTAACCACGTTGAACTTGAAATTTCCAAAATTGTGAATTGTGAACAATCCATTCTCCAAAATTTTCAATAGGGTGCCAATTTTTCATGCCACAGAGATAGTGGAAACATCTCCAACCAAGTGCTTCCAAGTAATAAGCTTAAGATTTTTCTTCCAAGCACAATAGTATTTGTTGTCATTTTACCACGGCACCTTTAGCTAAATTTACATATCGATGTCCCGAGGTTAAGGACTTCCTGACTCAAATTCTCAAATCCTGATTGCATAAAAAATGTCCTCAAATTTTAAGAATTGGCTGGTGAAATTTACCTCTTGTGATAGTTTAGTATCCATTGAGACTTTTCCTGTTATAAAGTTGAGGCAAATTTATGACACGACATCCTCAAATCCCTTTTATTGTGACTATTCATATTATACACTTTTATTAGTGACTGTAGTGCACAAGTTGGTAATAATATATGTAACCTAATATCTTTTATAACAATAAAATTTGCCTGAGCTCCTTGTATAGGATTCCAATATACATGAAGTCACTGCACAAGGTAGGAAGCACCCATAACAGAACAAGATCAGTGGTATGAGGTAAATATGCAAATATAATGCAAAAGTGAATTAACTCAATAAGTGCTACTAGATAGAAAGTGAAGACATGCCTTATTTTCTCCTTCATGAGCAACATGCTTTCAGAATATCTTCAATATCGGGATCATCCCCAGCTTCTTTGTCCTACTCATAAACGTGATGTTAGAACTTGAAGAGATGCAGAAACTCGCATATGAATTTACAACTTAGAAAGTGGAGTCTTTAGAAACTCCCATCTTCATGCCACAAGAAAAAATATTTAGCTAAGCATCAAGTGTTGAAATACTTGAAGCTTTGTCTGTGCATTAGAAAATAAACAGACTGCTTCCATTGTCATCAAGTGTCCAATTTCCAAACCACAACTAGGATTTTGTTTTAATAATATTTGCAGGTCAATGTCCATGATATGTATCAATCGATCAGTAATAAATGTGTGCCGTGCTATGATTACTCTTCTCAGTTGGAGCTTCAATTTAAAGTGACCATGGCTATATTGCTGATCAACATTGTTCTTGCAATCAGGACAAAAGGAAAGAGAGCAGGTTAGGATGGAAGACTTTATTACCTTATGAATGTATGAGATGTTACTTTTGCCAGGACCTGCAACTATAATTCCACCTTGCTGCCTGAGAAACAACCAATTTTGTATCTGTTAAAAGGAATAAAAAAGAAATAGAGAAATTTGAAAATAACATGCTGAGGTGAGGTATGACAAGAAGAAGATCAGCATTTTCTATTCTGTCACGATTCACCTCGGAAAAAGACAGCATAACA
This sequence comes from Lithocarpus polystachyus, assembly GCA_033629205.1. Classification (NCBI taxonomy): domain Eukaryota; kingdom Viridiplantae; phylum Streptophyta; class Magnoliopsida; order Fagales; family Fagaceae; genus Lithocarpus; species Lithocarpus polystachyus. The sequence goes on from CM066168.1 coordinate 54,837,067, forward strand.
CTCACATGGGACAAAGTTTGGGTCATAATAATAAGGTGCATCAAATAAATCTGAGTTGTATTGGATGTAGGCCTCAGAATCTTCAAATTTCCATGTACAACTTTTATTCTACCAAAAGAAATATTCAGCGTCCTGCCAGATTGCTTTGGTGTTCCTTAGAATGTTCTTATCTTTCAATCATTCAAGCAATTTCAGTTACACAACTATAACTACAATGAATTCTATAATATTATTAAGTGGAGTAAAGATATCAAGAGAGTCAGGTTCTTTTTTACTTTTTAATTACCGCCTAAATTCTTTCCACCATTTCTAGTTCATTTAGATCAACATTTGTATTAAAGATGATGATAATTCCTCACAATGAATATGTTTGTTAGCTCAAAATTTAACTTTAACTTTCACGAAGAGACAATTTGTGAGTCTTTTCATCCTGATCCATATGCATTACTTCTAACAAAATAGTTCACATACCAGCCGCCTCTGCTCACAGTGTCCCTTTCAAATGAAAGCTTCCAGTCTTGTCGATAACCTTCCATGTACAATTGAATTATCTTGAGACCTGCCTAGAATGTCATGGAAGCAACTAAATTAAGAAGTCATAGGTACAGTCACAAAATTTCATATTTTCATGAACAAGTCATCTTTAAACCTACAGTAATATGCAATATTGTGTTGATAAAGAACACACAATTCGTCTTACATACTTTGGGAGTAAATGTAGTTAAAACCCCAGAAACAAATTCCAGCGCCTTGTATGATGAGTGGTTAGGATCTGCATAAACTTCTGAAGAGAATAACAAAGTTTCATTACCAAGCTGCAACATGTGTATAGTTGGCTGCAAGACAAGTTTATACAGTTGGAGTCGCTGAGCAGGTTTCTCTTTCAACTTTACACTGCTACTTCAATTAAATTCCCAAAGTTTTTTCAATTCACTATGATTTGCAGTGATGCTGATGCATATGATACCATCATAATTCATGACTGCCCCTGTCACCCCTTTGATGTCCTTATCTTCAACATCAATATTATAATCATTATCACCCTCATCATCAATAGCAAATGGATTATTCATTCTCATCCATATGGATTTACATTGAAGTAGAAATGAATATCCAATGACAACTTCAATCCTCTGTCCACCCCCCACCCCACCCAAAAAGAAAAACTAAAAAAAGTGGCCTAAAAATTCATCAGGTTTTCTGTCCTCATTTCACAAACCCCATTGAGAGTAGACTAATAATACAATTTAAACTACTTCCGTGTTATAATTCACATAATATATAAATTCTTCGGAAACATACCTCCCTTGAATTTTGTTTGCTCAGAAAATGCTCTTGCCTACATCAAATTACAGCTAATGGTTATGTCAAAGTTTTAGAGAGATAAATTCAATGAACCATCACATATTTAAGTTACAGTAGAAAAGCAAACTACAAACAAATGAAGAATAATACCCAAAAAAAAAAAAAGCACTTTTGGTACTTCTGCCCAGCGAACACAAAATTTGGATGGGACATTCGCCTCATGAAACTTCCATAGCATGCAAATAGATCTAAAATAACTTTTTTTCCCAATGGGTGGTAAATAAATAAATAAATAAATTATTTGTTGCTTCCATAATTAATATATCATTTTCACAACTCCTACCCATGCTAGTTTAGGCCTCCCTTTATCACTTTTCACTCTCTCAACTTGAATTAAATTATTCTTTCTCACAGATGCATGCATCAGTCTATACCGCATATGATCAAGCCATCTTAAGAGTCTCTCTCTTTCATCTTTTTCTCAATATGAATCACTCTTAGATTTATATAGATGACTTCATTATTTATCTTATCTTTCCTAGTGTTCCCACTAATCCATCTTAATATTCTCAGGATTCCAACAAAAGCTTGTGCACAATCATTACATACTTAATTCATCAAATAAGCAGACACACATAAGCAATTACTAACAACTCAATATGCGTTTTCAGGACATACCTGATCAACACTGCCAGGTCCAATTATAACTAGCGCCACACCAGATGCATCCATGATATCCTGTCAACATATCAAACATGTCAGAACTGTAGGGAATTTAACCCGAAATTCCCAACCTATGAGAAAACAAAAAAAATAGAAAAAACACACGCTAGAGAAAAACAATCATACGCACAAGACAATATTTACGTGGTTCGACAATTTGCCTACATCCACAAAGTTGCAGGGATTTTACTATTATCAGGGAAAAATACAGAGTGCGGCTACAGTGTTTTTGCTCTCTCAAAAATACAACCAGACAAAACTCTAATCACCAAAAAAACGGTTTTTATATCCTGCGCACAGGAGCTACAAAACGGGCCAAAAAATTTTCCCCGGGGGCGTTGCCCCGGACCCCCAGGAGGCTTGTCCATGAGCATTCTGGCTTGGGCCTCCACTCCATAGACTAAGCCTCAAAAAATCTCCCACTAAAAATCACGCAACATTATTCGGGTCAGGTCGAATCATTAACCGGATCAAATATAAACTAGTCTCCACAAAGCCCAACAAGAACTGTGTAAAGGGACTAGGCATGTTGTATACAAAAGGTAGTATTTCCCAATTTATCATTTGCAACAAATAAATAATAATAAAAAAGAAGATAATAAGCCTCTTAGACTCACCTATCACCCAAGATAAACATGCTTAAGAGCTACTACCCATGTTTTGGACTTCCCTTCTCACCGGGATAAGGTGGCAAGTTAAGGCATGATCCTCCCCACCCCCGCCTCTCTGTGTGTTTGTGTGTGTGTGTGGGGTGGTGGTGAAGCATTAAAATTCCATGTGAAGGAGAAAGCGTTGACCTTACTAGAACATTCCCTTAGACTAACCATTGAGTAAATTAAACACCTGTGCACATGCAGCTTAATGTAATAAAAAATAAAACTATCAACTGCAAGAATCCAATGCTTTCTATCGAAACTGACCTATTGGTTGCACTCCATCATCTTTGAATTCATCTACTATATACAACACTGTTGAGATACCAACTCAGAGACCTTTTTCGTTTATTTTCAGCTCATCAACAGCATTCATAAATTCATTTTTTGCTAACCAGAAATTCATTATAGCCCAAATTAAAAGGAAAAGACAGATTTTTATTTTTTTAAGTCAAAATATATTTTATAACAGCATGAATGAGCCCCTACTAATTTAATTCAAATGTTTTCGTTTACCAATCAAAACAGACAAGGGCAAAAACATGGCTTCTTTAGTCCTCACCTTCTTGGAGGCAAGATAATCAGCCCGTTTGCGGCAAAAGACACATCTGGAAATAAAAACAAGCATTATAAGCAAAATACCAAAAAAAAAAAAAGCTACATAAAAGGGGGTGTTTGGTGCACCATTTCAAACAACAATTTTCAGTTTTTAAACAACATTACACGTATTTTTATACACTTTTTTACCCACAGATATATTTAAATGCATATTTTTAAACAACATTACACGTATTTTTAAACAATAAAACACATGTTTTTAAGTGCATGTACTAAACACCCCCTTAATGTCCAAATTCTAAATTAATGAACAAATTGTTATCAAATTCGGATTTTGATTGCAAAATTTTGGTAGATTATGGTGCGCATTATAAATGCCCTCATAGTAGAGGATGAAAAAAAAATTGCATCCAAAAGCTTGAATTAGCTATATTTTATGTAGATTGATATGCATGAAAAATGTCTAAGAAAATCACCCGAAATGGCGAGCGAAAGCAACAACAGCTTTCCTATCTTTCCAGAGTTGAGAAATTGGAATCCCATTTCCATTTAAATCGAAGACTTTCACCGTATCAAGTAAATTTGAGCTATCTTCACTCACCTCCGAAGTTTTAATCCCTGAAATTGGAATTTTCGTTAATTGAGTTTTTTTCCAATTCCAACGAACAAAAAAAGAAAGAAAGACAAGAGTATATGTATATATATAAAGGACTTGTATACACATTAATTTTCTCGAAAAGCAGAGGTTGTGGAAGAATTACCGGGAGAACCAGACACAGCGGAAGGTACGAGGTGGCACTGCCGCGTTGAGAGACTGAAAATTTTGTTGGGGTGCCTGAGAGTTTGGTACGATAGCACACGTGTTGAAGTGAGATTGGTGTTGGTGTTGGCGTTGGTGTTGGGGTGTAGAAGATTGTTGGGGGAGAGTGTGGTAGACAGAGAAGTCGCCATTTTTAGGATCGGTCTCAGTTTCAGAGAAGCAGAAGAAACTGTCAAGTAAAAACTTTTGTGGTTCTAGTGGGCGAGTTTGTGACCGTTGGTTGCTAAGTAGTTATTTGTGGGAACAGGAATTACACGTGGCAGTCATGTGCTAGTTCATTCTTCGTATAAAAAGTCTAGAGACACGTACTTTCCAGCAACTAGTGCACATGTCATGTAGTAATTTGATTAATTTCCGCAAATGTCAGCGGTTGTTTAATGTAATCCAATCTCCTGATAACAAATATGTCAGCTGTGTCAAAATGTGTGCAAGAATATTTGTCCATTTTCTTGATAACATCGGTTGCATCAGTGGGCATACCCACAACAAATGCCTATTTTGATAGATCCAGATTCGGGTCATCATTCATTAGACCCATTTTTTTATAGCCATACTCTTTCAAATTTTAGTAAGTATATAGTAAGGGACAGGGAGGTGAGGTGAGGTGAGATTCAAATTATAAACATGACACTCCACATAGAAATATTATTATGATCGGACTATTAGATGAATTCCCTCGTATAACCCTTACCTTTATTTTTTAGAAACAAACATACATACACAAAGGAAATGGAAATGAGTTTTAGCACAAAAGTACACCACAATTCTACTTAAAAGTCATAATAACTTTTAAGGGAAATATAAGTAAAATTATTGTTTTATGTCACAAAGTTACCATCAAAAGTGATTAAAATGGAGTTATTGTTCATGTTATGCAATTATTGTCATTGTGCATTACTGTTACTAGTGTGTAATCCCGTGCATATGCACGGGTACATTTAAAAACAATCACAATTACATATTATATATATGATTATATTTTTTTTATGGTTTATTATATTAGACTCCTCGTTTTCTACATTAAATTAACTAATTTGGCACAAAAATTTAAAATTTTAAATTAGATGAGATATATGGCACAAAATTAAACTCTAATTGAAATTCAATTTTTATCTAAATTAATTCACTTTGCACAAAATCTAAAATTTAGATTAGATAAGACACATGGCGTAAAATTAGACACTAATTGAATTCCAATTGAAAATTTAATTGGATTTTCTCTCTGCTTTACCTATTATTATATATATATATACTAGTATGTAACCCCGTGCATATGCACGGATACATTTAAACCAATCACAATTGCATATAATATATATTTGAATTTTTTTAGCTATATGATTATGTTTTTTATAATTTATTATATTGGACTCCTCGTTTTTTACATTAAATTAATTAATTTGACACAAAAATTAAAAATTTTATATTAGATGGAACACATGGCGCAAAATTAAACTCTAATTGAAATTCAATTTTTACCTAAATTAACTCACTTGGCACAAAATTCTATAATTTAGATTAGATGAGACACATGGCGTAAAATTAGACACTAATTGAATTCCAATTTGAACTTTAATTGGATTTTCTCTCTGCTTTATATATATAGATTATCCAAACATATTTTTCTTATGAAAAAAAATGGGCAGAAAAGGGCTACCTAAGTTGGCATTTTTCACCTAACGCATTACTATAATGACATTCTACACGCTGGGCCCAGACCTACAGGAGTATCCAAACGGATTTAAAAAGAAAGAAAGAAAAAATGTAGAATTATCTCTTTTTTTTCTATCTTTTTCTTTCCTTTTATAACATTTAAGTCTTACAAATATATTAATAAAATAGGAAATATTTCTTTCTATTTTCTCTTCAATGGAAAAGAAAGGCAATTGCTCCCTCAACTAGACGCTATCTTATGAGCCCAAAATTTGTGAGTTGTAAGTAGGAGTGGGCTCTAATAATTTGTTCCCTAGCTTTGCCATTGTGTGTGATTATTATTATTATTATTTTTTTACTTGCAAACTTTATTAAATCAAACAAAAGATATCTACAATAATGCGATCAGTCTTGCAAGCATCTAGGATGGTTTTAGGAGGATTCATGCTTATTAAAACAAAACTAGCTTTTAAGCATAACAACAAGCTTGGCAGCAATGTGGGATGTAAAATTTAGTTTTCTCATAACCTATTTAAAATTACAACTAGAGAAGATTTTCTAAGCTCAAGTGAATTACAAATAATAGTGCTAATTAATGGACTTGTTCATATTTAAAGAGAGAGATCAGTCTTAAACTCAATTTTAAATATTAAGTAATTAATATAAGTTATAAAATAAACATATAATTTAATTATTTATTTTGGAAGTCTAAGTTCATTTCATAAAATCAATGTGGGTGTACAGTAAAGGGACCCTTGGGCCTAATCGGATCAAGAGTTATTGGCTAAGGACGAATGTCTAGGGCCAACTAGCCTTAACCTTTTCGATGTTTTCAATGATCTTTCTCCTGACCAACACTTGCTCGCCAACCTTGCTCTTTTTTCTTTCTTTTTTTCTTTTTTCTTTTTCTAAAATTCTTTATTTTCTGAAATTGACATACCTATCTTATATGTAAGGGTAAATTTCACAAGCATACCCTGAGATTTGGCATAATACCAATCAAGTCCAAAGGATTTAAAAACTAACCACTTCAGTCCTTAAACCCAAACAGCTTGTAACGCCGTTACCTATTTTTAATTCTATTCCAAAACTCTCCTCTTTCTCTCATCTGCCTCCTTCAATCTCTTTCCTCTTTTTCTCTGACTCTCAGAGCTTTCCTAGTAAACAAACAAGAAGAAGAAGAAGAAATTGTAAAACACATTCCCAGTAAACAAACAAGAAAAAAAAAAAAAAAAAACTTGAATGTAACCAACAATTAAAACAAATTTTCATTTAATGAGAGTAAAACACAACAAAGCAATTCATTTGAATATTTAAATCCAAATCAAAGAAACTGCTGTCAAGAACCATACCAAAAATCAAAAACCAATCTCAGCTTCAAATCCAAAACCAAACCCAACAAATCAAAACCCCTAAAAAAATCTTCTCAAATTCACAAAAATCTCAAACCCCAGCACAAGCAACTCACTCCATTACCAAAACTCTAGCTCTCTATGAAAAATCACCATCACATCTTTATGTTGTAAACAAGTTGAATCAGTGAGTGACCCATCATGTAAAGGTCACCTTGGGAGCTTCCCACTCTTTTGATTCACGATCTCATCCATTTGCATGCAATTGCAAGTCTCTAGCCTCTGCTTTCAGTGAGTGACTCGTCGAGTGTGAAGGTTGGAAATGTCTAGATCACGGCTTGGTAGAGACCGTGGTGGCGTGTGTCTTCTGTGACTATGACTGTGGAGGATGAATCAACATGGGAAATACGCCTCCTCCGATCCAAACCAAAAAACCCACAAAATATTCAAACTAAAAACCCACAAAATTCCAAAGCCAATCCACAAAAAAAACCCAAATCTTCCAACACAGATCTAATCAAAACTCACAAACCACCGCAACTCCACCACCATGGCGCACCACAAAGACAAAGAGAGGTTAGAGAAAGGGACGAGGAAGCCATATGGCGAGAAGAGAAAGAAGAGCTCTGGGACAAAAGAGAGATTTAGAGAGGTCTGACATAGAGAGAGTAAAACAAGCCCTTCCTCCCTTTTACATTAATCATAAAAACCCTTTCTCCCTATTATTGGGATCGTGTCCTTCAATTTCTTCTTCTAATATGAGTCAGAGAAAAAAAAGGAGACAGATTGAAGGAGACAGATGAGAGAAAGAGGAGAGTTTTGGAATAGAATTAAAAAGGGTAACAACGTTATAAGCCGTTTGGGTTTAAGGATTGAAGTGGTCAGTTTTTAAATCCTTTGGACTTGATTGGTATTATGTCAAACCTCAAGGTATGTTTGTGAAATTTACCCTATATGTAAATATAAAATGAAACAATGAACTTTTGTTAATTTCGTAATATTTTTTGAGTAAATGCTACAAGTTTAACCATATAAGTGTTAGAATATACTGTCTTCTGTAGCACAAAAAATATATATATATATATATATATATATTTTTTTTTTTTTTTTTTTTGGTGTTGTTGAAGTGTTATTAAATACACTCATACTACATTAAAAGCATGTTTGGTATATTATAATAGATACTGTAATCTATTATGGCCTGTTTGGATGGAGGGGGGAGGAAGGGGGAGTGGAGGGGAGGAGAGTAGAGTAGAGTTAGCTAAAAATAAACTAATTTTGTACTAAATCTACTCTACTCTTCTCTACTCTACTCTTCCTCCCTCCTCTCAATCCAAACGGACCATTAAATATTTCTAAGAAATAACCATTTAGTTATTTGGTTGTGTTTTTATTATAAGGAATATTCATAATTGTACCTTATGAATGACTATTCTTTAGAACGAAGAATAACTACTCCTTAACAAAATGGCCGTAATGTTGTGGGTCTAGCTCGATCTTATGGTAAGAAATCCATGTAATGAAAGAATTCTATTAGAAATAGGAGACCTCATGATCCATTTGTGTTTGAGTAGGAGTTTGTGTGCTACAAGGATGGTGTGGCAGCAAGGTATATATATATATATATATATATATATATATATATTTAAATAAGGTTTTTTAGGTATTAGGGTGCCGCAGAGTGAAAAGAAAAAGAAATAGTGCCGCATAGTGAAAAAAGAAAAGAGAAAGGATTGCCGTCTTTGAGAAAAAATGTTTGTGTGTGAGAACAAAGAAAAATAAGAGAGATTTTTTTTTTTAGCTGACATACACAAAAATTATTGTAATTGATTTGATAATAGTGAAATTATTTGGAGTTTGTTCTGTGGTTTTTCCCTTTAAAAAAAAGTTTTCTACATAAATATTTGTGTTCTTGTGTGTGATTGCTATTTTATTTTTGTTGAGGGAAAACGTAACGCTTTTTATTAAGAAAACCCAGCAATATCAGCTAGGACAATAAGAAATATAGGTCGTTGTAAGGACACGAACTTAGAAATCCGGCCCAAAGGTAGTTGGATCAGCCTAAAAGGCCCAATTACAATGAATTTGTAGAGAATAGATTAAGAAAACTGGGCCAGTGTAAATTAGACCGTCAATCAGATGGGCTAAGATCACAGACTGGAAGGGAATACAGGGGTTTTAGCTTAAAGGATCGAACTCGGCTTGTGTATGAGGATCGTTGTTTTTTATGAGTATTGTTCAGTAATGGTTGCTAGTCTCCTCCTTCTTTTCTTAGGTTTCTTCCCCCTTTATATTACTTCCCCCTTTCTCTCCAAGCCCTCTACGTACAGATATGATGATTTGTTTGTTGACACCTGTTCTTAACACCTGTCCCTTCTAGTTTCTGCAGAATCCTCTACGTAGGAGTTGTAAACCTAGAAGTCACTATTCAGATGTCTTCTCCACATTAATGCGGCCAGAGGGTTAGTTGTGGAGCATTCAATGCGGGGTTGGCAGCATTCTTCCTTGATATTTTGGGATCTTTTCTTGGTACGTGCTTGCACAACATTCACCCAGTCCAACGGAGTATTCTGGGGTACCTTTTTGATCGGTAGAGTCCCAAGTTTTACCCCGGCTTTAATTATCCGAGGACGTGTTCGTCCTCGGCGAAGTTCCCGGGACCATCAGGCTCACTTTCAACTTCTCCGACCTCTAGTGCGGCTCGTCTAGGCCGAGTTGAAGCGTCCTCGGACTTGACCTAGTCCTCGGCTTGGGCTTGGGGATGTACTATGTAAATGGATAAGGGATTCAAGGCCCATCGCTCTTATAGGGTTCAAGGCCCATTGCCCCTACAAAGAATATCCTCCATCCACACAACAAAATCAAAATTACAGAAAGCATGCCGAGCTAATTTATGCGCAACCTTATTGCCTTCTCTCTTTACATGAGAGTAATGCAATTGATTAAAAAACCTAACTTGAAGTCTAATATCCTCAATCAACAAACCATTCGAAGACAAGAGAGTAGTGTCATTGCAAAGGGCATTTACCAGGACTAGTGAGTCGAACTCTAGAACAACATGATTAAATCCCAGGTCCCTGGCGAATTGAAGTGCTGTAGCTGCTGCCATTGCTTTGATCTCCAATGGGGTATAGGCCTGTGGTAATTGTTTGGAAAGTGAGCCTAAAACCGAACCATGACTGTCCCTTATTACCACACCAATACCCAATTTTTTCTTGTCGGTAAACACAGCTCCATCGCAATTTATTTTCACCACTCCCTGCGCTGGTTGCTACCACTGAGAACGTGTCATAGGAGGAGTTGTACGCATAGTTGGTGTGGGAGACTGAACCGTCTTGAACTCAGCAAGGTACTCTTTTGCAAGTGAGGCAATTGAGTGGGAGCTGCTATTGGGTTTGTTTAAGCGGATCAAGTTCCTTTGAGTCCACATTGACCATTCCATGACTGAGAATAACTCCAGGTGATGCTGCGTTGAGATGAGCCAAGATAGAAGCTCCTTGAAATTGATTTTTCTTTGTACTGTGTCTAGCCTTGCTTCATCTGCTACTATCTCGGCTATAAACACTACAGAGGAATTTTTTGCTCGGATTATATCTCCAAGCTCCTTCCTTGTACACAGGTTCCCAAGCCCGCAACAATTTTTTACTAAGCAATTTATTGTGACTGGCTGGTCTAAATATCAGCCTCCAGCAATTCAATAATTTCTTCCTCCTCACTCCATGAAAGTTGTTGACGTAATAGCTATTCCTTTACCCATTAAATAGATAAATTAAAAAAAAAAAAAACCTTTTATAATAAACCCCTATACTTTGTCTCTCTCTTAAACGAATTTATTTTTAAAAAAATCTCCTATTGTTTTACTCGTACCAGCACTGCTGCACTAGTGAAGAAGAGATTGATCTGGAGACACTGGTTCTTGATAAGTGAATTTTATTTTTAATTCCTTTTAATTCTTTTTAATTCTCCTTTTGTTTTACCAATACTATAATAACAAAGAGATAACATGTTCTTGTTTTTCTAATTTTCTTTTTGTTCTACCAGCACGCTAGATGACCTATTCTTGTTTTTTTTTTTTTTTTTACAATTTTATTTTGATTTTCCACTTTAAAATGAAAAATTGTATGTAATGTTAGTTTATTTATTTATTATTATTTATATCTCTTTTCTGTGAGAAAAAACTGAAAATTACTTTAAAAAAAAAAAACCAAACTAAAGAGAGAGAAAAAAAAAGGCAGAAATCACATTTTCGTCCCTACATTTTCAGCCGATTCCCATTTTAGTTCCTACATTTTGTTTTTACCGCTTTTAGTCTATATCCTGAAAAAAGCTTCTCATTTTGGTCCCTACCGTTACATTAGAAATGAAAAATGCACACGTGGCAAACGGCAGAATTAAAATAATATTTTTAAAAATATTAAAATATCAAAAAAAAAGCTTTTTTTTTTCCCATCCTTCCCTTCTCCACCGTCACCTCCTCCACCACCTTCACCTCCTCGGAGGTCCAAACAAATGTAGAGGAAACAAGGCCCACCACTACGACTGCCATCAAGAGAGTGAGAGGAGCCTCCACTTCAGCAAGTTCTAAGTTTCTGTATTTGGGTACTTTGGTGAACCCTCGTGGAGGAGCTAGGATTGATGATCATGGCAGTTTGGATATTCGGAAAATGGACTCGTCAGAGCTACACTCACTTCCGCCACTTACTGTTAGTGCTAGACAAGCAGAGGAAGAGGATGAAGACGAAGAGTTTTACTCGCAGAGAGGGTCATTGGGTGGGAGTGTGAGTGTGAGTGGAACTGGATCTGGGTCTTGACGAGCTTTCGTAGCAGTGGGGAAAATCAGTAATTTGAGTTTGAATTCGTATTCGTCTTCGACATCGAAATCGGGATCTCCTGCGCGGAGGAGCCTTTTTTTTATACTTTAATATTTTAATATTTTTTAATTCTGTCATTTGTCACGTGTGCATTTTCTGCCTCTGATATAACTACAAGAACCAAAACGGGAAGCATTTTTCAGGATAGGGACTAAAAGCGGTAAAAATAAAATCTATGGACCAAAGTGAGAATTGACTGAAAATGTTTCTACCAAAAAAAAAAAAAAAACAGCAAAGAGTAGGGTAGGAGAAGGATTAAACTAATAGGTGGTATGGGTATTTTAGGAAATACAATATAAGTAATATACAAACTTACTATCATTCAAGCTACAAAAAAATATTTCTCAAAAAAACTAAGTATGCCTAATATTAGCAATTGTATTAATTCACAATCAAAAGATAAGTATAATGCGACCATGAATGAAACCATGAGATAGAATCAGAATTGGGAGAGAGCGAAAGGCACTAGAACGTACATAAGAATTAAAAGAATTAGGAGAGATAGAAATAGAAACTATAATCCTAAAGGAATTTTCTTCGACCTTTATTTGATAGTTCTTAAAATTATTTACATGTACCTTAATTACTTTATTATTAAATTATTTAAACATGTTACATAAATTTTAAATAGGTCATGCCATTAACACTAAATCGCTAAATGATAGGCTGTATGAACTTACGAAAAATCCTACCCATCCTAATGTAGTTGTAGTAAGCGGGTGAAATTGTGGAATTGCAGTAAGGGATTTAACTACTATGGACACTCAACATCCAAAGACTCATTGGTTAAGAGCTTTTAAGAAGAAATGACATATTCAATATGTTACAGACCAACTAGTAAGGTTGGTCGAAAGCACTCCAATAGCTAAGCAATGAAGGCATTCATAGATTGAGCTCAAAGAAAATGAGTGCAAACCTTCCTATTTTGCAGTGGGAGGTATTGTCATGTTGTATTAAATGCAAACTACGATAGATGATTAATGCGGGGTGTGAAGGGAAATCTCCTCTTGCAAACACTCCTTAGGTGGATGAGATCTTTGCATAGGCTCTCCGATGCATGGTTCAAAGTAGTTTGCCCTAGATCGAGAAATTTAGAAAATGTTTTTTTCCAAACTAATTTAGAGATAAACCCTTTCTATGTCATCAATAAAATGTTTAAATTTTAAGTCTTTTTGATCTAAAGTTATGCATAAAATATAATTTTATTGATTGAATCTATATCTATATATTACTAAAAGCTGAAGCATAGCATTTAATGTTGCTATGTCATTATCAATTTTTTTCCAATTTTTTTATACAATTTTTTAACATTCTAAGTCAATTAAAAGCTCTATTATATTACAATCAAACTATCATATTTAATTTATCTTATTTTTAATTATTCTTATTTATTATTAAATTTTCAATTTTATTTTAACTTTTCATATCCCCACTACTCTCAATATTAATATTATTCTATCTTTTTATCTTCCTTTATTTTTTACTCTTCTTATTCTTATCCTGATACTATAAAATTGTCATTCTCCCTCTTATTTCATGCATAATTTCTATTTTTTCACACACAAAAGCCTCTCTCTCTCTCTCTCTCTCTCTCTTTCTCTCTCTCTCTCTATATATATTTTTTTTTTCTTCAATTTTTGGTATATATTTTTAATTTTAGTGTAACAAGTTGACCATTAAAACATACTGATGCAGTATTGAAAGCTCCACTGCTTATAGCATTTTCTCTCTCAAGAAAAAAAGCCCCACCGATACTGCGATGCTACGATATAGAAAGAGGGAAGAAGAACAGAATACCTAGCAAACTCATCTTATTAGCCTCCGTTTAACAATTTCTTTCTCCAAATTAAAACCAAGCAAGCAATACAAAGGAAGGGAAGGAGAAAAAAAAAATTTGCGATCCAGTGGAGATTTATGCGGCGACCAAACGTCTTAAAGGTATTGAGATACAGAGATAGAGATCAGCCGTTAGGGCCACTGCCCAAATGTTCTGCTTTTAATTTTAGAAAGTAGGTTTTTTAATTGGGAGATCCATTAGCATCACAGAAATTAGTTTTAGACTACTAGAAGTCAGTCAGTTTGCTAAAATTGGAATTGACAGGTAATCCAACTTGATATGACTTAGTTTTATGTTTTACGTTTTACGTTGTTATCTTTTTTATTTTCATTGGTTGTTAAATGTTATATTATTGCACTATAAAGATAGTATATACAAATATAATATTTTTTTTTTTTTTGGTAAACTGGAATAGAATAAAAAAACTAAACAGCAAAACATGGATCAGGACAAAGCCTGTTTACATGCAGCCCACTGGCATCATCCTCCAAAATACTAACTAAGTCCGCAAGCGGACTGTGTAAAACAATAAAATCACCCTCAATAGAAGTGCCTACTTTAGCTAAGTAATCAGCACTTCTGTTGGCCTCTCTGTAAATATGTCTAACACGATTTTGGGGAATCCAGGTAATCACGTGCCTGCAGTCATCCATAATAGAAGAGATAATAATGTTTGAGGAAGCTTGCGAATTAAAAGCATCCACAATGGATTTCGAATCCAGCTCAATAATCACAGCTTGGGCTTGGATTTGTAAGCAAAGTTGAAGCCCATCGCGGAGAGCCCATAACTCTGTCAGGAAGCTAAACGTTTTTCCAATCCTTCTTGCATAGCCCGTGACCCACTCACCATTAGTATCCCTAATCAGACCTCCTCCTCTAGCTACCCCAACATTTCCTGCTACCGAGCCATCTGTGTTCAAAGTTAACCAGCCATACCCTGGTTTTTCCCATTTGATACTCTTCAAAACCACTCTTTTTTTAACTAAAGAATTTTTTGCACAGAAATGAAACTCTGATGCACGTTCTACAATTTCATTTGCCAAGTTAGGATTCTGGTTCTTATTGTTGAAAAGAACTTGATTCCTACCTTTCCAGAGTAGCCAAATCCCAAAGAGAAAGACTAGGTTCCAAGGAATCTAACCTGAATTGTGCCGTTGACCCGAGGTGGCATTGGTGTTCAACCAGTGATGCAAATTTTGGGTGAAGAATGTGGAGTCTGTTATCCGCCTCCCAAGCTGATACCAAACGCTTTTCTCAAGGGACAATCCCGCAAGGCATGCAGAATAGACTCCACTTCTCTGTGACAACGGGGACAGTTAGGCTCAATTTGCATTCCTCTTGCCAAAGGGCATTAATTGACCCCTATGTTGTGATGCATACATTGCCACACAAAAGCTTGAATTCTTGGCATAATTTTCAACTTCCAAATCTAGCTTCCTTTAAAAGGAATACCCCTTATGGGCTCGATGGCTAACCCATAAGCACTTTTGAGATCAAAGGCACCTTTGGGAGAACACTTCCAGACCAACCTATCTTCTAATCTAATAGAGAAGGGAATGGGGGTGGCTTTAAGCTCACTAATAATCTCCTCAGGGAGTTCCATTTGAATTATAGACCAATTCCAACTACCTGTGTAATCCACCACATCCTTAATTTTCAGATTGGATCATTCCGGAGTCAAAGGTCCATGAATGATGTTTCTCAAGGGACCAAAATTAGACCAATTATCATACCAAAAGGCCATCTTGCTTTTGAATCCCGGCAACCATTTGGTCCCTTTCCTAAAGGTTTCTTCCCCTTTTAACAGCCTTTTCCACATTCTTGAGCTAGGAAGCTTATCCACATTTCTCGAATTTAGCCTCTGGTGATTGTAGTATTTCAGCCTTAACACGTTCGCCCAAGGAGCCTTATCCTCCATGTGGAGTCTCCAATTTAGCTTGGTGAGGAATGCTGTATTCCTTCCTTTAGCTACTTGAAGCCCCAACCCCCCTTCTTCTTTAGGTCTAGTTATCTTATTCCAACCCACCCAATGCATTTTCCTCTTGTTTTCAACTGACCTTCACAAGAAATTCCTATTCACCCTATTAATACCTTCCAAAACCTTATTAGGCAGCAAGTTACTTTGCATGACATAAGCTGGGATTGCTGATGAAGAAGCTTGAATCAACACTTCCCTCCTTACCATGGATAAAAGACTAGCTTTCCAACCCGCAAGCTTACTCTTCACTCTATTTAATACAAACCCAAAATCCTGATTGCTGCCTCCACGATGCTTAATGGGAAAACCTAAGTACTTCCCCAAGCACTCCGTCTGATGGAAACCAAGAATGTCACTAAGTGCTTCCTTATTATCTTGGTCAACATTCGGGGAGAAATAGACCCTAGATTTTGCTTCACTCACTATTTGCCCAGAAAAATTGCAAAAGGTATCGAGAACCTCCCTTACAGCAATAAAATTCTCTGCGTTGGCTTTAGCAAAGAACACTAAATCATCGGCAAGGAAAAGGTGGAAAAAGGCTGGACCACTCCTCGAGGCTTTAACCAGAGACCAAACTTTAGCCTCACATTTCTCTTAAATGAGCTGACCCAAGAAATCCATACATAAGATAAAAATGTACGGGGATAGAGGGTCGCCCTGCCTTATGCCTCTCGAAGGCCAGAAAGATTTGAGACCCCCCCCATTAAACAACAGTGAGATTGACATTGTGGATATGCAACTCATAATAAGCTCGGTGAGATTTTCAGGAAAATTATACCTCCTCAACATACCCTTAATGAAGCTCCATTCAAGTTTGTCGTAAGCCTTCTCTAAATCAATCTTTAGGGCCATATAACCACATTTTCCCCTAGCTTTCCTCATAGTGTGGATTAGCTCCTGAACAATGATCGCATTATCCACCCCCTCTTCGTCCTGGAACAAAAGCTGCCTGACAAGGAGAGATGAGTTGGTCTAAAAATGGTCTAATTCTACGAACTATGATCTTGGAAACTATCTTGTACACAGCATTACAAAGACTTATAGGCCGGTAGTTACCAATAGTTTCTGGCCCCTGAATTTTCGGTATGAGAACAATGCTGATTCTGTTAAGATAATCTGAAATTTTTTTCTCCCTGAAAACCGAATGCACCTCTTCTCTGACTGATCCCCCCACAATGAGCCAGAACCTCTGAAAGAATCCGGCGTGTAAACCATCAGGACCGGGAGCTTTAAAGGCTTTGAGAGACCAAAGGGCAGTTCTAATTTCCTCATCCGTGATCATATGACTTATACTATCCTTCTCTTCATTAGATAGATTGGTTTACCAGTGCTGGTTGTGGTTTATTTCCCAGGTTGCTGCCTCCTGGGAAGTACTATAAAGCTTCATAAACCCTTCTTTGATGTGGTTGGCAACTTCCCTTTCCTCATTCAGCCATTCCCCCATCTCATTCTTAATTGCAGTAATAAGATTTCTTTTCCTTCGGGCAACCGTTGAAACATGATAAAAGGAGGTGTTTCTATCCCCTAAAATCATCCAGTTAATTCTAGATTTAAGGGCCCACAGGTCCTTTTCTTGCTCTAGAACATCCTCCAAATCCTTCAAAAGTTGATTTTCCAGCAATACTAATGAGGAAGATGGCTGGTTGGCCATAGCCCTCTGAACCCCATTAAGCCGAGCCATGATTCTCTTCTTTTTGTGAAAGATATTGCCGCAGTGATTCTTATTCCACAGGTTGGCTTGATTGGCAAAGAAATCAATTGCTTCCTTAAGTTTCCTCGGTTGTCTTCATGCCTTATTTACAACAGATGGAAAGGATGGGTTGGACAGCCAAAAGGATTGGAATTTGAAAGGCCTATTCAGATGCAAAATCCTACAGGGTTTGGTTTCCATCAACACGGGGCAATGGTCCGAGTGGCACCTAGTTAAGTGGGACACTTTAGCATCCGAGTACAATAGATACCATTTGGGGTTCATGAAGAACCTATCTATCCTCTCTTGGATAAGGTTGTTAATTTCCCTTCTATTAGTCCAGGTGAACTTCAGACCATTAAAACCCATATCCACCATGTTACACTTGTCCAGGCAATCCTTAAAAAGCAAGGATTTGGTAATGCTCCCCGGTCTACCCCC
Organism: Lithocarpus polystachyus; assembly: GCA_033629205.1. Lineage (NCBI taxonomy): Eukaryota > Viridiplantae > Streptophyta > Magnoliopsida > Fagales > Fagaceae > Lithocarpus > Lithocarpus polystachyus. The sequence continues at coordinate 54,854,948 of CM066168.1, forward strand.
AAACTTATCCTCATCAGCAAGAGGCTCATTAAAATCCCCAGCTATAATCTAGGGTTTGTTATGAAGATCAACAGCTTTAGACAAATTTTCCCACAGTACCTGTCTTTCAGTATACCTAGGACTAGCATATACAGCAGTAAAAATCCAAGACTGGTTAAAAGGGAGTACCTTCACTTTGACGTGTATCTCCTGTTCCGTGTTAGCAAGTTGAATCACCTCTACCCTATCTGAATTCCACAGAAGCCAAATGCCCCCAGAAAGGCCAATCGTTTCCATGTGAATAGCACCATCAAAAGGAAGCCAATCAATTATCTCCCCTGGCTCTAACTCCCCTAAGACAGGTTTCCATGACTACCAAAATGGTAGGATTATGGTTCCTAGCTAACTCCCTAACATGACTCTGAAAATTGGGCTTTAGAGCGCCCCTACAATTCCATGCTAAAATATTCATGATTGGATGAGAAGAGGGGTAAAACACTAAGCAAGAACGATCAGAAGCTCTACTACCTTCTCCAAGCTCCATCCCATCATCACCAGCAATTACCTGATCTTCTCCTTCCCTTAAGACCGAATCAGTGTGTGCTCCAGCACTCCCATACTTAGTTCCTTCGCCGTGGCTTTGTTGCAGGGCTCTAGAGGTGGTTTGGACATAAGTAAATCCTCGGTGATGTGCCGATTGCCCCATACTTCTAGCACCCTTTGCTCCTTAAGCAAATGAACCAACATCCTTCATACGCATGGTTCTTCCACCTCCGTAACCATGCCGTTGAATAATGCCATCCACAGTGGGCTCTACTTCTTCTCGCTGGTCGCCAACAGCGAAGACTTCACTCTACTCACCGCGCCAGTCAACTTCGGGCTCACCACAACCTGACCGTCGAGATTGATGACAACTAACAACTCGGTCATCAGCCTTAAACTGGAAGAGATCATGGTCACCCTCACCGTTTTTGCTCTGAGAAAAGAAATTGCAATCTGTGTTGAGTAAGTGTTTCCTAGATAAGTCAAATTTGGTCAATAACTTTACAGCCCTCCTTCTTGCAATATCCTTTTTGCCCTTGACTGATGGGCTGGATGTCTTCCCCAGGTATTCGTCTACCCCTCCTTGAGCAAATTTAGACTCTAGGCCACCCTCAAAAGCCCATTTGCCTCCACACTCCTATTAGTTCTCAAAAGCCCATTTGCCTCCACATTTACTATTAGTTTCAACCCTTCCCATTAATCCCTTGAAGGAACCTTGCTATGTCCCAGCGAAGTTTGGCGCATTCCAGAATTTGACAAGTCCCCAGGAGTAACGGCATTTTTTGTCCTATTATGCCCAGGTTTTCTACGTGATACTAGCATCCAAGGTCCGTATTCTGTCGTCTTTCGCACTTGTCTCCCTAACATTCATCGTGCCACTACCTGAGGTTGTACTGGACAAATCATGCTCACTTCCGATACGTTATCCGCCCCTACTTTCACCGGACTTCCCTCCACCGGCATTTCTGGACGTTTAATGGTGTATTGACATGCTTCAATCTTATGCCCTATTCTTCCACATGAAAAACACAACTTTTGGAGACCTTCGTATGACACAGGTTGTTCGAACCTCCCTATAAGAATGGTATCAATTAACAGCTTGTTTAAATCCACCTGAATACAGAGTCTCGCATACCTCCCTCTGGCCTCCATGGCTGTGTGAGTGTCAATTCTAAGCACTTTTCCTATGGATTCTCCTATATGCTTTAAAACTTCAAGCTCATACAACTCCATCAGAAGCGCATGTAGTCGAACCCAGATTGCAATGGACGAGACACTCGCACAATCTGGCTTGAAGAACGGCTCCCATGGACAAATGGATAGAAAGTGGCCCCCAATGAACCACAGGCCATTTTTAAGGACTGTATTCATGTCTTCCTTCACCGAGAACTTAACTAAAAAGAAACCTTTACTGAGGTCAACAAAATCCATCCTTCCAGACGGTTTCCATAGGAGATTGAGCTTGCTTTGAAGAAAGTTAAACCCAACTGCTCTGCCATACAACTTAATAATTAAAGCATTCGACCAAGGCTTCCTGATCCGGAGTTTTGTTTCCTTGGATAGCTTCACCGCTGCTAGTCCCTCATGAAGTTCTTCAACCTCGTCATCCGACTCCGACTCCACCTCCATGTCCATAAGATCCGAGAAATCAAATGCTTTGGCATAGGCTCCTGGAATCTCCCCCACCAGTTTCTCTTTGAAGGTTCTCTTAGAAGCCCCCCAAGTATTTTGAAAGTCATGAGAATGTCCACTTTCACTTAAGCCCTCGTTGAACTCAGCATGATGGACGTCCTTGACCTTTTTTGTGCTTCTGGATAGCTCAGCCTCCTCTTCCCTCGTGAGTTCACGGCTCTTGGTCATCTCCTAAAAATGTTCTATAGCTCATTTCTTTCACTGCACACAACACTTACTCAATATTATTTTATTACATAGCATAACTAAAATAATATAGTGTTTATTGCTATACATTTCATTTTTATTATTTTCTTTTCATCTTATTGTATTCAACATTTAAATTTAACAACATCCTCCATATCATAATTATTTATATTTTGTCTCATTTTTTTTTTTAAAAATAAATGTATAATATTTTATTCAATAAATAAAAATTGTTCTTATAAAGTCTTCCCATTAAAGGTTACAATGCATCAATGGAAAAATGAAACACAAAACAAATATCAATTTAGAAACACTCGATTAAAAAAAAAAAAAACAATTTTCTTATGAAGTATTCCCATAAAACGTTACAATGCATTAATAGAAAAAGAGAATACAAAACACATGCTATTTTAGAAACACTAAATTTATAATAATAATAATAATAATAATAATAATAATAATAATAATATCAAACCAAACATATCATAAAATAAACTAATAGTTATGGATGTACTAATTTCATGGCAGCAAAATGAAATAAAATAAAAATAAAAATAAACGTTACCATATGCATATTTAGTACATTAGAATTATCATCAAATTTGGAAAAACAATAGGATGTTAATAAAGAGGAAGAGAAAGAGATTAGTAAAAGAAATCAAATGTCAATTAAATAAATTAATCAGTAACCGTTAATTGGAAAACAAAAAGACTGACGACTAAAGGAGTAAAAAATTAATTAAAAATGACCTTACAAATGTTATTATAAACTTTACAATGCAAATAAATAAATCGTTAAATTCACTTAATTAAATCATATAATCAACAATTAAATAAAATCATACAAAACTTAAACTTGAAACTAATCAAACTCTAATCTAGAAAATCATATTTATTATCAAAACTAAAAGGAAGACATTCTTCAGTAATAATAGAAACATATAAGAAATAAAGATGAAAATTTTCAAAAAAAAGCTTTTTGACATTTCATTTAACATTATTTATAAATAATTAAATATAAAAAAGTCCTTAAATGCTTATATTCTTCACACATCATGACTTTTAAAATCTAATGAAAGGTTCTAAGAATTTAACTCTCATTTAATGTTTCTAGTATGAAAATTAACAGCCAATAAAATATGATAACAATAAGAAACGTTATAAATGAGTATATGAAAAAATTAATTAACCATTATTATTATGGAATAGATGTATTTTTTTATGCATCTAAGAAAATGAAATGTATAGGGTTTACTTATTAAGGTATATGTAAAGATTCACGTTAAAAAAATATGTAAAGGTTTTTTGAAAAAAAAAAGTATATGTAAGGTTTTTATTAACTTAAAAGACAATGAAAAACCAATTTTTAATTACTACAACTGTTGCTACTCTATAAATCACACACAACACTATATTCAATATTTTAAACAACAGAGTTGGGCCCTTTTGGATATACACCATTATATTCAACTTATAAATTACAACCCAAATCAATCATACAATTACACAATCAAAGCATGAACATGTAACATGTATTATCTTCTGAATTATTGCTTGAAATTTTCATAATTATTGAAAGAGAATCTCCAAATTTAATTTTTAGAAAACATCAAGACAAGGTGAATTTTATTCTTGTTAACTTCCATAGAAGAAAATATTACCCACATTATTTCAACTCTTATGGAAAAGAAGGTTTACATGTAGCATGCAAAACGTGTTTAATTGACTTAGAGATGTAAAAATTAGTCAACTGACTATGGTAGAATTAATGTTTCAAATTTTAAATAAAACAATTCTACAATAATAAAAAATTATTTTGTGATAAATATAATTATGAAATACATTACTTTTCATTAAATTAATTCAAATTACAAAATAATAATAATAATGAGACCACCATAAAAAATAATCACGCGCAACGCACGGGTGTATGACTAGTAGTAAATAATATTTGACTTGAACGAAATTTAACATGCGTGTTAAGAACATAAAATCTAACAATTAAATTTTAAAAATTCATATACAATAAAAAGATATAAGAGAAGTTTGAAGAGTTTCCCTCTAAAAAATTTATGAATTCATAGTGTAATTTGACTATTACAATGTACGGATCGAGATCACAAGTTAACCAAGCTCAATGGGCCAATCCAAATTGTGTGCGTATATCTTGTGTGATTATAGTCAAAATACCAACTCCATAAACTTAAAAAGATAGTTGGGACCCACTGGTTTCATGAAATCGACACTCCTAATCAAAATTTTACTCGTTACCTCCTTAACACATCAATCATGCTACAAACAACAATTTTGTTTTTTATTTTTTTGATAATTCAGAGGAAGGAGGAATTTAAATCTCAATGTCTAGATAGAAATTATTAAAATGTGTTAATTAATTGAATTATAAAACTCTTGAGATGTTGTGTGCAACAAAGTTAGCATGAAATCAACGATGGAAGAATCAATTTTAGCATTATTTTGTCCCTAATTTAATATGAATATAAAATAATAAAAAGTTAAAATTTTATAAAAATTTTACGTTCACGACATATTTACAACACTTTTGTAATGAATTTTAGATAGTATATTATTACCAATTTTAATTTGATTCACAAATGAAATGATTTTTATTGTCTAAAATGACAACTTATAAGTTAAAATTTATCGTGAAAAAAGAAATATTTCCTAAATTACGTTGTACTTGAGATATTTTTTGTGCAAATCTCGCATTGGGTGACAACGAAGTAACTAACGAACCCCACAACAAGGCCACGACTCCATGTCAAATTCCTTTTCCATTCTTGACAGCATTAAGATTCAATACGGCAGTCGGCAGCATATTCCTCTCTTTCGGGTGGGAACTGGGGTAAAATAAATAAAAATAAATAAATAAATAACGAAGCTTCACTTTAGGGTTCAGCACTTAAGACATTAAAAAATCAGAAAACAGCAACATACATTAACCGTAAAAAAAAAAAAGTTCACCCCTTCCAATCTCTAACGCTACTACGCAATTCTCCTCCAATGGCGGCGACCCTGACCCGCCTCTCAAAGCCCTCCTCATCATCACTCTCACACCTCAGAAGATTCATATCTTCTTCTTCTTCTTCTTCTTCTTCAGCCGCCATTGTATCCGAGACCACCACCAATCCTCCTTCTCCTTTCACTTTCAACGACACCACTACTACTCTGAGCCGCAAAGATCCAAAGGACAGAAATGTCCAGTGGGTTTTCCTCGGCTGCCCCGGCGTCGGCAAAGGCACCTACGCCAGCCGCCTCTCTACCCTCCTCGGCGTCCCCCACATCGCCACCGGCGATCTCGTCCGCGAAGAACTCGCCTCCTCTGGCCCTCTCTCTCATCAGGTCCTCTTTCTTCTCTCTCTCATTCTCATCCATAGATCGTAACTTTAAATGTTGGAAATAGCTTCTTTGGATAACATAGTAATAAACGATGTGACAATTTTTGGAGGTGAAAGAGAGTTTTGTCAGATATAATGGCGAAAAAATGAGTTACACGTGGCCAACCTAGTTTAATCTGTAGATCCTTATAGCTGACTCCAAAGTTTTGGGACTATAGGCTTGGTTATGGGTATAACAGAACTTCTTATTCTTTGTTAATTTCTGGTGTTTGAGTGTTTGATTTGTGAGAAGTAGTTAAGAACCACTCTTTTTTTTTTTTGGTATATATTATTTGAAGTGTTGCATCCTCAAATATTAGACTGTACTCTGTAAGGTTCAATGGGAGACGATTGGTTAATGTAAAAGCATAGTTTTTACCGGGTAGTTTGAGAAAATTAACCAACTTTTTGTTGTTGTTGTTGTTGTTGTCTGGTGCAGCTAACAGAGATTGTTAACCAAGGTAAATTGGTTTCGGATGAAATCATAATAAGCTTATTGTCAAAGAGGCTGGAGGCTGGGGAAACTAAAGGTGAATCGGGATTTATTCTTGATGGTTTCCCGCGAACAATAAGACAAGCGGTGAGCATTTGATCAAGCAACATTGTTATTACTTACATTATATTTCTTCTTACTTAATTTTCCATTAATGAGAAGTGGTTTTTTTTTTTTTAAATAAATTGAGAAGGCTGTATCCCTTGCAATATTCTTGTATTTCGATCCAAAGAGAAGAAATAGAAAGGGGTTGTGTTAGTATGGAGAACATGCTTTTGCTGGCTACTACAAATTCTGGAGTTTGTTTACTTTTTTCAACAACCCATTTAATTTATATCCAAGCCCAAAAGTAAGTAGGTCATGTTTCAAATTTTGTTTTACTAATAAGGGTTATTTTTTTCAATTTGATCAGATAATATTTCTTCTAGTAAGAATTCCCCAAAATTAGCCACACAGTATGCTCTCTTTCTATTTCTCTCTGTGTGTATGTGTTCCTTGGCCAAATAATATATCTTTCTGAGTATTCCTTAACCTGAATCAGCTAACCAAGCATTAGTGCGTGAATTCCCCCTCGCTCTTGACAGAGTTGTAAGAATTGTGTTATAGTATCTCTGAAGTAGCCTTGTTCCCTTGTGATATGCTCTCAAATTTGACTTGATTGTTCATGTTCTCAGGAAATATTGGAAGGGGTTACTGACATTGACTTGGTGGTCAATCTGAAGCTTCGGGAAGATGTACTGCTTGAGAAATGTCTTGGAAGAAGAATTTGCAGCGAGTGTGGGAAGAACTTCAATGTGGCCTCCATTAATGTCAAGGGTGAAAATGGGAAGCCTGGTATGAGCATGGCTCCACTTCTTCCCCCTTCACACTGTATGTCAAAGCTCGTTACTCGGTCAGATGATACCGAAACAGTAGTAACAGAACGGCTTCGAATATACAATGAAAAGGTATGTTCCATTCTTTTACTGCTATTTAGTGAGGAGGCATTGGTAAGACATCTGTGAACACAGAGTTCCGTCCAAAATAATTTGGTGTCTGTGTGTTGTAAAAATAGTTTTGTTGAAAGTATATAACGTTTCTATATTGTTTGCTAAGGTTTCCTTTAAATTTTGTAAATATCTTTTAATACTATTTATTTGTCACCCTGACATCCTATCATTCTTGCAGAGTCAGCCTGTGGAGGAATTTTATCGTAGTCGAGGAAAAATTTTGGAGTTTGATCTGCCAGGAGGGATCCCAGCTTCCTGGCCAAAATTGCTGGAAGCTCTTAATCTTGATGACTACGAGGAGAAGCAGTCCGCTGCAGCATAAGCTGTTTTACTGTACCTTTGAAGGTGAGTATGTCATTCTTTGGATGTATTAAGGTTCATGCCTAGCAATTTTGTAGGTAAAAAAGGGAAGCAGACAACATTTTTTTTCTCCTTTTTGGAAATAAAAAAACTTGAGCTCTGTGTAGCAATTTGATCCTCTTATTGATGCCTGGATTAGGCATTTTGATTTCTTTTCTGTTTGATACAAAGAGGTTTCTGCTGTATTATTTACATAAAGAGAGATAGAATCTGTGAAAGTATTGTTTGGTTGAGAGATGGTTTTGATTTAGGAAAGTATTTGTGGCAGCAATAAGCTTCAATGCTGGAGGCTGAAACATTGATACTGTATTATTTAACTTACGATTAATAATTTAATCGAAATGCACTTTGAAGTGCTTATCTGATATTCTGAATTTCCCCAAAAAGGTAATATTCTGTTATTAATTAATTGAAAATGATACTAGATTTAATGAATTTTCATATTGGGGGTTGAAATGTCTGAAATTTTGTTTGGAAAGGTACTAGTTTACAATATACTGGTGCCTTCTATTTATCTTTAGATAACATTGATTTTGTATAATATGTCCAATTGCTTCTGGCTAGATGATATCCAATCTTGCTTGACTAGAGTTCCTTTGCAGCTGGCCGAGCTGGTTGGCTCTAGTATTGCCAAGCAGTAAGTTACACAGCTGCATACATTGAATCAGGGCACATTACCAGCTCTTGACTGCTAGAGTTTGAGCAGTGCGAGATAGATTGTGCTGCACATTTTTCCTATTTAAAACCTTCTCAAGTTGATTTGATGGCGGACATCTTACCTATTTAAATCCTTGTCAAAGTCGATTTGAAAAGCAGAAATTAAGGTAACATTTGGCTTGCGTTGGGCTTTTTTTTTTTTTTTTTTTTTTTGAGAAGCGCATCTCAGCTTTCTAGTGGATTCTGCGCACTGTTTATGAGATCTACAAAACTTTTTTTTCAACAAAACTTTCATTAAAAATGAGTCTCACGGCACTATTTACATATTTAAAAATTATTTTGCTATAGTGTTTTCAATTTCAGCAAAATAAGCGGTATCTAAACACACTTTTACGTGCATAAAATGAAAGCTTATTTCATCATAGATTTTCAGTGGCTTGTTCATCTAAGTTAATTGAAGAGATGGTTCTGATTTTCTAAATTATATGGTCTTAGGGAATTCTTTACTAATCTCTGTTATCAAATGGCAACTGAAAACCTTTTTATAATTTTTTCTGGGAAATTCTTCACTTTTTTGAGCATGGCTGGTATGTTTTCTAATTTTAAAGTAAATCCTCATTATACTCTCCAAAAACAATGTTCCTAATAACTATGATATGCATCCAAGACTCTTGATAAAGTTGTGTTTGCATCCAAAAATCTTAGATCTCTTCAATTCTAGTTAGAGAAATCCCTCCCTCTGTTCATGTAAGGGTCATGCAGACCCTTTGACAGCCAGAAAGCAAATCACAGAATTTTTTTTCCCGGAAAATAGAGCACTGGATATACGAGTTCAAAAAGGGCCATACAAATGCAATTTTACAGAGCTGAAGTTTGAAGACGCAAAGGATAGGTTGGTTGGTAAAGCCAGAATATCATGAGACAGCCAATATGTATTCAATATATCTACAAAGGATTAAAAAACTGAACCGTTTGTAGAACGGAAACACGGAGTGGTTCAAGGTTTAAATATGTAAATAAATATAATGAACTTTTTTGAATGAGCAATCTTAATTAACAAAAAAATTATTGAGTAAAATTTTGATTAAAAAATTTAACTAGGAAAATCAAATGAGACTCAAGTATAAATTATAAAAAGTGTGTAATTTGTGCATATGCACGGGTACATTTAAAAACAATCACATATTATATATATGATTATGTTTTTTATAGTTTATTATATTGGACTTCTTGTTTTTTATATTAAATTAACTAATTTAGCACAAAAATTTAAACTCTAATTGAAATTCAATTTTTATCTAAATTAATTCACTTGGCACAAAATTCTAAAATTTAGATTAGATGAGACACGTGGCATAAAATTATACACTAATTGAATTTCAATTAAAAATTTAATTAGATTTTCTCTCTACTTTATCTATTATTATATATATAGATTTTACAACTTATACAAGAAAATATAAAAATAACATTAAATTTATAATTATAATTAATCCTTATAAAACTATGAATATAGCATTTTTAAAACAAATATCTTTGGCCATAATATTTTTCATAAAACATTAATGAATAAATAAATAAATATTAATTTGAGTGGCATGTACAGGTTTGCAGTTTGCTAGAGTTCTGGATTGCAACTAACAATACTGGCACCGAGTCGGGCAACTTTGTTTGGTCTGGTGCGACAGCTTTCCATACATGCATCTGGATCGATTCCCAATTTCGGAAAACCAACAACACTGGTGAGCATACCTCGACAAATGTTAACAGCGCCAAACTGTATACACTGTACATGCCTAATATTGTACTCATAAAAACAAAAACTAATCTAGCATTACATTTATTAGTATTGGTTTGGTTACGGTTTATCTTTTTTTTTTTTTTTTTTTTGAAAGTGTATGGTAAAGGAAAAATAATAATTTCACAATTATTAAGGTGACAAATTATTATTGATAAGTAAAAAAAAAAAAAAATTTGAAAATATACAACACGACTTCAGCGTGCTAGCTCAAAAACACATGGACCAGCCCAAAGGGTCCGAAACAAAGAATTGTTAGAGAGTGGGGGAGGAAAACTGGATTAGATCGGGTTAGATAATTAGCATGAGAAGCTAAGATTACAAGATGAAATTTCACAAAGAGGTTGAACACAAGAAACTAGTCTTGGTCTCAGTCCGAGGATTTCCACATCAGTGTTTAATGTCCTTTTTCTTTGTTTTTCCCTTTTTTTCTTCCCCATTTAGCTCTTATGTCTCTCTTTCCTTTTATAGTCCTTCTCCATCTTCTTTGAGCATTCCACATGTCGTTGTAGTGGTGTTTGGAGATACTTATCCCATCTCCCTTTTTCAGAAATTTTAATGTAGTGGGTGTAAGGCTGAGAGTCACTGTTCAGGTGTCTTCTCCACATAAATGCGGCCAGGGAGTTAGCTGCAAGTCATTCAATGCGGGGTTGGCAGCCTTCTTCCTTGATATTTTTGGATATTTTCCTAGTGCACGTATCTACTACATCCGCCCAGGCCAGTAGAATCTTCTGGGATGTTTCCTTTGACCAGAAGAGCTCCAAGGCTTACTCCAATTTTGGTTATCCGAGGTGGTATTATCCTCGGCAATGTTTTTAGGATTCCCCAATTCATGTTTGGACTCCTTACCTTTCATTTCGGACATTATAGGTTGAGCTGGATCGTCCTCAGACTGGTCATGATCCTCGGCGTGGACTTTGGGCCCAAAGTGCAGGCTCATTTCCCTTATCGACCTTTTGCTCCCACAATACCCAAACAAGAATTAATAAAATCATAGGGAAAATTTTGCTGCTAGAACTTAGTAGCATTTCTCATGAAAAAAAGAAAAGAAAAAAAGAATAAAAAAGTTGTGTTTGGCACACAACATATTTTCATAACCAACTAAGGATAAAGCTCTCAAATAAAAAGAAAATAATAAAATATGGAAAATGCTAGAGAAAGAAACTTTTTTATAAAGATATTTACAAATTACTTATGTGGTGAGTGATTATTGATAAATGAAAAAGTGATGTTAGTAATGAGCTCATATACCAACATTCAGGTGGCCTAGTTGGTAAGATATCGAGTCAATAAGTCTCAGGACTTGGGTTCAATCCTCAACAACTAGTTGTGTGTTGGTATTCCTTATATTCCTTCTCTATCCCAAACGGTCTAAAAAATAATAATTGAGTTTTTCATTGACTAGTATTATGAGGTCTTGTTTAAGAGCAAGTAAGGTGTTATTATGGTTACGCTCAGGTAGAGAAGTCACACTAATTAGCCTCCTCTACCCATTTTTTTCTATAAAAAAAGAGGTTATATAAATAAAACTATTAAAAAGTAAGCACAACAGTCATTTATAAAAATGTTGTAAATTAATCGGTGCCCAACTCGACCGTGAAAATATATTATGACATTTCGTTGAATCCGTCGCCGACAAGCTTTTTTTCTTGTAAGACCACGTGTCCCCCTCAGATCTGCAGGGATGCTATCTATGCTATCCTTAAGCCTACTGCTTTTGATTTTGTCCAGCTCAGCAAAGTCACCTCCAGGGGCCCAACCCCAAAATATCTCAAATCCGATATGGCGCTTCTGGCATCCCCATTTTGTCCACGTCAGCAACCATGGACTCATCGCCTACCCATCTCATCCTGATATTTCTTTTTCTTCTTTTGATGTTGAAGAAAAAGTCTTTCTTCATTTTTTCAAAAAAATGGTCCCTCTGTGTTTTTTCACACAGCTCCAGTTCTTTTCTTCAGAAGAAGAAAGCTTTTAATATTTTCTTTTCAAAATTATGATTAGAAATTTTTTTTTTTAATTTTCAAAAAAATCATTAAGCAAAGCGAAAGGGTGTTTTGTGCAATATATATATATATATATATTTTTTTTTTTTTTTTTTGCTGGATCGAAGAACTCGATAATGGCAATTGATGAAGCTCTAGAGGTGATTAACTTTTATGCATGTTCAGTATACTTTTATGAAGTTTGAACTTCAGCTTGTAAAATTTTCATACTCTTTCTAATTTTATTGCTTTACTTGCTGAAGAAAGTGGTTCTGTATTGTAATTATTGCTTTGATAATTGTGGTTTAGTCATGACTCTTGTAATTCATGCATAGTAGATATTTTTGTTTTATGAATATGTACATCTTTTTTGTTTGACTTAGGGTTTGGAACTGTTTTGTGTGTGTTTTTTTCAAATTGGGTATTGTGGATATTTAATCTCAGGGTAGTTCTTTGACTTTTGGTTAATTTTAGAGTTCAAAATAGTCTTTGTGCTAAGCTGAAGATTGAGCTTTTTGTATAGTCACTTTAATCAAGGACTATGTACAAAGTTCATAAAGTTTGTATTTTGGTTAAAATTTGTTATGAAGGTTGCAATAGTTTATCTTATATGATGTTCTGATCTGGCAGGGGTCCATGGTGAAAGCAGCTTTTTGGGTTTCAAGGCATTTTTTTGTGGATTAAGAACATTAATTTTGATACAGATTTGTATTTATTTAGTTATAAATTTGTTATTGTGCATGTTGATTCACCGTGTATATTACTGATTTAATTGTGCTGGTATAAGTAGAACTTTGAAGGATCTGTATTTGCTGAGGTTGGGGTTCTTGAAGACAAAACTATGTGCTATTTCTTTAACGGATTGAAGAGAGTTTTTAACCATTCAGAACTTGGGCTCTGTTCATCATCATTCTTTTGGAATCTGATTGAAAGGAATAGTCCCGATGAGCATCGACAGTGATGATGGGGACAAAGAGTCACGGGAACTAAATCCCTCTTTGCTAGATGGGAAGAAGACAGTCAAGGATGGGGTTGTGATGGGTGAGGAACAAGGTGTACTCAAGGAAGGTAAGTTGAAAAGTGATGGAATAGACGAAGATGTGAAGGATGGGCAAGTGGGGGTTTTCCAAGTACATGCTGCTCTGCAAATGCCACAGCAACAGAGTCAAGGGTCAATGGTTTGTTGGGAGAGGTTTCTACATGTTAGATCACTTAAGGTTTTGCTTGTGGAAAATGATGATTGTACTCGCCATGTTGTTGCTGCACTGCTTCGCAATTGCGGTTATGAAGGTTAGGGACATGGTCTCGGAGACAGTAATGCTTAAATATTTAATTACACTTGGACAGTGGATGCTGCTGTGTTAGCCTACACTGTGATAGAAGTCTTTGAATTACGCAGTTATATATCTTGAATTCCATTTATATACAAAGTAAATTATTATCTGCTGCATAGGCTCAGAAGAATGGTTATGGGGGATTTGGGGAATAGCATATTGTGTGGTGAATGTTGATGTTTGACAAAGTGCTTTATGTTTTTTTACAAGCACCCTTTTTGTTATATTCGAGATGTGATATAGTTATCCACTAAAAAGAAGAGAAGAATCCATAGGACATGTACATGTATAGGCTCCTTTATGCATATGTTGTTTCATTACTGAGCTTTTTAAAATGGAGTAAATTAATGTCCAATATATCAAAGCCATCAATATGGGCCTAAAAACATATAGTAATTCTTCATGTAAATGGCAGGGATCTAAATCCAATTAAAGATGCTCCTCCAAATTTTCACAGATAATAAACCTCCCAAAAATAAGAATGATTGAATATGTTAGTTGAGGTTGTAAGAGGCTCTATCAAATGCTTTTCTGCTTGCCTTCTGCCAATTATACCTTGTTATGAACCAGGAGCTGGTTTCAAATGATCATGCTTATCAACCTCTCAAATTTCCATGTTTTGTGTTGTGGACAACCTGGACTCGGCTTCGGCTGATAGAAGTAAGATGGACAGCTTCAAGCCACATTCTTGAGCCTAACATCAAGCCATGCCTGCCCTGGCCTGCAATAATACTTGCGGCTAAAATATTTCTTTAAATATTCAAAATAATAATGCTATGTGTTCATTGCATCAAGATATTTGACATCGTTGGGAACATCTTTGTGACGTCTTCTGAATACAAGTATCGCTTGTGCTTTTTCTTTTTTTCCCAATTTTCATTTGGGTATTATCAGTTATAGAGGCAGCAGATGTATTACAAGCATGGAAGATACTAGAAGATTTAAGAAATCATATTGATCTTGTTTTAACTGAGGTAGTCATGCCTTACTTATCTGGCATTGGTCTTTTATGCAAGATTATGAGCCACAAAACACGCCCGAACTTACCTGTGATTAGTAAGTAGATTTAGTGGCTAATTTTATTAAAGTATAGTTGAATTCGTTATGACATCTTTTCGATATATACTTTAACTGTGGCTTCTGATGAGATTTATGTGCAGTGATGTCATCCTATGCTTCAATGAGTTTAGTGTTTAAGTGCTTGTCCAAGGGTGCTGTTGACTTTCTAGTCAAGCCTATACGAAAGAATGAGCTTAAAAACCTTTGGCAGCATGTTTGGAGGAGATGTCAAAGTGTGAGTTGTTATAACTTTCCATTTCAGATACCAGACTTTCTGCCATGAACCAATTTAGGTGTGCTACCTTATTTGTAGACATACAAAATAAATTCTTTTGCTTTACTAATCTGTCTCCATGTCCAATCACATGTAGGCAAGAACATTTTTCTTTTCATGGTTGATGTCATGTAGCACTAATTTCAGTTGGGGTATTATATTTCTATAATATTCAGTGTCTTATTTCAATTTCTTAGAAAACAATCTCAGATTACAATCTAAATTTTCATAATATTGATCAATGAATAATATCAAAACTAATTCAATCTGAGATCTCATATTCATTGCTTCTTCCCAGTCTAGTGGCAGTGGGAGTGAGAGTGGCTCACAGGCTCAAAGTTCTGGAAAATCAAGAAGTGTTGAAAAGTGCGAAAACAACTCTTGCTGCAATGATGAGGATGATAGTGAGAGTATTGGTTTAGATGTTGGAGGTGGAAGTGACATTGGGAGTGGCACTCAGGTATTGCTGATTCTATAATTAAATTCCAAGATTTTGTGTGGTGCATAACCTGTTAATAAAATTTATTGCAAATGAAACTCCAGAAGATGATAATACTCCTTGCAAGCTGTAAATGGGCTTAAAAATAAAATTCTGTACTTTGACTTTATGCATTAGGCGTGACTGGAGAATATTAGCAGGAATTTGAGTTAATTTTTCCTTAATTGCACTTATTGTTGTTTTATATTTTCATGAATTTATGAAAGGATTGGGTAGCTGAAAAAATCACTTGTACTCCCCCACTTTCCAGTGACTTGATTTTGGGGAATCTTTTTAGCTATTAACAACTATGCTTATCTTTATTAAATTTTTATACATGTTTAGTAAGAAAAACTGTGATTTGCAATAAGTTGAAGAGTAAGATTTCGGGAGTTATTTGTAAGCTGGATATTGAGAAAGCCTATGATCATGTGAATTGGGAGGCTTTTCTAGATTTACTGAAGAGAATGGGATTTGGGGTGAAGTAGTGTAGGTGGATCCGTACTTGCATATCTATAATTCAGTTCTTTGTTTTGGTTAATGGGTCTCTAGTTGATTTTTTTGGAAGCTTGAGGGGACTGAGACAAGGGACCCTCTATCTCCTATGTTGTTTTTGGTTATGATGAAGGTTTTCAGTAGGATGATGCAAAGAGTTGAAGGTGCTGGTTTACTTTGTGGTTTTAGGGCTGATGGTAGGCAAGGTGGAGGAGAATATGTCTCGCATCTTTTGTTTGCGGATGCTATGATTCTGTTTTGTGATGCAGATGTGGAGCAGATTCTACATGTTTGGATGCCACTTCTTTGTTTCTAGGCTGTGACAAGATTAAAGGTTAAAGTTTTGAAGAGTGAGATGGTTCCTATTGGGGAGGTTCATAATGTGCATGCCTTGGCAGAGATTTTGGGTTGTAGGATTGGGACTTTGCCTATGACCTATCTTGATATGCCATTGGGGGCGTCCCACAGGTCTCCTACTATTTGGAATCCTATCTTGGAGAAAATTGAGCGTAAATTGGTTGGGTGGAAGAAGTTGTATTTGTCAAAAGGTGGAAGATTGACATTGCTTAAGAGTTCGTTATCTAGCCTTCTCACTTACTTTTTATCTCTTTTTACTATCCCTACGCATGTAGCCAATAAAATTGAGAAGTTGCAAAGGGATTTCTTGTGGGGGGATTCCAAAACACATTTAGTGGGGTGGGATAAGGTGTGTGCACCTATGGAAAACAGTGGTTAGGAGTAAGGAAATTAACTACTTTTAATAAAGCCTTACTAGGGAAATGGTTATGGCGGTTTGGGGTTGAGGAGACAAGGCTTTGGAGAAGGGTTGTAGCTTTGAAGTTTGGGGAAGAGTGAGGGGGGGGGGGGGGGGGCACGGGGATGGACTTCTAAGCTAGGTAGTGGTGTACATGGGTGTGGTTTGTGGGTATCTATCCAAATGGTTTGGGAGGTTTTTAGCAAAAATGTTTAGTTTGAGGTAGGCGTGGGGGATAGAGTGAAGTTTTGGACAAATTGGTGGTGTGGGGATTCACCACTCCAATTGACCTTTCCGGTTGTGTTTGGGATTGCTTTCAATAAAGAAGCCTTTGTGGCCTCTTCTCTTGAACGGTTGGGAATAGAGGAATGGGGAAGTTGGGATATTCGTTTCATTCAAAGACCAAATGATTGGAAGATGGGTGTTGTGGATGAATTTCTTCGTACTTTGGGTTCTAATTTACCTCCAACTAAGAATGGAGACCGTATGAGAAGGAAGTTGACGAAGAATGGGGATTTTGATATACACTCATTTTACAATAAGTTACGAGATCCTTTGCCCATTATTTTTCCTTGGAAAGGGTATTTGGAGGGTTAAGGCTCCTCGATGTGTTTCTTTCTTTGTTTGGACCACAGTTTGGCATAAAATTCTTATAGGCAAATATTTGTGGGGTAGAGGGTTTGATTTTGTTGGCTAATGCATTATGTGTCGGTGTGATGGGAGATGGTGGATCATCTGCTACGTTGTTGTGAAAAGGCTTATCGGTTGTGGAGTTTGGTTTTTAGATCTTTTGGGATTTCATGGGTCTTGCCAAGATTGGTTGCAGATACTCTTTTTGGTTGGCGGAATTGGTTTGGAAAGCACTCTTCTAGCATTTGGAATTTTGTTCTGCTGTGCTTAATGTGGTGTATTTGAAGGGAGCAAAATTGACAGACGTTTGAGGACATGGAAAGCTCCAATGACCAGCTGCTTGCTTCTTTTAGTGGCTCCCTTTTTGGCTGATCTAGAGCTTAGGGACTCACCTCTAGTGATTCTCTTCTTGTGTTCCATAGTTCTCTCCTTTGTAATTAGTATTTTCTTTGTTTTTTTTTTTTAATCCTCTTTCTGTAATCTTTGATCTGCCTTATGCCTTTTTGCATGAGGTAGCTTTTTGTTTATGCATCTTTATTACTTATCACAAAAAAAAAAAAAAAAAAAAAACCTGTGATTCAAGCAAACCAACAAAGCATAAATTTGTTCCAGCATATAAATAATTTATCCCTACGTTGTAAATCTCCTAGTTATCTGCTTCTTTTGTTCTTTCTAAGAGCCAAATCAAGTTTTGGTAAAACTTGTCACATATTCCCAGTACTTAAAAATCCTTTTTTTTATTTTGAAAGATGAAGAAATCATCAGCAAAAACTTAAAAAAAAAATAAAAATAAAAAAAACCTTAAAAATCCTAAAATCAAGTCCTCTAGTAATTATGTTTACCAATTAGGAGATAAGACTAAGGTTGCCTAACAAGCACCTCTCCTAGATATGCAGAAGCAGGAGCCTTGTTCATTGAGTACAAGCTTTAATTATACTCTCTCTATCCTAGTTTAAATGTCTTAATTTTGTTTTGGAAATATCCCAATATACATGTTCACTTTTTAAATATAAAAGTTCTTGCCTTTTCAATCTCTTATATTACCCTCACCTTTTCTCAAATAGGGAAAAAAATTATTATTTATTATAATTTATGCAACCTCTGACATAAAATTAAAAATAGTTTAGGAAGATTACTATATTTTTATTTTGTTATTAATAATCATGCTATTTTAAACTAAGATGTATAAATTGGGATAGAGGGAGTAAAATATAAACAACATTACATATGATGTGACTGTGCTATTTCAAGCTTACTGTTCCACTTATAAATTTGCATGTTTAAGTTAACGTTGATGATGCAACTCCTTTCCTGATCTTGTGTTCCATTAAACGCCAGTCAAAAGTTATTATACACGGAAGTTATTACAATGATTCTTAGTTTTGATATTTTCCAAACAATCAATCTCTAATGGCCTTTTGGATAAGTTCATACTCTTGCTGATATCTTTGTCACTGGATTGTGTTCATCACAAATTAAATGAACTTCAACATAGCACCAATTATGAGCCAAAGCCAAAACTGAACTCTGAACCAACTGTGTGCCTATTAAAGAAAGTCATATCCAGTCGACATCAAGAGGACTGTCCTATTTTTAACTGCTAGATTCATATTGTTTTGGTACTGAAATCTAAATATTATGCATATGAATTTAATTACATCTACAGAAACATTTATACACCGAGCATATCTATGTGACAGACTAAAGCTATGCAAAGATGCATCTAGGAAGACCTGGACTCCTAGATAATGTACAAGAATAGTATCATTCTGTTATTATTTTGTAGAGCTCTTGGACAAAACGAGCTGTAGAAGTTGACAGTCCTCAACCAGATTCTCCATATGATCAAATGGTGGAGTGTCCTGATAGTACTTGTGCTCAAGTTGATAGTACTTGTGCCCAAGATGTCCGCTCAAATGCTGAAACATTTGGTAACAAATTGGTTCCTGTGGCCAAAACAAGGAAGCTCCAAAAAAAGAAGGAAGAATGTGGTATACCTGAAGGTATTCTAGATCTTTAATCCTCTTAAGGATTTGTTGAGAGGTGTTTAGTAAATATATCTTCCTCTTTTCGTCCTTGGTGAAACAAATTGTATCTCCTTTTCTTATTTCAGACAATGCTCCAACTGGTAACAGCTTGGAAATGGGTGTGCCTAGAAATCTAGGTATACAACTTGGGTCCTTGAGGAATGATCTGCTTGAGATAAGCTCTAGTAAATTGACCGAGCAAATTAGTAAGGAACAGCTAAACCTCAATTGTGAGAGTCCATCCATCAAGCTAAAGAACAAACATCCTACTCTGACAGGTGATGTTACCATTACTACTCAGTCTCAGATGGACAGCATGGAGTATGAAGCTCCAAATAGAAATTCCAAGATCTCAGACATCAACAATAAAGCCAATAATGATACAGAAGAACTTCCATCTCTTGAGCTCAGTTTAAAGAGACCTCGAGTAGTTAAAGACACAGGGACAGAAGTTCAAGATGACCGATATACTTTGAGGCAGTCAGACCTTTCAGCCTTCTCAAGGTATGAGGGAAACAGGAGAAAATTTCCCATTGTTATAATGGAATATGAATAAATTATTTTTCCCTAAATCCTGAAGGATATCTTTTAATAGTTTCCGCAATTGATGTGTTGATGTGTTTCCTATGTCTATGCAGGTACAGAGCCGTCTCAAATACTAACAAGGCTCATCCTAGAAACGTTGGAAGCAGCTCTCCACGTGGTATTTGCTTAGATGTTACCATGAAAGAATCGTTGCATGATATTCAATTCCATTCAAGTGACAATTTTCCCAATCAGTTCTCAAATGTGGGTAGCAATAACATTGATATGGGCTCTGCGATTAATACTGCTTTTGCCAATTCACTAACAAAAAAGTCATCTATATTAAGCTCGGTCAAACATTTGCACTCATCTGATTTCCATTCCATGAAAGAGGGCCCGATATATGCTCCTACAGCAGTGCTGGCTCAATCAAAAGGCACACACAAGGGGCTCCAAAATGAGCACCTTTATCACCATAAGAATCACCACCGCCATCTTGTGCACGACACGCAACAACAGTGGCCACCTGACCACAATGACTTGTCCTTGAAGAAAATGGCTGCAGCTGCTCCACACTGTGGCTCATCCAATGTGTTGGGTGGGCCTGAAGGTAACACTGCCAACTACGATGTTGATGGAAGTTCCTTAAGCAATGGACAAAATGGAAGCAGCTTAGCAGTTGAAGCTGAAAGGACAGACTTAGAAAGTGATGGTGGAATTTCTGGGAACAGTGGCAGGGGAGGTCCTAGTGGGAGTGGAAACACAGTAGGCCACAACAAATTTGAACAGAGAGAAGCTGCCTTGACTAAGTTTCATTGGAAGAGAAAAGAGAGATGTTTCCGGAAAAAGGTAATTGATGTTCTTGCATTTTTCTGAAGCTAGGTGTTGTTGACATTTCTTTTCTCTTTGCTTGCACTGAGTTTTTCTCTCTTTTTTGATCTCCCCCTTAAAAGGACTTTTTTTGATAACCCCCCTTAAAGGATGTGTTCCAATTTTTCTTTTCTTTTTGGCTGAATGTTGAACTGAATTCTTTCTTCTTATTTTTTTGTATAAAGCATATTGATTGGGATTGGGGCACTCATTGGGTGCATTCTTTGGAGTTTCACATTTCTTGCACTATTGTGGTTTCTTTTGAAGGGTAACAGTGGATGATGACAGTTCACAGAAAACAAATATGACTACAGAAGTGAGATTGAGAACCCATCAATTGTGCACTAATGTGTTTCAGCATAAGACTGAGATGTGCACAACTAAGGCAACTAGATTGTGCCAAGAAAACCATGTACCACTTATCAGTTCAGTGCATAATTTCCTGGCCTATTGACTTTCACACCCTAGCTTTACTAAATCTAGGCACCCAGGATGTCTACACATACCAGAAAAGAGCATTACCATCAGGTCTCTTATAAAAAATGCCATTTTGACACACCAAAGACCTACTTTATTATTTTAACACACCATTTTACAATTCACCATTTATCACATCTTCTATTCTTTGATTCTAAACATTAAAATAATATATCCACACATTAAAATAATATAGAGTTGTGGAGACTTGTGCCTCATTGCTTGCTATGGTGTATTTGGCGTGAAAGAAATGCTCGAAGTTTTGAGGGATATGAACGCTCTATGTTAGAGATGAAGTCTTCTTCTTACACAGTCTCCTTGATTGGAGTGTGGTCTTTTGTCATTTTTCTTGTTCTTCCCTTCCTGCTTTACTTGGTCATTGTAATCTTGGTATTTGATTTATGCCCCCATAGTACATTTCCAATGTACTCGGGTTGGCTGTTTTCCTTTTTATTTTTAATAAAATTTTCGTTACTTATCAAAAAAAATATATATATATATATATATTTGTAACACAAAACTCTGCCAATATACCAAACACAAACAATGGCAGTGGCCACCACCCAACGACCAACAACCACCGCCACAACCAGTAGCCACCAACCAACAACCACTGCATCCTCCTCAACCCAATGCACAACTCAAAACAAACCAAATAAATTCCAACCAAATACCCACAACAAATCCACAACCACAACCACCACAAATCAGATTAAAAACAAAACTAATGATTACTGTGAAAGTGTTTAGGGTTTTAATAAGTAAACCCTAACACATAAAATATTATTTATATATAATGTACATGATATTACTGTTTTGCCCCTATTACTCATAACACTCCCCCTCAAGCTGGAGAGTATATATCATACAATCCTAGCTTGTTACATAATAAACCTAAACGAGTCTTACATAAGGCTTTAGTAAACATATCAGCAATCTGGACTCTTGTAGAAACATATGGAGTAGCAATTACACCATCTTCTACTTTCTCCCGAGTAATATGACAATCTACTTCAATATGCTTGGTTCGCTCATGGAATACAGGATTGGAGGCAATGTAAATTGCTGCTTGATTATCACAATGCATAGTCATAGGTAGCTTCACAACAAATCTTAATTCCTCAAGTAAATGCTTAATCCACATAAGCTCACATGATGTGTGCCATGGCTCTATACTCAGCCTCTGCACTAGACCTGGCAACAACAGTTTGTTTCTTACTTCTCCAAGTAATCAAATTTCCTCCCAGAAAAGTGCAATAACCAGTAGTGGATTTTCTATCTAACGGTGATCCAGCCCAATCAGCATCAGTGTAGGCTTCTACCCGTAGGTGATCATTAGCTTTATACAAAAGACCACGGCCTGGATGTGCTTTAAGATACCGCACAATTCGAATAACTGCGTCCCAATGTGGAAGGCGAGGATCTTTCATAAACTGGCTCAAAACACTAACTACAAATGATATATCTGGGCGAGTAATTGTGAGATAATTTAGTTTACCAACCAAACGACGATATCTCTCAGGATTAGACAACAGCTCCCCCTGATCTTCATACAATTTGACATTAGGATCCATAGGAGTTTCCACTGGTTTAGATCCTAACAAGCCAGTTTCTTCCAAAATATCCAACACATACTTCCTCTGTGATAAACTAATGCCTTCTTTAGATCGTGCTACCTCAATACCCAAGAAATAACGAAGTTTACCCAGATCCTTAGTTTGAAAGGAATTTTGAAGGTATCTTTTCAAATCATCAATACCCTGCTTGTCATCTCCAGTTATTATAATATCATCAACATATACTATCAACAAAATCTTCCCTCTATCAGAGGTATGAGAAAACACAGAGTGATTAGAGTGGCAACGTCGCAGTCCAAACTTTAACACTACTTCACTGAATTTACCAAACCAAGCTCTAGGAGATTGTTTAAGACCATAGATGGCCTTATGCAACCTACACACTTTTCCCGACTCCCCCTGAGCAACAAACCTAGGTGCTTGCTCCATATACACCTCTTCCTTCAAATCACCATTCAAGAAGGCATTTTTAACATCTAACTGAAATAATGGCCAACCCAAATTAGCAGCCAAGGAGATCAAAATCCGGACAGAAGAAATTTTAGCAACAGGTGAGAATGTCTCGGCATAGTCAACACCATATGTCTGGGTATACCCTTTGGCAACCAAGCGAGCCTTCAAACGCTCAATAGAACCATCAGGCAAATACTTCACAGTATACACCCAACGACAACCAACAATAGTTTTCCCTGGAGGACGAGTAACTAAAGACCAAGTAGCATTTTCAGACAGAGCAGACATTTCTGCCTCCATAGCAGATTTCCAACCAGAGATGGACATAGCCTCCTG
This sequence comes from Lithocarpus polystachyus, assembly GCA_033629205.1. Classification (NCBI taxonomy): domain Eukaryota; kingdom Viridiplantae; phylum Streptophyta; class Magnoliopsida; order Fagales; family Fagaceae; genus Lithocarpus; species Lithocarpus polystachyus. The sequence goes on from CM066168.1 coordinate 54,878,311, forward strand.
GACAGACTTAGGAACAACAGTAGAATTCAAGGATGTGGTAAAGGCATGAAGAGATGAAGACAAGTGATCATAAGAGACAAACTGAGAGATAGGGTGAGAGGTGCAAGAACGCTTACCTTTGCGCAAAGCAATTGGAAGGGAGTCAGGATCACTAGGCGAGGTAGAAGTCTCAGTTGGAGGTTTCTGCCGACGACAATATACCTGGAGTGGTTTCTGAGGAGATTCAATAGGAGACACAGGTGGTAGGAGAGGAAGACAAGGAGGAGAACTGTCACTAGCAACCGAAGGAGAGAAATAGGACTGAGATTCATCAAATGTGACATCAGCACTAATGAAACGACGCCGAAGAGTTGGTGAGTAACATCGGTATCCTTTCTGTGTACGAGAATACCCAAGAAAAACACATTTAATGGATCTAGGATCAAGTTTGTCACTCCCCGGACCTAAGATATGAACATAGCACACACAACCAAAGATCTTAGGAGGTAGATGAAACAAGGGTGCATCAGGAGAGAGCACAGTATAAGGAATCTGACCACCTAGAGCAGTGGAAGGTATACGATTAATTAGGTGACAGACAGTGAGAACAGCATCAATCCAATATGATTTGGGAACACGCATATGAAACTTTAAGGCACGAGTGACCTCTAACAAATGACGCATTTTGCGTTCAGCAACACCATTTTGTTGTGGAGTATGGGGGCATGAAGATTGATGAATTATACCATGATCATCAAAAAATTGAGACAAAGATGTATGAAAATATTCACGAGCATTATCAGACCGAAAAATACGAAGTGAAGCATTAAACTGAGTCTTTATTTCCATATAAAATGATTTAAAAATTGAGTACAATTCAGACCGTTCTTTCATAAGATAAAGATAGGTGACTCTAGAATAATCATCAACAAAAATGACAAAATATCTAAATCCCAACAATGAGGGAGTGTTTATTGGACCCCAAATATCAGAATGAACTAAATGAAAAGGACTACTAACACGACTCTCACGCCTAGAGGCAAAAGGCACCCTATGGTGTTTACCCAACTGACATGCTTCACATTGTAAAGACTCAATTTGACGACACGACGGAACTAATAACTTCAAATTCTTGAGAGATGGATGACCAAGGCGACAATGATGCTGAAGAGGTGAGATAGACAAATGAGAAGCCACTAAACGGGAAGAATCACACCGATCCAAGTAATAAAGTCCACCGGCTTCATGCCCTCCACCAATAATCTTCCCCGTCTTGAGATCCTGAAAGATACAATGAGTGGATAAAAAAATGGCAGTACAATTCAAAATTTTGGTAAGCTTACTAATTGACAAAAGGTTAAAAGGAAAATCAGGAATATATAACACAGAAGAGAGAGAAAGATTAGGACTGAGATTGGCAGTGCCCAAACCAGACACTGTAGTGGCTGAGCCATCTGCCAATGTAACATTGGGAAGACTACTAGATTGCTCAAGGTCAGAGAGTAAACCTGAGGTACCTGTCATATGATCAGTAGCACCTGAGTCAATGACCCAAGGGTCCTGAGTGGCAAGACAAGCAGCGGAAGTACCTTGTTGAGCCAAAGTAGCAGTAGAATCAAACCCAACAAAGTTGGAATGCAAAGACAAGAGGCGATTGTACTCTTCCTCAGGAATAGAGACTACTTTGGATGTTGCTGGAAGTGACTGCGAAGGCGGTTCTTGAACTTGAAAACTAGCTTGGTGAGCCGAGGGTTTACCATACAAATCCCAACAAAAGTCTACTGTATGATTTTCACCATGACAATAAGTGCACTTACGAAGGCCACGTCCTTTACCACGACCACCTTGTTCACTACCACGACCCCCTTGGTCACGACCTCCATGGCCTCGGCCTCCACGACCTCGACCTCCACGACCACCTCTATTACTCCCCATATAAGTGGTAAAGGCAGATTTGTCACCAGAAGATAATGCATCAGTATTGGAGGAAGAGAAAGGGTCAATACTCGAATCAGATAATATGGCCTGTCGAAGTCTACCAAAAACTTCACTCGTCTGGACTAGCTAAAATTTGTAATTTTACTGAATTCAAACTTTTAGGCAATCCAGAGAGGAAGCGAGCAACATGCATAGAATCTCGTTGTTTCTTCATAATTTTCACATCAGAGGAGATAGGCTGATAAATATTGAGTTCTTCACACACACCCTTAAACTTGTTATAATAGTCTTCCAAAGACATATCACTTATACTCAAAGAGAAATAATTTTGATGAAGATCATAAATCCGTTTCAAATTGTTAACACCAGAATAAAGTTCCTTGGCTTGTTCCCAAACAAGTTTAGCAGTTGGTAGGAAAACTAAACTACAACTGATCTTAGACTCCATACTATTCCACAAACAACTCCTAATTTGTGCATCTTTGGCTCTCCAATCAGCAAATTTAGAGTTTGTAGATACAGGAGGTTCCTTAATCACATAATCAAACTTCTTTCTACCAAGAAGAAAGACTTCAACTGCCTGTGCCCATTGAGCATAATTACTACCATTTAAACGAATGGAGGTAATTGACAACATATCAAGAGAGAAGAAATAATTAGGAGGCTGAGCACTGTCTTTGGACTCCATAATAGCAATCTGAAGAACAAACTAACACTAAAGAAATATGTTGAACTAAATTAAAAGAAAAAACAAACTCCAACCAACAACCAATGTACTTCAACCAATCAGCTACGCTAACAGCAACTCATCTATCAAAGAATCAACACCAAACTTTTCCAATAAACAAGGCAGCAACAAACCCATACCAACACCAAAAAGAAATGCCCAATCCACCACTAAACATCAACCTAAGGCTGCCTGAACAGATAATCAGTGAACGTATTGAAGAAAAGAAGAAAAAAAAAAAAAGTCAGACCATGGTTGAAACCCTCGACTGAAAAACTCCGGCGGCGGTGCTAGGGTGCAGCGGCGGCGGCGCGAGGACCGGCGAGGAAGCTAGGATGGATCGCCGGAGGAGGGCGAGTAAAACCCTGCCCCTCTCGCAGTCAGGCGACGTCGATTTAGTGTCGTGAGACCTGAGAGAGGGTCACCGGCGCGGGACAGCTCCTTCAGCCACTAAATCAAGATCGTCGGAGGTCTCTACTAGGTTCGTCGGAGCTAGCGGGTAAGGTTATGGTTGCCGGCAACAATATCGGTGGGTGGTGGTCGGAGGGTTAACGGCAGCGGCGGGTTGGTGGCTCTGATACCATGATGATTACTGTGAAAGTGTTAGGGTTTTAATAAGTAAACCCTAACACATAAAATATTATTTATATATAATGTACATGATATTACTGTTTTGCCCCTATTACTCATAACAAAAACAAACAGGTAAGAAAGGTAGAGAGATCCGGCAGTGGTGGCTTACTTTGTCGGCAGTGGTGTCTTTAGGTCGGCGGTAGTGGCTAAGATCGGCTTCGCGCCGTGGCTGAGATGCGCATCAGACAAGTGGTGCTGCAGCTTCAAGCCGTGGCTAAGATGGGTTCAGATCGAGGCGGCATGGCAGCTTTAGATCGAGGTGTCAATGGCAACTTCAGACCGGCGACGATGGCGTCTTCAGATCGGCGGCGATGGAGTCTTCAAACGAGAAGTGATGGCGGCGGCTTGATCGGTGAGGCTACCGTACCGTTGATTTGAGGGTGAGGACGGTGATCTGAAGAAGAAAGAGAGCTTCATGGGTTGGAGAGAGACAAATCAGTGAGAAGAGAGAGAACGTTGAATTAAATATTGAGAAGAGAGAGAAAAAGTTGAATAAAAAAATATTTTTTTGTTTTAGCACATCTGTCCATACCGTCTCATATTTGAGCCGGTATTGTAGCATTTTGCAAATTTTTTTGAGATTTGGAACACCTCATGAAGCTTGAATAGTGGTGTTTGGTGTGCCAAATGCCAAATATTTGGCATTTGGCACACCTGATGGTAATGCTCTAAGGAAAGAAAAATAAGAAATAGAAACAGGGGAGAAACAAGATGTTCAGCCACACTTGAAGCATCTTATTTATGCACAGGATCATAAAAAAAAAATTTTAAAAATAAAAAAAATGAGAGAAAACTTCAAATATATATATATATATATATAATGGATTATAATTGTCACATCTACTCGATAACTAGAAAAAGAAAACTTCAAATATTTGGAGTTCTTTTTATTGTTATAAACTGAATTATGATTGTTGCATCCAATCCACAGGGAGTTCTTTCTTTGTTTGATTTGCTTCATATTGCTGATTATATTGAGAGTAGAGAACCCGTACATAAAAGAGTTGGCGCCTGGGGGTGAGTCCTAAGGATTCCATAATTGGGTTCCTATGGGAGTGCCCTGCCTATAGATATGTACATGCATGTTCACAAGTCTGATTTGGAGTGTTGTAATATGCTACACTTGTTTTATTTAACTTTCATAATGATGGATATGGGATGGGGTGATGGTTGGGGGGGAGGGGGGAAGCAAAGTTGTATAAATTTATATATTTCACATTTTTATAGACACCAATTTGGATCTATTAATGTTGATTGATTTTGTTGGACATATTTGATCATAATTAATGCTGGATGTTGAGACTTTTTAGGATTTGATTCTCTTTTATTTTTTCAATGTAATTGATGACAAGTTATTTCCATTTCTAGTTAGGTTAGAAAATTTTTTCCTTTCCTTCAGTGATGTAGTCTGGGAGTCTTATTTAAAGGCCCCAAATGCAATATTGTAATCAATTGATAATGGGTTGGAAGTTTTCTTCCAATGCTTGGTGGTGATTCTTGGGCTCATATTTTTATCTCATGCTGGGAGGTGATTGTAAGCAACACTATGTAATGATTCCAAGTCAATCCTAGGCGGTGATTCCTAAGTCTTATCCTTTTTTTTGTTCTTTTTTTTTTTCCCAAACACAAGTACCCCTCTTAGAGTTTGTCGTCCGTTATCAAATTTTTCATTGGAGCAAACCTTAATCTAATCTAAGAAAGCCACCATAACCACTACCCTTCGTAATGAATGATTCCCATCCTCACTAGCACAGCCTATCATGGCACCTCCAAAACCTCAAATCAGCCCTAAAGCCAGCTCAAATCAAAATTCCCAACAATTCATAAAAAAGAGAGGGTAAAATACCCCCATCTTAGACAACCTAATCTCATTGCTACTAACAACAAAATGGAAAAACCCATCCAAAACCCAACCCAAACTCCCAAACCAAGACCCTATTTGACACAAACCCCTGGTCTAGATTCCCTCTAGTCGCGAACCAAAAAGCCAGGCTGAATTTATCCTACCATCAATAAAAGCCTCAATTGAACCCTGACTAAGGCCAAAACCCACCCCAAACCACCACAATTGAGCCCACTACTCCTGAAACACCAAATCATTGAAAGCCTAGCTGTAAAATGCATCGTTGCATCACCTCCGACCACCACAATTCCCATAGTCATCAAAACTCCCTTCTCAATTCCTCCTTGACTTCTTTACAGGTCCCACCTAAATCACGCATAGCGAATTGAGATAGGCCTTGTAGCCCTAAATTCTATTGCCTTTACACCATGCCTCCCATGCCACCACCACAAGTTTGCCAGAGAACTTGCCTCACTGCCAAAGTCGACCTGCGCTGGCCTTTGATTTTGAAGTTGATGGAAACTTCATTGTTAAACTGAAATAACTTAGGCCAACCTCAATGGGATTGTTTAGTCAACCCGACTAATTTCAAAACCCCAATTTGCATCGCATCATGTCTATATACAAAAAGAAACCCCAAAACTGGATTCAAACTGACTTAGAACACTTAGACTTTTCTTGACACAACCAAAAACAAAACAAAACAAAATGTGACCCAGCTATTGCTGCCATGATTTACACTCAATGGAGTCAAGCTTCTCCAACCTTGGGAGACTTGGTGCGGACACCAAATTGGACCTATTAATGCTAATTGATTTCGTTGGACATGATTGATCTTAATTAATGCTGATTGATGTTGAGACTTTTAGTATTTTATTCTCTTTTTGTTTTCACATTTAATGTAATTGATTACAAGTTATTCTTATTAGGTTAGAAATTGATTTCCTTTCCTTCAATGGTGTAATTTGGGAGTTATATTTAAAGGCCCCAAAATGCAGTATTATAAGCAGTTGTGATGGGTTAAATTTGGGTTGGAAGTTTTCTTCCAGTGCTTGTTGTGATTCCTAGGTTCTATTTTTCTACTTTCATCACTTGGCAGTGATTCCAAGAAGGTGGTGATTCCTACGTCCTCCCCCTTTATTTTGTTCTTCTTTTGTTTCCCAAACACAAGTTCTCCTCTTAAAGTTTTTTGTTGTTCATCATACTTCATTGATGTCTTCTAAGAATTATTATGGGTCTTAATTGATATCATGACTTGGAATTCATTCAATTTACACAAGGACTTGAACTTAGCTGACTTTTATTTCTGTTTCAATTTCAAATTAGAACTTTCTTTTTCTACTTGGTTTTGATTTTCAAGAAGACAAAGGACTACTAGCAGTCTACTAACAGTATTTTGTTATTTGTGAAAGAGAGCTCTTTGGGTGTATTTGGGGTTTCGGTTTTGTTAGTCTTCTATAATCTCTATATTTTATAGTGAAATTTTCTCCTCATTGTTGCCTATGGACGTAGATTTAAGGCAAAATCTTGTTAGTCCTTGGTGTTTTCTCTTGTATGTCCTTGTGTCTATTTTTCTTTCTAATTTTCATGATTCGTATTATTTTTTTGTGAGATCTTTCTCAAACCCATAATAATTTTCATAATCAATCTTGTTTGGGGAGTGCTTTGGGTGGCCCTTTCGTGCAACAATTGGATCAGTTATAGATTTTGCACCTCTTTCTTTTCTTAATCAGTTGTAACAGCAAAAGGAGTTTGCTCTTGTTTTCGAGCCTGTGTTTCAAACCAATACCATTTCCCTCTTACAAAAGGTTTGGTGTCTCCAAAATCCATCTCTTTTGGATCAATTGAACAAGCAAGATCCGCATAGCTTTATGCAGGTTCTCATTCAATACATACCATATGCTCCAGATTTTGGTATGCACACATCACACTCACATGTTGAACAGAATTTAGATGGACGGAATTATTTCTTCTGGGGCAGTCTTCTGTGTCATGTACAGCCATCTGGCTTTCCTTAACTGGGAAAGGCAGTCATTCCTGTCTATAGAATTTATACATTTAGAGTTTTTTTTTTCTTCTTATTTTTAGTTACTCTTGCAGCTCCTTTCATATATGAATATTTGCAGAGGAATTGGTTTAACTTGATTCTGTGGCTGGTTTTTCAGGTTCAATACCAAGGCAGAAAGAGACATGCTGAACAGTGACCTCTCATTCAGAGACAATTTGTGCAGCAAACTGTGAATGAAAACACAAGCAAGACAACTAATGGTTAATTTAATGCTTTTCCTGTTTAGAAAAATAAAAATGCTTTTCCCATTATTGATTAACAATTAATTACAACTGTGACAAGCAGTCTGCACTCAAGGATGAGAGGTCATTTAGGTAAATCTTGACTCTTTTTTTTTGGCTTATTGCCGTGGATTGCTACTTCTAGAAGAGTGCTCTTACTTGCCTTCTGCAGGGAAAAGAGTCCTCTTTTGTGTGGTTCTATTATGGTTTCAATTGGGTATTTGGAAAACTTTTTACCCTTCTACATTTCATTTTCAAAAGCTCTTCCTTGTTGACTGAATTATTGAGACTTAAGCCTGCCTCATTTCTTATGGAAATTTAATTCCTTTGTCAAGTTCCACATCAAATACAGATATATCTCATACAAGGTTAGCGAACATAGGATCGAGTATATGCATTCAAGGAATGGAATAACACCAGCTCTTGAGCTATCGGCAGTAGCATGGTTGTCGTTTCATTGGTTGCATGATATTATAAATGAGAGAAAAGAAACACTAGTTAACTTGGAATATTCATGTGTGAGTAGTGTGGTTAATTAAGTAGTATAGTTTCTTTAGTTTAAACTTTTTGGGTTAAATAATGTCTTAGTTTGTTAAATCTTAAATGAGATTCTCACAAAAGTGAATTTTCAATCTTCAAATGTTTTAAGAAGGGGACTGCTTTGTAATTAAAAAAAGAAAAAACCTAGCTCTATTTCTTTTCAAACTAATGCTGTTCTTTCATTGGGCATTTTCCCTGCACAGAAACGTGTTATAGAAGCATGGAATATCCACATCATGCTTGCTACCTACAGTGGAAAACCACTTTCTTAGAGCACTAGCAATAATGGTGCTAAATAACTATTTCTAACACCACTAAAACTCAAAATGACCCTGCAATAGTGGAGCCAAAGCAATATTATTTGGCTCCACAGCTACAATACACAACTATTTTTAACTAAGCACTGTACCTAAAAGGTAAAATATATATATATATATATATATTTTGCATTCATATTACTTATCTTATTTTTTATTTTCTTCTGCATATTATTTTGCGTTTACACTACTTTTTCTCTCTCCATCTCTGTGTAGTGATTTCTATGCATTTCATTTTGCGTTCACACTGCTTTTTCTCTCTCCGTGTTTCTGTGCAGGGATTTCTATGGTTTTGATAGTAGTTGTGGTTGTGTTTTGGTGGTTGAATGAAATATTATATTATTGTAGTATTTGTATTATTTTATTATGTTAAAAACTAAACTAAAATAAAATCACTGCTATTGGATGTGAAAAGATAAAATAGATCAAGTGACTTTTTGTAGTGCTAAAAAGTTAAAAATTTGGCTTCACTGTTGTGGATGCTCTTATGGACCTAATTGTTATGGACCCAATTGGTTTGTTGGTTGCTTTGAGAGAACCACACCTCCAAATTAATAAATGAACTACTTCGAGAAAGTTTCTCTAAAGTGAAAACTCATTCAACAATAATATTTTTTAGTAAGCTTTATTAATCAACACCAAGCATCCCCCAAACCCCCGCCCCCCCCCCCCCCCCAACACATACGTGCGTGCGTGCACCACACAAATGACTTTACATCATTCAAATGGAAATCTAATCTTTATCTTCTATAAGTATATAAGAATTTATGGGGAAATTGCACTTCACTACCTTATACTATACCCTCAATTACACTTTGCACTATAAACTATGATCAGTGTTACGTTTTGCACATTTGACATCAAATTTACTGTTAATTTGGAGTAAAGTATGGCACTATGTGAAAAGACCTAATTACACATCTTCTCAATCTCTCAAAAAAAAATGAGATATTACATTTCACCCCTTAAACTATACTCCTTATTATACTTTATACCCTAAATTTTGAATTCCATCCAAATTAATAGCAAACAACAAATCAAAGTGTAAAGTGTATCAAGGGCCATGGTTTATGATACAAAGTGTAACAAGCAAGAATTATAGTTTATGGTGTAAAATATGCATCCGAAAAGTTTAGGATGTAAAGTATAATATTTGTATAGTTTAAGGTGGTGAAGTGTAATTTTTTTAAGATTTATTCAAAGACTAACCTAACAATTTATTCTGATGATGCCAAGAATCAACTCAGTAAGCTGCAAGGCCTTCACGTACTTCAGACGAACCTGCACAAGTAGAACAAACCTCAAAGGGAGGCACCGGCGTGGTACTAGCCAACGACCCTCCGATGGTTAAGTTAGTATTGCTCACAACTCTAGAGTGCCAGAGTCGGGGTAGAAGCATGCGTATCTCGATTTTGGAGGGCGTGGAAGTATTTATAGTAGTAGTAGGGGCCATTGGTCAAGGCGTGCTGGAGAAGATATCACTTTACCGGAATTGCCCCTGAGCAGCGTGGAGCGCAAGATACTTCTAGGACAATCAAGTGTATTGGGCAAAACACCCCTTTGTGGAGCAATCATACTTTACAAGATATCTGTCCAAATAATAGCGTACGCGACAAGACTCATTTTCTCAGGGAAGCGTACATGGCAAGATAAGATTTGGTGCCCCTTGCCTCCCCCCATCGACGGCCTCTCCCGTCACCCCGTTTGGGGGTCGTGTCGTCAGGGCCTAGCGTCCGTCATCATACCTCGCACCGTCATCCCCTACAGGGTGCCGGCGTCTAGTGGGAGTTTTATCCCTATCAGGTGCCCCCTCAGCCCATCAGTCCGTGAACACACAGGAGACGGAGTAATGGGATGACGGTTCCCATTCGCAATGAGAGAGTTGAATAGATGGCTGTCATTCAGTAATTAATGCTGGGTAATTAATGCAGGGCACATGTTGTCGACTTAATGTCCGTGTGCCAAAAACGAGGCGTCCCCTCGCCTTCCGTGCTACCCCCATATATAAGCCTCCCTTCTTTTCCCTCATTTTTCACTTTTCATTGAAATCAAGCGATCAGAGCGCATCCGTTCACTCAGCCAAAAAAAGCGTTTGATCCGTCAACATTTACGCCCGTCACTCTTCCGCAACCGTCGACTACATCTCCCACCAGCAGACGTAATCGGTAAGTCTTTTATTGATTCATTCATTTTTGTCACCGTCAGATGTCTTTAGACTAGTTAAACTTAGGACTTTCGGTCACATGTAGGTGACAGATGTCTAGCGCGTCCAGTAACCAGTCATTTGTCCGCGACGGAGCGGGTTACGACGAAGTTCACCCGTTAGGTCCAAGAGATCCTAACACCTCTAGTGAAGACAGTTCATCTACCAGCTCTTCTACATCAAGTAGTGATAAGGCAGAAAGTAGCCTTAGTGACAGTCTAGGGGAAACCGAGCCACAAGTTCAGTCCGTCATAGGCTCTGATGGGATGAGGAAGTTCGTAATGCTCTCACTGTGGACGGTGAACGATTTTTTATCCACAATCAAAGAGTCTCACTTTAGAACACTTAGGAGCAAATACCAGATACCCGAAAACATACCCATCCGTCTACCCCGCCAAGGAGAGAGGTGTTACTACCACGGTGTCAGGGGTGTCGGGGTCTACGAGCAAATGCTCAAAGCTGGGTTAAGGTTTCCCTTAACTCAGCTACACTGTCAACTCCTCCACTACCTAGGACTGTCCGTCACCCAAGTCTCCCCAAACGCTTGGAGGGTCTTCCTGGGGGTAGAAGTACTGTACGGATCAATGTCCAAGGGGAAGAAAAGATTAACGGTGGAGGAGTTCTTCCACTGCTACCGTCCGGTAGAGATTACAAAATCACGAGGGATGTACAGTTTTGTTGCCAGGAGCCCATTGTTAAGGCTAGTGAGTGATACTCCAGATTCCAATAGGGACTGGAAGTCTAGGTACTTTTTCATAGATGGGGATGAGTGGATGTGTCGTCCTGGTGAGACCGAGTTCATGCCCGTCGACACACCGTTTGGTATTCATCCGTTCTCTTTTTTGTTTGCAAAATTGCACTGTTGATTTCTAACCGTCTTCTTTCTTCAGCTCAAGACCGTCCACAGGTGTCACTCGAACAGTGGAGCTTTTTGGAGAAAATTTTTCAAAAGACTGAGTTGGCGGAGAGATCTTGGGCCAACTTAGTAAGCCTAAAAACCATCTGTTGGCACTGTGACGGACCCGAACCGTCCGTGGAAGCTCTGAAGTACGAGATACAAGTTCGAACACGTAAGTTCGTTCACCTAAGTTTCACACTTTGCAATTTTTTGTCATTAACTTATGTACCGTCCTCTTTTGCAGAAATAAACGAAGCAAAGAGGAGAGCTTTCATTAAGCAACAAGCTGCTGCCAAGAAGAAGGAGGCTCTGGCAGCTAGGACGAATGCGCCCAAACCATCCATCACAAAGAGGAAAACTGGCCAGGAGGGGGACCGTCACCCCAAGAAGCCGAAGGTGACGACCGAGACCTTCGTTGGCCTAGAGGCGGAGGTGAAGAAGGTCCCTGTCAAGCATGGCAAGGGAAAGGGCCTGATGACGGGTGGTCCAGTGCCTAACGTCGAGAAGCCACCCGTCCTCCTTCGTGAGGATTCCAAGTACGCCATCGAGAAGCTGTCTTCAATCATGACGGCAGAGGATTACGAGGACCTTGGAAACCACTCAACGGAGGCGATGGGTGAGACGGGCCTTTTCAACCTTGCCCAGGTAAACAACTTTCCGTCATCACCAATTTCTTAAATAAACTCTCTTTTCTCTTCTTTTTTTTTTTTTTTACGTACTTGTTACCCGTCATGTTGACTTGATATTTTACTTTCTAGGCCGTCGTCATGATGAAGAGCCTGATGGACCGTTGTGTCCACGAGGAGACAGCTCTGAGCCGTGTCCGGGCCAAGGCAGCTGAGACGGAGGATGAGCTGGCCCAATTCAAGGCCTGGAGGGTGACTATTGAGAAGAAGCTTTCTTTGTCTGAGCAAGAGAGGGGCGAGCTAGAAAAGCAGATGGAGGTGCTCCGAAGAGTTCTCGGCGACAAGGAGAAGGAAATTCTATTCGTGAAGGACCAGCTCCGTCATGCTAAGGAGGAAGCCATCAAAGAGTATCGCGACTCAGAGGCATACTTGACGGAGCTGGGAAGCACTTTCGCCGACGGCTTTGACGATGCTCTTCGTCAGGTAAAGGCCACTCACCCCGAGTTGGATCTGTCCAAAGTGAGCATTGATGTGGCTCAGGCTCAGACATCCGTCCTCCCTGCCGCTTCTGAGAGCACGGGTTGTTTATTTGGCGATCAAAACGCGGATGGTGACGACAACGAAGTACAAATAGCCGTCCATGCTAATGCTCCAGACATAGATGTTGAAGTAGAGAACGTCGATACGCCCGTCCAGTAGCCTTGTAAAATTTTTATTATTTGTTGAAGGGTTAACTTTTGAACCGTCAGGAACAATGTTGCCTTTAAAGGCATTTCAATATGTATTATTTTAATTTATTTTTTTTTTTTTTTTACCGTCATGAACAAGGCATTTTAATTAATGTACTTTTTATTTCAAACTTGTTCTTGTACGTATTGCTTGTTTTTATTTAAGCTCTGTGGATGCTTGCTTTTCGCGTCGGAGTCGCATCCGTCATGTGCACTGTTTAACAGGCTCTTGTTTATTTATACAAGGATAGAACCGTCATCTTTTAGGACCGTCGTGACTTGATACTTTGGCCTTTTAGAACAATGTCTTGCTTTGGGCCGTCACCTTTTTATACTGTCGTCTTTAAGACTTAGGCTTTTTGGCATTTTCCGTTTTAGGATAATGTTGTTGCTTTTAGGCCGTCGCCTTTTTATGCTGTCGTCTTTTTAGACTTAGGCTTTTTGGCATTTTCCTTTTAGGGTAGAGCCGTCAGCGTTTACGCCGTCAGCTTTTATGCTTGACCGGATTTTATGCCTAGGCATTTTTGCCTTTCATCCTTTTAAGACGTAGCCGTCAGCTTTCACACCGTCAGCTTTTATGCTTGACCGGATTTTATGCTTAGGCTTTTTGAAATTACGTCGTCGGTTTTGGGCCATCGGTCCTTGTACCATCGACCTTGGTACCTCGCAAGTTCTGATGTTCAACACTTAACAAAATATAGAAGAGACTTTGAATAAACCTCTGTGTCTTGCATAATTTCTTAAGAAGGGGAAAACATGTCCTTTGAGTTCTAAAAATACATTAAAGCAGATTACAAGTAGGGGGTTGTCATTCTTTCTTACTGGTAGTACTTTCATAGGTGTTCGGTGTTCCATGGATGGTGTAGTTTCTGACCTTCCAGTGTTTCCAAATGGTAGGTGCCCTTCCTTTGCCATGCTGTGATCCGGTAATGTCCTTCCCAGTTGGGGCCGAGCTTTCCTTGGGAGAGGTCTCTGGTGGCGCCCATGATCTTTCTTAGAACAAGGTCTCCGACCTGGAATTCCCTATGTTTGACTCGGGAGTTGTAGTGTTTAGCCATGCGATCTTGGTACCGTGCAAGCCTTTGCTCTGCTACTGCTCTATTTTCGTTGATCAAGTCGAGCTGTAGGCGCAAGGCTTCGCTGTTCCTGCCTTCATCGTGGGTGTTCACCCTGTAGCTTGTGAGTCCTACTTCCGTAGAGATGACTGCCTCGCTTCCGTAGGTTAGCCGGAACGGTGTTTCTCCTATGGGGGTCCTTGCTGTCGTCCTGTATGCCCATAATACACTTGGGAGCTCTTCAGGCCATATCCGCTTTACCCCCTCGAGCCAAGTCTTGATAATCTTCAGCAAGGATCGGTTCGTTACCTCTACTTGACCATTGGCCTGGGGGTAGGCGGGGGAGGAGTAATGATTCTTTATTCCCAACTGCGAGCAGAATTCTCGGAAGGGACCGTTGTCGAATTGCTTTCCGTTGTCCGAGACTAGAACTCTGGGTATTCCGAACCTGCATATGATGGACCTCCAGACAAAGTTTCGTATGTTTTTCTCCGTGATAGTGGCCATTGCTTCAGCTTCTACCCATTTCGTGAAGTAGTCTAAGCCTACCACTAGGAACTTCAGCTGTCTCATGGCTGTCGGGAATGGGCCCATAATGTCCAACCCCCATTGAGCGAACGGCCATGGGGCTGTCATGGGGGTCAGCTCCTCCGGCGGCTGTCTGATGGTGTTGCTAAATCTTTGGCACTTGTCGCAGATTCTGACATATGCTTGGGCGTCTTTTTACATCGTAGGCCAGTGGTATCCTGCTCGAATCAGCTTGTGCGCCAACGATCTCGAACCCAAATGGTTTCCGCATATTCCTTCGTGCACTTCCCTCATAACATAGTCTTCTTCCTCGGGACCCAAGCACCGAAGGTATGGGCGAGAGAAACCCCTTTTGTATAGGACGTCCTTTATCAATACGAACCTTGCCGCTCTGACCTTCAACCTTCTGGCGGCTTCTTTTTCGTCCGGCAAGACGCCATCTTTCAGGTAAGAGATCAATGGCGTGGTCCAATTACTCTCGGAGCCTATTTCCTGCATATCAACAGAGTCTATTAGCGGAGAAATCTGCACAAAAGAGAGCACACCGTCAGGGGTGATCCCATGTTCCGATGAGGCGGCTTTGGCAAGGCGGTCGGCTTGCTCATTTTCTTCTCTGGGGATCTGGACTATCTCTACCTTCAGTTTGTCCACCCTTCTCTTCGCTTGATGGAGATATTTTTTCATTTTGTTGCCTCTGCACTCGTAGTCTCCATTTACTTGGTTGACGACGACCTGGGAGTCGCAGGAGACTATTACTCCGGCCGCTCCTGCTGCTTTGGCGAGGTCCAACTCGGTTATCAAAGCTTCATACTCCGCTTCGTTGTTGGTGGTGGGGAAGTCCAAGCGGATCATGCATTCAACTTGATCTCCATCGGGGGAGTAAAGTACGACACCTACTCCACCGGCCTGTCTAGTTGATGACCCATATGTATGTACACTCCATGTAGGGCAGTCACTTGCCCCCTTGTCGTCTCCGCTGGTGAATTCGGATATGAAGTCTACAACGGCCTGCCCTTTGATGGCGGTGCGTGGGCCGTACCGAATGTCGAACTCGGTTAACTCTATCACCCATAAGACCAGGCGGCCGGCAGCTTCGGGATTGTGCATCGCTCGCCACAAGGGTTTGTCGGTTAAAACGACTATCGTATGGGCTTGGAAGTACGGCTTAAGCTTTCGTGCCGCAGTAATCAAGGCGAAGGCGAGTTTCTCCATGGGCGGATACCTTTCCTCTGTTCCCTGAAATGCCCGGCTGGCGTAGTACATGGGCTTTTGGACCCCGTCTTCCTCTCTGATCAAGGCCGCGCTGACGGCCGCTGGGGACACGGCTAAGTAGAGGAAGAGTTCCTCCCCTGGCTGCGAAGGACTCAGCAATGGAGGTGAGGAGAGGTAGGCCTTCATCTCTTCGAATGCCTTCTGGCATTCGTCCGTCCACTCGAAGGTTTTCTTCAGCGTGCGGAAGAATGGAAGGCACTTGTCCGTTGCTCTTGATACGAATCTGTTCAGGGCTGCCACCTTTCCGTTTAAGATTTGTACCTCTTTTGCATTCTTCGGGGGGGCCATCTCCATTATAGCTTGGATCTTGTCCGGGTTGGCCTCGATGCCTCTCTGAGACACCATGAAGCCGAGGAATTTTCCTGCAGTCACTCTGAACGCACATTTTGAAGGGTTAAGCTTCATGTCGTAGGAGCGGAGGGTGCCGAATGTTTCTTCGAGATCCCTCAAATGGTCCTCCTTCCTTCGGCTTTTCACCAGCATGTCGTTGACGTATACTTGAACATTTCTTCCTATCTGGTTGGCGAACATCTTGTTCATGAGTCTTTGGTATGTGGCGCCCGCATTTTTTAGTCCGAACGGCATCACCTTGTAGCAGAAAAGTCCCTGGCTGGTGACGAATGAGGTCTTCTCTTGATCTGTTTCGTCCATCCGGATCTGATTGAACCCCGAGAAGGCGTCCATAAAGCTCAGCAGCTGGTGCCGGGCCGTAGAGTCTACCAGTGTGTCGACCCGAGGGAGGGGGTAGCTGTCCTTGGGGCACACCTTATTTAGGTCCGTGAAGTCTACACACATCCACCACTTCCCACTAGCTTTCTTGACCATTACCACATTGGCCAACCAGTCGGGATAGTATACTTCCCTGATGAATCCTGCTTTTCGCAACTTGTCGACTTTCTCTGCTACCGCTCGGTCTCGCTCTAGGGCGAACACCCTCTTCTTCTATCGTACGGGCCGGTGGGTGGGCAACACGTTCAGCTTGTGCACCATGACTGACGGGTCGATTCCCGGCATGTCCTCATGACTCCAGGCAAATACATCTTGGTTTTCCTTGAGGAAAGCCACGAGCGCTTGGCGAGCCGCAGGGCTGTTGAGAGCACCGATCCTGGTGATTCTGTCAGGCCTGGACTCGTTGAGTATTATTTCTTCGAGCTCCTCCACATGTTCTGTCCCCGCTCTCTGCTCTATGTTCATTGTTTGTAGTTGGCTATTCATTTCTACCATCGCGACGTAGCATTCTCGCGCGGCCACCTAATCTCCCCACAGTTCCCCTACCCCGTGCTCGGTAGGGAACTTGACCTTTAAGGCATAGGTCGAGGTTGTAGCCTTCCACGCGTTGAGGGTGGGTCGTCCTATAATTGCGTTGTAGGCGGAGGAGCAATCAACGACAAGGAAGGTGACGTCCTTTGTGACCTGCCGAGGGTATTCCCCGACAGTAACAGGCAATGTAATCGAGCCGAGGGGGTATACCCTTGTCCCCCCGAACCCGGTGAGCGGGGCCTTGGTAGGGACCAAACGTTCTTTGTCGATCCGCATCTGTTGGAACGCCGGATAGTAAAGGATATTCGCAGAGCTTCCGTTGTCGATTAAGACCCTGTACGTGTTATAGTCTCCTATCCGGATGTTGATGACAAAGGCATCGTCGTGCGGATGATGAAGGTGTTGGGCATCTTCTTCTGTGAACTCCATAGTGAGGCTGTTGATTCGTGGCTTCTTCTGGACAAGGCTCGCAGCCTAAACATTCTGAACTGCTCTGAGGTAGGATTTCAGAGCCTTCTTTGTTGAGCCGACGGCTGGTGTACTTCCAACGATCATCCTTATGTCCCCTATAGGTGGTCTGGGACGCTCATTGTCCCGGCGAGGAGTTTGTTCTTGTCGTGGTGCTTCTGTTCTTTCTCAGCTGACGAACTTCTGCAACTTTCCTTGCCTAATCAAGGCTTTGATCTGCTGTTTCAAATCGTAACAATCGGCGGTGTCATGGCCGTGGTCTCGGTGGAATCGGCAGTATCTGTCTTTGGATCATCTGTTAGGGTCTCCTTTCAGTTTTCCCGGAAAGGTCAGGGACCCGTCGTCCTTGATCTGCATCAAGACTTGGTCGATCGGAGCCGTCAAGGGGGTAAAGCTTGTGAATTTTCCAGCGGGGAGCTTCTTGCGTCGGTCGTCTCGGCCTTCTATCCGAGGCGCTTTTCGCCCCTTGTCTTGTCGTGCGTCCTCTTGTCTTTCCCTCTTCTTGGGGGGCTTCTCTTCCCGAGCCAGTAATGCATCCTCCGCATTCATGTACTTAGTTGCCCTGTAAAACACGTCCGACATAGTTTTCGGGTCATTTTTGTATAGAGAAAACAAGAATTTACCCTTCCGTAGCCCGTTTGTGAATGCGGCGACTTGTATCTTATCATCAGCTTCATCGATCGAAAGTGCCTCTTTGTTGAAGCGGGCTATATAGGATCTGAGCGTCTCATCCTCCCGCTGCCTAATGTTCATCAGGCACGCGGTGGATTTTTTGTACCTGTGTCCCCCGATGAAATGTGTAGCGAACTGAGCGCTCAGCTCTCTTAAGGTACCGATAGAGCCGGGCGTCAGCCTGCTGAACCAGATCCTTGCGGAGCCTTTTAGTGTCGCCGGGAAGGCCCGCACATAATTTGGTCCAGTACGCCGTGCAAGTGCATCAATGTCTTGAAGGACTCCAAGTGGTCTAGTGGATCCTTCAACCCGTCGTAGCTTTCTATCTGGGGCATGCGGAACTTTGGCGATGTGGGGAACAAGATGACAGGTGTGGTGAAGGGGGAATCCGTGCTTTGGACGAGGTCGTCGAGGTCGTTGGATACCCGTCCTTTGAGGGCGTTCATCATGAGATCCATGCGCTCCCTCATTATTTGCATTTCCGCGACCACGTTGGATGGGACATGGCCATTCGCCGACGGACGGTTCGTCTCCTGTCCTTTAGGTCGTCTCAAGGCATTGCTTCCCTCAGGGCCTCCATGGTTCCTCTCCTCGGCACTGTTTTCCTCCTGGTTCTCTCCTTGGTTGTCAAGCGTCGCATTCCTCCGTCGTAGCTGTTCTTCCAAGTCGTTGTTACGTTTTATGAGGCGTTCTACCACGGCTGCCAGAGTTTGGACTTGCCTCTCGAGTGCCGTGGTGCGCTATTTGTTACCTTGATCGTTCATGGTGGTTGCCCTTGAACGTGTGAGTACCATGCAACTCTTTGTCCGGAAAGCACGGAACACAGTCTACGTATTTCCCCACAGACGGCGCCAACTGATGATGCCAAGAATCAACTCAGTAAGCTGCAAGGCCTTCACGTACTTCGGACGAACCTGTACAAGTAGAACGAACCTCAAAGGGAGGTACTGGCGTGGTACCGGCCAATGACCCTCCGAAGGTTAAGTTAGTATTGCTCACAACTCTAGAGTGCCAGAGTCGAGGTAGAAGCATGCGTACCTCGATTTTGGAGGGCGTGAAAGTATTTATAGTAGTAGTAGGGGCCATTGGTCAAGGCGTGCTGGAGAAGATACCACTTTACCAGAATTGCCCCTGAGCAGCGTGGAGCACAAGATACTTCTGGGACAATCAAGTGTGTTGGGCAAGACACCCCTTTGTAGAGCAATCGTACTTCACAAGATATCTGTTCAAATAATAGCGTACGCGACAAGACTCATTTTCCCAGGGAAGCATACATGGCAAGATAGGCTTTGGTGCCCCTTGCCTCCCCCCGTCGACGGCCTCTCCCGTCACCCCGTTTGGGGGTCGTGTCGTCAAGGCCTAGCGTCCGTCATCATACCTCTCACCGTCATCCCCTACAGGGTGCCGGCGTCTAGTGGGAGTTTTATCCCTATCATATTCTATCCTTGTCCTAATAACTTATTCTTATCTAATTTATTTGTGCTTACTACCTCCTGAGGGAAAACCACATTGTCATGGACCTAATTGGTTTGTTGGTTGCTTCATGTGAGAATCAAAATCTCTTAATTGATGAGTGTACTACTTCGATAAAAGTAATGTTCAAATCGAAAAGAAACCTCATCTTTATAACTCCATTAAAATGACATTATGCATTTGATCAGTAATGAAGCAGCTGGTGGGATCACAATATACATGGTTTAAAAACTATTGACTGTAGTTGCCTCTACGTGTATTTGAGAGAGTGATTCTTATTTCTTGAGAAATCTGAGGACTTTTTAACTAGTACTATAAAGAACCTTATTTGAGGGAAATCAAGGCACCTACAACACGACATCTCTATCAACTAATACGGAGGGGCTATGGCTTGTTTTGGGCCATGCATTCGGCTCAAGAATGGACCCATCTAAAGCTTAATTTGTACCCTTTGTCCAGTCCCTGAGTGCTAATCTAGGTCAGTCAGAATAATATGTCCGATGATGGATTGGACATAATACATTAATACTACAGTGCCCATTGTCTTCAATATTCGACCTCAATCACCATCTAGGTAGATGAATAGATCAGCCTGATGACTCCCACAACAAGCCAAACTCTCCTAAAAACTTGGTTCAATATCAAAACAAATCTTTCGCTTTCATATTGAATGGATCTCCTCGAAACTAGAGCCTACCAAGCATTGGCGGCCTTTAATAACTCAAGTTTAATAAAAAGTTTATTTATTTATTAGTTTGAATACCGTCTATTTTACTAAAAATTAAAAATTAAAAAGATTAAAAAATAATTTTTGTTATTGTTTATATTACTGTGCTGCATTATTCATTGGCCTATTTTCACTGTTTATGGCCAATAAACAGTGCATAATACAGAATTGAAGGAAAAAAAAAAAAAACACTTAAAATGTCTATCGCCAAAAATGCAAACGTGATCCAAACAAACACTATATCCATTTGTTTATAAAATAGTTAGTCTTAAGCCTTAATTTTAAATTTGTTTAATAAACAAGTAAAACTAAAAAAAAAAAAAATTGTTCTTGATCAAGTGAATAATATGACCCGATAAAAAACAAGTCAAACTTAGGTAGGTTTATGAGTTTAGCAATATGCTCGATATGGGCTTCAAAAATAAATGTATATCTTACTAAGTCTTTAATCTATATATATATATATATATATATATTATCTATATATATATTAAAAACCGAAACCTTTGAAACTCCCACAATTTTCCACATCATCATTTTAATTTATAATTTTTTTTAAATTTTTAAAACTAAATAATGAGAGAGTCTTAATAGGAGTCTCTCTCCCTCTTTTTTCCTCATCATTTTAATTTATAAAAAATTTTAATTTGTTAAACTAAATAGTGAGAGAATGCTAATAAGAGTCTCTCTCTTTTTTCCTTAATCCTAATAGGAGTCTCTTTTTTTTTTTTTCACGTGAGTCTTTTTTTTTTAACCTAAAGTGAGCCCTTAAAAAAAAAAACTAACGTGAGGTCTAATTTAAATTTTTTTTAATCCTAATTCTAACGTAAGTCTTTCAAAAAGTTAAAATTTTCAGTTTTATATTATATATAGATATTATTATTTATATATATATATATATATATAAAACCGAAACCTCTGAAACTCTCACAATTTTTCACATTATCATTTTAATTTATAATTTTTTTTAATTTTTAAAACTAAATAGTAAGAGAGTCCTAACAGGAGTCTCTGTCCCTCTTTTTTCCTCATCATTTTAATTTATAAAAAATTTTAATTTGTTAAACTAAATAGTGAGAGAGTCCTAATAGGAGTCTCTCTCTTTTTTCCTTAATCCTAATAGGAGTCTTTTTTTTTTTTTTTTTCACGTGAGTCTTTTTTTTTTAACCTAAAGTGAGCCTTTAAAAAAAAAAACTAACGTGAGGTCTAATTTAAAAAAAATTTATTTTTTATTCCTAATTCTAATGTAAGTCTTTCAAAAAGTTAAAATTTTCAGTTTTATATTATATATAGATAATAACAATAATGTGGCAAGCTCTAAGAATACGAGAATGCAATTTGTAGATCTACTATCAAGATAACATAGATTAGATTGGTAATGGATAGTAGATATAATTGCAGTTGAATATTATGTAAAGTTATCACCATAGAATAGCCCACGTCGAAATGTGTTATGTGAAACCAATGATATGAAAGAAAAAGAATTTTTCTAAATCATTATATTGAAGAAATTAGTTATTTTTATTCATTTTAAAATTATACATTTTTAAAATTTAAGTTATATACCTTTAAGTAAAATAAGTACTTTTAATTTTTATTTAACTATCTCGTGCATCGCACGGGTTAGCGACTAGTATATATATAAAACAAAGCCTCTGAAGTTCTCACAATTTTCCTCATCATCATTTTAATTTTTAATTTTTTTAATTTTTAAAACTAAATAGTGAGAGAGTCCTAATAGAAGTCTCTCTCTCTTTTTTCCACATCATTTTAATTTATAAAAAATTTTAATTTTTTAAACTAAACAGTGAGAGAGTCCTAATAGGAGTTTCTCTCTCTTTTTTCCTTAATTTTAAAGTGTTTTTTTTTTTACGTGAGTCTTTTATTTTTAACCTAAAGTGAGTCCTTTGAAAAAAAAAATCTAACGTGAGGTCTAATTAAATTAAAAAAAATTATTTTTTTAATCTTAATTCTAACGTAAGTCTTTCAAAAAGTAAAAATTTTCAGTTTTAGATTATATATAGATAATAACAATAATGTGGCAAGCTTTAAGAATATGAGAATGCAATTTGTAGATCTACTATCAAGATAATATAGATTAAATTAGTAGTGGATAGAAGATTAATTGCAGTTGAATATTATGTGAAGTTATCACTATAGAATAGCCCACGTCGGAATGTGTTATGTGAAACCAATGATATAAAAAAAAAGAATTTTTATAAATCATTATATTGAATAAATTAGTTATTTTTATTCATTTTCAAATTATACATTTTTAAAATTTAAGTCATATACCTTTAAGAAAAATAAATACTTTTAATTTTTATTTAACTATTCCGTGCATCGCATGGGTTAGCGACTAGTTAATTGAAAATTTGAAGCGCAATTAGACTGGATAGATATGCTTAATATGAGCTCTTAATAATAATGTACATGTATTGGATCTCGTACTCAAAAGCTTGTTACTAAATTTGAGTTTAAGTTTGACATTGAGTTCGAAATTGGCTTAACTAATGAATCAAGCCAAGCGAGCTCAAATTTTTAGACTTTTTGACGAGTTCAAACTCAAAAATAGTTGTAGACTTTGTTTAAGTTCAAGCTAAGGCTAAACATGTTATATTTGTTATCAACCCGAGCTTAAACATTCAATACTTGAAAAAGTTTGGCTCATTTATAGCTCTCACCAACTTTCAATCACGTTAAATGTGACTAGACCTATTCCCCCATCTAAAACTCAAAACACACCATCCTGGATCACATCCAATCAATCAACCTACGGAAGAAATTTCTGGTATACTGGAAAGACCGATTTTGATGACAACAATTATAATTATTCTTTGGAAACCTTATAATTTAACCAAATGTAAGTAATCTAACAAGGATGCAACTAGGAAATCAAATGTTTGAATCATCTATATTCTCCCAAAAATAAATTAACAATCTAAAATTTTAGGAAAGTTAACTTTGATGGTAATCCGAACTTTTATGAACCAAATGGCCCCATTTATAAGCCCCTCTTAAACTATACTTCTTATTACACTTTATACCCTAAACTTTTTGAATTCACGTTTTGCACTCTAAACTATGATTTTTATTACACTTTGCAACCCGACATCAAATTTATCGTTAACTTGGATGGAAAAGTATGACATCATGTGAAAATACCTAATTGTCCATTTTCTCAATCCTCTTAAAAACAATGGAGAAATTATACTTTACCACCCTAAACTATACTACTTATTGCACATTGCATCCTAAACTTTGAATTTTCGCCCAAATTAATAGCAAACTTAACGTCAGGGTGTAAAATGTAGCAATAGTCATAGTTTAAAGTACAAAATATACATTCGAAAAGTTTAAAGTGTAAATAGTAATATGGGTTAGAGTTTAGGGTGATAAATGTAATTTTTCCAAAATTTATTCAAAGACTAACCCTACAATTTTTTAATCCTTGTCTAATTATATAAAATAGAGATACGTAACACTATTCTCCCAATCTAAAGCATCAAGCTAAATGGTAAGATGTATATTGTCCCAACTTGTGGATCTAATCAAATCTTGGTCTTTAGAGTTTAGAGTAGGTAAATACGAGTTTTGTACAGTTGAGTGTTATATTGATAGCGGCAACTCTTTGCTCTTCTATTCAAGTTTCATTAAAATGACATTATGCATTGATAATTTTGATCATTAAAATGAAGCAGCTGGTGGGAGTGGGATCACTATATATTCATGGTTTAAAAACTATTGACTGTTGTTGCCTCTAACTTGCATGTCAGAGTGATTTTTATTTCTTGAAAAATCTGTAACGATTTTTATTTGAGAGAAAAAATGGCACCTACATGACATCTATAACAATTGGTATGGAAGCGCTATGACCTAGGAGTAATTTTTAAGTATTTTTAGAATACAGAAAATGATGCTTTATTATCTAATATTCATGGTGAGATTTACTCATTAAATTTATAAATGAAATTTACCATAAATATGACAAAAGAGAACACCATTTTTTTCATATTTCTAGAATATTTAAGAATTTTTGAGGACGAGACAAGCAAGGACTAGTTTTGGTTTTGGGCCATGCATTAATTGGGCTCAAGAGTGGACCCGTTTAAAGTTTCAAGTTTGTACCCTCGTTCCAGTCCTTGAGTGTCTTTTTCTTAGGTTGCAGGATAGTATGTCCGATGATGGATTGGACGTAATACATTTGATACTAGTACAGTGCCCGTTTCATTGTCTTCGATATTCGACCTCAATCACTGTCTAGGTGGATGAGTAGATCAGTCATGTCCTCTTACAAATAAAACAAACCAAGCACTCCTAAAAGAGAAATGATAATCCAACAAAGAGTTTTATAATTTTTTATGCCACAACTTGGAATAAGAATTTATTTGAAATTCATTTATTTTGTTGAAATTAAAAAATTTTTGCCGAAAGTACTATAAATAAAAGTAAAAATTAGCTGAAATAATACAGTGAGACCCATAAATAGTACCAAAAAGTACAGTGAACCCCATAAATAGTATAAAAATTAAGCTGAATAATAAAATAAGTTGGAAAAAATAATGTGTGCCAAACATACACTAAGTTGTGGAGAAAAATTAGTAAGTCCATGAGACCCACGTCTTCACCACTCACAACTCACTACATCGTGGCAAAAGTTGTGAAACAATTTAAGTATTAATAGCACTAACATTTCTTATCTTAAAAACCTGGGTCAATATGAAAAAGAATCTCTCGCAATCCGATTGAATGGATCTGTTTGAACTAAAACCTACCAAGCACTGCTGGCTGACGATAAACAACTCATACTTAATAAAAAACTTCTTTATATTCATTTGTTTATAAAAGAGTCAATCTTAAGCCTTAGTTCTAAGCTTGTTTAATAAACGAGTCAAGCCCAAGAAAAAAAAAATGTTCATGAACAATCTCGTGAATAATATGACTCAATAAAAAACAAGTCAAACTTAAGTTGGTTTGTGTTTAGTAATAAGCTCGATATAGGCTTGAAAAATAAACTCATATCTTATTAAGCCTTAAATTAATTAGAAATTGGGAGCACAACTAGACTTGATAGATATGCTTGATATGGGCTCTTAGTAATAATGTTCTTGTATTGGATCTCGTACTCAAAAGCTTAATATAAAACTTGAGTTTGAGCTTATTGAGCTCAAACTTAGCTTAACTAATGATTTAAGTCAAGTCAAGTCGAACTCAAGTTTTTGGAATTTTTGATGGGCTCAAACTCAAACATAATTAGACTTGGTTTAATTTCAAGCTAAAGCCTAAAAACTTACATTTGTTATGGAATCGAGCTTAAACATTGAATACTTGAAAAAGCTTAACTCGTTTACCGCCCTCACCAACTTTCAATCACATTAAATGTGACTGGACTTATTCCCTCATCTACAACTCAAAACACGCTATCTTTGAGCACATCCAATCAATCAACCTAAGGAAGCAATTTCTGGTATACTAGAAAGACCAATTTTAAGGACAACAATTTTAATTATTCTTTAAAAAACTTATAATTTAATCAAATGTAAAGTAATCTAAAAAAAAAAAAAAGCAACTAAAAAATCAAACGTTGGAATAATTTATATTCCCCCCCCAAAAAAATATCAATCTAAAATTTTAGGAAAGTTAACTTTGATAATAATTCAAACTTCCACGAACCAAATGGCCTAATCTATAACCCCCGCCCCCCTCCCCTCCTATTTATAAGTATCATCAAAATCAAGTTATTAAAGTTCTCTTAAAAAAAAATTATAAATAGTTATGCATTGGAATATATTCTAATTTCCTTTCTCAAAAAATATATGTATTCTAATTTCAAAATTCTTATAATGTTTTTAATATTTTTATAAAGAGAAAGATGTGAAATCTAAATCATAATGGAACCTAATTATACGCACACTTGCAAACAATAATCAATTGACTAAATTCTATCAAAATTAAAAAATATATACTTAAGGGTTGTTGATGCGCCGAGCTGGATCAGACTGGCCCATTTTTTCTTGACCCATGGGCTCTGAGGGTGGGGTGGGGCCAGCCCGAAAGGCTGTTAAACCTCCTTTTCCACCCACATATATTCGTGGACCCAATATCATATTCTCTCTCTCTCTCTCTCCATTCTAATCGATAATACACACAATTTCCCTATCCCTTTCTTCTAGGAGACTTTCTTTTTAAATATACTATTTTGTTTCTGAATGTGACTTCTAGAAATCTTAGTTATTAATAATTCTTTGAATTTAAAACTTAGGTGGTATCCTTGTGCTACTTACAAAAATGCTTATCCTATTGGCGCAATGAAACTAGGTGGGTGGCACATGATAGGCCTTTTACCTCTAAACATAAACCTAAACCTTATTTCTTTCATTGTTTACCTGGTCATTGAAAATATGCTACGTCCAAATCCAACAACCGACATTTACCATAATAAAAAAATAAAGAAAATGAAAATTTTTCCAAGCACCGAGGAATAAGAAAATGTATTTTTCATGGACTCACTTTTTAAGACATTAAAGTTTGAATCATTTAATTCCAACCCATTTCCGAAAAAACACAATTATCCAAAATCTCTCGTGAACGGATTGAACGGATCTCAAAACCAAAGCCTACCAAGCACCGTACCAAGCATTGTCAACCGTTCATAAATAGCACACGTTTAATAAAAAATTTGTTTATATTCATTTGTTTATAAAAGAGTCAATCTCAAGCCTTGTTTGTTTGGAAATAATTTATTTAATTAGTTGAAATTGAAAACTTTTTACTGAAAGTACTGTAAATAAATGTAAAAGTTAATTGAAATAGTACGGTAAGGCTTATGAATAGTACCAAAAAGTACTGTAAAACTCATAAATAGGAGTAAAAATAAGTTAAATAGTAAAATAAACTGACTTTTTAAGCCATGCCAAATGCAACCTTAATTCTAAGCTTGTTTAATAAATGAGCCAAATTCAAGAAAAAAAAATTTCTTCATGAACACATAAACAATATGACTCGATGAAAAACAAGTCAGACTTAGGTAGGTTTATGAGCTTAATAATTAGCTTGATATGGGCTTAAAAAATAAATGCATATCTTACTAAATCTTAAATTAATTGGAAATTATTGGGAGCGCAATTAGACTAGATAGATATGCTTAATATGAGCTTTTAATAATAATGTACTTGTACTGGGTCTTATACTCAAAAGCTTGATATTAAACTTGAGTTTGAGTTTGATATTAAGCTCGAAATTGGCTTTGACTAATGAATAAAGCCAAGCCGAGTTCAAATTTTTGGAGTTTTTGATGAGCTCAAACTCAAACATAGTTTGTAAACTTGGGTTTATTTCAATCTAAGCCTAAACGTTTTACATTTGTTATTGACTTTCAATCACATTAAATGTGACTGGACTTATTCCTCCATCTAAAACTCAAAGCAAGTCATCCTAAAGCACATCCAATTATTCAATCTAAGGGAGAAATTTCTGCTATACTAGAAAGACTAATTTTGAGGACAACAATTCTAATTATTCTTTGGAAACTTTTTAATTTAACCAAATGTAAAATAATCTAACAAGCATGCAACTAAGAAATCAAATGTTGGACTCATCTATACTTTGTGTTACACTTTGCATCGTAAATTTTGAATTTTCGTCCAAATTAATAGCAAACTTAATGTCAGAGTGCAAAATGTGACAATAGTCATAGTTTAGAATACAAAATATGCATTCAAAAAGTTTAAGGTGCAAAGTATAATATGAAGTATAGTTTAGGGTAATAAAATATAATTTTTCCAAAATTATATTCAATGACTAACCTAACAATTTTTTTAAATCCTTGTCTAATTATATAAAATAGAGATACATCACACACTTCTCCCAATCTAAAGCATCAAGCTATATGGTGAGATCGATGTTGTCCCAACTTGTGAAGCTAATCAAAGCTTGGTCTTTAGAGTTTTTTTTTTTTTTTTTTTTTTTTTTGTGGCAAAAATGCAAAACTGACCCTCTAACTTTCACCCTTTTTTTTTATTTCAATCCTCTAACTTTCATTTTTGTCAATTCAGTCCTCTAACTTTCAATTTTTGTCAATTCAAGACTCCGTTAGTAATCTGTTCGGGCTGTCGTTACCTTGTATAAAATGACGCCGTTTTTGTTCTTTTTTTTTAGAATAAAAAGAAAATAAGAGAAAATTTGAAGGAAAAAAAAAAAAAAAACATTAACGTCGTTACCCTTCCCCTGAACCAAAATAAAAGCCCCAAGCCCCCAACAGAAGACCCAAATCCCTAACCCACCAAAACCAAATTGAGAGAGAGAGAGAGAGAGAGAGAGAGACTGAGTTCACTGACGAACCTCGCCGACCACCCCTGCTTGCCGTGTAAACCACCACCACCCTTGCTGCTCTGCCTTAACCGTGCTCTGCATTGCCTTCAGGTGCAGTTTCAAACCGTTGAAACAAAAGAGTCCTTGGATGACCCTTTTGTAAATTGTTGTTAGCTTTTTTTTTGCAGGGTGAATGGATTTTTGTTGTCTAAATTTGGTTGTTTTGTGCTGTAAATAATATAATTTGTTCTTGTTGGAATTTCAATTTCACTTTTGTCATCCTTCTGTTGCAAATAATGTGTTCTCGTCACTAGTGGGCTTATAGATTGTGCATGTGTAGTCTTGACTCTTGAACCAATCTTTCAAGTGATTGGTGAACAATCAGTTAAAAAAATAACCTCTATCATGAATTATTAAACTCGTTCCCCTTAATGTTTTTCTTTCTTTTTTTTTTTCTTTTTTTTTTTTTCAGATTTTTCTTATTTTCTTTTTATTCGAAAAAAAAAACATAACAAAAACGACGTCGTTTTATACAAGGTAACGGCAGCCCAAACGAATTACTAACGGAGCCTTGAATCGACAAAAATTGAAGTTAAAGGACTGAATTGACAAAAATGAAAGTTAGATGACTAAAATGAAAAAAGGTGAAAGTTAGAGGATCAGTTTTGCATTTTTGCATTTTTTTTTTTTTTTTGAGAAAAATTTGTCTTTAGAGTTTAGAGTAGGTAAATACGAGTTCTGTTACTTTTGTACAGTTTGGTGTTGTATTAATAGGGGCAACTTTTTGCTCTTCTATTCATAGGTCATGTTAACGAGTGCCCTAAGGACATTGGTTAACAATTTATTTTATGAACATTTTGACACAACTTTTATAGAAAATAAAAAAAGCTGTAACAATAATTTTTTTTTCTTTTCCCATAAAAATTTTATTTAAATAAATTATTAACTAACACTAAGAATATTCGTTAGCATTTTTCTTCCTTAAAATGACATTATGCATTTGATCATTAATGAAGCTGCTAGTGGGGTCACCATATTCATGGTTTAAAAACTATTGACTGTAGTTGCCTCTACGTGCATGTGAGAGTGATTTTTATTTCTTGAGAAATCTCTGGACGATTTAATAATAATAATAATAATAATAAAGAACCTTATTTGAGAATTGAGGGAAATCAAGGCACCTACTACATATATCAACTAATACGTAGGGGCTAGGACTTGTTTCGGTTTTGGGCCATGCATTCGGCTCAAGAGTGGACCCATTTAAAAGCTTGAATTTTGTACCCTTGTTCCACTCCGTGAGTGCCAGTCTAGGTCAGGCAGGATAATATATTAATATGTCCGATAGTGGATTGGACGCAATACATTTAATTTAATACTAGCTAGTACAGTGCTCGATTCATTGTCTTTAATTACTCTTTGATAGTCTCGACCTCAACCACTATCTAGGCAGATCCGTAGATGAGTAGATCAGCCTTGTGAGTCACGACCTCCTGCAACAAACCAAACAGTTGTAAAAGAGAAATGGTAGCATCAAAAGCATTCGCGGACGGGCGAGTTGTAAATAGTAGAAAAATATTAGTGGATTTATAAGGTTCATATTTTTATTACTTACAACTCACCGTACATTGAGTTATGATAAAAGTTATAAAATTATTTGTGACAAAAAGTACGAAATTATTTGTGGCACAAATAACTATTAAGTTCTAAAAGATTAAAACAATTGGCAAATTGTGAACACAAACTTGTCTAGATATAAATCATAAAGTCTATAGGTATTATTAGACAATATTTAAGGTGATTCAAGTCAAGATCTAAGAACAAGCAAGCTGCGAAAAAGAGAATTCGAAATTTGCCTAGTTTGATCGATTGAAGAATTGGCTCGACTAATCGAAACATGTATTTGCAGAATTTTATTTCAACCCAAACTCTATTTAAACACATTGGGTTTCAAGTAAAACACTATTAGTATATAAAGGAAACCCTAAGCACGTTTTTATAAGGCTTTTTAGAGGGAGAAAAGTGTGCCTCTTTTGTTTCTAGGGTTTTGTACCCAAAAAACTCTCTTATGTCTTTCACCAGTATTATTCCTTGAAGAATCTCAATATCCGGTATTGTAGAAGTTGTTGCCTTTTCTAGTTGTCAGAGGTGCTGATGATCTAAACCTTCAAGGGTGGTCTTGGAGTCACAAACAGAAGAGTTTGTGTTTTTTATCACAAGTGTGGGTGCTTGTGTTGCAAAGGCTAAGGAAAGAAGTAGTCTATGGATTCGGAGCTATCATATGATCGTGGTAGTAAATTTTCTACTCGAGGTAGCAATAGAATGTTAGTGGTCTAAGTTCTATTGTACAAACTTCAATTCTTTATAGTGAATTTTTTTTTTACCTCGAAGATAGCTAGGTTAAATCCTCTCTAGGTTTTTTACCGGTTTAGTTTTCCTAGGTGATCATATTCTTGTGTTCTTTATTTTCTGCTATTTTGCATGATATGATTGTTTTAGCCTAAATATGAATAATAAATCTAAGCATTCTCTTGGTTAATTAATTAGGCTAAACAATCTAGTTTTACAGGGATCTAAAAACACACACTAACATTTCTCTTCATCAAAATGTGGATCAACATTAAAAGAAGCTCTCGCGATCATATTGAATGAATCTCCTCGAATCTAGAGCCTACCAAGCATGGTTAGCTGATAGTAAACAACTTAGGCTTGGGAGGAAGTATACCCTATTTTGAGTGTATACTTCCTCCCACTCACAACTGATGGATCCCCACCAGTTGTGAGTGGGAGGAAACATACACCCAAAACAAGATATTTTCTCCAGGCTGGACTTAATAAAAGCTTATTTATAATTTTATCAAATATAAAGTAATCTAACAAGAATGCAACTAAGAAAACAAACGTTAGAATCTATATTCCAAAAAAAAAAAAAAAAATCTAAAATTTTAGGAAAGTTAACTTTGATGGTAATCTCAAACTTCCACAAACCAAATGGCCCCATCTATAAACCACTCCCCCCCTATTTATAAGTATTACTAAAATACCACTCCCCCCCTATTTATAAGTATTACTAAAATCAAGTTTATTAAAGTTCTCTTAAAATTTTTGAAGTAACAATATGTATGCATTCAATATATATTAATATCACAATTCTTATAATATTTTTACAAATAGAGAGACGTGAAATCTAAATCATAATGGAACCTAATTATACGCACGCTTGCAAACAATAATCAATTGACTAAATTCTATCAAAATTAAAATAAATAAATACTTAAGAGCCGTTAATGCACCGAGCTGGATAGGGCCGGTCCATTTTTACTTGATCCATGGGCTCTGAGGGTGGGGTAGGGCCAGCCTGGAAGGCTGCTAAACCTCCTCCTTCCCACATAAATTCGTGGACCCAATTTCATTGAAAATATACACACAATTTCTCTATCCCTTTCTCCTAGGAGACTTTCCCCTCTCTCTCTCTCTCTCTCTCTCTCTCTCTCTCTCTATATATATATATATATATATAATATACTGTTTTGTTTTTGAATGTGACTTCTAGAAATGTAAGTTATCAATAACTCTTTGAATTTAAAACTTAGGTGGTATAAGTATCCTTGTGCTACTTACCAAAATACTATCCTATTCCTGTGGTTGGGGCAATGAAACTAGGTGGGTGGCATATGATAGGCCTCTTACCTTGTAAACTTCCTACAATGAATTCTAACAAAATCAACCTAAACCTAAACCTAAACCTAAACCCAAACCTAAACCTAAACCTTATTTCTTTCATTGTTTACCTAGTAATTGAAAATATGCTACGTCCAAATCCAACCACCTCCATTTACCATAATAAAGAAATAAAGAAAACGAAAAATTTTCTAAGCATTGAGGGATAAGAAAATGTATGTTTCATGGACTCACTTTTTAAGGAAGTAAAATTTGAATCATTTAATTCTAAACCATTTGCGTAAAACGTACAATTATCCAAACTCTTGTTCAACAAAAAGTTTCTTAGTGACAATTTTTTATTTGTAGGCCACAGATATTTGTTGGACTTATCCCGCGTGAGGGAGTGGATATATATAACCAAAATATGATAGATTTTTTTATTAAAATGCAAAATTGCTCAGTTGGTAAAAAAATCATTGTAAAATAAAGAACCTTAGTTTGAATTCTCCTTACTCCAAAAATCAATTAAATTGGATGATAATTATTATAGAACATATATCATAAGTTTTGATGGGGACAATACCACTTGAAGGTGCCGTCGTCCTTCGAGTGGGTGACGGCACGGGAGTGGGTAACGGCACGGTAGGGGTGACGGCACTGCTCCATTCATCTTACTCGACCGTGTCTCCAGCCGGCCCCGACGGCGTCATCCACGCGCCGACGGGGTGAACGGGTGATGGGAGAAAGCTAAAAGGACTGACATGCCTTGTCAGGCACGCCAAACGCTGAAATAGATATCTTGTACTCCACGCAATAGGAAGTGGCTCCAGTGAGGAGAGATTTCTGTAAAGAACACGTCTTAGGGCATGGCTCCGACCAGAGGTTCTCTCCTCCGACACGCCAAAGTCCCAACTTTGCTCCACTATAAATACCCTCGGCCCTCATGAAAAAGGTACGCATGTTTTCTACCCCGACTCTAGCACTCTGGAGTTGTGAGCAATACTAACTTGACCGTCGGAGGGTCGTTGGCCGGTACCACACCGGTACTTCCCTTTGAGGTTCTTTCTACTCGTGCAGGTCTACCTGAAACGCGCAAAGACCCTACGACTCACTGAGGGTGATTTTCGGCATCATCAAGTTTAAATTTATTATATTTATTTATTAAAAAAAGAAAAAGAAAAAGAAAAAGAAAAAAAGAGAGGCGAGTATCAAGACAATTCTATAGCTGGGTGGCATCTAAGATTTAACATTTTTTCTTCTTTCTTTTTTATTTTATTTTATGTTTATTTTTATTTTTGGTCAGGTAAGGAGGGTGACATCTAACTCATACCTATTTGGCTATTTCTTCCCAAGGGCTCGAGGGTTAGTTGGGGTTTGGTTCTCTAAAATCTTGATACTCGTTAAAAGGGTGCAATGAAAATTTGCTTTAGTGGGACATTTAAAAACTAGATAGATATGTAATTCACTAATAAGAATTTGCAAATAAATAATAATAGTAATAATAAAAAAACAGCAAATTTGGACAGTACTACTGGACTAATCCAGGCAGTGATACTATTATGCTTATGAGTTATGACCACAAAAACAATTATGAGCGAACTGAGTCTCTAGAGATTGATATAAAACCAAGATTGTTCTTTGTCAATCACGTGTTCCAAGCAAAGACAAGTATATCAACCAAAAAGACTATAGCTTTATGTATTTTTTTTTTTTTTTGGTTATTTATTTTTCTTTCCAATATGTATATAATCTCCATTTTTAATTTGCAATATACGAGCGAATTACCAAGAAAATAAAATAGGTACAAATGGTGAAGTGCTATGCATGTCAAAATCTTGTTTGTTGTGATTATTTATATATATATTTTTGTGTTAAATTAATTTGAGAATGAAAAGAGAGAATGATGAATCTTACAAGCAAATATAGAGTCTAAAACTATCATCATTAAAAAAAAAAAAGTGTCTAAACTATTATATAGAGTTAGAAACTGAAAAAGAATTCTCAGTTTTTAACTTTGTCCGTTTGGATACCATTTATTTTACTGAAAACTAAAAATATTGTAATAAAATAATTTTTAAATGTGTGAATAGTGTTGTGTGACTTATTTTTAATGAAAATTTTGTTGAAAAAATAAATTTGTAAGTCTTGTAAATAGTGCACGAGACTCTTCAGTTAACGCTCTTCTCAACAAAAAAAAAAAAAAAAAAAAAAAAAGGCAAAAACGCAGATGCGGTCACTTTTATTAGTATCCAAAGACACCTTTTTTTTTTATTTTTTTATTTTAATGATGATAGTTTTAGACACTTAATTAAACACCATCTCTTTTTTTTCCTTCTCAAATTAACTTCACAAAAGAACTGTGATATACGTACGTCACTATACTTAGAAATTGATGATTAATCTAGAGGAAAGTTTGTGAGATTTTTCACATTAAAAAAAAAAAAAAAGGAGAAGAAAAAAAGAAAAATTAATTTGTGCGATATTGGTCCCCTTTGAATTGGCACGTGCGGGTGCATAGTGCACAGCACAACTACCAGTCCATCACAGAGTTAGATATCAGTTTGGATTTTAGAAGTTAGATGACGCTTTCCCACGTGTCCCAACTAACATTCCACGGTCGAACCTCAACTAATCCTCAAAACTGTGCTACGTGACAAACCTATGTGGACTTTTTTTTTCATTATTTTCATCATTTGTATTTTTGTACTTCAAGAACTATTAACAACTGTACCCATAAATGTTGTTAGGTTTATATCTATGATATATACAAGAGGATTTTTTTTTTTCAATTGAACTTTTATGTGA
This sequence comes from Lithocarpus polystachyus, assembly GCA_033629205.1. Taxonomy (NCBI): domain Eukaryota; kingdom Viridiplantae; phylum Streptophyta; class Magnoliopsida; order Fagales; family Fagaceae; genus Lithocarpus; species Lithocarpus polystachyus. The sequence continues at coordinate 54,913,265 of CM066168.1, forward strand.
TTTCAAAATAATTTCATTAATGAATGATAACTTCATTTAGAAATAGGGTCATAAATATTAAATAACAAATTTTATTTTGAATTAAAAAAGAAAACTTCTAAAATTTAAGATATTTTTCCCTTCACGTTCAAAAAGGAAATTACAGTTATTGCTTATTTCAAAAGTTTATCATTTTTATTTGTTTGAAAAATAAATATATATATTATATCATAAAATTATAATAGATACAAATTATTAACCTTTACAAAAAAAAAAAAAAAAAAAATAGAAAGACTTCTGAGCATGCACAACATGCGTGCTTTGAGGCTAGTTTATATATAGGGTTTGTTAGATTAAGTATCTGATAGCTCAAGAATAAGTCAAATTTGTTAATTTCTTAATGAATGGTAATTTCATTTAGAAATAGGGTCATAAATGTTAAATAACAAATTTTATTTTGAATTAAAAAAGAAAACTTCTAAAATTTAGGATATTTTTCCCTTCACGTTCAAAAAGGAAATTACAGTTATTGCTTATCTCTAAAGTTTATCATTTTTATTTGTTTGAAAAATAAATATATATATATATATATTATAAAATTATAATAGATACAAATTATTAACCTTTACAAAAAAAAAAAAAAAAAAAATAGAAAGACTTCTGAGCATGCACAACATGCGTGCTTTGAGGCTAGTTTATATATAGGGTTTGTTAGATTAAGTATCTGATAACTCAAGAATAAGTCAAATTTGTTAATTTCTCCATGCTATTTTGGAAGACATTTCTCCACTATTTATGCATATATATATATATATATATATAGAGAGAGAGAGAGAGAGAGAGAGAGAGAGAGAGAGAGAGAGAGAGAGAGAGATGATGCATTCAAATTCAATAACATAGAATACAAAATTGATAAATCTCCTTTAGCTTCTCACTTAGGTTACCTACCAATTTGTGGTAAGCTCATTAGCTATGATTAGCCTCCTCTCGTATGCGCTGCGCGCGTGCTTAAAATTTTTTATTTTCTTACATAAATAAAATAACATAAAAGGAAAAAAATTACGAGAGAGAGAGAGAGAGAGAGAGAGAGAGAGAGAGAGAGAGAGAGAGAGAGAGAGAGAGAGAGAGAGAGAGAATTATTGAAAAATAAGAGGAACTACAAGCAATTATCCTCTTGATACAGACGGTGTGTATGCTAATTTTAAGTAAAATTAGATGTGGTCTATATAACTAGAATATAACACTTCATTTGGTAGTTAATGAAGAAATGGAAATAGTAAACCATAAAAGAATGGAATATAATGAAATGTATTTAAATAATGAAAAGGAAATGAAGAGAAATTAATGAAATGGAATGAAATTAAGTAATTTTATTTGGATGTTTTAAAGTAAAAGGAATGGAAACGAATGAATGTGAATAAAATGTAAGTAATCTTGTTTGGAAATAATATTGAAGAAATGAAACAAAATTATTTTATAACAACATTACTATTATACCCATTTTAAAAATTAAATAGTTAACTTTATAGGGGTATTTGGAAATTTTAGTGAAGTTTTCATTAAACATAATTTTTTTTGATAAAATTTCAACTTATGGTGTCCACATATCTTATTCAACCATCATAAATTTTACTAGTTGAGCAAACATAATTTCATTCATTCAATTCCTCTCAATTTTGGAGGAAGAAAAATTTTAAATTTTAAGGGAAAAATAAGTAATTAGTGTTCTCTTTTTTTCATTTCATTTCCTCCCATTAAAATTCTCAATAAAAGGAATTGAAGGAATATTCTAAAATAATTTTTTTATTCCCTTCTTTTCCATTTTTTTCCTTCCTCCCAATTCGACTGTAACCATTTGCGACCACTTTCACTATTTCCAAAACTAATCTTTTTGGTAAATATTTCTAAACTACTTTTATTGTTTAGTTCAAATTGATTTTCTAAAAAAGAATGTTAAATTAAATAGTAATGTTAAATTAAATACATGTTAGGGATGTTTTCAATTTTGAAGAATCTAAAAAAATACACTGAAAAATGTCTTATACCAATTATTTGTATAGATAGATTATATACTAAACTGATCCTGTACTCATATCATTCCCCAATTTACAACTACAAGTGTTAGATTATTTTGTAGTTGTACTCTGGTCATACAATGTATTATAAATTCGGTTTAAAATACTAGTATTACTATTTTCATGTGTATTCTAATAAGTATTACTATTTAATTAAAAATATATATGTATATATATCATCCCCTGCCAAATGTGAACAGACATAAATTATATTTAGAAGAAGGTTACAAACATATAATATTATGGGCTTAGAATTATGTTTATTTAGAAAAAAAAAAAAAAAAAACCATAGGAAAGCTTTTTATTTTATTTTTTATTTTTATACAAGAAAAACCATATGAAAGCTAGTGACAAAAAATTAGCAGCTGGTTCCGGATGATGGCCTAAGTTTATGCATAACAAGAAACATATATCTTTTTTCTTTCTTTCTTTTTTATTTTTCATGAGAAGACTTTTCTTAAATAATAATATATTTAATTAACGAGACATGTTAGACCACAAATTAGTCTTTATGTGAATTAAGAAATTCAACAAATGATTTTAACCAATTCAAAAAATATTTCAAACCAATAGGAAAATAAATAAAAAAACACACAAAAACACTAAAAATTATTTCGAAAATGAAAAACCAAGGAGATATAGTTTCAAATATACCCACTATAATAAAAGTAGTTAAAATATATCATGAAGTTTATGTATAAAACTTGAGTTCACAAAAGTTTATAAAATAAAAATATCACATTTCTAAAACGGTAAAACTTATATTTGTGATCATAACATCCAAATTTCTTCTCTGGGAAAAACCAAATTTTCCTTCCTTGTATGTGTCTCACAAAGAAAAACTCTAATTGCCTTTTTTTTTTTTCATACATACATTGCACTTTTCCAAGTCAAAAACTCGAATAAACGCCAGGGACTTTCATACTTGCACAATAAACAAATTCTCTTTAATTTGTGTGCTTTTCAAAAATTCAAAATATACAATTTGTTTGTTTTAGAGATTTTTTTTTTTTTAATACATTTTCTAGTGTTTGGCATATGACGCATACATGAGTCAATTGAAAACATTATTTTTAGTCAAAGGAAATAAGTCCAATATAGCATTAAAACCGTTTTTTTTTTTTTTTTTTTTTTGGCTCTTTAGAGTGGAAAATGTTATTTTGTTTTTTTGAAATGCCTTATACTCAATAAAGCACGACAAAAATGAAAAACTTCTCCCAAAAGTAACTTCTCTCTCTCTCTATTGCATCCTTTCTCTCACCATATACCGTTTCTTGATCGTCATTGACCGGTGGTTGATTGACTATTAACTTTTTTTTGGAATGGATTTGTTTCTTAAACAAGTCGCTATCCTACCTAATTTTTCACATAGATTACAAATTTAGGGTTTGTTTACTATTTAAGGTTCTTAAATGGTCCAAAAAATAGATAATTTATTCTCATTTGGGGTGTTTTCTTTAATAAAAGTTTTTGTTTATATAATTATTTGGAATCACAATAAATATTAATGATATTCCATGCAATTGATCCAAACAACAAAAATATTTTCTAACTTAGTTTTAGGTTTGTAATCAAACAAGTGAAAACGAGTCATTTTCTATAGTAGTGTTTTTTGCCGAACCAAAGGAAGCGTTGCTATCTTTTGTCTTCTTGAACAATTATCTAATAACAAGACACACCCTATCTATAATAAATTTAATTTCATGTAAAGTAGACATAATTAACTTTACATGATTGAGTTTGCAATCGTAGTATCTTGCTTGCATTCCACTCTCTTTATTCATGGAAAAGAAATACTATTTGAACCAAAATTATTGATCAAGATGTTTCCTCTTTTTTTTTTTTTTTGAGGATGATCAAGATCAAGATGTTTCTTTGAAACAGGAATAAGATCCGTTTAACTTAACATTAGGGTTGGTAAAAAAGAACAGGGCCATTTGTAAGTTATTACATGACCATTTGACTTGAGCATATAAACTTAGTTTTTAGCTAATTTTTTATGTACAGGTTTTAAAATTTTCATTTTTTTTTTTTACTTTTTAAAATACAAATATATTTTAACACATTTTCTATAAAATCTTAGATAAATTATTCTCACGGACGTTATATATAAGAAAAGAAAAGAAAAAGCAAGCCACAGACACTTTTTCTTTCTAAATAAAGACACATGATTGTAAAGAGTCTGAATAGAATGACCAGACCAAAGTATGGTGGGAGCAAAAGGAGACTTCAATCTTTCATTTTTTTCAAAAGCTTAATTGATGAGGCGGCTATGCATGCGTTGTCACTTGTGGCCCTTGTCAATGATAGGCTTATCAAATCATAAGTGCTTTAAAACTGAGTTCTAAACTCTACGAGGATGTAGAAAAATAATAGGAAGTCATAATTTCTTATTTACCATCTAGAAGGGGAGAGAGAGAATATAACTGAGTAAACCAATTAAAATTCTTATGTTGAAGTATTCCTCGTTTCCTCTTATGCTTTGTTAAAAGTCATGTTAAAATACTTGTGAGTTTCTTTCAACTAAATTATTCTAAACTCTAATTGCTCAAAGATTTAAGGTCAACTTGAAATTTTTAGGATACCCTTTTGATTTTGATACTTATAACTGGAATATATTGTTGTTTAAACCAGTTGCAAGTGATACTAATTCCATTCACATTTGTTAATACAAAATCTTACTAAAAAAACAAGTCATGTATTAAATATTAATAAATGTGAATGGAATTAGTATCACACGCAACAAAATAATAAACTCTGCTATACTAATTTATTTTATTTTATTTAATTTTTTGTGGGTATAATCTAGACTAAATTTTTGGTCAATGTAACCGACAAATTGTCACAATTATGAGCATGCCACCATATTTGTATCTTGCTTCTATCTTTCATGAGTATTTGGTGAATTGGTCCTAAAAAGTTAGGGATAATTTGACAAAATTCACATTATATAGAAGTAGTATCAATTTAACAGTTTTACCAAAATCTTTTTATTTTTTTATTTTTTATGAATTTTAAAATCTTCTATGAAATAAGTGCCAACAAATAGACTTGTATTTGTATGCAATCTGTGCAAGTTCAGCTACATTGGATAGCCTTAAACATAGAGGGTGAGCCCAAAACATTGACGTGTTTTCCTAATCTACGTTGTCAACTATTAGCACCATAGTAGGTTGTTCAGTACCAATTAAGCATAGGAAGGTTGCTTCGAATTTCAATCTCAAATAATGTAAATTTTTTAAGTGTTTAAACTAGCAAGAATTAATATTCTTGAGAGTTAACATTTACATTATTCAGATATAGTTATATTTTTAAATCTACATTACATCATTAAGTAATATATGTATTTTTATTAACTAAATAAATTGAACATTATGAATAATTTTTTTAATTGAACTTTAATTGAATAATTTTTAGGTGAAAATAATTTTTTTTGTTCTAAAATTAAAAATATATAATTAGTATTAAAAGAGACAAAATGAAAATGTTGAATTTAAGTTTTACATTATTGAGATTCAAGTAATAATCAAGCAGTGATAATATCTGTAGGGGAGGATTTTTTTCCAGCCTCTGCAGGCTATTTGTCCTCTTTGGAGAGCCAAGTCCGCAAAGTTTTGTTTTCAAGCGACGTAGGCAAGCAAGCGTTGCACTTGGACTTAATCCCATATCGGCAAGAAATGCGCCCCACTTATGATTTATAAGTCCTTAGAGCAACTATGATTGTACCACTACTACACATGCTCCAAGGGCTTATAAACCATGAGTGGGGTGCATTTCTTGTCGATGTGGGATTAAGTCCAAGTGCAGCGCTTGCTTGCCTGAGAATGGGCAGTTGAGGCCGATGCCACCCGCACTGCATGGTTTTGTTACCCTTGAAGGGCACGCCTCTACCATAAATACACTTAATGTAGGGTCAATGGGCCAATAGTTTACTGTCCCTGTACACGTTGGGCCTAGAGCCTTAATCCGATGGGCCAAAAAGTCTTTTATCCCTATGTATGTTGGGTTTAGAGCCCAAGCCAAGGACTAAGGTTGGTCTGAGGACGATCTAGCTTAACCTCGAAAGTTTGTGGTGAAAGGTGAAGGGGTTAAGTGAAAACTTAATGACTCTGGAAGTTGTGCCGAGGATAAATGTCACCTCGGATTACTGAAGCCAAGGTGAGTTTTGGGGTTTACCGTTCAGGAAAATACCCCAGAGGATTTTGTCGGACTGGGCAAGTATTGCAGAAACATGTGCCAAGAAGAGATCCCAAAAATATAAAGAAAGAAGGCTGCCACTATCGTGTTGAATGCTCTGCAGCTAATCCTCTAACCACGTTTATGTGGGAGAAGACATCTGAATAATGATTTTTAGCCTTCCAGCTATTATCGAAGGACTTCTGGAAAAGTTGGGATGTGACAAGTATTAACAAGAGTCATCTAATGTGCACGTGGAGGGCTAAGAGAAGGAGAAGAAGAAGAAGGAATATAAAAAAAAGCGAGATCTAACGGAGAAAAGGATCGAAAAAGAAAGAGATAAACACTGTAGACACAAAGAACTAATCTTGCATCCAAATTTAGAGCAAATATATATCAAATTAATCTCCTCGAATATATGTTGAGGACCATTTCTTAAAGTTAAATTATTTTATTTCATTCTCATTGCGATCCAAGTCCACTTTATTGATTGTTTAATCTGAGCTAGCCCAGCTTTCTTTACTCACTCTTTACAAATTCTTAAAGTTAAATTATTTTATTTCATTCTCATTGCGATCCAAGCCCACTTTGTTGAGTGTTTAATCTGAGCTAGCCCAGCTTTCTTTACTCACTCTTTACAAATTCATTGATTTTAGACCTTTTGAACCAATCCATCCACTATTGGGCCAGTGATCCAAATTTGAGTCCTTATAATATCATTTGTAATATTTCTCACTATCCATTTATAAATGAAATAAAAAGTGTCACATGCCTCACATTCGTAATTCTTGCATAACTAACATTTTTTTACATTAAAAGTGGGGGTATATTGAAATGTAGACAAAATTTTCTCAAGAATTTCGTGAATCGTAAAACCACATTCACAGGAATCTTCAAAAACTAAAAAAGTTTCTATCTCAAAATCCATAGTAAGGAACACACCTCACTTATTTATTCTCTAAACACCATCTAACTTTCACGTTTCCTTTGAACTATGGTTGCTAACAAAAATTCCCGACAAATACTTATATCCATTGAAGCATGGTTATAACAAGATTTTCCGACAAAACAATTATTCCTATCTATTTGAAGCATGTTTTTTATTTTATTTTATTTATTTATTTATGGTTATGATTCTATTTGAATTTTGAAGTATAGTTGCTAACAAGAATTTATCAACAAGAATGTCTTGAAGGGAAGTGAAAAAAAAAAATTAAAATGACCCTTTTGCTCTACCAACTTCCAATATTTTAATCCAAGAATTATGGGTAAAAAAGTATTTCTCTCAGCAAACATAGGACCCCATTACTAGAACCTCATAGGCTCTCATACATTGGAATAGATTTTCCACTGTATGCTGGTTTCCTGTCCAACTGACAAGATATCAATTTAGTTTAATTTAAACTTTAAATCCACAAAAATTTTAACACCAAATGAAATATCACAACTTTAGTTATAATTGTCCACATAATAGACTAGGTGGTAGAAAAAAAACAGTAAATTTATATAAAAGTAACATACAATCAATTACCGCTTACCATATAAAATAATTATGGTAAAAGTTATGTAGTTTTACCTGTTACTAGATTTACTTGACGTCTTGACCCACACCCACATCCACACATAGCTCTAGAGTGAAGCCACGCGCCTGAAGGAAAGTGGGGCAGGGTTTTTATTTTTTGGTTTTCACACAAGAGTTCTAAAACCCTATATTGATGATCAGAGTCAAAAGGTTGGGAAGTAGAGACAGTTAGGTGGCCGTACATTAGGGTTGGAGCTCTTTTAGCCTCAAACAACCAATCACATTCTTCGAGACAAAAAAGAATTTACTATGCAACAAGTTTTTTAAAAAACAATAATAAGTATATTACACAAACAATAAATATGGCAAAACTGAAAACAGTTGGATCTTAAGTTGGATTTTTTTCCAAGTCCTCAGCTTTTCTTCTGCAACTTTTCTTTGTGTCAAACTTGTAAATGTCTTCATTCTTCACGCAAGTATTAAAACCATTTCTCTCTCTCCAGAGGGTACTGTTCAAAAACTGCAGTAACTGAGATACCATTGAGAGTTTGAGACCCCTTTTTTTTTTTTGTTTTTTTAGATTTTCTTTTTTTGGCACAAAAAAGACAACCCCAATATATACAGTGTTCTTTACTTTTTACCTACCAAAAAAAAAAAAATATTATAGTTAGCTTTATGATGTACTGGTTAATGTTTCTATATCTCTTGAGGTCAAGTTCTTGTACATATGTCACGTTTTATTTTGTAATTTCTAAATATTTTTCATTTTCTTACAAATTTCTTCACTCTGTAATACAGGTTGAGTTCAATGTAATAAAGTGAGTTAGTTCATGGGATTTCAAGAACCCAACCAACTTCTTAGTTTCTTAGTTATTGCCATTCTGGTTAGTACTTCTTCCTCTTCTATTTATGTTGAATTTTTTCTAACCAAATATTTTTGGATTTTGATATATGATTTTTGTGTGCCTGCTTTAGTTATTAGAGGTTTCTCTGGTTTCTGAGTCCTTTTTTTTTTCCCCATTATTAGTAAAACTCTTGAAGTCCCATATTATCCTGCATTTTTTGGTAAAATTTAATTGTTTCTGTGCTAGCAGAAGTCTTAAGTGAGTTGGGTCAAAATGTTTTCTATCTATTGTTTTGAAATATGCTGGTTTGCTTTCTATTTGTGCAATTATACTTATTATTGTTGTAGAATTCTTATAAGCTTTTCTTGCATAAAAATTAGTTTTTTATTTTTATTTTTATTTTTATTTTTAAAAATCTTTAAAAGATAAAAGAATCGAGGTTGGAAGTTGGCTACTTTCATATTGGTGTTTAAGAAAATTCCTGTAATGGAAATATTTTATGGTAGTTCTTGGCTCTGCAATGAGTCACAACTGGTTTCTTGGTTTTGTGATTTTTGAAGAGGGAAAAATCTGGATTGTTGCAATGGTTTAGAGTCCTCCGGTGCTGGCTGAGTTCCTCTAGAAAAAGCTAATAGGGTTGATAATCTATTTTGGGATTGATTACAGGGTTCATGTTCTTGAAAATGGAACAAGAATATATGAGAGCATCCACAACAGAGGAGCTGAGCTTTCTAATGATTAAAAAAGTGTTTAGTGGATTGCAGACTTGTGGTTGCAATGAAAACCAAGAAATTCACTGAGTTAGAGGCAGATAAGTACAATTACGCTTGCTCACAAATGAAATGCTGGATAACAAAATCCACCAAGGGATGTCTATCCGATAGTGTTCAGTATTTTGATAGAGAGTATGAGTAGATGGTGTAATGTTATGGTGCTTCCAAAGTTTGCAGGAGAATTATTCTTAGTTATAAAAGGAGACACAGATTCAACTATTCATCTAAAGCTGGATAATAGTTGAAGCTTGAGAGTGACTTCTCAGTTGTGCAAATGAGTATTTGGGGAAACTCAATTGGCTTCTTTCTGATTCAATTCAATCATTCTGTTTTTGTTCTTTTCTTCTTTTGAGAATGGCGTGGAATTTTCTTAATGTCACATAATTGTTTGTTTGATAGCATATAACCTGGTTTGCAATAATTTATAGGCGACTAGATTCCAAAAGATGCTTCTCATCTTGTCAAGCAACTTTGATAAAAGAGAGTTTGATCCTGGAGTTAGTTCTGGCATTTGATTAGGACCTCAGGCCTGAAAAGATTAATACCTTGTTGGGAAGGATTCCTTGCTTGCTTAATTATAAAGAACATGACTTACTTTTTATTGGGAAAGTACTGACTTCCTTTTGTAATAGTAAAGAAAACCTGAGAGCAGGATTTTTTCTGGGTCAAGTTCCTAGATCTATGTTTCCATAGTGCCAAATGCAGGTTCAGCTCAGTGTATCTTAATCGACGATTAATGAAATTTGAGGCATATGTTTGGTGGTATGCTGTGTTCTACTAGTGCATTCTATTCGAATTAAACAAGGGGTGACTTCCAGCATGCATTTTGGAAATGACTTCTGAAGAGATCGATTTGTTGTTATTTATTAAGGATTATCACAAACTTTTCTTAAGTTTCTATTTAATTTATAGTTTCACTAGGAATGTAGTAACAATGATGGGGTTCAGAAGATAAGGCCCTTGCATCACAAAATGATTTGGTGAACGTTGAGAAAAAAATAAGGTTTGCTTCTTGTTTTAAAGACATGCTTAAAGTTGATCCTATTACCTTCTTCAATCTTTTTATATTTTTATTATTTATTTTTAACATTCATCTTAAAAGATTTCATTAGCATAAAGCCTCTTCTGGAGCTAGCTAGTTGATTAGAGTGGTTCAACACTTCCTCTCAATTGTCTTCAATCCTTCCCATCTTCCTATGATTCTATCCTATAATTATGTTAACTTCAATTATGGAAAGGTTGGACTGAGTGGTGATGAACATAATTCTAGAGGTGGATTATAACAATCAGTTTCTCATATGCATGTCTTGGCTCTGTTGCATCAGCATGAGGTTATATGTCAGGTTTGCAATCAATGTTTATCATAGATACCAAGTAATGTGTGCAGCTGCATGTGACATAATTGTGTTCTTTAATGTGATGATAAGTGCTCTTGCTTTCTTCCTTCTCATCATTTTACTCCTCTATTATAGTAGAGTAGAGATGGCTGGAAATTGCAGCCAATTTCCAGCCAGCTCTACTCAACTCTCATCTATTCCTCCTCCATCCAATCTGGCCATTAATTAAAAAAGAATTACTAATTCACTAGTAGTTTATCTAATAATCCTTGTATTGTGCAGGTTTGAGGAAGAAGAATTTGAGCTTTGCCCAGCTGTAACCAACATTGTCAAAAGTAACTTCGCAAGCATATTTTAGTTGTCCTTGTATTTGAAGATTGCTTCCCAACAATTCTATAGCTTTTGCTATCTCTAATAGAGGAAAATCTAGTATTCCAGGCAAATGGTAATTGGAGTTCAAGACTTTTAGTTAGTTCATACGGGCATATCGTGCTCCATGAAAACGTGATTAGAACAGCATTTAATTATTGGAGATGGATGCCAAAGAAGCAGAGAGAATAGTCATAGCTAAACCAGTTGCTTCAAGGCCTACTTGTTCCACTTTCAGATCATTCTCAGAACTTCTCGCAGGTGCCATTAATGCCTCACCCTCTAATGTATGTTCAGAAACTGCAGTTGCCGCCATTAGACCAAAGACAGTGAGGTTCAAGCCAATGGTGAATCATGGTCCAGCTGGGTTGGTTTCTTCCCAGGTGACCTTCTAGTTCTTCTAAATATCCTTCTTCATTTGATTCTTCTTGTCTAATGATCTTTATGTGGCTGATAATTTCAGGCTGAGATCTCTGGAACGGCTGTTTGTAATTCATCTGATAAGGTTTTGAAACTTGATAGCAAATCAACTGTGGTATATAAACCTTTGGCAAAGCTTGCATCAAAGAGAACTGTGTCTCTTTTGGCAAATATGGTCAGTTGCTAAAATCTATGAGCATACCTCTTTCATTTCTGGTATATATGGCATCGTAATGGCAGTTCATGTTGTTTTGTTGTTATTTTGCTTTTTGTTCTATCATCCTAACCTGTGCAATACATATACAGCGGACATAAAATTGAACTTGGATAATTGTATACTTTCAAAGTTTAAGATTCTATTTTTTTTTTTTTTTTTTTGGGACCAGGGAAACTTCAACACGAGTCTTCAACAACCCCAACCATCAGTTGATGCCTCTGTCCAACATCCAAACCAAGAAAAACACAATTTCAGACCCCAACTTAGCACAAATCTTCATCAGAACAATCCATCATATGTTGAAACAAATCGGACAGTAGGGACCTCAAAGATAGCATCACAGAACCTGGAGGAGGATGCAAAAGCTCTGCCACCCACGGCTAATGGTGATCGACCTTCTTATGATGGATATAATTGGAGGAAATATGGTCAAAAGCAAGTCAAAGGAAGTGAGTACCCAAGAAGTTATTATAAGTGCACACACCCAAATTGTCCTGTGAAGAAGAAGGTTGAGAGATCGTTGGACGGTCAGATTGCAGAGATTGTCTACAAGGGTGAGCACAGCCATTCAAAGCCTCAGCCTCCTAAGCGCAATTCATCAGGGACACAAGCACTTGCAATTGTATCTGATGGGGCTGGTCAAGATACCAACACACCATTGTGGGCTAATCACAACAATGAAGGGAATGAAAGTTCTGAAGGTAGAGTAGAAAATCAGAATGAAGTAGGATTATCTGCACCTTCGACTTATCCGGGCAAAGCTATAGTGCCTTGTGATCCTGTTTCAATTGGAGCAATTAATGCTGGTGGTGGAACTCCCGATAATTCCTGCGGTCTTAGTGGAGAATGTGAAGAAGGGAGCAGAGCAATTGAGCCAGAGGATGATGAACCCAGAAGCAAAAGAAGGTATGATTAGGTGAACATTAATAGCAGCCTAAAATGAAACCAATAACAGGTATATGAAAATACTGACCCTATCTGAGCTGGCTGTGTACGACTCAAGTATTGGTGTTAGAGCTTGATATACATTGTTGACCCACTTTGTGACACCTTAAACTTTTGGGACCGATGGTTTTCTAATATATGCTAAAGAATTTTAATTTAGAAATTTGTTCCAAAAATTTCAGTCTTTTGTTTTAATCAAAAGCTCACTACTTATCAAAGAAATAATATGAGTTTATCTTATGTCAAATTTATGCTTGCCTTTTTTCTTTCTTCCTATGTATTTTCCCCGACTGTCCTTGCACAATCAGTGAGCTCTCTTATTTTTAGCGCACATCATTAACATTTTCCTCTTTCAAGTTGAATGCAACAGTTTTTGCTGAACTGTGCTCTCTGCTTCAGGAAAAGTGAGAATCAATCCAATGAAGCTGGCATATCAGGGGAAGGTGTACAAGAGCCCCGGATTGTGGTGCAAAACTCCACAGATACCGAAATTACGACTGATGGCTTTCGCTGGAGGAAATATGGACAGAAAGTTGTCAAGGGAAATCCATATCCCAGGTTAAGATTCAATTACTTTTTGGATATGATATAATCTTTTCCTTTTCAGATCCAAGGTCTAATGTGACATTTTAAGATTCAGAAACTAGGAACAAAAATTTGTGGTCCTTTCAACAATGCTTTATCTTGTCCATGTAACTGCCGTCATTAGGCACACCTCCCACCCTCTGTAAATGAAAATTTTGAGATATCATGATGTTCACTATTAAACATAGGTCCTGTGAAAAAGTGAGCTTTGAAATTAAGCTCCATCATCATGCCTGTGGCAAGTATGTTCACGGACTAGAGTTTGTATTGCATCTATCATCTTGTGGCATAGGTGTTAGTATTGGATGATACACGATACATATCGGTTATGTATCGTATCGAACCAATAATATATTGTATGCTCATGAATCATACAATATAGAGATGCATATCATAGGAATTGGATGTATTAGACGACATATAGACATCAAACATGTAGATTAAGATTGGGTTTTTGCTAATATTTCAGTTTCTGACTTGAGTCCAACAAGTTTTTGGACTTGTTTGTGACACAAATATATTGGGCTACACTGTTGAGTCCAATAAAATAACATGTCCATGATTCTCCCCCCCCCCCCCCCCCCCCCCCTCTCTCTCTCTCTCTCTCTCCCTTTTTACAAAAATTAGACAACACACTTGAATTTGCTTATATCCTAGTTGCAGACCTGCGTGATGCGCGAGAAAATTTGATATGATTATTTTTTATTAGATAATTATTGAATTAATATATTAGATTTTATATTTTTAAAAGTTCAATATGTGTTATTTGAAATTATGTTTTAAATTAGAAGTTTTTTGTAGTCAGGTGTTATATATAGTGAGATATGTATGAAAACACAATGCAATAATTTTTTTTTTTTTTTTTTTTAAATTGAGTGTGGGAACTATTAGACCAAGTTGTAATTAAGTATACTTTGTTTATGACTATACATACGTATGCAATTCAACTCTTATAGGTTTATTTTTTTTCCAAAATATAGATCCACATCTCTTTCTTCCTCAAAATTGAAACTAAGTGAAAAAGTAAATAAAGATAGCTATACAATAGATCGTTATCAATAAATCATATATCATAAAGTGGAAATATAAAATAAAATAAAATGCAAAAAGAAAAAATTCCTTTAAGTATCTATACATAAAAACATTAATAGATTAATGATGCTCTATAGTAAATTATATTTTATTTTATTTTCTTTTTGGCATTTTCAGTAAAAATGATCAACTAAACAAAGTAAAAGTTTACTAAGAAAGTTCAAATTCATTAAAAATTTGATGGTGGAGATGCTAATTATTTGTAATAAAATGACCAAAATAAAAATAAAAAAGTCAACATACAGAAGCTAATTATCTGTTTATGATTATACAGATATATGTAATTCAACTCTTATAGGTATATATTTTTTTCAAAACATAGATTCGCATCTCTTTCTTCCTCACAATTGAAACTAACGCTCCGTTTGTTTTGGCGTAAAATATTTTTAGGAAAATGTTTTCTCATTTTATTGTGTTTTTTTTTATAGTAAAATATATGGTCAAAAGTAAAATATTTTCAGTCAACCAAATCAATTACGCAAATTTATGTAAAATATTTTACACTTGAAATTTTGGTAAAACATTTTACATTTGCTCTCTCCCTTCTCACCCCGATACTTAATTCCCTCAAACCTCAGTTCGTCTCACACACGCTCTCTCCCTCAGATGCCTCAGTCACTTTCATGCTTGCTCTCTCTCAGGTACCTCCCATGACTCTCTCCCTTCTCACTCTCAACTTCTCCATCCCCACATACCAGAGCTACCAAGCCACTCAAGTTCACGGCGCCACCCATCTTCGACGACTCTCACGCCAGCTCCACCTCTGCCATCATTAGCTCCACACCTCCACTCACCGATTCTTGGTTCGACCACTGAAATCCATTGATTTTTTTTTTATTCGACCATACACCCCACCGCTTCTTAGATTTGACCATACACCCACCGATTCTTGGTCCGACCATACACCCACTGATTCTACCTCCACTGTTATCAACTCATCCACCGATTTTCAAATCTGGGTTTTTTTGCCACTGCATGGGTTTATTGATTTGGGCTTTTTGGTTGGTTTATGGGTTGTGGTGGGTGGCTGGGATGGTTTGTGTCATTGTTATGACTGAGTTTTTTGGTGACTGGAATGGTTTGTGGGTTATGGTGGGTGGTTGGTTGGCTTTGGCTTTTTTTTTTTTCTTTTTTTTTTTTTTCTCCAATTTGTGGATTTGAATGGTCAGTTGAGTGTCAGGGTGGTGGTGGGTGGGTTTGTGTGGTGGTGGTCTGGGGGTTGGTGGATGGTGGTGGGTTGGTTTTTGCCGGATTAGGTGGTGGGTGGGAGATTGTTTAAAAAATTTCATTGCGCAGAAACATGCATTTTCAGGAATACAAACCAAACACTGTAAAATGAAAATATTTTCAGTAAAATATTTTGCATGTAAAATATTTTACTTTTGTAAATATTTTACGTTGAAACAAACAGAGCGTAAGTCAAAATATAAACAAAGATAGTTATACTATAGATTATTATCAATAAATCATATATTATAAAGTGGAAATATAAAATAAAATAAAATGCAAAAAGAAAAAATTCCTTAAGTATCTATATATAAAAACATTAATAACTTAATGATGCTCTATAGTAAATTATATTTTATCTTATTCTCTTTTTGACATTTTTAGTAAAAATGATCAACTAAGCAAAGTAAAAACTTACCAAGAAAGTTCAAATTCACTAAAAAATTGATGGTGAAGATGCTAATTATTTGTAATAAAATGACCAAAATAAAAATAAAAAAAGTCAAGGAACTTATAGCAAAATGTTTTCTATACAAATTTCCAGATACTAATAAGCCCTCTACTTTCTTCAAGACATAGGAGGTTATAAAAGACCATACATCCTTTGTCTATCCTTTTCTCTTTCTTAAATTCACATTACCAATAAAGTATATGAAACTAAAAATATTGTGAATATATCTTTGTTCAGTGAAAGTCCATTGATAGGCACATTCAAATTCGTAGCCATATATAAATTCAAATTTCTATTTAAAAAAAAAAAACTACATATTAACCCAAACCAAAATTCAACCAAAGTTATAATAGTGATTTTTGATGGGAAATTTGAAAAATATAACACAATTTTTTTTTTTAAAAACCATCAACCTAAAGTAGAGTTATGAGAAAGAACAAAAATCAAGAGAGAGTACTCACAATTTTTGTATAGAAAAAATATGGATTGAATGAAATAAGTGATATCAAATTTATACAAAATAAGATGGAGAGAAGAAGAGTCAAAATATAAGAAAGATGAAATGAAAGAAATTTAATGGTAAAGTAAATAGTAATAGAGAGATAAAGAGGCAAAGAGGGAGTGGAAAAGTTGGAGGAAGAGAAGAAATTTTTTTTTTTAGACTAGGAAGATGAAAAGTTTAAATATGCAATTTTAATAATTACTTGAAATTAGAAAGAACAAAATGAAAATTTGAAATCAATTTGGGTAGCTGAATATAATCAAACATTTGCATCTAATGAATAGTAACATTTGTAATGAATAGACAAACATGTGCATAAACCACTAAAAAAGATAATAGATTATTCAATTTTAACAATTACTTGAAATTAGAAAGAAGAAAATGAAAAGTTGAAATCAATTTGGGTAGTTGAATAGTCAAATATTTGTATTTAAAACAAATGAATAGTAACATGTTGAATAGTAATGGAGTGCATTAATAGTTTTGTCCATGAATTATATTTGATTATTTTATATAAAATAAAATAGAAAAATCATAAAGGAATTTAAAAAAAAAAAGTATGATGTGGCTGATGAGGTGGCTCAACAAGAGTATAGCAACATTAAATTTTACGTCTCAACTTTTAAATATAATATAGATTTGATTTATTTAGTTAGTTTTGTTAAATATTATTAGATAAGTGATGATTATATTAGTTATTAGTTAAATATGTTGTTGAATGTGTTCCAAGTTTCTAATAAACTAGTAGCGGACCTACGAAATTCATGGAAATATATAATTATTTAATGTGATATAATTTATAATTTATTCTCTAAATTTTGTTGAATATAGTATATCAAGATTAGCCCTTTTAAGAAGTAGATTTACTTAACCGAAAAGTGATTAAAAAAAAGGGAGAGGCTTGTGTTCAGTGGCTATTTTCACTAGACACGCTAAGATACGGACACGTGTCCAAAACTAAACACCTGTCCGCATCTCAATGTGTTTAGTGGAACTAGCCATTGTACACAAGCCCAACCCCAAAAAAAAAAATTAAATAATTAGCCAAAGCCATAAGTGGGAGAGATAGGACTTACGATGGGGATTTAAGAAACACAATACCAAAACACCAAAATGCATCAACCCAGTGTATAGCTTTTTTTTTTATGGGGTCCCAGTGTATAGCTTTAAAAAAAAAAAAAAAAAAACTCTAACAACTCAAAGCAAAGCTGCAAGAAAGAATAAAAACCCACCAAATGAGAGAGAGAGTAATCACTTAAAGTAGGCAAGAATATGGACTGAATAAGAGATGGGAAGGGTTGGAAACAGTTCGCTGATGTGGTACAATGAGAGTAGCAAAATTAGTAGCTAATCCTCTACTCCATATTATTATATATTGTTTTGTTTATGTACAGCTATAACTTTTTATAAATTTTATAAAGTGTGCATCTTACAATACATGATTTAAAAAAAAAAAAAAACACTCTTCTATAGGATTCATTTTTGACAACTATGCTACTATATTTCTTTCAATAGAATGGTCCCTTTAAACATCATTTAATCTGTCTTGCAGAAGTTATTATAGATGTACTAGTCTCAAGTGTAATGTGCGCAAGCATGTGGAAAGAGCATCAGATGATCCAAGAGCTTTTATCACCACATATGAGGGAAAACATAACCATGAAATGCCAGTCAAGAACACAAATCAAGTGGCCTCCGAAACAGACTCACTGCCCCCTAAAAGTAAAGACAAGCGGTGATGAATTGACACCATGGATTGAAAACTTCATCAATCCATCTTTTGATCAGTCAGATAATGTCAGATAGAGTTCAGAGTTCCAGGGCAAAAGAAGCCAAACGGCTAAAGCAAATCTGCAATGGTAGATCATTTTTCCTGTGAATGAAGACAGCTTTTTCTTCTTCTTCTTTTTTTTTTTCTTTTTTTTTTTCTTTGGTCTTCTCCTTTTTGTGGGTAAGTAAAAGTGTTAGTCGGTGACATAAGTTGACTGACTCTAAACCTTTTTTTCCTTTGGGATGAGTTACCATTTGACCTTTATCTGACTCAGTTAAGCTTCTTAGTAATTCTTTATCTTTTAATTGTTTCCCACTCTATATAATAATAAGTAGACTTGTATATCCTGTGATCTGTATGTGCACTTCAGTTCTTTTAATGTTCTTGAATTCTTGTTACAACCTCCATAATTTTTGATACTACAGAAACCATTTGTGCGTTTTTGCTGATATAGAACCTATGTGCTTATTAGACGTGAACGTGTTTAACCTTGAACTTTCTGAGGCATCTGCTAGTTTTCATTATTTGAATGTAAATCAGCATATAGTAATTATTATAATCATCTAGTTTGTATAAAGCCAGACTTATTCCATCTCTCTTTTTGCTTTCAAATGTGAGAAAACTAATTTTACGCTTTCTGCTCTGGAAAACAAGCCCAAATCTTTGGTACACAATCAAAAGATTTAATCAGCATAGCTTATCTGACAATTTCCATAGCTAAAAGGCTGTGCATACGTGCATTTTCTGCATGGATTCATTTGAATGCATGTGATCCTAGGTGAACTGACCTGTAGTAACAAGTAGAGTATAATAGGGCGCTTGAGAGAACTGTCATAGGAACTATCTTGTAAACAATTAAACACGTTCGTGAAACATTAAACTTGTTAGAATCTAGAAAGAGTAATCATAATGAAATAGACGCAATAGAGTTTCAAAGCCTGTACCTATTGAAAAAAAAAAATCCAAGGATATTGTGCCTCTCTCCTGTTTTCTAATCACAAGTTCACAACCTTATCTTGTATAACCTGGTACTTTCAAGATTCTATTATATTAAGAATGGTTCAGTGATTTTCACGCAAAGATGCACCATTAGTAACCATGTTTTTTGGGGTGGAAAAAAATAACAAAGAGAAGGGAGATTATTGCACACTGGTATGATTTTCACGCAGCGTGGTCTTTACGCCCTTGTATATACTGTATCATTACATGTAATCACGTATAAATAAAGTTGGATAGTCTCACTGTTACAGAACAAAAATCAAATCTTCAAACTTAAATTAGGGTCCGGGTTTCATATCAAGGAAATATATTTATAAAAAACTGAACAAAGTAGTAGAACCGTCAACATGGTTTGACAAATGTGTTGTTTATAATGATTGCCATTTTGCTAAAATTTGAAAATGGGGAACATGAACCCCAATTATCATGAATCATGATATCAGGGATATAGAAATTTTTGAATGAAACAGGTGGAGGAACCATCTTGGCAGGTCCAATTAGAGCTAGCCGTTTTGTCTCCAAACCTAACCTATAAATATTGGAGAAAATGGGCAAATGTCCTTTTCGTGCAAAAAAAGTGGCATTTTGCTTTATTTCTTAAACTAATTAGGAAAACGCCCCTCTTTTGTAACTCGATTTTCTAAAAATTAAGTTAAAAAAAAAAGTTTGGAGTCCTATAGCGGCGTTTTAAAGAGCTTATAGTAACTTTTTTAGGACCTATAGTGGCGTTTTAGAACTCGATATTCATGAACTTGAGTTATAGGCAAATTTTTTAATTTTTTTTTTACCTATAACTCGAGTTCATAGAGCTTGAATTCCAAAACGCCACTATAGGCTCCTTAAAAATGCCGCTATAGGACTTAACTCAATTTTGAGAAAATCGAGTTTCAAAAGAAGAGTATTTCTCTAATTAGTTTGAAAAATTGGGCAAAATACTGGATTGTTTTTTAAAAAAGGGCATAGGCCAATTTTGTCATTTAAATATCAATTAATGGAAACTATAATCTCTAATTAATGGAAACTATATTCTAATTGCTTGCAAAACACCTCTATACTGTACTATAGTCTGAGTCTCTTATATCTATAAAATTTTGCTTCTTCTTCTTCTATCTGCCTCTTGATTGTATCATGATTATTAGTATAATAATGTGTTCTATCCCCATACACATAAGTCATAACTACTTCGTGTTCCTCTATTATGATGTTAACACCACTTAGCTGTAAGAGATTTTGTCACGGATTTGAGATTACAACTAATCTCATTTTTTTTTTTTTTTTGAAAATAACTAATCTCATTATTTTAAATGCTCATTTCATAGAAAAGAGCATGTTTTTTTTTTTAAAAAAAAAACAAATTATAATTTGATAGTGAAAAAGATGGATTTTTAAACCTTATATGCCTTAATTGAAAACTTACAAAAGTTTCAAATAAACTAAAAAGCTTTTGACAAAAAATGCATAATCATTACAATTTACAAAGACATTTTTTTTCTTTCCTTTTTTCAATTAATGTGAAAGAAAGTCATCCACCTTATGAGTAAGGCTAGAGATACAAACCATTTTACAAAAAAATTTACAACTTACTGATGTGGTGAGTAATTACTGGTAAATAAAAAAAGTGATGTTAATGGTTGGCTTAAATGAAAACCAGCAAAAAATTAGCCACAACATCAGTTTGTAAAGATGTTGTAAAATAATTTGTGTATATAGTATTTATTACTCTCCACCTAACATGTCGTATCTCTTACTAAAAGGTAAATGAGATAAGTTACATTCTATCCGGGGCGGCTCCAGGAATTTTTTCTTGGGTGGTCATGAAGAAACTTAAATTAAACAAAATCTAAAAAAAAATAAATTCATATATTAACAATAACCAAAAATAAAAGCAAAAAAAAAAAAAAAAAAAATCCCAAATACATGAAGTCTTACAATTATCTTCTATGAATTTTTTTATTTATTTTGAAATTGTTGCATGAAAATCTCATTATCAATGTTACAAGCCACCAATTTTTCAAAATTTTAGTTAAATAAAATTTTTCTTGGATTTTTCTTTTTGTTTGCCAGGGCTCAATATATTGTTAAGAGGAACAAAGTTTGAGGACAGAATTTGACTACAAATTTAGTTTTAGCTTAAGACTACAACTTTTACTAAACAAATTAACATGGCTACATATTTTGAAAATCTAACCATTGAATTGTAAGTTCTTTATGTTCTTAAAACGCATGTCAAATTTCATATCAATCGGATGTTATTTACTATTTGATTCATAAACTTATTTTTCGCGTGTAATTTTAGACTACAAAAACTTGAAATTTAAACATTTGATTGACGACATAGCTATTTATAGGGTTGGTTTGACCTTGGGTCCAAGATCTAGTTTGGTTCAAGCCCAATAAGCCTAACACAATAAATTTATAAAGAGTCCGTTGAAGAACTAGGCCCTAATGGGTGGGGTATCAATTAAAACGGAGTTTCTGAATTGCTTAAGCAGAGCCGTATCAAAATTACATAAGGAAGTTTATCCTCAGCCCAAATCCAAGGAGTTCTGTTTAGGAGTAATATCAATAATGATTATAGGAATAATTTGGATTGCTCTAGTGCTTCTCTCTCCCTTTTTCTTCCCCTTTTTCATTGAGGGTCTTGCTTGTTATATATCCTCCACTGGACTATCTTGATCCTACACTTGTTAGTCATCTATGTCATTACTTGAGTACCTATCCCATCAGACACCCTTCCTGGCCCTTTATGAGTTGCAATAGCTGGGATGGTACTGTTCAGGGGTCTTCTCCACATAAATGCTATCAGAAAAATAGCTACAACGCATTTAATGCGGTTGCAGCAGCTTTTCTTTATATATTTTTGGGTTTCCTTTCCCCCTGTGTGTTCAAGGGGCACATCCTTACAAAAGTAGCACCCCGGAGGGTCATACTAATTGCTGGGATACATAACTAAACTATATTTGCCATATCCAAGGAGATATTCCTCCTCGAATCATCTTTTTATTTATACTTCCACCATTAAATCATGGGTCTGAACCACTTCTTATGGTTTGTTTCCCCTTCGAACTACTCATGTCCTCGGCCAAGCTCAAAGCCCAATATACAGATTCTGGGTCCGGCCCATACAATAGCGCCTCAAAACTCCAATTTTTCCCTCTTATCCAAGGAGAAAAAGTGGGATTTTGATTGGTATGATAATTTTAGAGACTAAAACCATATGCTTTTTCAACTTACACGCGCGGGATTATTGTTTTGCATGTCTCATAACTGTTGCTGACTCTTCGGAGTCCTTATGGCACCATTAATTCCTCCAGGCGGCGCTTTGTCTCTTGCATCCAACGGTGTGGTATGGATCCAATGGCTAATATTTTTCCCTGAATTTTGGGCGGGACAAATCTCACTCAACTCCCTCCTCTATAAAAGGCACCCGGGGAAATCATTTCTTTTTACTTTCACAAATTCTCAAGTTCTTCAGAGACACACAGCTTTCAAACCTTCATGTTTTCCTAAAACTCCAAGTCTTTCAACTCCTGTTCTCTAAAAAATTAATAACCCTGAGAAGTACTAGAGGCAACTAACATCCTCATTCTCGTAAGTAAAGTTTTCTTTTAATTAAATTTTCTTTTAAGGTCATTTTCCTTTTGGCCAGTCTCCTTGGCTCTCGTTTTTTACTTCTCTTCCTTAGGAATTCCACTTCTTTCCCTCTAGTTTGACCGAATGGGTAGATTTAAACACCTTGTGGAATTTGAAGCCAGTATAGAGGGCTTTAGAGCCAAGTACCACATTCCGCAAGGAGTAGCCCTGCGGTATTGTACTCAAGATCAAATAGTCACAGATAGAAAGGAAAGGGAGGTTGTCATCCCTATGATTACTTTCATAGAAGGAGGGATGACATTTCCTCTGCGTAGTGTAACTCGAGACTATCTGATCAACCATAGGCTGACCCCTCACCAATGCGCGCCTAACCTATTTAGGATCCTGGGTAGCGTAGATGCCCTTAACCAGCACTTGGGCTTGGGACTTACGTGGCTTGACGTCATCCACATGTATGAGTGCCATAAGCTCAAAGGAGCAGGATTCTACCTCAAATCTCGGTCCGACATCGTTGGAATGATATCGTGCCTTCCTAAGTCTAACAAAGGCATAAAGGACGACTACCTGATCGCCTTCGGGGATTGGCACAATGGTCTCCACTGCCCAATATAAAAGGGAGAGCCAGGTGGGGCATCCTAGGTTTAGGTTCCTTAGTATGGGGTTCAGCCCCTATAGCTTATATTTCTTTTGGTTCTAACATTTCGTTTTATTCCGAGAGTGATCTTTATTAACTTAACCATGATTTCCTTTTCGAATGTTTTGCAGAAAAACAACACGTTACTTCGAGGCTCAGCTTGGTTAACACACAGGCTCTCAACAAATTATTAAGGTCCGAGATATTTGTGAGCGAGGACGGGCAAATCTGATCCTAGATTTCGTGCCTTTATCAAAGGCTTTCCAAGACGCGGGCTAAGCAATAAAGGTCGGGGACCCTAGATTGGCACGCATCGACGTATCTAAGTCAGGATTTTTGGCTTAAAGAGACCTTCCACCTATCAAGTTGCCCCTTCAACGCGCCGTTCAGGAGGTAGCTATACTGAGAGAGGAGACAACTTTTACGCATTTGTCTCATGAAGCTGAAATCGATCAGTTCTGTTTTGAGGAGGAAGGTGAAGGGCCAGAGAAACCGGTAGAACTCTCGGACATTAAAGCCGATTTTGATAGAACTTCTGTTCCCCATTCTTCGAAGTTAATAATTGCTCAGGTTGATCCTAACTCCGAGGAAGAAGAAGAAGAAGAAGAAGAAGAAGAAGGGATGGATTTAAAACAAAGGTCTAGCTTAAAGGGCCTATTGGCCAACAGGGGCAAGGGTGAATCTTCAAAAGAGGTGCCCAAAACCCAGGTCCCTGCCAATCTTCTAGCTCCTCCCCCCTTGCCTCCTGTTGACCTCAGATTAAAAGCCATTCCAGACCTAAGGAAGAAAAGGCCAGTCGATGGCCCGGAGGAGGGCGAGGTGGTGCCCAAAAAGGGGGCAAAACAACAGAAGCGAGGTAAGGACCCCAAAGACAACCGGGCTAAATTTGTGGAGAGCCAAGATGAAGCTGAAGTGCGCCAAGGGCAGCGCTCTTGGGCTTCTTGGCTGGAAGTGGAGGGTGTCTCCATTTCTTGGGACGCTACCATATGGGAATCCCAAAGGGGGCAAGCCACCATTCTTGCTGAGGCCTTAGAGCAACCTCTTATCCTCCCAAGAGACATGGAGGGTCTTAGGCGCACAAGGCAACCTGACCTCTTTATGTCATTAAAGAGGGACCTCGCAATGGTAAGTCAGTCAGTATCTCTTTTGTCACGTAAGGAAATGTATATTTATTCCCATAGGCATGTACTTTTTATGATCTCTTGGCTATTTTTATGCAGGTTACCCAACAAATTTATGTGGCCAAGGAGTGGGTTGGGAACGCCCATGACGAGGTCAAGGCAGAGACCCACTCCCGCTTGGAGGTTGAGAAAGAGTTGGGAGCCATGAAGCAAGAAAAAGTCGAGCTTTCGAAGAGGTTGAAGGAGGTGGATAAGGCCCGTTTAAATGCTGAGGCGGGCCTGAAAACTGTAGAGAGGCAGGCCGAGGATCAACGCCAAAAGCTATACATAACTAAAATAAACCTGGCCACCGAAAAACAAACTATATTGGATCTAAAGGCGGAATTACAAAAGGTCAAGGATGCAGCTAAGGTGGCCAGAGAAGCTGCTAAGGTCGCGGTGAAGGCATCCTACGAACGTGGGGTGCTGGACGCGGAGACCCGGCTAATCGAGGAGGTAGCCAAAGTATTCAAGAGGTCCTAGCAACACTTCCTCCTCTTGTTGCGAGCCCTGCCCTTTCTATTCAAGCCCCTAACCTTGACATTGAGATTTTAATGGGGGATGGAAAAGGCAAGGAGGTGCAATCAACAGAAACAGCCGGTCAAACCGAGGACGATCTCACGATCAAGGAGATGGTTTCCAAGGCCAAGGATGCAGAGGCTGCTGATCCAAAGGGAGACCCCCCCCTCAAGCCGAGGCCTAGATGTAGGATTTTTCTTTGCAACTTTTCATTTATGTATTTTGATAATGGTATTTTGTTATAATGTACTCCTTTTTAATTAATGAATAGACTCTGTTTTCTGCCTTTTGTGTTTTAGCTCTATATGTTTCTAAGTTTACTGCTATTACAAGTAGACCCGAACTGTCGTTGCTTCATTTCTGATATATTCTACCAGTAATTCATTATTGACGTTCCAAGAAATTTAGCCAAGTATTAGCAAGGGAGAATTATTATACACTTGTATTATGAACTAACCCATATATAATGAATGTTGAATTTGTAGGAAATAAGTTACATACACTGCAACTTAAGCTTTGTGTAACATTTAGGTTCGGTTTAATACTTGAGTAAATGTGAGAAGTTATTAATTTTCCCTAAGTCTGTGGTCCGAGGATCCATGCAGGACTTAGGTTCTGTTTAATACTTGAGTAAATGTGATAAGTTATTAATTTTCCCTAAGTCTGTGGTTTGAGGATCCATGCAGGACTTAGGTTCTATTTAATACTTGAGTAAACCTGAAAAGTTATTAATTTCCCCTAAGTCTGTGGTTCGAGGATTCATGCAGGACTTGGGTTCTGTTTAATACTTGAGTAAACGTGAAAAGTTATTAATTTCCCCTAAGTCTGTGGTCCGAGGATCTATGCAGGACTTAGGTTCTGTTTAATATTTGAGTAAATGTAGTAGTCGAGGGTATAATATACATATTTACGCAAGAAGTGAGTACATATCAAAGGGAATTTTCATTAATAGTAATACCTTTTCAGGTTGTTTACATTTTAGGATCATGGTATAGTTTTTTCATCTAAGTCTTCTAGATAATATGCACTTATTCCTGCCACTGAAATGATGCGAAACAGTCTTTCCCAGGTAGGTCCAAGCTTCCCCCAAGTCGGATTCTTAGCGTTACCCACAACTTTCCTTAGTACCAAGTCTCCCGTTGCTAGAGGTCTTAACTTCACGTTGGTATTATACCCTTGTTTGAGTTTGTGTTGGTAGTATACTAGTTGGACCATTGCACCTTCCCTTCGTTCCTCGACTAGATCTAAGCTTCTTTCTAGCAGTCCGTTGTTGTTGCTCGGATCAAGAGAAGTTGTTCTCAGTGTTGGGAAGCCAGTCTCTAAAGGGATAATGGCTTCGGCTCCATAAGTCATTGAGAGGGGAGTCTCTCTTGTTGATCTACGCGGTTTGGTTCGATACATTTAGAGTACATGTGATAGCTCTTCCACCCATTTTCCTTTCGCGTTATCTAACCTTCTCTTGAGTTCGTTTACTATGGCCTTATTCACGACTTCGGCCTGTCCATTCCCTTAGGGGTAAGCAGGGGTGGAGTATCGATTTGTTATCCCAAGACCATAGCAATATCGCCTAAAGGCTTTGCTATCGAACTGAAGGCCATTATCCTAGATGAGGGTATGAGGGACCCCAAACCGGGTGACGATATTCCTCCAAACAAACTTCTTGACATTTACGTCTCTGATGTTTGCTAGGGGCTCAGCTTCAACCTACTTGGTGAAGTAATCTGTGCCGACAAACAGATATCTCTTGTTCCCTGCTACCTTAGGGAAAAGGCCAACAATGTCCAAGCCCTACTGAGCGAATGGCCACGGGCTTAATATAGGGTTGAGGACTCCTCCTGGTTGGTGTATGTTTGGTGCGAACCTTTGGTACTGATCGCATTTCCTTACATATTCCTGCACTTCGTTTTGCATATTGGGCTATCAATAGCCTTGAGTAATAGCTCTGTGCGATAGGGATCTCCCTCCAGTGTGGCTTCCACAAATCCCCTCATGTAGTTCCTCCAAGAGTAATTCTTTTGCTTTGGGGTGTATACATAGCCGGTATGGTTTGGAAAAGGAGCGTTTATATAATTTTTGATCCTCGGATAGCTAGAATCGAGGAGCCTTTCTCCGTATCTTGTCGACTTCCGATTTCTCTTCAGGTAGGATATCATCCTTCAGAAATAATACTAGGGGGTCCATCCAACTGGGCCCTACCCTGACTTGGTGAATGCGAATCATCTTCTTCTTATGTTCGTGGGTTTATATAAATCCTCTACATGGATGATCTAAGGCAAGTCCTGCGTCGAGGAGGTGGCGAGTGTGGCCAAAGAGTCAGCATAGGTGTTTCCACTCCTAGGGATATGCAATAGACTAAAAGAATTAAAATGTGACTGTAGGTGTTTGACTTAGCTTAGATACTCTTGCATTCTTTCGTCTTTTGCTTCTAATTCCCCATTCACTTGGCCAACAACCAGTCTTGAGTCCGAGAACATGTTTACTATTTTTCCACCAAGTTTTTGAACCATGGACATCCCCTCCAGTAGGGCCTCATATTCGACCTCATTATTCGTGGCAAAAAAGCCCTGTCTCAGTGCTTTTTCGATGGTAATCCTTTCGGGAGAAATCAGAACTAGCCTCACTTCGGAGCCCCTTTGGTTCGCCGTCCCATCAATATATACTTTCCAGCATAGGTCCTTGTAGAGAGATCGTGCCAACTGATTTTTCATCCATGTCTGATGTCTCGGCTACTTCTTCTAGCGAGGGTTCAGCGAATTCAACCACTAAATCCGCGAGGACCTGGCCCTTGATGGAGGTACGAGGCATGTATTTGATGTCGAAAGCCCCCAAAATCGTCCCCTATTTAGCAATTCTCCCCGTATAATCAGCACTCCGAAGAATGGATCTGAGCGGGAGCTGAGTTAGAACAATAACTGTGTGTGCCTGGAAGTAATGAATGAGTTTTTATGTAGCATGGACCACATCTAAGATGGCCTTCTTTAATGGAAAATAACGGACCTCGGCTTCATGCAATAATTTGCTCACGTAATAAACCGGTCGTTGTACGCAACCGTCCATTTGTATTAGCACTAGGCTTACTGCATGTGGAGCCACAGCGATGTAAGCAAACAAGACTTCATCGACCTCGGGACTTGACATGATCGGTAGCCGAGATAGATATTCCTTGAGCCGTTGGAAGGCCAAAGCACACTCTTCGGTCCACTCAAATCTCTTCCACTTATTCATTAAGAGGAAGAAAGGTCTGCAAAATGGTTCAGGGCAGCAATCATTCTGGTAAGATTTTGGACCTCTTTGGGATTCTGAGGCGGTTGTAGGCTATTGACAGCTTTGTTCTGATTGGGACTAACCTCAATTCCCCTGTGAGTCACCATATACCCCAAGAATTTAACTGATCCTACCCTAAATGAACATTTGGAAGCGTTGAGGCACAACTTATGTTTCCTCAGAATTTCAAAGATATCTTTGAGGTCTCCCATGTGTTCGGATGCTATCTTGCTCTTTACCACCATATCATCAACATAGGCTTCAATGTTCTTACCCAACCGCGGCTCGAACATTCTGGTCATCATCTTTTGATAGGAAGATCTTGCATTCTTTAACCCAAAGGGCATTACTTTGTAGTGGTAATTTCCAATGGGGGTGACAAACGCTGTCTTTTCCTGATCTTCTAGGGCTAGTGGTATCTAATAATATCCTTGAAAGGTGCCTAAGAAGCTCATCTGAGGATGGCCCATGGTTGCATCTACCAACTGATCTATCCGAGGCATACGAAAAGGAACTTTTGGGCATGTTTTATTCAAATCCGTGGAATCTACACAGACTCGCCACTTTCTGTTCTTCTTCTTTACCATGACGGGATTGGCCAACCATTCAGGGTAAAAAACTTTCTTGATAGCCCCTGCTCACTTAAGCTTCAACACCTCGTCCCTAACGGCGTCAGCGTGCTCTTTGGACGAGCGCCGAGGTGGTTGTTTTTTGGGAGTAATGGATGGGTTAACATTTAGGTGGTGACAAATGAAGCTCGAATCAACCCCAGGGGCCTCATAAGCGTCCCACGCAAATACGTCCAGATTTTTTCTTAGAAACTCGACCAGCTTTTTCTTCTATTGAAAAGGCAGCTGAGAACCTATTTGAAAGAACCTCTCTGGATCATCCCCAAAAATCACCTTCTCTAAATCTTCACATTTTGCCTCCTCGGCGGGCACATTAGCAGGTGATCTTGGGTTTCTTGATTGCTACAAGCTTTTTTGGGCAGAGGTCAAGGATTTCTTTTCGAGTTGACGTGAGATGGCTGCTACTAAACACTGCCTCACTGTGGATTGACACCCAAGGACTTCCATAACCCGTACCCCAGACAGAAATTTCACCTTCTGGTGCAGAGTGGAGGTGACAACCCTTAACGTATGAAGCCAGGGTCTGGCAACGATGACTGTGTAGGGTGAGTAAGTATCTACTACGATGAAATCTACCTCCACCTCCTTTAGGCCAGTTTGCACAAGTAATCTAATCTGGCCCTTTAGAATGACAGTCTTCCCATCAAAGCTTACCAAAGGGGAGTTGTAAGGCATTAAATCCTCGGGCCTCAGACCCAGCCCCTTGTAAAGGTCGGGGTACATAATCTCAGTACTACTACCATCATCCACCATTACCCTTTTCACTTCGTACCCTCCAATTCTAAGTGACACTGCTAAGGCGTCGTCATGAGGCTGTATGGTTCCGATCTTATCCTTCTCCGAAAAGCTCAACACCGACAGGTCGTCCACCTTAGCCCTATTCTGCTTTGAATTATATTCCTCGGCCGACAGCCGGGCCACAGACATCACCCTAGAAGGGCAGAAACCGGTCCTTCTTGGAGCTGCAAAAATGACATTTATTGTGCCTATAGGGGGTCTTGAGGGTATATCTGCCTGAGGCCCCGGATTTGCTTGGCCCTACGGATCACTGGAATGATGTAGGAGGTGCTTTAATTTTCCTTCTCCGACCAGCTGGTCCAAGTGATTCCACAAGTTCCTGCAGTCCTCTGTGTTGTGCCCCGATTCCTGATGATATTGGCAATATAGATTTCGATTGTGTCTCATGGGGTCTCATACCATCTTAGTTGGCCACTTGAAGAATGACTCGTGCTTGATTTTTTCCAGAACCTGGTGCACTGGTTCTCGGAACACAGCATTAACTGCCTGCACATTGGCAGATCCGAATCGCCCTGCAAAATCTCCCTTTGGTCGATTATTATTGTACCGATCTGACCTGAAATCTCTCCGTTCTTGGGGGATAACCTTAGTCTTTCCCTTCCCCTGCAACTGGTCCTCCTCAACCCTTTTGTACTTATCAATCCGGTCCATGAGTTGGCGTACGTTGGTAATCGGCTTGCCAGTGAGGGACTTCCTTAAACCGTGCTCGGCAGGTAGGCCGACTTTGAAAGTGTTGATAGCTACATCATCGAAGTCCCCGTCTATCTAGTTGAACATCTCCCAGTATCTGTCCGAGTATGCTTTAAGGGTTTCCCCCTCTCCCATGGACAGGGACAATAGGGAACCCAAAGGCCATGGAACTCTGCTACACGTGATAAAACGAGAGCCAAATGCTCGAGTTAATTCTTTGAAGGAATTTATGCAGTCGGCCCTCAGACCATCGAACTATCTCATGGCTACTGGTCCCAAACTAGATGGGAAAACCTTGCATATCAGAGCCTCGTTCCTAGAATGGATAGCCATCCTCTGGTTGAAGTGGCTAACGTGTTCCACAGGGTCCGTTCGACCATTATAAATGGTGAACGTGGGTTGATGAAAATGCGCGTGAAAGGTGATTTGGAGATCTGGTGCAATGCTTTGCTCATGGCGTCATTTCCTAGGCCTTTATGAGAAGAGCTTTTATGTCTACACCGATGATAATACTCCTCTTCGTGGGAGAAAGATTCGCTTGGGGGAGTTTTTGACTTTCGCCTACAATCATCGTCCTTCTCTTTCTCGGAGGAGTTGTCAGAGTGGGAAGGGGTTTGCCTTCGCTGTGCATGGCACAACTTCCTTTTTAGATCGTCGATCTCCAACTGCATGGGCCTTCGAGAGGCATGGCTTCCTACTCGAGAATGGCTTCTGCTTGTGTGCATAGTATGTACGCTACCCTCTCGCTCTCTCCCGCGCTCAAGATTAAGAAAATCATTTTGTTGCTGAGAACCTGCTGACTCTGCCTGGTGTGGACCTGATCCCATCATTGTTGACTGTTGCACCCATTATCACCTAAGCTCTTCCCACAGACAGCGCCAATTGTAGGGCTAGTTTTACCTTGGGTCCAAGATCCGGTTTGGTTCAAGCCCAATAAGCCTAACACAATAAATTTATAGAGAGTGGGTTGAAGAACTAGGCCCTAATGGGTGGGGTATCAATTAAAACAGATTTTCTCAATTGCTTAAGCAGAGTCGTATCAAAATTACATAAGGAAGTTTATCCTCGGCCCAAATCCGAGGAGTTCTATTTAGGAGTAATATCAATAATGATTATAGGAATAATTTGGATTGCTATAGTGCTTCTCTCTCCCTTTCTCTTCCCCTTTTTCATTGAGGGTCTTGCTTGTTATATATCCTCCACTGGACCATCTTGATCCTACACTTGTTGGCCATCTGTGTCATTACTTAAGTACCTATTCCATCAGACATCCTTCCTGGCCTTTTATGAGTTGTGATAGCTGGGATGGTATTATTCAGGGGTCTTCTCCACATAAATACCACTAGAAAAATAGCTACAACGCATTTAATGCGGTTGTAGCAGCTTTTATTTAGATATTTTTGGGTTTCCTTTCCCCTTGTGTGTTTAGAGGGCACATCCTTACAAAAGTAGCCCCCCGGAGGGTCATACTGATTGCTGGGACACATAATTGAACTGTACTTGCCATATTCGAGGAGATATTCCTCCTCGGAGCATCTTTCCATTTATACTTCCACCATTAAATCATGGATCTGAACCACTTCTTATGGTTTGTTTCCCATTCGAATTACTCATTTCCTCGGTCAGGCCCAAAGCCCAATATACAAATTCAGGGTCCAGCCCATACACTATTGATCTTTGATCTTCTTGAAGTTTTGCAAGCATTGAGGATATAAGAAAAAAAATGCAATCTAATTATGGATTTTTCAAAATTCATATCTATTGAAAGAAATATCGAGTGAAGTTGTAGTTTTAGTCTACAACCAAGATAATTTGTTGCTAAACTTTGTTCAAAGTTTAATTATACTGAGCTTAAAAAATTTTAGGGTGGTCACACATTTTTTTAAGGGTAAAAAAATTATAAGAGATTTGGAGTTTAATTTCCACCTAAACTAAGAACTGAATGATATCTTGGACTGATGATAAATAGCTATCATCAATAGTGGACACTATAAGTTGAAACTCACTTAAAAAAAAATGATTTGTGATTTGAAATTTTGAATTATGATATTCTTAAAAGTTCAAATTAAATTAAATTTTTTTTAAGAACTTGAAATTTATTGCCTGCTTGGATTGAGGCGGAGGAAGGAAAGTAGAATAGAGTCGGCTAAAAACCTAAAAATATACTAATTTTGAGCCAATTCCACTTTACTTTACTCTACTCTACTCTCTTTCTCTCTCCCTCAATCCAAATGGACCATTAGTTTGAGATTATTCCTAAGCTATGTAATTTAAAAGCAAGTTATGTTATCATATCTCTGTTCTGAGATCAGTGTTACCGATACTGTACCGTACCGGCCGGTACCGGTGGTATATACTGTACCGGCCAGTGCACCGGTACAGGTACACCCCCTATTTCGTACTGGAAAAAATACCGGCCGTACCGGCAAATTCCGACCGTTTTGGTCGCATACCGGCCGTATCGGGTCAAAACATGAAATGTTTTTTTTTTTGGTAATTGTGGTAGTTTTTTAAGGGCACAATACTTCATTCACTTACCATTACTTCATTCACACATTCATTTATATAAGTTTGCTACTTTTGTTTTAATCAAAATATAAGTTTACTGCCCGAGTGTTTGAAATTTCTCTTTCCATGTTGCAATTAGAATCCATGTTGGTGGAGTCACTTTATGCATAATATTGAATATTGGTGGAGTCACTTAATATATGCTTCAAAATTATTTAAAATATATATGTTAGTAAAGTCACATAATATTGAATATTAGTAGAGTCACTTATTATTGGTGTGTGTATATATATATATATATATATATTAAATATATAAAATAGAGATAAATTCGAAATGGTATACCGGTATTGATCAGTACTCGAAATATATCATATCGATAGTTACACTGATACAACTTCTGATACGATAATGACTTCCTTGCCCGAGATCCTCATTCACAGCGGTAACAAAGAATTTCATGGATAGACTCTACGAGTAGAAGACGAAAAAAGAACGATCTCCATCACCGGTGGTGGAACCCACCCTTTTACAGTGATATATGGTCTTCATTATTTCTCCTACTCGTTAATAAAAAGTTTAGGGTAAATTTCACAAACATACCCTGAGGTTTGAGCTATTGCCAATCAAGTCCATAACATTTAAAAACTCACCATCTAAGTCCAATACCCCAAATGGCTGTAATGCTGTTACTTATTATTTTTTTAGTTTCTCTTTTTTATTTTCTTTGAGTTCTTTCTTCCTCTGATCCTCTCACCTCTCTCTCTCTCTCCGATTTCTACTTTCTTTTTCTTCTCTTCTCTCTCTCTCTATTCCTCTGACCCTCTCGCCTCTTTCCTAGATTTCTATTTTCTCTTTCTTCCTCTAATCATCTCATTTCATAACCTCTGACTATCTCGTCTTTCTCTTCATCTTTCCGGTGGCGTCATGGTGGTGGGTTCGCTGATCTCTCTTCTCTCTTCTTATTTTTAGTAGCGCCGTGGTGGTGGGTTTTGGTTTGGATCATTGGTTCTGGGTTTATTGTGGGGTGGTCGGTGGCGGATTATGAATTTTTGTTGATAACGGTGGTCTTTGGTCCCTTGTTTCTGGGGTTGTGGATGGGTTTATTGGGTCGCGTTTCAGGTCCGATCCAATCGCGTTGACTCCGAGACCGCTGATAGTCGTTATCAGCAGCCCCAGCGCCATTGGCAAGGACGCCTTCATCAACCGCCTGATGGAGCTCCGCCAGAACCTCCACTTCATTGTGACCGCCACAAGCCGCGCCAAGTGGCCCGGCGAGATCGAAGGGAAAGACTACTACTTCTTGACGAAGGAGCAGTTTCTAAGAATGGTGGAGCAGGACGAGCTGCTTGACCACGCGCTAGGTTTGTGGATGGGTTTTACTGATGGGTTTATGGGTATTTTTGATGGTGTTTGTGGGTTTTGCTAATCCCATTGTTTTTTGCTGGGGATCGGTGGTCGTTGGGTTTGTGTGCATTGTTGCGTCGATGGTTAAGATTTTTTTTTTCTTTTGTTTGTTTTACTGAGGAAGTTCATGTTCTTCCATTTGTTTTTTCTCTTCAGAGGAAGGGATGAGAGACTTGGGACGAGAGAGGAGAGATGTAACAGCGTTACAAGCCGTTAGGGGATAAGGACTAAAATGGTGAGTTTTTAAATGTTATGGACTTGATTGGTATTAATCCAAATCTCAGGGTATGTTTGTGAAATTTACCCAAAAGTTTAATTTAAAAAATAATAATAATCATTTTGGTCAAACAATCAAGCATTGAAAAATCAAAAAGAGTTTTTTACCAAAAAAGAAAAATCAAAAAGAGATTTTTCATTTTTGTGAAACACATATTTTTAGCCTCAAAAACGACAACGTCCCACGTCTTATGTTGTATATCCTCGACAAGCTCAGAGCTTCAAAAATTCAAAAGTGGTCCAGACACTGTTTCCACCAATCTCAGCCTATCTATCTTGTTTTCTAGTGTGGAATCAAATTAAAAAAACAAAATAACAAAGCAAAGAAAAAGTAAACGTTACAATTTACAAAACTTTTTTCTTTTTAATTTAAAAAAACTAATATTTAAAAATATACAGACAGACCCAGAAGAGAGAGAGAGAGAGAGAGAGAGAGGTGGCGGCTTATAATTCAAAGTTCTAACCATGTTCTCTGAATCTGAACACTGGTCTTTCTCCGTTGATTTATTCTTGTTAATCTCTCTCTCTTTGATAACACTCTATATAGGCAAATAATAAAAAAAAAAAAAACATATTTTCTTGAAAAGTAAAAAAAACATGGGTTGTATTCCATGCTCTGGAGGATCACAGAGTAGTAGTAATAGTAAAGAGAAGACAAAGACTAAGAAGAAAATAGAGCTGCAGGAGAAGAAGCCATTTGATGGATCCATCAAACCCACTTCAGGTATTTTAAGATATATGTGTCATGTGTGTTTGTATGTGTACTATTAAGCAGAAAATCAATGATGCGTTTGTTAATAGTGCTTTCAATCAGTATAGTCTTATATTGGTTTTTTTTTTTTTTTTTTAGTTTGATAAAGTTTCTTGCTTTCTTTTCTGGGTTTGCGGAGATTTGATCAGGGATTAAATAATTCGATTGTATTTTGCCATTGCCCATTTGGAGTTTTGAAGTTTTCTCCAGAATTTGAAAAGGACCAAGAGAAAAATAATAAATAAAAAAGATTGGGGATTGGATTGCTTGGTTTACTATTCATTATATTTTTTTATTATCAGCAAAGAAAGTTTCTGTGCAAATTTTGAAGTTGATATTGGTTATAAGATTTGTTTTTGTTTTGTTTTTTGTTTTTTTTTCTAATTGCTTTGGTCATTGCTGGTAAGAAACTAAGAATACAAAAGTGATACAAACGGATGTGTGGTAAATCACAAAAATGTAATTTATTTATTTATTATGTTGTTGAAATAGTATCAATCACATTTATGGCCACAATCAGTTTGTGTCTTTTGTAGAATAATTGGAAGTAGCTTTTTCCTATGATACATAAGCATTTAGGAGGCATTTTAAAGTAAAAGGTTCCATAGTTGATAAACTTCATGCAATCATTCCGATCATTGTCTTCTGATTTCCTGAGAATCAAATCCAAAATTTTCTTTTGGCTATTTTCATTTTTTTTTTTTCTCATTGTTTTTCTGTTTTTCTTTCTATGTTTGTGTTTTCAGAGAAATTAAAGACAGCTTCCTCGAGTGTCAAGGAGGCCTCTAAAAGTGGCAGGTCGGATAATATTTCTTCACAAACATTTACATTCCGTGAGTTGGCAGCTGCAACTAAAAATTTTAGAGCAGAGTGTTTTTTGGGTGAGGGTGGTTTTGGTAAAGTATATATATAAGGGTGTTTGGAAAGAACTGATCTGGTAAGTTGAGTTCATTAGACATTATCGCCCTGTTTGGATTTTTTTTTTTTTTTTTTCCATCACTTATCACTTCTCGCTCAATTTTCATCGCATTACTCATCACTTAAAATACTCCAATTTTCTCAAACCCACCCAAACGCACTTATCACTCACTCATCACTCAGTTCTTTTGTTTCAAAAAAAAAAAGAAGTCAAAGAATGCGGCTAATCAGAGGCAACAAAGGCTTTTCAAAAAAAAAAAAAAAGTTGAAGAATGCAGCTAAACAGTAAAAAATGGTAAGTTCAATTACGAAAATGCCATTGAAAACTGAGTTATGGAAACTGAAAACACCTAAAATGTGTTTTCAGTTTCTATAGCTCATCACTCAAAAATTACAGAATTGAGTGATGGAAATAGAGTTATAGAAACAGAGTTATGGTGCTTTCAAACGGACTTCTTACTATGGATCCCACCATTTTTAAGTTATGAGTTATGGAAACAAAATTATGAATTATGAAAAATAAAAATTCAAACAGTCCCAAAGTATGGATCTGGATACCGCTTATTTTGCTGAAAATTGAAAAAAAATAAAAAAAATATTTTTTTTTACTTTTCATTACTTTGCTGCACTGTTCATTAGCCTATTTTGACTGTTCAATGCTAATGAACAGTGCCATAAGTGCTGAGCTGAAAAAAAAAAGAAAAAAAAAAAAAAGAATAGAGGCTGAAACGCAGAAATGCAAGAATCGTGCCGCAATCCAAACAAAGCTAAATGTTCATAACAGAAGAAGATAAAGTAATTATTCCATCATACTCTTATCTGTTTATAGGTGGCTTATTGATTGCTTAACCCACAAGAGGAAAAGAAATCACGTCTATGCTTTTTGATTTTTAAGATTTTCAGAGTTGAATTCTTTATATAGCCTACAAGATATGGGATAATGATGAATTATGAAACTTGCTTCTTATTATTGTGTTTGGTATAGGCTGTAGCTATCAAGCAGCTTGATCGTAATGGGTTACAAGGGAACAGGGAATTCCTTGTTGAAGTCTTGATTTTAAGTCTGCTCCACCACCCTAATCTTGTTAATTTAATCGGCTATTGTGCTGATGGAGATCAAAGGCTTCTGGTTTATGAATATATGCCTCTAGGATCTTTGGAAAACCACTTACTTGGTATATATCTTGTGTTGCAGCCGTACTTTTATTTCTCCTCTTTTCCTTTTCTTTATCTATTTCCTTTTTAAATCTCGCACTTGGTCTCGGTGTCATATGCTTATTCAGCTAGTAAGAAACAACTTGATTGGAATACAAGAATGAAAATTGCTGCTGGGGCTGCAAAGGGATTGGAGTTTTTACATAACAAAGCTTGTCCTCCAGTTATATATAGAGATCTGAAATGTGCTAACATTTTGCTTGGTGAAGGTTATCATCCCAAGCTGTCTGATTTGGCTTGGCCAAACTTGGGCCTGTTGGGGATAACATACATGTATACACAAGGTTCAAGGGCACCTATGGATATTGTTCTCCAGAGTATGCAACTGCAGGTCAACTGTCTCTGAAATCAGATATTTATAGCTTTGGGGTTGTTCTTTTGGAGATCATTACAGGCAGGAAAGCAATTGACAATTCAAAAGCTGCAGGAGAGCAGAATCTGGTTGCATGGGTAAGAGACTGCCACCTTAATTTCATCTTTCATGTACTATGTTGATAGGGGTTTCAGGCCTTTCTTGTCCTTGTTAACGTATTTGTGAGCTAACAACTGGATCTGTTTCATAATGAGATCTCACTATGTTAAGTGAGTAATATACTCCTACTTGACTAGCACTCTGGAATTGATCATGCCTCAATGGCGTAGATTCTATCACATTACGATCAGTACAAGAGGATTGCCTATTTTTAAGTGTTCCAAATATATAGTCACATAAACCTTACGTGCTACAAGCCGTAAAATGTATGAGCCTGGCTATATCAACAGATGGGTTACTGGCATATGCATAATTATTTGCCTTCTTGCAATGCCAAAATATATAAAGTTGAAATTATGCAACCTGAGGTTCTTCTTAATAAGTTAATAGCAACACTGACATGGTAAACAGTTTTTATCTGATTGTGAAAATTCTGATGTTAATAATTAATGAAATTTTACCTTGGTTTAATGACAGGCAAGACCCTTGTTTAAAGATCGTGAGAAATTCTCAAAAATGGCTGATCCCTTGCTCCAAGGTCAGTATCCTTCGAGGGGCTTGTACCAAGCTCTTGCCATTGCTGCAATGTGTGTTCAGGACCAGCCTAATATGCGGCCAGTCATAGCTGAAGTTGTTACAGCTTTGACATACCTTGCTTCACAAAAATATGACCCTGATACAGTCCAAGGCTCTCGCCATTCCCTCTTTTCTCCTCCTAGAACAAAGAGGGACAGTGATAAGAAGCAGAATGGTGGTGGTGGATCTTATAGAGATTGAAACAAAATGTTCACTTAAAGAGTGCTCTGTGGTAGAAGTGAATCTGAAATGGTTCTTTGATAATTATTGGGCTGCTGTCATTCATGTCAACCATGGCTACTGCTTCAGAACTATAGCGGTTTTAAACAGATGACATTTTACATTGTGGTCAGTGATAAAAAGCTCGGACCTTGGTGTTGGTTGTTCAAACATTTCACTCGTGCCTCGTTATCAAATTTTGCAGTGTATAGATAGCAGGTGCATTTCCATACTCGATTATACATTTGTTAAAATATTTTTGTCCGTTTCTTTACTTGATGCGTATGTGAACCTAGGTTGCTTTACGCATAAAGGCATGGCAGTGGGTTACTCCCTTGTTTTTTTTTATATATATCCACATTCTTTTACTTAATCCTGCTATTGTTGTGCATTCAACAAATACAAATGAAAGCTCTGCGAATTGTGAAATAAAACGGTTCAACCATCACACATCACACATCAATAGTGCCATATCTGTTCTCATATCCAACTCAATCTGATTCACAAGTTGTAAAGAGGAACTGCAAGTTTCATCCCAAATAAAGAATGAAAGGAAGTTACACTTACATGAACGCATATTAAGACTCGGATTCTTGAATGAAAATAATTTCCTTGAATTTATTATTATTATTATTATTATTATTTTAAAAAGGTGTAGCCAGACTTATCCCCATACGCATAAGTCATAACTACTTCGTATTCCTCTATTATGATATTATCACAACTTAGCTGTAAGAGATTTGTCACAGATTTGAGATTACAACTAATCTCATTATTTTAAATGCTCATTTCATAGAAAAGCGCATGATTTTTTAATTATAATTTGATAGTCAAAAAAGATGGATTTTTAAACCTTATATGCCTTAATTGAAAACTCCCATGCCTTAATTGAAAACTCCCAAAAGTTTCAAATAAACTAAAAAGCTTTTGACAAAAAATGCATGATCATTACAATTTACAAAGACCATTTTTTTTCTTTTTTCAATTATGGGAAAGAAAGTCACCCACCTTATGAGTAACACTAGAGAAACAAACTATTTTACAAAAAAATTTACAATTTGCTGATATGGTGAGTGATAATTGGTAAATGAAAAGTTGATGTTAATGGTTAACCTAAATGAAAACCAGCAAGAAGTTACTAAAATGTTGTAAAATAATTTGTGTGCGTAGTATTTATTACTCTCCACCTAACATGTTGTATCTCTTACTAAAAGGTAAATGAGATAAGTTACACTCTACTAGGGATGGCTCTAGGAATTTTTTCCAGGGTAGTTATGAAGAAACTTAAATTAACAAAATCTAATAAGAAGATAAATTCATATATTGAAAATAACCAAAAATAAAAGCAAAAAAAAAAAAAAAAAAAAAAACCAAATACTTGAAGTCTTACAATTTTCTTCTACGAATTTATTTATTTATTTTGAAATCATTGCATGATAATCTCATTATCAATGTTGCAAGCCACATCTTTTTTCAAAATTTTAGTTAAATAAAATTTTTCTTGGATTTTTTTTTTTTTGTAAGGGCTCAATATATTGTTAAGACGAACAAAATTTGAGAATAAAGTTTGACTACAAACTTAGTTATAGCTTAAGACTACAACTTTCACTAAACAAATTAACATGGCTACATATTTTGAAAATCTAACCATTGAATTGTAAGTTCTTTATGTTCTTAAAATGATGTCAAATTTCATATCAATTGGATGTTATTTATTTTTTGATCTATAAACTTGTTTTCTGCGTATAATTTTAAACTACAAAAACTCGAAATTTAAACATTTGATTGATGACATAAGCTATTGATCTTTGATCTTCTTGAAGTTTTACAAGTATGGAGGATTTAAGAAAAAAATGTAATCTAATTATGGATTTGTCAAAATTCGTATCCATTAAAAAAAAATATCGAATAAAGTTATAGCCTTAGTCTATAATCAAGTTAATTTGTTGCTAAACTTTGTCCAAAGTTTAATTTTATTAAGCTTAAAAAAATTTAGGATGTTCACCCATTTTTTTAAGGGTAAAAAATTTATAAAATTTTTAAATTTTATATATAATAATGATTTTTTTTCCAGGTTGGCCAAAAGTTTAAATCTAAAACGTTTATTATTACAACTGCCCCCATCACATGCATTCGAATCAGAAAACCTGAGTAGCTGGTGTAAACAGAAAATCACTGGTAATTAAAAACAGAACCTGTCTCAAACATGTGGAAAGAGCATCAGATGATCCAAGAGCTTTTATCACCACATATGAGGGAAAACATAACCATGAAATGCCAGTCAAGAACACAAATCAAGTGGCCTCCGAAACAGATTTACTGCCCCCTAAAAGTAAAGACAAGCGGTGATTAATTGACACCATGGATTGAAAACTTCATCAATCCATCTTTTGATCAGTCAGATAATTTCAGATAGAGTTCAGAGTTCAAGGGCAACAGAAGCCAAACGGCTAAAGCAATCTGCAATGGTAGATCATTTTTCCTGTCACCTGTGAATCTCGTAAGTTCCTGCTGAAGACAGCTTCTTCTTCTTCTTCTTCTTCTTCTTCTTCTTCTTGTTTTTGTCTTCTCCTTTTTGTAGGTAAGTAAAAGTATTAGTCGGTGACATAAGTTGACTCTAAACCTTTTTTTCCTTTGGGATGAGTTACCATTTCACCTCTATCTGACTCAGTTAAGCTTCTTAGTAATTCTTTATCTTTTAATTGTTTCCCACTCCATATAAAAATAAGTAGACTTGTATATCCTGTGATCTGTATATGCACTTCAGTTTCTTTTAATGTTCTTGAATTCTTGTTACAACCTCCATAATTTTTGATACTACAGAAACCATTTGTGCGATTTTGCTGATATAGACCCTATGTGCTTATTACACGTGAACGTGTTTAACCTTGAATTTTCTGAGACATCTGCTAGTTTTCATTATTTGAATGTATATCAGCATATAGTAATTATTAAAATCATCTAGTTTGTATAAAGCTAGACTTATTCCATCTCTCCTTTTGCTATCAAATGTGAGAAAACTAATTTAACTCTTTCTGCTCTGAAAAACAAGCCCAAATCTTTGGTACAGAATCAAAAGATTTTATCAGCATAGCTTATCTGACAATTTCCTTAACTAAAAGGCTGTGCATACGTGCATTTTCTGCATGGATTCATTTGAATGCATGTGATCCTAGGTGAACTGACCTGTAGTGAACAAGTAGAGTATACTAGGGCACTTGAGAGAACTGTCAAAGGAACTATCTTGTAAACAATTAAACACGTTCGTGAAACATTAAACTTGTTAGAATCTAGAAAGAGTAATCATAATGAAATAGACGCAATAAAGTTTCAAAGCCTGTACCTATTGAAAAAAAAATATCCAAGGAAATTGTGCCTCTCTCCTGTTTTCTCATCACAACCTTATCTTGTATAACCTGGTACTTTCAAGATTCTATTATATTAAGAATGGTTCAGTGATTTTCACGCAAAGATGCACCATTAGTAACAATGTTTTTTGGGGTGGAAAAAAATAATATAGAAAAGTGAGATTATTGCCAGGGACGGATCCAGAGATTTGAGTTAAGGGAGGTGGCTTTACTGTTGACTGTGTGCAGCAGTTTCAACTCTTGACTTTATTACTACTTAGTTGCTGAGATTTTTTTTTTTTTTTTTTGTATGTGTGTATGTCGATAAGAACAAAATTATTTTTGTTTAGAATTTTTTAAATGACAAGGTTGTTTATTTTAAATAAAATTGGTTAATTGAGTTTAATTTTTTTTTTAAGTTTTATTATTGGTAATTTTTGTTGTTGAGCTATATTTTTGGAATTTGTATATTTTGTTTTAGATTTTAGATATATAAATTTTTTTATAGTCACTAAAATGAGGAAAATACTAGCACTAGAAACTTTATTATAAATGATTGATGTAATAAGTTATTACTTGTAAGTAAAAAAATTATGTGAGTTGTGGGTCTTTGTGCGAACCAATAAGAATTTGCTACCAAAATAGTTTATAAAAATGTTGTAAAAAGTTTGTGAGTATAAGTTAACATTACTCTTAAAAGAATTAATGATATTATTTAAGGGAAAAAAATATAATTTTATAGAATAAAATTGTTAAAATTAGTACACATATATAATAATAATAATAATAATAATAATAATAATAATAATAATAATATTTAAAAAAAAAATTTAGTGGGGGCAATATCCAAAGTTAGCTACGTCCCTGATTATTTCACACTGGAATGATTTCCACGCTGCGTGGTCTTTACGCCCATGTATATAGTGTATCATTACATGTAATCACGTATAAATAAAGTTAGATAGTCTCACACAAAAATCAAATCTTCAAACTTAAATTATGGTCCGGCTGGGTTTTATATGAAGGAAATATATTTATAAAAAACTGGAAAAAGTAGTAGAACCGCCCACACGGTTTGACAAATGTGTTGTTTATAATGATTGACATTTTGCTAAAATTTGAAAATGGGGAACATGAACCCCATTTGTCATGAATCATGATATCAGGGATATAGAAATTTTTGAATGAAACAGGTGGAGGAACCATCTTGGCGGGTCCAATTAGAGCTAGCCGTTTTGCCACCAAACTTTCACCTCTAAATATCAATTAATGGAAACTATAATCTAATTAATGGTAACTATATTCTAATTGCTTGCAAAACACCTCTATACTGTACTACAGTCTGAGTCTCTTATATCTATATAATTTTGCTTCTTCTTCTTCTTCTTCTATCTGCCTCTTGATTGTATCATGGTTATTAGTATAATAATGTGTTCTATCCCCATAGGCATAAGTCATAACTACTTCGTATTCCTCTATTATGATATTAACACCACTTAGCTGTAAGAGATTTTGTCACGGATTTGAGATTAAAGCTAATCTCATTATTTTAAATGCTCATTTCATAGAAAAGCGCATGATTTTTTTAATTATAATTTGATAGTCAAAAAAGATAGATTTTTAAACCTTATATGCCTTAATTGAAAACTCCCATGCCTTAATTGAAAACTCCCAAAAGTTTCAAATAAACTAAAAAGCTTTTGACAAAAAATGCATAATCATTACAATTTACAAAGACCATTTTTTTTTCTTTTTCCAATTAATGTGAAAGAAAGTCATCCACCTTATTAGTAAGGTTAGAGATACAAACTATTTTACAAAAAAATTTACAAATCGTTGATATGGTGAGTAATTATTAGTAAATGAAAAAGTGATGTTAATGGTTGGCTTAAATGAAAACCATTAAGAAGTTGGCCACAATATCAGTTTGTAAAAATGTTGTAAAATAATTTGTGTGTATAATATTTATTACTCTCCACCTCTCCACCTAACTGTCGTATCTCTTTTTTTTTTTTTTTTTTTTTTTTTTTTGAGAAACAAACACACACACACACACACACACACAGGGGAGAGGGAAAGGGGTTCTAACACAAAGGCACACCACAACTCCACTCAAAAGTCATGTTAACTTTTAAGAGAGGGTGGAGCAAATTATACTACACACAATACACTCTTTTAAGCAATGTGAGACAATTACCCATTCTTTTTTTTTTTTTGAGAAACAAACACACACACACACACACACACACACACACACACAGGGGAGAGGGAAAGGAGTTCTAACACAAAGGCACACTACAACTCCACTCAAAAGCCATGGTAACTTTTAAGGGAGGGTGGAGCAAGTTATACTACACACAACACACTCTCTTAAGTAATGTGG
Organism: Lithocarpus polystachyus; assembly: GCA_033629205.1. NCBI lineage: Eukaryota > Viridiplantae > Streptophyta > Magnoliopsida > Fagales > Fagaceae > Lithocarpus > Lithocarpus polystachyus. The sequence goes on from CM066168.1 coordinate 54,957,910, forward strand.
GACAATTACCTATTCTTTTTTTTAAGAAACAAACAAACAAACACACACACAGGGGAGAGGGAAAGAAGTTCTAACACAAAGGCACACCACAACTCCACTCAAAAGTTATAGTAACTTTTAAGGGAGGGTGGGGCAGGTTACACTACACACAACACACTTTCTTAAGCAATGTGGAGCAATTACCCATTCTTTTTTTTTTTGAGAAACAAACACACACACACACACACACACACACACACACACACACACACACACACACACACACACACACACACAGGGGGGAGAGGGAAAGGAGAAACATGTTGTATCTCTTACTAAAAGATAAATGAGATAAGTTACATTCTACTAGGAGTGGCTCCAAGAATTTTTTCCTGAGTAGTTAGGAAGAAACTTAAATTAAACAAAATCAAATAAAAAAAAATTCATATATTGACAATAACCAAAAATAAAAGCAAAAAAAAAAAAAAAAAAAAAACTCAAATACATGAAGTCTTACAATTTTTTTCTACGAATTTTTTATTTATTTTGAAATCATTGCATGATAATCTCATTATCAATGCTGCAAGCTACATCTTTTTCAAAATTTTAGTTAAATAAAATTTTTCTTTGATTTTTCTTTTTGTTTGTAATGGCTCAATATATTGTTAAGAGGAACAAAGTTTGAGGACAAAATTTGATTACAAACTTAGTTGTAGCTTAAGACTACAACTTTCACTAAACAAATTAACATGGCTACATATTTTGAAAATCTAATTATTGAATTGTAAGTTCTTTATATTCTTAAAATGCATGTCAAATTTATATCAATCGGATGTTATTTACTATTTGATTCATAAACTTTTTTTTTTTTTTTTGCGTATAATTTTAGACTACAAAAACTCAAAATTTAAATATTTAATTGATAACATAAGCTATTGATCTTTGATCTTCTTAAAGTTTTGCAAGCATGGAGGATATTAGAAAAACAATGTAATCTAATTTTGGATTTGTCAAAATTCGTATCCATTAAAAAAACTATCGAGTGGAGTTGTAGCCTTAGTTTACAACCAAGTTAATTTGTTGCTAAACAAGTTTAATTATATTGAGCTTAAAAAAATTTAGGGTGGTCACACGTTTTTTAAGGGTAAAAAAATTATAAAATTTTTAAATTTTATATATAATAAAGATTTTTTTTCCAGGTCAGGGTGGTCCTGTGACCACCCTGGCTCTAACCTGGAGCCGCCAGTGCATTCTACATACTCTAAATTTGAGACCAAATAAGTAAAATAAGGTATATGGGGTCATAGGCCCAAATCATGTAATTGGGTCTTGGTTTTGGCCAAGAGCGTGGGGCTTTAGCCGAGATCGTGAGTAGTCCGAGTCCGAGGAAGAATATCTCCTTAGATAAACTAAACACAAATAAGGTATGGATCCTAGTGATCAAAGTGACTTTCCAAGAAGCTCTAATAATAGGGACGTGTGCCACAAATGTACAAGAAGGATAGGAACTTAAAAATATCTAAGGGAAAGATGCTACCACCGCATTGAATGCTCTGCAGCTAATTTTCTGGCCGCATTTATGTGGACAAGACCTCTGAACAGTGCTATCTCGGGTACCGCAACTCACAAAACAGCCGAGAGGGTGTCTGATGGGACAGACATTCAGGAATAGGCTTGGATGATCAACAAGTGGGAGGCCAAGATCGTTTAAATGAGATATATAATAGAAGAAACCCACCATGGAGAGGGGGGGGGGGAGAATGAACAGAAAAAGCACTATAGCAATCTCAACAACTCCTGTAACAATTGTCATCTAAAATATATTAGAACAGAGCTCCTCGGATCGTGCTGAGGACCCATTCTCTTGTATAAACCTAGTTCATTTCTATTTGATTGTCCTAGAAACTCATTATAACTGTTATCTCATTCACTTTAAGCCTAGTTCTTCTACTCACTCTCTACAAATTCATTATTTTGGGCCGAGGATTAAATCTAGTCTTTACAATTGGCGCCGTCTGTAGGAAGAGCTTGTGTGATAGTGAGTGCAATGGTTAGTTATGGTAGGTTTAGGCCCCCATTAGCAAGAGTCCCAAGGTAAAGCCATTATGGTGGCCAGTTTACTATGTGAGCAAGTCACTACATGAGGTCGAGGTCTATACTTCGAAGTGTTGATTACACGGGGAGGATAGTTAAATGAGGCATAGTTCTGGGGGTTTTTGACATCAAGTGCATGCCTCGTACCTTTGACAAAGGACAGGTCCTCGCGAATCTGGTGGCCGAATTCGCTAAACCTCCACTAGAGAAAGTGGCAGCAACACAGAGCATGGATGGAAAATCGGTTGACACAATCTCCCTACAAGAACCTTTATTCTAGAAGGTATATGTTGATGGTGTGGCAAATCAAAGGGGCTCCGCAGCGGGGTTAGTTCTAGAAGGTATATATTGATATCTTCTAATCTTTGTCTTGCTAAGTGTTAAACAGAGCCTTAGCTACATCGAGTCCCTCAGACCTCCTACTAGGCAGAGCCTTAGCTACGTTAGGTCCCTCGGACCTCCTGCTAAGAAGAGTCTTAGCTACAATGGGTCATTCAGACCTCCTGCTAAGTGTTAAATAGAGCCTTAGCTACGTCGGGTCCCTCAGACCTCCTGCTAGGAAGAGCCTTAGCTACGTCGGGTCTCACGGACCTCCTACTAAGAAGAGCCTTAACTACATCGGGTCCTTCAGACCTCCTGCTAAGAAGAGCCTTAGCTACGTCAAGTCCCTCAGACTTCCTGCTAAGTGTTAAACAGAGCCTTAACTACGTCAAGTCCCTCAAACCTCTTGCTAGGCAGAGCCTTAGCTGCGTCGAGTCCCTCGGACCTTCTACTAAGAAGAGCCTTAGCTACATCGGGTTCTTCAGACCTCCTGCTAAGTGTTAAACAGAGCCTTAGCTATGTCGGGTCCCTCATACCTTCTGCTAGACAGAGCCTTAGCTACATCGGGTCCTTCGGACCTCCTGTTAAGAAGAGCCTTAGCTACGTTGGGTCCCTCAAACCTCCTGCTAAGTGTTAAACATAGCCTTAGCTACGTTGGGTCCCTCAAACCTCCTGCTAAGCAGAGCTTTAGCTACGTCGGGTCCCTCGGATCTCCTGCTAAGAAGAGCCTTAGCTATATCTGGTCCCTCGAACCTTCTGCTAAGTGTTAAACAGAGCCTTAGCTACATCGAGTCCCTCGGACCTTTTACTAGGTAGAGCCTTAGCTACGTTGGGTCCCTCAGACCTCTGGCTAAGTGTTAAACAGAGCCTTAACCACGTTGGGTCCCTCGGACCTCCTTCTAGGCAGAGTCTTAGCTATGTCGGGTTCCTCGGACCTCTTGCTAAGAAGAGCCTTAGCTATGTCGGGTCCCTCAGACCTCCTGCTAAGCAAAGCTTTCGCTTCGTCGGGTCTCTCGAACCTCCTGCTAAAAAGAGCCTTAGCTACATTGGGTCCTTCAAACCTCCTACTAAGTGTTAAACAGAACCTTAGTTATGTATAGATCCTTGGACCACATACTTTGGGGAAAGTAACGTTCCATGATATCTATTTGTTTCTCACTAAGTGTCAAGACAAACTTAAGATTATAACTCACTCCTCAGATTGGTAGCTCTGAAAGGAGTAATTTACCGTACAAATATGGAGCGTGTAAAACGGCACTCCCACGGGTGTAAGTCAAAGGATTAAGTAGAATTAATTCTTAAGAATTCAAAACCAAACTTTTCTCCTCGGGTGAGAGGAGAAAACCAGAGTTTTGAGGGGCTATTGTGGGGTCATAGGCCCAAATCATGCAATTGGGTCTTGGGCTTTGGCCAAGAGCGTGGGGCTTTAGTCGAGATTGTGAGTAGTTCGAGTCCGAGGAAGAATATCTCCTCAGATAAGTTAAATACATATCAGGTATGGATCCTAGTGATCAAAGTGACCTTCCAGGAAGCTCTAGTAATAGGGACGTGTGCCACAAACGCACAAGAAGGATAGGAGCGTAAAAATATCTAAGGGAAAGCTGCTACCACCGCATTGAATACCCTGTAGCTAATTTTCTGGCCGCATTTATGTGGACAAGACCTCTGAACAGTGCTATCTCAGGTACCGCAACTCATAAAACGCTAGAGAGGGTGTCTGATGGGACAAACATTCAGGAATAGGCTTAGATGATCAACAAATGGGAGGCCAAGATCGTTTAAGGGAGATATATAATAGAAGAAACCCACCATGGAGAGGGGGAAGGGGGAGAATGAACAGAGAAAGTACTATAGCAATCTCAACAACTTCTGTAACCATTGTCATCCAATATATATTAGAACAGAGTTCCTTGGATCGTGCTGAGGACCCATTCTCTTGTATAAACCTGGTTCATTTCTATTTGATTGTCTTGGAAACTGATTATAACTGTTATCTCATTCACTTTAAGCCTAGTTCTTCTACCTACTTTGTACAAATTCATTGTTTTGGGCCGATGATCAAATCCAGTCTTTACACAAGGTACATTATATTTTTTAAAGGAGATTTTAAATTAAACTCTATATTTTTATAAAATGTTTTAATTCAAACCAAAAATTTAGTATGTTTGAAATAACCATTAATGCAAAATATTTAAATAAAATGCCATTTTATAACATAAATTGAAGTAATGCTCATATATAATATAGGTGTAAATCCTATGAAGAAAAAAAAAAAAAGAAGCATGCGTGTACCATAGTGCGAACGAAGCATAAAATAGAATACTCAAATGGGAAATTTTATTTTTAGCAATTCCAATGTTTTCCTGTTACAATCAATTGATTAGTGGTTGTGGTTTTCGGTTAGTTCAACAGATAAAACCTCTGATAGTTGAATAAGAGATCTGGAGTTCAATTTCCACCTAAACCAAGAACTGAATGGTATCTTGAACTGATAATAAACAGTTATCATTAATAGCAGACACCATAAGTTGAAACTCTCTTTAAAAAAATGATTTGTGATTTGAAATTTTGAATTATGATATTCTTAAAAGTTCAAATTAAATTTAAATTTTTTTAAGAACTTGCAATTTATTGCCTATTTGGGTTGAGAGGGGAGAAAGGAGAGTAATGTAGAGTTGGCTAAGAGCTTAAAAATATGCTAATTTTGAGTCGATTTCACTTTATTCTACTTTACTCTCTCTCTCTTTTTCTCAATCCAAATGGATGATTAGTTTGAAATTATTCCTAAGCTATGCAATTTAAAAGCAGGTTATGTTATCACATCTCTGTCCCAAGATCCTCTTATTTGGCCAAATCAACGCGGTGACGAAGATTTCAATTCCATGGATAGACTCTTTGAGTAGAAGACGAAAATAGAACAGTCTCCATCACCGGTGGTGGAACCCACCCTTTTACAGTGATAAGCCATCACATATGGTCTTCATTATTTCTCCTCCTTGTTAATAAAAAGTTTAATTTTTTTTAAAATAATAATCATATTGGTCAAACAATCAAGCATTGAAAAATCAAAAAGAGATTTTTCATTTTTGTGACACACACATATTTTTAGCTTCAAAACGACAGCGTCGCACGTCTTATGTTGTAGATCCTCGACAAGCTCGGAGCTTCAAAAATTCAAAAGTGGTCCAGACATTGTTTCCACCAATCTCAGCCAATCTAGTTTTGTTTTCTAGTGTGGAATCAAATTAAAAAACAAAATAACAAAGCAAAGAAAAAGTAAACGTTACAATTTACAAAACTTTTTTCTTTTTAATTTAAAAAAACTAATATTTAAAAATATACAGACAGACCCAGAAGAGAGAGCGAGAGAGAGAGAGAGAGAGACAGAGAGAGGTGGCTGCTTATACTTTAAAGTTCTAACCTTGTTCCCTGTATGTGGACACTGGTCTTTCTCCGTTGATTGATTCTTGTTAATCTCTCTCTCTTTGATAACACTCTATAGGCAAATAAATATATATATATATATATATATATATACATATTTTCTTGAAAAGTAAAAAACATGGGTTGGATTCCATGCTCTGGAGGATCACAGAGTAGTAGTGGAAGTAAAGAGAAGACAAAGACTAAGAAGAAAATAAAGCTGCAGGAGAAGAAGCCATTTGATCGATCCATCAAACCCACTTCAGGTATTTTAAGATATATGTGTCATGTGTGTTTGTATGTGTACTATTAAGCAGAAAATCAATGATGCGTTTGTTAATAGTGCTTTCAGTCAGTATAGTCTTATATTGGTTTGGTTTTCTTTTCTTTTCTTTTTTTTTTTTTTTAAATATTTTTTATATTTTTTTAATCAGTTTGATAAAGTTTCTTGCTTTGTTTTCTGGGTTTGGAGAGATTTGATCAGGGATTAAATAATTCGATTGTATTTTGCCATTGCCCATTTGGAGTTTTGAAGTTTTCTCCAGGATTTGAAAAGGACCAAGAGAAAAATAATAAATAAAAAAGATTGGGGATTGGATTGCTTGGTTTACTATTCATTATATTTTTTTATTATCAGCAAAGAAAGTTTCTGTGCAAATTTTGAAGTTGATATTGGTTATAAGATTTGTTTTTGTTTTGTTTTTTGTTTTTTTTTTTTTTCTAATTGCTTTGGTCATTGCTGGTAAGAAACTAAGAATACAAAAGTGATACAAACGGATGTGTGGTAAATCACAAAAATGTAATTTATTTATTTATTATGTTGTTGAAATAGTATCAATCACATTTATGGCCACAATCAGTTTGTGTCTTTTGTAGAATAATTGGAAATAGCTTTTTTCTATGATACATAAGCATTTAGGAGGCATTTTAAAGTAAAAGGTTCCATAGTTGATAAACTTCATGCAATCATTCCGATCATTGTCTTCTGATTTCCTGAGAATCAAATCCAAAATTTTCTTTTGGCTATTTTCATTTTTTTTTTCCTCATTGTTTTCTGTTTTTCTTTCTATGTTTGTGTTTTCAGAGAAATTAAAGACGGCTTCCTCGAGTGTCAAGGAGGCCTCTAAAAGTGGTGGGTCGGATAATATTTCAGCACAAACATTTACATTCCGTGAGTTGGCAGCTGCAACTAAAAATTTTAGAGCAGAATGTTTTTTGGGTGAGGGTGGTTTTGGTAAAGTATATAAAGGGTGTTTGGAAAGTACTGATCAGGTTAGTTGAGTTCATTAGACATTAATGTTCATAACAGAAGAAGATAAAGTAATTATTTCATCATACTCTTAACTGTTTATAGGTGGCTTATTGATTGCTTAACCCACAAGAGGAAAAGAAATCACGTTTATGCTTTTTGATTTTTAAGATTTTCAGAGTTGAATTCTTTATATAGCCTACAAGATATGGGATGATGAATTATGAAACTTGCTTCTTATTTTTGTGTTTGGTATAGGCTGTAGCTATCAAGCAGCTTGATCGTAATGGGTTACAAGGGAACAGGGAATTCCTTGTTGAAGTCTTGATGTTAAGTCTGCTCCACCACCCTAATCTTGTTAATTTAATTGGCTATTGTGCTGATGGAGATCAAAGGCTTCTGGTTTATGAATATATGCCTCTAGGATCTTTGGAAGACCACTTACTTGGTATATATCTTGTGTTGCAGCCGTGCTTTTATTTCTCCTCTTTTTCCTTTCTTTATCTATTTCCTTTTTAAATCCCTCACTTGGTCTCGGTGTCATATGCTTATTTTGCAGAGCTTTCAGCTGGTAAGAAACACCTTGATTGGAATACAAGAATGAAAATTGCTGCTGGGGCTGCAAAGGGGTTGGAGTATTTACATAACAAAGCTAGTCCTCCAGTTATATATAGAGATCTGAAATGTGCTAACATTTTGCTTGGTGAAGGTTATCATCCCAAGCTATCTGATTTTGGCTTGGCCAAACTCGGGCCTGTTGGGGATAACACACATGTATCCACAAGGGTCATGGGCACCTATGGATATTGTGCTCCAGAGTATGCAATGACAGGTCAACTGACTCTGAAATCAGATATTTATAGCTTTGGGGTTGTTCTTTTGGAGATCATTACAGGCAGGAAAGCAATTGACAATTCAAAAGCAGCAGGAGAGCAGAATCTGGTTGCATGGGTAAGAGACTGCCACCTTAATTTCATCTTTCACGTACTGATGTTGATAGGGGTTTCAGGCCTTTCTTGTCCATGTTAATTATTTGTGAGCTAACAACTGGATCTGTTACATAATGAGATCTCACTATGTTAAGTTAGTAATATACTCCTCTTGACTAGCACTCTGGAATTGATCATATCTCAATGGTGTAGATTCTATCACATTACAATCAGTACAAGAGGATTGCCTATTTTTAAGTGTTCCAAATATATAGTCACATAAACCTTACGTGCTACAAGCCTTAAAATGTATGAGCCTGGCTATATCAACAGATGAGTTACTGGCATATGCGTAATTATTTGTTCCTTGCAATGCCAAAATATATAAAGTTGAAATTATGCAACCTGAGGTTCTTCTCAACAAGTTAATAGCAACACTGACATGGTAAACAGTTTTATCTGATTGCAAAAATTCCGATGTCAATAATTAATGAAACTTCACCTTGGTTTAATGACAGGCAAGACCCTTGTTTAAAGATCGTGAGAAATTCTCAAAAATGGCTGATCCCTTGCTCCAAGGTCAGTATCCTTCGAGGGGCTTGTACCAAGCTCTTGCCATTGCTGCAATGTGTGTTCAGGACCAGCCCAATATGCGGCCAGTCATAGCTGATGTTGTTACAGCTTTGACATACCTTGCTTCACAAAAATATGACCCTGATCCAGTCCAAGGCTCTCGCCATTCCCTCTTTTCTCCTCCTATAACAAAGAGGGACAGTGATATGAAGCAGAATGGTGGTGGCGGATCTCATAGAGATCGAAATAAAATGTTCATTTAAAGAGTGCTCTGTGGTAGAAGTGAATCTGAAATGGTTCTTTGATACTTATTGGGCTACTGTCATTCATGCCAACCATGGCTACTGCTTCAGAACTATAGTGGTTTTATACAGATGACATTTTACATTGTGGTCAGTGATAAAAAGCTCAGACCTTGGTGTTGGTTGTTCATACATTTCACTCGTGCCTCGTTATCAAATTTTGCAGTGTATAGATAACAGGTGCATTTCCATACTCGATTATACATTTGTTAAAAGATTTTTGTACGTTTCTTTACTTGATGCGTATGTGAACCTAGGTTTCTTTACGCATAAAAGCTTGGCTTTGGGTTACTCCCATGTTTTTTTTTTATATATCCACATTCTTTTACTTAATCCTGCTATTGTTGTGCATTCTACAAATACAAATGAAAGCTCTGTGATTTCTGAAATAAAACGGTTCAATCATCACGCATCACACATCACACATCAATCGTGCCATATCTGTTCTCATATCCAACTCAATCTGATTCACAAGTTGTAATTGAAGAGAATCTGCAAGATTCATCCCTAATAAAGAATGAAAGGAAGTTACACTTACATGAACGCATGTCGAGACTCGGATTCTTGAATGAAAATAATTTCCTTGAAATTATTATTATTATTATTTTAAAAAAGTGTAGCTCAATAGTTGTTAGAGCGACCTATGTACTTATGTCTGGAAATTCTTGGGTTGGTGCAGAGTGATGGTCTTGGACTCATATAAATGAATAAACAGCTGTAAATTTATACTACTGTTTTCTAAGTTTTTTACCCCGTGTTCCTAGACTTATTAGAATCTGTTCTTTTTGTTGTGGGAGATATTAGACCAAGCTGTGGCCCCTTCTTTCAGCAATAGCTGCCATTGTCATCGTTTTTGCATGCATGTTTGAAAAACAATTTAGCAATTTACATTTTTAACACCTAGGCTTTTTGTAAAGGGATCAAATGGACAAAATTTTCTAAAGTTGCTTCAATCATGTGAATCCAAATAAACATCCATGTCTACTTCTATTAACATTACTGTGTTAAACTGTTAATGATCAAGTAAATTGTTTAAATAATTTTGTAAACCATATGTTTAAAATATACGTGAATGATTATTTGATTGGCCATACAAAATTTTTATTTTTTATAAGCGTCAAATACTTAAGGAGAAGAATTGCGATACAAAGAGTTGAAGCTTATAACTCGGTTAAGCAGAAAGTTTTGTCCTTGGGTTTTCTAAATGCTAAAAGTGGAAGGACTTCACTCGCAGCTTACAACTAAATCTTTTTAGCGAGTTCTATTACATCAAATTATATGAAGGAGGAAAATGCTAAAATTATTACTAATTTTCTAAAAAAAGGCTTATAAATTGGCTAGGTAATGAATGTAATGGTGTCTCATGAACAACATAATAAAAAAGTAAATAAACTAAATTTTTTAATTACTTTTTTATTTTGTGTTTAAAAATATAACGGCAATTTTTAAGTTTAACGTAGTAAAATTTGTAAAATTTATAACATTTTTTATTGGCATTTGTTTAATACTATTTTGTTACGTCCGTTTGGATACCGCTGAAACTGGAAATTGAAAAACACTATAGCAAAATAATTTTTAAATGTGTAAATAGTGTAGTGAGACTCATTTTTAATGAAAAAGTTGCTGAAAAGTGGTATTTGTGGGTCCGTGAACAGTGAAAAAAAAGTTGAAAAAGTCAAAAGTTGCAGCTACTGTGGCTGAAATGCGCACATCAGGGGAAAAAAAAAAAACGCAAACGTGAACGCACAGACGTGCTATCCAAACGTACACTAATATTTAAAGAAACATAGACTAATACAATTTTGTAAAAACTACACATTGGAGTTTCTTAAACACCCAGATTCTCTTAAGAGTGTTATAACTCAGTGGCATTGCTTATTATCCTTTATAGAAGAATTATGATTTAAATAATTAAATCCCTCATCCCATTGTTATAACTATCTAATTATCAAAAATTAAAAACTTAGAAGGTTCTAATCCAAAACTCAAAATCTATATCGATACCAACTATTGTTTAGGGAATAGAAGCCTCTGCCTTTTGGTGGCATTTTTCTGTACTTCCCAAAATAACCTTATTATTTAATAAAAATGTTATTAATCTTTAAAAAAAAAATTCAATAGTTATAATGGGAGAGGGAGTTTGGAATTTTAGACATCTACATTAAAATAATGACAAAAAGTTATTTAACAACAAGACTAACTAATGACACAAAAGAAAATTAATGATTAATTAAAAGGCTTAATTGCACAAATTTATCCTAAACTATGGACCAAGGATACTTTCTGTCAATATTCTCAATTCTATTCAAGTGTCTATTTCAACTTGCCCATTAAAACAAAAACATCAAACTTAAGTACGATATCCTAAGTCCTTTATATTTTCTAAGAACAACTAAATTCAAAATAATCAAGTATTTGAATTTAATTGGAAAATCCAATTTACTCGCAACTAAAATTTATCCCAAATAGAACATTTTGATACATGTAATTCTCAAGTTTATAGAATTGACACCAATGCTTACACTTTACCTTCTAAATTATAATAACTGGAATACTTGATTACCACCCAAATTTGGAAAAAAAGAAAAAAAAAGCAATTTACACGGTTAATTTTGAAACATTCATGTGCAGCGCACGTGACATAGAAACTTAAAAAGACTAAACCGCCCTATACACATTATTGACGAAAAAGACTAAACCGACCTATCATTTTTTTTATTATATATTTTTGACTCGGAAAACCATTATTAGTTTGCCCCAAAATTGAAATCCCTAAAACCACCACACCGCACCACCAGACAAAGGGAAGGTCACGAAAAAACTCTCTCGATATAATAATAATCTGATCGTTACCGAAACTCCACTCTGCTCCGAATATCCTCGGCCGTTTACATCAATCGGTAACTCTTCTTTCTCTCGTCTCATTTCTCAGCTTATGTAGTTATGTTATGTTTTTTGATTCGAATAAGGTCTATTAATTTAACCCTGTTTCTGTTTCTTTAAAAAAAAAAAAAATTTGTAGTATGGGTATGGATTTTGGTGATTTTTGAGGGTTTGGGTGAGGTTATTACATATAAATGGGTATTAGGGTTAGGGTTAGGGTTAAGGTTCTGTTTTTAGGATCTATAATCGACGTTTTCATCAATTAAAGCTTTTTTTTTCTCGATAAATTGATTTAAATTTGTGTTTCTGTATGTGATTGTGTTCTTGAGCTTATGCTGTTTGATCTATTAATTTAACCTGGTTGTCCCTAAGTAGTTAGATAAGAAAGAAATTATTGGTATTTGTAGATATGCACTAATTGTGATTTGTTTTTTGGGTTTTATTATTTGCAGGTCTGTAGTGGGGGGTTTTTGGTGATTTTTATTTTTAATCATGGCTTCGTTGAAGGATGTTCTTCCGCCAGCCAAAGCGACCACGACTTTGTATTATGATCATTCGAATGATCCGTGGTTCAAGCAGAGGTTTAACTTCTCTGAGACGGAGAAGTCTAGTGTTATTAAGCAGAATCCTGTTCCTCCTTATTTGAAGCGAGCGGGTTTTGTTCCCCGAAAGGTTGAGGATTTCGGGGATGGGGGTGCATTTCCGGAGATCCATATCGCACAGTACCCGCTTGACATGGGTAGGGACAGATCATCGAAGCCTGGATCGAAGATTCTTCCTGTTACTGTTGATGCCCATGGCAATGTTGCCTATGATGCAATTGTGAGGCAGAATGAGAATGCCCGCAAGATTGTTTACTCAGATCATAAAGATCTTATTCCAAAGGTTTTGAAAAACGACAGTGAAGAGAACGATGATGATGATGATGATGAGCTGCAGAAAGAGATTGAGGAGACAACCCAAGAGACAAAAGCTGCCCTTGAAAAGATTGTGAATGTGAGGTTGAGTGCGGCACAACCAAAAAATGTGCCAAAACAGAATTCTGACTCAAAGTTTATAAAGTATAAGCCGTCACAGCAATCAGTTGCATTCAACTCGGGCGCTAAAGAGAGAATAATCAGGATGATGGAGATGCCCGTGGATCCGCTTGAGCCACCTAAGTTCAAGCATAAGCGTGTTCCAAAGGCATCTGGGTCCCCACCTGTGCCAGTGATGCATTCTCCTCCTAGGCCCGTGACCGTGAAGGACCAACAGGATTGGAAAATCCCACCTTGCATTTCCAATTGGAAGAACCCAAAAGGTTATACAATTCCTCTTGATAAACGTCTTGCAGCTGATGGTAGGGGCCTTCAAGATGTCCAGATCAATGATAATTTTGCAAAGCTTTCAGAAGCATTGTATGTTGCAGAGCAGAAGGCTCGAGAAGCTGTAGCAATGAGATCAAAGGTTCAAAAGGAGATGATGATGAAGGAGAAGGAACGGAAAGAACAGGAGCTGAGGGCACTAGCTCAAAGGGCACGTTCTGAGAGAACGGGTGTGGCACCCCCTGCTGCTGTTCCAATCCCCACTGAGAAGAATGCCATGGATAGCTCTGATATGAGAGTCGATTATGAGCATGCAAGGGAAAAAGAGAAGGATATGCCTAGGGAGTCAAGGGAGGAAAGGGAAGAACGCATGCGGCGTGAAAAAATTCGAGAGGAGCGACGTCGAGAAAGGGAGAGGGAGAGAAGGTTGGAAGCCAAGGATGCTGCTATGGGGAAGAAGAGCAAGATCACAAGAGATAGAGATCGTGATATTAGTGAGAAGGTTGCTCTTGGCATGGCTTCAGCTGGAGCAGGAAGAGGAGGAGAGGTTATGTATGACCAAAGACTTTTCAACCAGGAGAAAGGAATGGACTCAGGATTTGCAACTGATGACCAGTACAATGTGTATGACAAGGGCTTGTTTACTGCTCAGCCAACACTTTCAACTTTGTACAGGCCAAAGAAAGATGTCGATGCAGATATTTATGGTGGCGCTGATGAGCAATTGGAGAAGATCATGAAGACTGACCGCTTCAAGCCGGATAAGGGCTTTGCAGGGGCATCTGAACAGGCTGCTCCAAGAGACGGACCACTTGAGTTTGAGCAGGTGGCTGAAGAGGAAGATCCATTTGGACTGGATCAGTTCTTGACAGAGGTGAAGAAGGGTAAGAAAGCCCTAGATAAAGTTGGTGCTGGTGGGACTATGAAAGCAAGTGCTGGATCTTCAATGAGAGATGGCTATGACGGAGGTTCCAGTAGAACTCGCATTGGATTTGAAAGAGGGCGTTAAGGTTTTTTTTTGTTGTTGGGATGATATGTATTTCTGTTTATTAAGCTGGAAAGCTATCATTTTTTTTGTTGTTGCTGATCTGCTTGATGTGCACGGTATAATTACTTTTCCTTTGAGATTATCTGTTATCCTTTCCTTTTCTTAAATTTCAGTTCTTTTGTTATATGATATATAAGCATCTAGGAAGCCTTTTTAAGTTGAAAGGTTTCAGTAGCTGATAATGTTAATGCATTCATCGCTTCTTTCCTGAGAATCAAATCCTTATTTCCTTTCGGCTCTTTCTAAATTTTTTTTCTTCTCTTCATGCATTCTGCTTTTCTGTCTGTGTTTAAGAGAAATTGAAGGCAGCTTTCCAACCAGTGTCAAGGAGACATAAATGTGGAATGTCTGATCATATTTCAGTACACGTGTACATTTATAATAAGATCTTACTAAATATAAACGACCAGCAGTCTGGAAATGCTCTTGCTTCAATCACATTAGATTCTTTCACACTTTTACGAGTCCTAGATGTTTGCTTAAGTGGCTGAAATACGTTGAGACATGAACCTTACATGTCACATTATCTCAACGAATAGGTTGCTAGCATATGATTGTGTACTCCCTCCTTGCAATGCCAGTTTGTAATTATATGCAGCTTGAGATTCTCAACGAGCACATAGCAAACAGTAACCTGGAAAATGATTTTGATCTTTAATGAAAATTGCAATTTCGATATTTAATGAATATTCATCTTGAATCGGCGACAGTTGCCTGATCCTTGTTTAAGAACGGAGAGAAATTGTCACAAATGGCTAATGCAGTGCTCTAATGTCACTTTCCTCTGAGGGACTTGTACTAAGCTCTTGCCATGGCTGCAATGTGTGTTCAGAAGCAGCCTAAATTTGTGGCCAGTCATTGCTGATGTTGTCACAGCTGTAACTTAAGTTGCTTCACAATAATTTAACCCTGATACACAGCAAGTCCAACGAGCCCGCCAGGCCCCCCTGTTCTCCTAGAACAAAGAGGATAGTGATAAGAATTGGTAGTAGTGGATCCTAGAGAGAATTTTTATTTCTTATTTTTTTCGAACTTTTGAGTGTTCTATGGTATCCATGAATCTGGGATTCCCATGGGTGTAATATTTTTAATTTAACCATTGATTTAATCCAATGATAAGGAAAATTAAAAGCTCGTCAATTTGTGTCCTCTCTTTATGTTCTTTTGTGTCCTCTCTTTATGTTCTTCCCCTTTTTTAATTTCTATTATTTGGTTCTTTCTATTTTTCTCTACCGTCACAAACACTTGCTTCTCTCACCTTCCACAACCATCTCTCCCTAACCCCATAAACAACCATCTCTTACTTGCGGAGGCTTGGCGCTTTGGTGGCAGCAGTGAGTCGGTGACGGTAGTTATTAATGTAAAAGTGATGTTGCTCCAATTACAACTTACACACCTAAATTCTTAAAAAGGGTTTCCCAAATGCATGCTAGAAGGCGATTAGTGGATGGGTTACCCCCTATGGCAACTTGCAAATAATCTTTTTAAACAATTTCTAGTTCATCAAACTAATTGAAGGATCCTTTCAGTAGTTGTGAAAAATAATACTTTGCTTGAGGTTCGTGCGTGTATTTCTATTTTTCAAGTAAAGACATAGCAATCAAAAGGAAGCCATCGATGCAAATATTTGACTTAAACAAGTCTTTTTCTAGGATGGTGCTGATGTTTTATTATAAATAAATATTCTAATAAAATAAATCTAATTATTTTCTGTACACTTAAAGAGTGATTAGGTATCACCGCACATTCTTGGTGCGGTAGTCATTTCACAAGTATAAATGCTTGTGGGGTGTGGAGGGACAAGGGCCGAAGCCTAAGTCTCTAAGAAGGAGTTTCACACACATATACACTTAGATTAGATTAAAGTAGAAATTCTATCTTGTAAAAAAAAAAAAAAAAAAAAGAGGTGAGGGAGGAAAAAAAATGGAATTGATGTATCAATTCAAATTGACAATGGTACAGATAGATGGCCCTTCACACTCCAATTCCTATCGGATGATTACAATAGGAACGATAGTGACTAAACAGGACAACAATTAAGAACATGGGCATTAGGAGCTCATTATAAGAAAGCCTTTGCATTAAGTCTTCCACTTCAATTCCCCACTAAGTTTCCTTCTGCTCGTTTTTTGTTTCTTTCTCTGAAGAGCTTGGGTCCATTCCCTCATTAGGGGAATGACTTAAATTGGACTCCTTAACATCGGTTGGTTTGCCCTGTTAAGGGAATGCATATAAGTACACAAGATTTATAAACAATACCAAGCACATATAGGTGTATCAGAATAGCTTAAAGCGAAGTTAAGAAGAGAGCAATGCCAACTTGGAAGTATCAAAACAATTAAGGACCATAAAACTTCACTTTTCGTAATCTACTTAATGCATAGATGGTAAAAAATAGAAAACTGAAAACTGACCCTTGAAACTGAATGACAGAAACAGAAATGCTTTTCGAACTGTCTTATGACCCATTGATGACTGTTTTTGGAGTACATCTAGCAACAATGTTTCAGTCACCATTGTTCCATTGGAGACTGAATGATAGAAAAATGAAATACCAGCTCTTGAAACAGGTAAAGTGCAAATGTTTTACCTTGTTTCTATCACGCCAACCAAGTCCAAATGACAATAGACCTGTCTTTCTTGTGGGAGTGTCTTGATTACGAGTGGACCTACAAAAGCAGCTACCTTTATAATCATCTAGAAGTATTTGCCTCAACAGAAACAATGGATTGATAAACACTTATAACTGCATTTGATACTTACTGACTATTGATCTTATGTTTTGAAAATTTTCTTAAGGCACATACAGCACATTTATCACAGAGCAGATACAAAAGAATATATCAAGTTAACAACCTTGTGACCTGATAATTCCCATGCTTCAAAAATCAGATTTGAAAGAAGAACTCCCACCTTGCATTCATCTCTCTGTTGCTTATACTCTCTCTTTTTTTTCCCCTTCTTTACTTACAACAAGTGGGGGAAGGGCATTTGAACCCCAATTCTCCCTGAATGCCATTGAGCCACAAAACTCTTGGCGAAGGTGCTATCTGTGTCAGCTAATCTAAGACAATGGCATTTACCTTTGTCCATCCACTAAAAGTAAGAAGATTGAAGGCCATAATAGGAAAGGATAATTATGTTAACGGAGCAAAGAGCTGAACACCTGCTGATTCACTTTGTCAGATTAAAGAATTGTTATTTACATCCAGGAGGACTGCATACCCAAAATTTTCAAAGGACCAACCAAGGATTTTCAGGATGTTAGTTGAGGAGTTTTGTTAATCATCAACATCAACAATCAAAAGATCTTGACTACACATGGATTAAACTGAATATGAAACAGAAATTTGATGTCAAGAGAATTCTCATGTACCGTGGAGAAGCATGTGCTTTCGATTGGCCAGATTCGTATTGCAGGGTAGCCTCTAACATTGATTCTGCAATAACCACCCTCTTCTCCATCTCAGCGACTGAAGCCAAAGCCTTCTCATATCTTTCCTGCATATATATCATCGTGTTGAGATTTAAGTGTAATCATCACTCATGTAATACAATACTAGAAAGTTAAAAATATAGTAGTTTTGTGCGATCTTTAATTTGATGTTGGTTAAGGATAAGAAGATGAATAACCAGAAAGGTTAAATTACTTTTTTCTAGAACCATTCATTTGCCATAAGTTTATTATATTTAGAAGAGACTACATGACAGAAGCAGAAGTGCTAGAATTCAAAAAACAACAAACTTCATTCTAGTTGTGAGTAAAAAGTAGAGACACATAGTGACAAGTATAGTATGCGTCATGATTATTATACCCACAAATAAAAGGTAACAATAAGAAGTTGCAAAGCCCCCTCAAATGAGAAGAGTTAATACCTGAGTTGTATTTTTATCACTTTATTTGATAGCAGAGGCGCTATTTATAAGATGGTAGGTAAGATAACACAATGATTTGGAGCAAAATATTGAGAGCCAAAGAATCAACCATGTAAAATGAGCCCGATCAAGATCAAGCATCATCATTGAACAAGTTGATTAAAATTTATAGTGCTCAAGGATTATAGGAGAAGCTCCATCAACTGGCTGAATTGAGGAAAACAATGAGAAGGATTTTGTATCTAGCAACAATCACCATCATGTTAAGTCAGACAAAGACCAAATCTCATTAGAGTTCATATATTGATATGGGTTTACATGAGAGATTGAAAAAGAACAATATGGGTTTATATTACTATGAGAGAGATTGAAAAAGAACAACCATTATTGAGATCATATCCTTAGTGAACAGAATGCCTCTCAATGTAATTGAGAAAAGAAGTTAAAAGAATGCTTCAAAGGAATGATGGATAGGTGGTTTACATGGTTTTTCAAATGTAAAAATTAAAACTGGCATGTTAATCTGCCACCTAAGCTCATTTGATTCATAGAGCAGATGAGCCTACCTCAGACATGTGAATTAAAACTTTTAGACTACTTTTGTCTTTCCACAACCCCATAGACTCTACTATGATCTGTAATAACCAAGACACATCAAAGATCAGAAAGAACCTGAAGCACATGAACCGCATATCTCTGGGCAGCTGCATCTTGCTCCGCACTTATTCGAGCATCTTCAGTAACCCTTTGCTCTTGCTCTACCCGCATGAGGACCTATAGCATCTAAAAGTAATTAAAAATTTCTATGGGACTCACAGACAAAGTATACATCATTCTTTGGAGAATAAACATCTGGAATAACTAGACCTGCAGCATTGCAGTTTCTTGTTCTCTCTTGTCAGCAAGGGCTTGCTTTAGCTCTGCTAACTCTTGCTCCAATAGCTCAACCTGCAGGATAATATAATAATATTTAAACCTTGTAATCAAGATGGTTGACAACCAGCACAAAATTTAGTCACTATATTACAAGCAAAATGGCTGACAAAGAGTTTATGGAAGAGGGAACTTATTGTACTTGGAGACTGATCCAGTTCCCATGTAATGATCTTATACTAATATAAAGACACTAGATGTGGCCAACACAAACTAATTTGTCAAGGATGTGTAGCCAACCACAAAGAATTGGGACTAAGGCTTTGTTGTTGTTGTTTTAATATATAAAGCCACTGTTCTTTCATCTCCATCAGTACAGTAGTACACAGTAAACTAGTAAAGCAAAAGTAAAATATTATTAAGATCACAAAACAAGACATCTTAAGCATTTTCTGCTTCATGGATCTAAAACACTAATTCGTAGCAAGTTGTGAGTATGGATGGCCCGCCCCAGACAGGTGAAGGGGTGGGGACAGGGCAACATCTTTGCCCTGCCCACCAGGTGTGGTGGGGATGAATTTTTGACTTTGGTGTGAATGAGTGGTTGCTTTGTATTATTGAGTATTATTGCTTGGAAAAGATTTGGTTTTAGTTATTCAATATCAATCTTCATATTATTGTATGTTTTATATTATGTGTGGGATGACACGCCAAGGGGCAGGGAAACTTCCTTGCAGGCAACCATGATCCAGCCTTGCCCTGCACCATTGCCATCACTAAATTTCTCAAAAAGAAAATAATGAGTAGATCTTAAACTCATAAACCTACCCTCAACACTCCATATTTATGAGAGGAAGTGTCATTTGAGCTAAAGATCACATATAATACTTGCAGGATTTTAGATAAACAGAAAGTATCCATTCTCTTGGAAAGTATTGACAATAAATAAATAAAGCATTGACACATAAAATGATTTAGAGAGGCTATTTATCACATTAACTGCAGCAAATTTATAAAATTTATATGAAGGATCCAACAGAGTTTAAGGGAAAAAATCCAAATGTGTGTGTGTGTGTGTGTGTGAGAGAGAGAGAGAGAGAGAGAAACCCCAATTCATGTCCATTTTAAAGCTATAACAGCACATATATTTTTCAATGTGGTATAATAAGCAGACAAAACTACTTGTAATCTTCTAAATAAACTTTAATATACCCTTGCGCTCAATTCCCTTCGATTATCTTGTTTGACCATCTCCATAAGTGCTGTTTCCAGCTCTTCAGCCCTGGAAAAGAATAGGAGCCACAAAAGTATATTACATGATTGTTTTTGTAAGTCATATTCAACATATTTATATATCATTATAAGAATCATCAATGTTTTGAAACTGATTGCCATCTATAGAGTTTTATTGATATAGATTGATCTTAGTATCAGAAGTTGTCACTGAGCAACTCTTTAGATAAAAATAGTTAGAGAATTGGGCATAGAGTTGACTTTGTGAAGTTTCACAATTATAAGGGCAGATAAAGGAAAAATAATATGCAAAGAAAGCAGAAGCATTAAAAAAGGCTCAATACACAAAGTTCTCTGAGTAAGGAAATTTCAATCAATCCATTCTGGGTACATGGATGCAGAGTGGATAAGATAAGTAGACCAAATAAGGGCAGAACTAACACTGGACTTGGCTGGCCTCCTACCCCATGTACTAAATTAGTCATTTATTTATTTATCTTTAACACATCTTTCATTTTTGCTAGAAAGATGCAGAAACTACATAGTTCTAACCTGAGGACAGCTGCTCTTTTCTCCTCCAGCAACCTGCACAATTCGACCTTCAACCAAACCACCTGCACATAAGCTGTTAATGATTGAACTTTAAAAGGAGTTGCGCAGGGATTGGTTGTATTTGTCAAATAGTAACAAGTGAAATGCATTTGCAATAAAATCGGATAGTATGACTGGACTTTGCGAAGCTTGCAAGATAAAATGCACTGAAATGTTCTGGCTAAAAAGTGCAGAGTAATCATAAGAATAAAAATTCATTTAAGTCTATTAAGTTGTGGAATTAAGCCACAAAAAGATTGGGAACTGATATCAAAGATATCAAAGCAGACCAAGGAGTCATGTATTAAATGCTTGAATTGACAATGGATAATCTACAAATCTTCAAAAATTTGGTACAATTTTCTAGGAAGATAAACTTCAGAACTAACATTACAAATCCTTCAATAAACAATAACATAAAATATACCACATTTATTGAATATCTAAAAAATGTATTATGCCAACTATTTTGGTCCACAAAGGAAGCACACCTGTAAATACTGTAACTGTGGAGTAAAGTTTTAATCCAATGAAATTTATGAATGAGACAAGGATGTAATGAAGTTAAAAATGTACTTATACTCTGATATTGTTGTAGTTTATTAGTTATTTTGCCTAAAGCCTTGTAGCTCAACTGGCATCTCTTGAAATTTCCAACATAGACATCTACGGTTCAAATTCCCCATTGTTGTAACTATTGAATTATTAAAAAAGAAAAAAAAAAAACTACTTATCCAAAAGAATTTATAGAATGAGAAAAGGATGTAATAAAGTCAAGTGATTAGAAGATGACTGATTATAAAAAATTATGTAAAATACTTTTTCCATTGGTAAGTTGCCCATGTAGTTAGCAATCTCGAACACACAATCTCAAACTTCACCCCATAATTGTGAGAGGAGGAAGTGCCCATTTGAGCTAGAGCTCATTGGAAATTATGTAAAAGAACTTTGAAAGTCAAAGAATTACATTTAAATTTTTATGAGTGTTGCAAGTGTAGTTTTGCATTGTTGAGATGACTTGACTCACATATATCCACAAAGATTCTAAAGATTATATATAATTACTAAAGACGAGCATAAAACGTACAAGCATCACCAAAATTTGGAGGTGAAAGATGGGGAATAAAATTATAACAAGGATGGTGGCACAGTGAATTATCATTTTAAAAAAAATTCACATCAAGAGTAAATTCTGAGTTCTTTTTCCCCTTTTCTCTTCATTCTGGGGTTTAACGATGATAATATCCCCCGGCAGATAAACAATGAACTTGCTCAAGGCAAGGCCAAAGCAAACCTAGTTAATTTAGGTTTGTATTTGAAAAATCTTCAGTAGTGGTCTTAAACACTCTAATAAGATATATTTTAAATGAGAAAAATTTAGGACCAAACAGAATTGGATTGCCTCAAGTGAAAAATTTTGCTAAGTGCCTAACCAAAAAAAAAAAAAAAAAAACTTCTACCAACAACTTAAATGATCTTTCGTATAATTTGATTGAGAGAGAGAGAGAGAGAGAGAGAAGGCTAAACATAATTCCTTTTGCTATGTTAGGAAAGACTATAGCTGAAGCCATCATGACTCTTTGGAATCTCACACTCCAGAAGTCTAACTTCATGTAATCGATCCAACAAGGCCAGTCACCAATAACCAGAATGATGTCAAAATGGACAAGGTGGAAGAAGACTAAAATAACATCTGTTTTCTGATGGACCTCACAAGATTAATAAATCAATAACATAGTGTCTAGTACATGCATGGTATTCAAAAATCAAACAAGCACTATGAATAGAAGAGAAAATGAGAGAAAGCTACCTGTTCTTGAAGATCTGGTAGAGAATCTAATTCTGAATCAACACTTAGGCTATTAAACAATTCATCCAAATTAGTGGTCCCGTTTAAATGAGATTTATCTTCATCTGCAAGATTATCATCTCCTTCAGTGGATTTCTTTTCTTCTATTAGTGATACAGGATCATGCTTAAAACTATACAGTTTAGATGCAAGCCCTTTAGAATCCTTCCAAACTCGACCCCTTTTTGATCTTTCTTCCACTACTACTAGTACAGCTGGCCGATGTTTTGTTCTCAATTCTTGCAATCTAGCCTCAGTTACAGCCAAAAAACCCATACAAGCAGTCAAAACAAGCTGACTACTATCAAATGTAGAGCCAGCAAGGGATTGCAACAAAGTAATTGCATCCCCAGCATCTTTAGTTGTAACTAAAGCAGGACCTACAGGAAATTACATACAAAAAAAACTACATTACTTTGAACACCAAAAAACAGTGATAAAGTTGAAATCCTCACATGCAACTTTACACAAATCACACACATCCTAGTACCATATAACTCCATTAAAGCAAGTGCCGTTCGAAACAGCATAACCCGATTTCCTTCGAATAGAAGAACATCCCAAACTCGAAAAACTGTAGGGAAAGTAGTAACCCATAGAAAAATAAGCATGTTTGATCACCAAAAAGTTGAAAAATCAATCTTGTTTACACACCACATAAACCTCACCACTTTCCCAGGGAAGCATATTCACAAAAATGGATAAGAACCAGGGTCCAGATATCCATGCTACCTGCACTCCCAAGTAATCCAGATGATTAACTGCACCAGAAGCATAAGTGGAATAAAAAAACTACCCACACTGTTGCATTTAATGAAAAGAATCACAAAAGAGAATGACAAAAATAGCATATGTTTAAAATTGACAAACCCAATTTAGGAAATCTTTCACGCATCAGTTCCTCAAACACAAGTTGGTCCACCTGATAAAGCAGAAGAGATCATTTAAACATAATTGAAAACTACTTTTTGAATACTAGATCTATCATTGTCCAAATGAACAAAGAAAATTACAAATCAGGATGCAATTAAAAAAATGCAAAAAACTATGATGAAATTTTCACCTGAGATTCAATCATTTCCTCTGTATAGTAGCCACCAAAATAATCATCAATAATGCCTACCAAAGTCCTGAAAGGTTCCATGAAAACTAATAAAGATTTTGGGTTTATGTTAACATAATGGTCCAAGAGGCCCAATATATTGTAAGCCCATGTAGGCCTAACCCTAGCTCTTATATATACCCTACTAGGATTCATTGTAATCAACAATTGAGAATACATTAAATATGTAGCCCCTAGGGATTTATTCAGTGGAAATAGGCCGTTAAGCTGAACCACTTAACCCTTGTGTTTTCTCTTTCCTACTTCCACTTCTCTAAATTATTTTATTCTCGTCTTTCAACAAAAACAAAATCAGTTCTATAGTTAACCCAAGTATTCTCATGTCTGCCTGTTTGTAAAAAGAAAAAGAATGATTTTACAGTGCAGTCATGTTTAACAAGGATGCAACTATTTTAAGTCAATTACAAAAGCAAAAAATTATATGAGCCCAATAACAGAAAGGTTGTGCCTCAATCACAAATAATGCCCCATACAGAAATCCTATTACAGCATAATCTCAATCAAACTTACCAAAAGGCATTCTCCTCAGGCATCAAAAGAAGCAGTAAACCAGCAAAGAAATTCATTGCCTGCATGTAATTTGATACTAATGTGAAAGAACAACAATAACAATAACCATTATTAACCACAAGGATAAGATCATTAACACTTATCAACAGACAAAAGAGCATTACAGTAAAATTAATTTAAATGAACTTAAAACAAGAGTTCTTACAAGAATGTCTCAAGGGAATTTCAAAATGTCATGTCAGGAAATGAACGCCTCAGCAGTTTTTCCTTTACTTTTTTTTTTTTTTTTTTGATGTTTGAGGGAAGGGGCAGGGAACCTTTTGAAAATACACAGTAATTTTTTTTGACAATTCTTAACATACAAATGTGTGGCGTGTGTGTGTGAACAGATATAGGTACACACACACATGAATATATGTTTAGGTTAGGTTAGATATACAGCTGGTGTAACTCTTTGTTAATACTTAATATTACACCACTTAATAACTTTTTATTAATTTAATATTTTGAAATCCTATTGTTGAATTACACATTTTATTTGTTCTTAATTCACATGCCAAATTTCATATCAATCAAATGTTCTTTACTATTTGACCCATAAGCTCATGTTCTACGTATAAATAAAATATAAAAAATTGAAATTGAAACATTTTAGAGATGAGATAATTATAGATTTTATAGAGGACATAAGGGGACAAGGTAAGCCAACATTAGAATTGTTAAAATAGACATCCAATACAAAATTGTTAAGTGATGTAACATTAACAGAAGTTACACCGGTATAACTTTAACCTCACTCTTATATTTTTGCGTGTGTGTGTATGCACATGATACATGTGTGTGCATATTGACACACAAAACTATAGTAAGGGCTAACAATATAAGAAAAGGAGATGAACTCCAGAAGCAATCAATGATCCACAGCCTACAAAGTTAAGTTTGGATTAAAGGAACTCTTAAGATGTCCAAAAAACTACAAATTTGTCTGTCTTCAACCAAACTATAATTTTCCACCGCATAGTATTGAAGGTTCTTAGTTTGGATGCCTCACATGAGAAAGATATCGTTGCAAGAAAACTCTACCATGTCCTGGAATTTTTTCCTTTTTATTTTTTAATAAAGGATATAAAACCTACCAGTTAAAAGCTAATAAAAATATCTTTCATCAAGATGGCTTCATTAATCTTTATACCAATTCAAGATAGTAAGGGTCAGCCTAAATCAAGTAATTACTAGTCTTATAACCTTTTTTTTATTTTTATATAGGTAATTACTAGTTTTATTGCCATTATGTAACTTGTGGTACCCATGGTTCTAAGTTTGGCTTCAGAAGCAAATTTGAAACATATCAAGTGGAGCAACCCCGAAAAATAAAAGGTAAGGAAAATATATATATTTAAAGAATACATAGAACGAGAGGAAACTTTACAAAGATGATGCAGCATTAACAAAACTCATTAAATTAACAAGATTAGAGTATTCCATATCCTTAAGGCTTAAATGTCATTACCATATACCAAATTCTTTCCAAAACGACCAATTCTTATACATTTTTTTTTTATAATGATCAATTCCTTATACAGTCATGTATTGTAGGTCAGTGCATTTTAAGAATTACTTTCAGGAGTTTGATTATAACAAGCTTAGAACATAAACTTCATTCATTCAGGCCCTCTCAGTTTGTTGTATTTCAGCAAAATCACGACAACTTTGTACAATATATAAAGTAGATGAAACCAAGCAAATGAGAGATTTGAGAGAGAAAGTCAAGAAGAATGTTTCTAAAAGAAAACTGTGAGCCAAGAAGGGGCTTTCGCAACATTATCAAAAAATCTTACCCATGACAGAGCACGGGATTTGGGCTTCATTCTGCCTCATGGAAAAGATGTTTATGTAAACTGGTGCATGTTTGAAAGCAAGAATTTTCATAGAAGCAAACTCACAAGGTAGGAACTATTTATGATTCTTTTACCTGACAGTACCCAACAGAGGGATTATGTCGAGCATATGCTAAAAGCAGACGCCTCAAGGAATTCCTACCATTGTCATCCAAAGCAGGATGACCTGGGAACGTTCGTGGTATGTCCTGCAAAGAGAAAATAAAAAACTTAGTCTAGGGAGAAACCCAAAGTGCAACACAAAGCAAAAGAAGTAGCACCTACAAATTGAAATAAAGTCCAAGGCGCATGCATCTAATGACCTTCTCAATCTGCCTTTTCCATTTCTTGGGTACACCAGATGAGTCCTCATGCTCCTTGCGTTCCCCATCATTAGCTTCTTGCGCCAGCAAATTCTGGTAATATCTCTCCACCCTCCGTGTCTTTACACCTACAAAGGCTTGCCAAACCTGTAATGGCAATATTGTAGGAAACACTGCACTTCTTCATGAACATTATTATGGAGAATGAATGAACTCATCAATGTTAACTATACCTCTCCCCTGAGATCTTTGGGAACTCCCCCACGGACTAGGAACTCCACTTCTTCTTTCAAAGGAAATAAATTTTTGGGAAAGACCTCATCAACTTCTGCAGTTACTGTCCCGGCAGCATTCGCATTGTCATCTGATGTGGCATTAACATAAACGTCTCCGTCAAATTCTTCTTCAGAAGCCCCTCCTGGGGATTTTGCCTCTTCTATAGATGGAAGATGATCCCCGCTTATAGTTTTCTGCTCATCTATCATAATCTTGCTTGTCAGAATTCGAGAACTCATCATAATCTCAATGGCACCAAGGGATGGTCTTATCTGAGCCCATGTTTGGACCTCATGGGTCTTTGTTTCTTTTGAATGATGCACCTCCTTCTCAAGATCTCTTTCCTTCAAACCATCAAAGATTGACTTCCTACCACTTGAATCATCACTTTCCTCACTCTCTAAAACAGTCTCTACTTTGCACTCAGTAGCTTCAACCTGTAATGTCTCTTTATATTCCTCGTCAGAAGAGCATGGTTGATCAGATATTGCAAGTCGTTCAAGGAATTCCTTCCACTTATCTGATCTTTCCCCTTCCTCCTCCTGATACCATAAATATATCTCTAAGCTGGACTTACTAACCTGTTACTATCACTTTCTTTCTATTTTTTGATGAGAAATTTTTAACTATCAAAATACAAACTTTTAAAAAAAATATCTGCTTTAATGCAGCATATATGGTAAAGGATAAATTTCACATTGAAAATGGAAATGATTTATCAGATCTCATATTCCCACAATATACATACATACATACATACATACATATATATATATATATATATATATATAGAAATGAGTGTACTTTATATATGTGTGTGTGGTTAGAACACCCCGTGTGCTTTATTTATTTTAAAAATCTTAGAAAATAGATTTTAAGTTCATAACCCTAATAGGCTAGTATGTGAGTTGCTCAAACAATCACAAACAGCTCCTATCAGTGGAAGAACAGATAATGTTACTAGAACAAAAGTCATCACATTTGTAGATGTTCCTACGAAGAAAAATGAATCCTCTATGGGTCAGCATTAAGTTACACTTATGGCTTGTTTGGAAGTTTAGAGAGGGAGGAGAGTAGAGGGGAGTAGAGGGAAGGAGAGTAGTGGGGAGGAGAGTAGAGGAGAATGATTCTCCTTTACATTGTTTGGATGTTTTTAAAATTAGGGAGGGAGAAGGGGGTAATTAGTCCTTTAGAAATGATAATTTTGTTAATTTAGAAAGGGTAAATTAGGAAATTCATTTGACCAATAACTTATTTATTCTACTCTCCCTCCAAATCTCTCCAATTTGGAGAAATTAAAAATGAGGGATTAGAAGGAGTTGAAACCCCTTCAAACCCCTCCAAATCCCTCCAAATCCCTTCCCTTCCTTCCTTAAAAAACTTCCAAACAAGATAATTAAATTACTCCCCCTCCCTCTATTCTACTCCCTCTCCTTTTTTTAACTCCCAAACAGACTATTAGTGTAAATGTTACACCACTTAATAACTTTTTATTTGATTAATATTTTGAAACTCCCTCCATTAGATTACACGTTCTCTCTTCTCTTAAGTCTTAACACAGACCAAATGTTTTTTAATTAGAAATCTTTTACTATCCTATCCATAAACTCATGTTTTGTGTAGAATTATCTAGTACAAAAAAAACATGAAATTTAAATACTATGGAATTGCAATCTCTACTGTCAAAACCTTCAATGTCAAAACATGTAATATTGTTTCAGATAGTAACAATGAATTACTTCTTCGCAAATTGCACTTTGCACGTGCATCTACAAGTACCAGTTTCATAGAAGTGTGAAGCTTAGCCTCAGCTAGTTTGTATTAACAAAAATAAACCTCGATAGCAGATACCTTGTAGATCTTAGCATACTCTTTATATCTTTGTGCGTGTTGCGGTCTCAAAGCAAATCCATAAGCATCCCTGTTGACAACAAATTTCATAATTTAATAAACCCAAACACCGAAAATCTACAATCCCAAGTTCCCAACCTTAAGCTATAACATTAAACAAATTAACAAAAACCAAGAATTCAACCAAAAAAAAAAAAATCATGAAAATCATAAGGTCTACCAATTTGTGTTTTGTTTTTTCCGAACTTACCTAGAACCAACCTCCAAATTACGCTTACTCACCAAGGACAACAACATAATTCAAAAAGAACTGCAATTCTACAGCCCATAGCTCTAATTTGATTTTACACCAAACTCAGAAAACTCCAAACCTCATCTCACTCACATTTCACACACTTCATTCATTCATTCATCAAAAAAAATTCCTTCCTAATTTTCTCTAAAATTTCCAAGAATTCGTCAAATTTAGTTTTCAAAAAATGGGAGGAAATTTAGGGTTTGAGGACACGTTTGAGAAACCAGAAAAAATGAGAACTATGCGCTCATATTATTATTATTATTATTGTGTAGATAAAGAGTGAGAAAATTTGTACCTCCTGGGATCGAGAGTGTGGAGGAGATTGAAGCTCAGCTCCGCCATTTTTGGGAGAGAGAGAGAGATTAGGGTTTTGGAATGATCTAATGGCGAGTCCTTGAATTTCTGCACATTTGAACGTTTCTTCTTCTTCTTTTTTTTTTTTTTTTTTTCGTTTCTCTGTTTTGTTTTCGTGTCAAACTGACTAAAAAGCTTTGTGTGAGCCGTTTCGGTTTTATTTTACAGTTGTGGATTTTTCAAACGTTTCTGTTTGTTTGTTTTTTTTTTTTTTTAGTCGTTACAGGTGGAGGTTGATGGTCACGTGCTTGTTTAGCGGGCTGGGCTTTTCTAGAGAGACAGCACTTGAGTGGGTTCGGAATTTTAAGGACGCGTGGCGGAACTTGGAGGGTTTTGGGTGACTTTTACAAAGGGATTGGGACAACCGAATATTTTGTAGCGATGTTATAAATTTAGGGTACATTTGGTACATTGAATGGAGATTATAATAGGAATTGTAATCTTTATTACTAGGAATAAAATGTGTTGTAATGTAATAACTAAATCTATTCATTAGTTTGGTTATGAGTTATAACATTAGAATGAAACTTAACATTTATTTTAGGAAATTTATCACTCATACAATTATATCTCCTTAAAAATTGTTATTTTTAAATTTAAGAGAGATATGTGTTACTTTTTATGATTTTTTATTTTTATAATTGTTAGATGTATATAGAAAGTTTATTTACTTGGAAATATTTTAAGTTTTGAAATTATTGTACTTACTAAGGAATAGTTATTACAACCTTTTAAAGAGGAATAGTTATTCCTCATTTTGAAGAATAGCTATTCATAAGGAATTATTATTCATTGTAATAAAAACATAACCAAACTAAAGAATAACTAAACCATAGGAATAACTATTACATTACAGAATCTATTACAGTCTACCAAACATACCCTTACTGTCGTTTTTTTTACTTTCCAAACTTCAACGTTCGCATGAATGGCAAATTGGCAATAATTTTTTTTTTTTTTAAAGAAAGAATGGCAATAAGTTTTGGTCGCAAAAAGTGGTCACAAGTTTTATCTTTTAATAAATGTTCACGTGGTACGTTTATAATGAATGCACAAGAAAAATTGTGGAAATGATTAGTTCATGAAAAATTGTATAAATGATTAGTTCATTTGAAATTTCCACCACATCTCCCACAACCACAATTCACAACCTATACTTTAGTTGCGATTTTAAAAAAAACAAAATTGATACTTTTAAGTGTGCAATCTTTTTCACTTTTTTTTTTTCGAAACTACTAACATTACTTATTGTAATTGTGACATTAGTTTTATCATAGTATTAGTTATAACACAATCGATCGAGGGTCAACATGGATTAGATGACTTGGGTGACATAGATTTGATGTTGTCCTAAGCTTCTCTGATACTTATCTTAATAATCTCTTATCTTTGGGTGTAATAGATTCTACTTGATGTTTTCTATACTTGTAACTAGGGAAAATAGGAGTTTTGGGTATTCTTCTCCTCTCCGTAGGAGCTTTTCCTCTCACCCTTTTCCTATCACCTTCTCCATACCACTTTTCTCCCACTTTTCCCCCCTTTTATCAACATTGCTTTCTCACTTGCCACCCGGTCTTTTCAACCTTTTTCTATATACCATCCTACTACCCACTACCCCAAACACCTACCCCAAACATTGTCTGCACCTATTGAACCTTAGCCTAAACACCTACCCTATGGATGCAGACTTCATTGAACGCCTACAATATAACCTTCACTGTAGATGAAGAGATTACTGTCAACCAGGATCACCGTACTCAAACGTTGGAGGAATGTGCCCTTAGCCTTTTCGGTAGATCCCTTACGGACAAATCGATAAACATCAGAGCTGCGAAATCTCTCCTACACTCAATATGAAAGTTCGGCAACGATCTGAAAATAGTCGAGGTAGGCGACGGACTACTTCAATTTCATTTTAAACTGGAGAACCAACTAAACTGGGTACTAGACAATGGCCCCTAGAGCTTTGATAACCACATGCTGGTACTTAGAAAGTAGTCTAGCCTTCGTTTGGATAGCACGTTGGCGTCCACGTTCCAGGTTTCCTCTTCTTCTTCTTTTTTTTTTTTTTTCTTTCTCTCGCTCCTGAAACGCGTTTCAGCCCCCATTTTGGTACTGTGCAGTTACCATTTATAAACAATAACCGCAACTTTTGACTTTTTTTTTTTTTTTTTTACTGTTTATGGTTTTCAACAATTTTTTTATTAAAAATAGGTCTCATTATACTATTTATATATTTAAAAATTATTCTTCTATAATGTTTTTTAGTTTTCAATTTCAACGGTATCTAAACAGACTCTAAAAGTATGATTCCATGCAACGTTAGCTTCACCCATATACCCTTGTGGGTCCGAGTGTAGGGCCTTCGTTTTGAATTACTCAATGAATGGGTGGCTCGAGACATTGGGAAAGGCCTAGGAACAGTATTGGATATTGACAATACAGCCTTCAACTCAGACCAGGCTCATCTCCTTCGCATCCGTGTTGATATTCCACTATCCAAACCACTCCGTTAACGAGGAGGACCTGTGCTGTCCTGAAGGTGACAGAGTGTGGATTGCCTTCAAATATGAACGCATCAATTATTGCGATAAGCTGGAACTGCCGAGAGCTTAAGAACCGACCGGCGGTTCAAGTGTCGCCGACTTGGTGAGAAGGAAAGCGCCCACAATTTTGTTTCTCATGGAGACAAAATTGACTGTGAGAGAAATGATACCGATTCGAGATGAACTACACTTCCAATCCATGCTGGCTGTCTCGTGTGATGGAAGGGAGGTTGGTCTGGCTCTTCTGTGGAAAAATGAAATTGAGGTCCATTACTAGACTTCCTCGACTAACCATATTGATGTGCATATTGTTTCCCATGTGCAGGACCGATGGAGATTGACAGGTGTGTACGGCCACCCAAAAGATCAGCGGAAACTTGGAGATTATTCCGTCACCTCCATGCACCTCTACCTTGTCTCGGGGAAAAAAATGCTGTTACCTCCAAACCGTTAGGTCCCATGTAGATGTTCCATGATGCATTGCACGATTGTGGGTTGACTGACCTTGGGTATCAAGGATGCCCCTTCACATGGCGCAACGGTAGGTAAGGGCATGCCTTTGTTGAAGTGCGACTAGACAGAGCATGTGCAAATACAGAGTTGAGAGAACAATTCCCTATGGCCAAAACCATCCACCTTTAAGTCTCTTACTCAGACCATGACCCCATTATGTTGTCCACCACGGCTGCCACGAATCAACAACGACAACAGAAAAAACTATAGCGCTTTGAGGAACGTTGGGTCTCTAACAACGAATGTGAAGAAAGAGTTCGGTCTTCATGGACCCGAACCCAAGTATATGGGAGCCCAATGTTTTGCCTGTTTGAAAAAATAAAGGCCTGTCGTATGGAGCTCATTAATTGGAGCAAAGTGGCATTTGAGAACACTCACACTCTGATGCGTGTATCTACTTGGATGTGGTTTGGAGTCCTCTGTTTTAGGTGACTGTTATTAGTGTCCTCTATTTTAGGTGTTTGTTATTATCTTTGGGAAGATCTCTATTGTAACGTTAGGATTGTTGGTTAGTTTGGATTGTTTTTCAATTGTGAATGAGTCCCTAGCATGTTGGGTTGTTGTGCTACAGTATCCCTTCATATTAGGAAAAAGTCCTTGTATTTCGTTTTTGTGGTTATCAAATGCTGTATTTAAGCAGTAAAACAATAAGGAATAAAGCATCAAAAGAATTAATTTCGAGCTGAGTCTCAAGAGGTCAGGGTTTCCTCAGTTAAATCCAATTTTTATCTTTATTTCCCCTATTTTTTCACCAAAGAACCATCATAGGTAAGGATACTGTCTTATACGTACCAAAGTGGTATCAGAGCCTAGGGATGGACCAGAGGGTGGAGCAGTTAGAACAGAGCATGAGTTCTCTTGTTAGCAACCAGAAACAGATAATGGAACAATTAACAGAGATTTATGCCAAGCTTGGATCACTATCTTCCAGCCGAGAAGAGGGAGAGAGCTCCCAAAACCGCAATGGCAAGCGGCCAGAAGGAAGAATGGCCACAGAGGGCGGTCATTCTGGCGGAAGCAATCATTCATATGCTCCTCGTTTGGTGAAACTCGACTTTCCTAGATTCAATGGAACCGAGGATCCCACGAGTTGGATATGCCGTGCTGAGCAATTTTTTCGCTTCCATGAAACGCCCATTGAAGACCAAGTAGCGTTGGCTTCCTTTCATCTAGAGGGAGAAGCTCAACTGTGGTATCAATTGATGCAGCAAGAAGCCGAAACTCTTACTTGGGCTGCCTTCAAGGTAGGCCTATTAGCTCGTTATGGTCCCACTTAGTTTTATGACTATTTTGGAGAGCTCACCAAGTTACAACAAACTGGTACTGTTAAGGAGTACCAAACCAAGTTTGAGCAACTATTGGCCAAGGTTGGGTACCTTCCACCTGTTCGTCAAGTAAGTTGCTTTGTGAGTGGATTAAAGGAAGGTATCAAGGCTGATGTATTAGCAGGGAGGCCAACTGATTTGTCTATGGCAATCGGGTTAGCCCGATTATATGAAGCTAGAAATTCTTCGCTGCGACGAACACCTGTGACAGTTCCTGCAACTACCAGAGTTGCTCCTCAGGTCTCTAGGGAGGATGCCCCACCACGAACACCCCTTGCAGTCCGACGAATGTCACCCGCTGAGCTTAAGGAGCGGCGTGAAAAGGGACTTTGTTACAATTGTAATGAGCGATTTGTACCAGGGCATCGATGCAAGAAATTGTTCCTCATTGAGGCTTGTACCACAGAGGAAGATGGAGATTTGGACATGGAAGTGGAAGGTTGTTTTGAGGAAGAACCTCCTGGAATTTCCTTGCATGCTATTAGTGGGGGTCACGCACCAGAGACAATGAAGGTTGTTGGAAGCATTGAATCCATTCTTGCCACTGTTTTGTTAGACTCAGGGAGTTCTCATAATTTTTTGAGTGAATCTCTTGCTCAAAAAATTCAGCTGCAACCAGTTAAAGGCCCTATGATTCGAGTAATGGTAGCTTCTGGAGAAAAGCTTACTAGCAAAGGGAAGTGTGTCAGTGTCATGGTAAAGCTTGGGAAATTTTTTACAAAAGCTGACTTCTACATTTTATCTCTTGAAGGGTATGATGTTGTTATGGGAACTCAATGGTTACATACACTTGGAGAAATCATGTGGGATTTTTCTAAGATGATTATGAGGTTCCAAAGTGCTGGTAAAATGATTACCTTGAAGGGCCTTACAGTCCAAGTGGTGGACAGCCATGAAATCAATCGTCTCTCATCAAAACAACCTGTAGGGGCATTAGTTCAAATCATGGCTATTGAAGACCATGACCAGCTAGAACAAAGGAGTGATGCACCAGAACTTCAAGAATTATTAGGCTCATTTTCAGAACTTTTCAGAGAGCCTACTAGTCTACCTCCCAATTGGGTCCATGATCATAAAATTCCACTACAACTCAGTAGCCAGCCTGTGTGTTCTCGCCCGTATCGGTATCCTCATTATCAAAAGGTGGAGATTGAGAGATTGGTGATAGAAATGCTCTCTACTGGAGTGATTCGTCCTAGCAATAGTCCTTTTTCCTTTCCAGTGATATTAGTCAAGAAGCAAGATGGAACTTGGCGCATGTGTGTGGATTATCGATCGTTAAACAGGATCACCATCAAGGACAAGTTCCCAATTCCAGCTATTGATGAGCTTCTTGATGAATTAAATGGAGCAAGGTTCTTTTCTAAATTAGACTTGCATTCTGGCTATCATCAGATTCGAGTTCAAGATAAGGATGTGCCAAAAACGGCATTTTGCACTCACCATGGGCACTACGAGTTCCTTGTTATGCCTTTCGGTCTCACAAACGCACCATCCACATTTCAAGCATTAATGAATGACGTGTTCAAGAACCAACTTCGTAGATTTGTGCTTGTATTTTTCGACGACATCCTAGTTTATAGTGCAACTTGGGATGAACACTTATGGCATCTTAAAGAAGTTTTGGAGGTTCTGAGAAGCCATACACTTCATGTTATATTAAAAAAATGCAGTTTTGGCCAAACTAAGGTCCATTACTTGGGCCATATCATCTCTCAAGAAGGGGTTCTTGTGGATCCTGAAAAAATTTCAGCAATGGTACAGTGGCCTCTACCTCGGTCTCCAAAGGCAATGCGGGGCTTTCTCGGATTGACGGGGTATTACCGAAAATTTATTCAAGACTATGGTAAGATTGCCGCTCCATTAACCAACATGTTGAAGAAGAATTCATTCAAGTGGACTACCAAAGCTGAAGAAGCATTTCAAAGATCGAAGGAAGCAATGACCCAAGCCCCTGTTTTGGCACTTCCAGATTTTTCAAGGCAATTTGTAGTTGAGTACGATGCCTCCGGGTCAGGTATTGGAGCTGTTCTACGTCAAGATTGTCCTATTGCCTTTCATAGTCAAGCACTACATGGAAAAAATCTGATGTTATCCACCTATGAAAAGGAGATGCTTGCCTTACTTATGGCAGTAAAAAAATGGCAGCATTATTTATTGGGAAGGAAATTCATAGTTCGAACAGACCAGCGAAGTTTGCAGTACCTTTGGAGTCAGAAAATCACAACGGAGGCTCAACAAAACTGGTTATACAAGCTTATGGGATTTGATTTTTCAATTGAATACAAGAAGGGTAGTGAAAATAAAGTTCATTGGTCTAAGTAAGAACATCTCACCTGTACACTTTTATGGGTGAACTCAATAAAGTTTCCCACTACCAGAACCAATGAGTCTAACAAGAAAAACTATAAAAGTAAAACATCATCTCCTTCTAATGTTATATTGTCATCCCTTGTCTCCTCCTTCTCTCTCAACCTTTACCAATTAAATCCACATGCTACCCTCTCCTCCTCCTTTCGAATTTCTAAAAGTAAGGCCGGGTTCAAACACAATGTTCAATCCTACTCTTCCTTACTTCACACTCTCATACATTACCGTTTCATTGGCGCCTCTAAGAAGATTCCAAGCTCAATGATCAGTTCTTGTCGTTAATTTTGTGCTATGTGTCTAATTTCTAATTGTAGTTTAATTTTGTGTTATGTGTTAAATTTGATTTTTAAATGTTGGGTTAAATTACCTCTATTCATAATGCTAAATGTGAAAACTGAATCTACCAAGATGAACATCTTATCATCACAATTATTAATATTTCTGTGCGTAAGTACAAACAACATGCTAATTTATACTAAGGGTGCGTTCGTTTGGAAGGAAAACAGGAAGGATGGAAAATAGAGGATGGAAAATAGGGTGGAAAATACTGTTTTCCACTGTTCGTTTGGGGAAGGAAAATAGGGAGGATGGAAAACTGGAGAGAAAGTTTTCTCTCCGGACCCACTTTTTTTTTCCTTCCAAATTGGAAGGAAAATATGGAGAGAAAAGTTCTATTGTAGCACTTTTACAAAAATACCCTCTTTCCACCTATTTTTTTCAACGTTTTTTTTTTCTTCTTTTTTTTTTCTTTTTTTTTTTTCTTTTTTTTTTTTCTTTCAACGTTGACCTGAAAGTTTTTTTTTTTTTTTTTTTCAACGTTAACAGCAATATTGTTAACGTTGTTCACTGAACAACGTGAACAACAATATTGTTCACGTTGTTCACTGAACAACGTGAACAACGTTAACAATGTTAACATTGTAACAACATTTTTTCTTTCAAAGTTTTTTTTTTTTTTTTTTTTTTTTTATACTAAATAACGTTGTTCACTGAACAACGTTGGTCTTTTTTTTTTTTTCTTCTTCAACGTTTTTTTTTTTTTTCAATGTGACTTGATTTAATTTTTACATTATAATAACATAAATTTATATATATGATGTGATAAATTTTATATTATTTAATAATTAAAAATAAATCTATTTCTTACATATTATGTAACAAGGGTATAATAGTCAATTTATATAAATTACATTTTCCATCATTTCCTTTTTCTCTCCAACCGAACACAAAAGTTTTTCATCCTCCCACTTTTCCACTCTCCCAACCGAACACACAAGAGGGAAAACTAAATATTTTCCATCCTCCCACTTTTCCATCCTTCCACAATTTTCCATCCTCTCACTTTTCCACTCCTCCAACCGAACGGACCCTAAAAGTCTCTTTACTCAATTGACATATCTGATATTTCTATTGAAAAGATTCAAAGTCAAATTTGTCATTGTCCATATTTACGTGGTATTAAAAATTGCTAATTTATACTTAAATTTTCGTCACTCAATTGACATATCTGATATTCCTATGGAAAAGATTCAAAATCAAATCTCTCATCTTTCTCATTTTCAATCTTCAATCTTCGATCTTTACTATCGAAATATGAATAATTATATATATTTTTTGATAAGTTGAGCTGACTTTTATCTCAAAAAAGAACTGACTTTTATGATTTTATGATCTTTATAAAAAGGTTAAACGGACACTATATTATTTTTATACTATTTGTCCTTAAATAGTTGCAGTGCATACATGTCACGAAAATGAAACTTCTTTTTACTTACGTTTTTTAAATAATTTAGGGTCCCGGTGGGTTTGTTAGAAAGTTTGTTTCCGTAATCTGTTGTTTGAAAGGATTATTTGAGAAGGTGATAAGGGTAGAGTGACGGAACTATTCATAGACGAGGGGCAATGCTCTCCTAATATTTTATTTTATTTTTATTTTTTAAATAGTATTATTTAGATATATAAAAATAAAATGATTACCCAATCGTTCCTGTTGTTCAAGGTCGCTTCCAAACACCCAAAAAAAAAAAAAAAAAACCTGATGGGGGTAAATCTCCCACCTGACGGTTCGGCCTATGACGATGGATGTACATGACGGACTCAGGGTGTTGACGACCTGACCTTCAGAAGTCGACGGTGAGAGGATCACCCAATGTTGTCACCAAGCGCCGAAGCCCGCCTTGCCACGCACGCTTCCTTGGGAAGGTGAATCTTGTCGCATATGCTGCTACTCAGCCAGATGACTTACATAGCACGATTCCCTACCCCCAAGGAAGGGAATCGTGTCCAACACGCTTGGCCACCCAAGAAGAGTCTTGCGTCCTACGCTACTCAGGGGCAGTTTCGGTACAACGATACCTTCTCCAGTACGCCTCATCTAAAGGCCACTACCACCACTATAAATACTGCCACACCCTCCGAAAATCGAGGTACGCATACTAAGGCCCGACTCTGGCACTCTGGAGTTGTGTAATATACTAACTTAACCATCAGAGGGTCGTTGGCCGGTACCACATCGGTACTTCCCTTCGAGGTTCTTCTTACCCGTGCAGGGCCGTCTGGAACGCGCGCAAGCCCTGCAGCTCACTGGTTTGATTCTTGACCTCATCAGTTGGCGCCGTCTGTGGGAAATCGCACGAGTTTCTGTTACGTGTTTCTCGGACTAAGGGTTGCATGGTACTCACGCGTTCAAGGACGACCACCATGAACGACCAAGGCAACGAACAACGCATCACGGCCCTCGAGAGACAAGTCCAGACTCTAGCGGCCGCGGTGGAACGTCTCACGAAGCGCAACAATGACTTGGAAGAGCAGCTGTTACGAAGGGATGCGACGGGTGACAACCAGGGAGAAAATCAGGAGAGCAGTGCCGAGGAGAGGGACCGCGAGGGCCCCGAGGGGAGCCATGCATTGAGCCGGCCTGAAGGACAGCAGCCAAACCCCCCGCCGGCAGACGGCCATGCCCAGTCTAGTATGGCCGTGGAAATGCGAATGATGAAGGAACGCATGGACTTCATGATGAAGGAACGCATGGACTTCATGATGAACGCCCTCAAAGGACGAGTGTCCAGCGACCTCGACGACCTCGTCCACCGCACGGACTCCCCATTTACAACACCTGTCATCATGTTCCCTACGCCACCGAAGTTCCGCATGCCCCAGGTGGAAAGCTACGACGGGTCCAAGGATCCGCTGGACCACTTGGAAACTTTCAAGACGTTGATGCACCTGCACGGCGCGCCAGACGAAATCATGTGCAAGGCCTTCCCCGCAACGCTGAAAGGCTCTGCAAGGACCTGGTTCGGCAGGCTGGCGCCCGGTTCTATCGGCACCTTCAGGGAGCTGAGCGCTCTATTCGCCTCCCAATTCATCGGAGGACACCGGCACAAGAGATCCACCGCATGCCTGATGAGCATTAAGCAGTGGGAGGATGAGACGCTGAGATCCTATATAGCCCGCTTTAACAGAGAAGCGCTGACGATTGACGAAGCGGACGACCGGATACAAGTGGCTGCGTTCACAAACGGGCTGCGGAAGGGTAAATTCCTGTTCTCTTTGTACAAAAATGACCCGAAGACAATGTCAGATGTGTTTTACAGGGCGACAAAGTACATGAACGCGGAAGATGCGTTACTGGCAAGGGAAGAGAAGCCCCCCAGGAAGAGGGAAAGGCAGGAAGACACCCG
Source organism: Lithocarpus polystachyus (assembly GCA_033629205.1). Taxonomy (NCBI): domain Eukaryota; kingdom Viridiplantae; phylum Streptophyta; class Magnoliopsida; order Fagales; family Fagaceae; genus Lithocarpus; species Lithocarpus polystachyus. The sequence continues at coordinate 54,997,486 of CM066168.1, forward strand.
ACCAGATAAGGGGCGGAAGGCGCCTCGAACAGGGGAAGGCCGAGACAGCAGACGCCCAAAGCCCAATGCCGGGAAATTCACAAGCTACATCCCATTGACGGCTCCGGTTGATCAGGTCCTGATGCAGATCAAGAATGACGGATCCTTGACGTTTCCGGGAAAGATGAAATCAAACCCGGAAAAACGACCAAAAGACAAGTATTGCCGCTTCCACCGAGACCATGGGCACGATACCACCGACTGCTACGATTTAAAGCAACAGATCGAAGCCCTGATTAGGTAAGGGAAGCTGCAGAGGTTCGTCAACAAGGAAAAGGCCGAAACGTCTCGGCGGGAACGGACCCCCCACCGGGACAATGAGCGTCCCAGACCACCTATAGGGGATATAAGGGTGATTGTGGGTGGCACACCGGTTGCTGGTTTCACAAAGAATGCTTTGAAATCCCACCTCAGGGCGGTCCAGAATGTCCAGGCTGCGAGTTCCGTCTAGAAGAAGCCGAGAACCAGCAGCCCCACTATGGAGTTCACGGAAGAGGATGCCCAACACCTCCACCATCCGCACGACGACGCCCTTGTCGTCAACATCCGGATAGGGGACTACAACACCTATCGGGTCCTGATTGATAACGGGAGCTCCGCGGATATTCTCTACTATCCCGCGTTCCAGCAGATGCGGATTGACAAAGAACGCTTGGTCCCTACCAAGGCCCCACTCACAGGTTTCGGGGGGACTAGAGTATATCCCCTCGGCTCGATCACATTGCCCGTCACTGTCGGGGAATACCCTCGGCAGCTCACTAGGGACGTCACCTTCCTAGTCGTCGACTGCTCCTCAGCATACAACGCAATCATAGGGCGACCAACCTTCAACGCCTGGAAGGCCGCCACCTCGACCTATGCCTTAAAGGTCAAGTTCCCTACAGAGTACGGGGTAAGAGAACTATGGGGAGACCAAGTGGCCGCACGAGAATGCTATATCGCAATGGTAGAGATGAATGACCAGCTACAGACGATGAACATAGAGCAGAGGACGGGGGCAGAGCCTGTGGAGGAACTCGAAGAGATAATTCTCGACGAGTCCAAGCCTAAGAGAACCACCAGGATCGGTGCCCTCAACAGTCCGGCGACCCGCCAGGCACTCACGACCTTCCTCAAGGAAAACCAGGATGTATTCGCCTGGAGCCATGAGGACATGCCGGGGATCGATCCGTCAGTCATGGTACATAGGCTGAACGTAGCAACCTCCTTCCGGCCTGTCAGACAAAAGAAGCGAGTGTTTGCTCCAGAGAGAGATCGTGCAGTGGCAGAGGAGGTTGGTAAGTTACGAGAGGCAGGGTTCATCCGGGAAGTCTACTACCCCGACTGGTTGGCTAATGTTGTAATGGTCAAGAAGGCCAGCGGGAAGTGGCGGATGTGTGTGGACTTCACGGACCTGAATAAGGCGTGCCCGAAGGACAGCTACCCCCTCCCTCGAGTCGACGCTCTAGTAGACTCTACGGCCCGGCACTAGCTGCTGAGTTTCATGGATGCCTTCTCAGGATATAACCAGATCCGGATGGATGAGGCAGATTAGGAGAAAACCTCATTCGTCACCAGCCAAGGACTCTTCTGCTACAAGGTGATGCCATTCGGACTGAAGAATGCAGGTGCCACATATCAGAGGCTGATGAACAAAATGTTCGCCAACCAAATAGGGAGGAATGTCCAGGTGTACGTCGACGATATGCTGGTGAAAAGCCAGCAAGAGAAGGATCATCTGAGTGATCTCGAGGAAACGTTCGAAACCCTCCGTTCCTACAATATGAAGCTCAACCCCTCGAAATGCGCCTTCGGGGTAATCGCAGGAAAATTCCTCGGCTTCATGGTCTCTCAGAGAGGCATCGAGGCCAACCCGGATAAGATCAGGGCAATAATGGAGATGGCCCCTCCAAAGAATGTAAAAGAGATTCAGAGTCTGAACGGGAAGGTTGCCGCACTGAACAGATTTGTGTTGAGGGCCACGGACAAATGCCTTCCCTTCTTCCGCACATTGAAAAAGACGTTCGAGTGGACGGATGAGTGTCAAAGGGCATTCGAAGAGTTAAAAGCCTATCTCTCTTCCCCACCATTGCTGAGTCCTTCACAGCTCGGGGAAGAACTCTTCCTCTACCTGGCCGTATCCCCAGCTGCCGTCAGTGCGGCCTTGATCAGAGAAGAGGACGGGGTGCAGAAACCCGTATACTACGCCAGCCGGGCGTTCCAAGGGGCGGAAGGAAGGTACCCGCCCATGGAGAAACTCGCCTTCACCCTAGTCACCGCAGCCCGAAAGCTCAAGCCCTACTTCCAAGCTCACACAATCGTTGTCCTAACCGACAAGCCTTTGCGGCGAGCAATGCACAACCCAGAAGCCGCAGGTCGTCTGGCCCTATGGGCGATAGAGCTGACTGAGTTTGACATTCGCTACAGCCCACGTACCGCCCTCAAGGGGCAGGTAGTAGCTGATTTCATAGCCGAGTTCACCAACACAGAGGACGAGGGGGCAGACGCAAGTCCAGCATGGGGTGTACATATTGATGGGTCGTCAACTAGGCGAGCCGGTGGCATTGGGGTCGTGCTCTGTTCCCCTGAAGGAGACCAGATTGAGTGTACGATCCGGCTGGATTTTCCCATCACCAACAATGAGGTAGAGTACGAAGCCTTGATAGCCAGACTGGATCTCGCCAAAGCAGCAGGCGCGGCCCGAGTGGTCGTCTCCTGCGACTCCCAGGTAGTCGTCAACCAAGTCAACGGGAACTACGAGTGCAGAGGCGACAGAATGAAGAGGTACCTCCATCAGGCAAAAAGAAGGGTAGATGAGCTCGGGGCAAGGATAGTCCAAGTCCCCAGGGAGGAAAATGAGCAGGCCGACCGCCTCGCCAAAGCTGCTTCGTCGGAGCAGGAGAGCAGCACTGACGGTGTGCTACACTTTGTGCAGGTTTCTCCACTGGTAGACTCTACTGAAATGCAGGAAGTCGGCTCGGAAAGCAACTGGACCACGCCGTTGGTCTCATACCTGAAAGATGGCGTCTTGCCCGACGGAAGAGAAGCCGCCAGAAAATTGAAGGTCCAAGCATCAAGGTTTGTCCTGATAGAAGGAGTCCTATACAAAAGGGGCTTCTCTCGCCCATATCTAAGGTGCCTGGGTTCCGAAGAAGCTGACTATGTCATGAGGGAGGTACACGAAGGGGTATGTGGAAACCATTCAGGGTCGCGGTCATTGGCGCATAAGCTGATCCGCGCAGGATACTACTGGCCGACCATGAGAAAAGACACGCAGGCCTACGTCAAAGCTTGCGACAAGTGCCAGAGGTTCAGCAACATCGTCAGGCAACCCCCCGAAGAGCTGACCCCCATGACGGCCCCTTGGCTATTCGCCCAATGGGGACTAGATATCATGGGCCCATTCCCAACAGCGGTGCGACAGCTCAAGTTCCTCGTAGTAGGCATAGACTACTTCACGAAGTGGGTGGAAGCTGAGGCATTGGCCACCATCACAGAGAAGAACATACGAAGCTTCGTTTGGAAGTCTATCATATGCAGGTTCGGGATACCTAGGGTATTAGTCTCCGACAACGGCAAACAGTTTGACAATGGCCCCTTCCGGGAATTCTGTGCGCAGCTGGGAATAAAGAATCATTACTCTTCCCCCGCCCACCCCCAAGCCAACGGCCAAGTCGAAGTAACGAACCGATCCTTGCTCAAAATTATCAAGACTCGGCTCGAGGGGGCAAAGGGGATATGGCCCGAGGAGCTGCCAAGCGTATTGTGGGCATACAGAACGACAGCAAGGACCCCCACAGGAGAAACACCGTTCAGGCTAACCTATGGAAGCGAGGCAGTCATTCCAGCCGAAGTGGGACTCACAACCTATAGGGTGAACACCCATGATGAAGGCCGGAACAACGAAGCCTTGCGCCTACAGCTTGACTTGATCGACGAAGCCAGGGCAGCAGCAGGGCAAAGGTTAGCCCTGTATCAGGATCGCATGGCTAAACACTACAACGCCCGAGTCAGGCACAGGGAATTCCAGGTCGGTGACCTCGTCCTAAGAAAGATCATGGGCGCTGCCAGAGACCCAACCCAAGGAAAGCTCGGCCCCAATTGGGAAGGGCCTTACCGAATCACAGCATGGCAAAGAAAGGGCACCTACCACTTGGAAACACTAGACGGGCAGAAGCTGCACTACCTGTGGAACGCCGAGCACCTACGCAAGTACTACCAGTAAGAAAGAACGGCAGCCCCCTACTTTGTTCCTAGTCTGTAATCGATCTACTCTAATGTATATTCCTTGGACATGTTTTCTTCCTCACAAAAATTATGCAAGTCATACAGAGGTTTATTCAAAGTCTCTTCTACTTACTATTAAGTGTTGAACATCAGAAACTTGCAAAGTACAAAGCCTAAGCGTTAAATCCGTTCAAGCATAAAAAGCTGACGGTGTCAAAGGCTGACGGTTCCACTCTACAGGCATAAAAGCGTCATGCGCCCATGCTGACGGCTTAAAAGCCATAGTTTTCCTAAATGGAAACACCCAACGCCTGAGTCTAAAAGACGACGGCCCAAATTCGACGACGGCATAAAAGCGTCATGCGCCTATGCTGACGGCTTAGAAGCCACCAAGTTTTCATAAATGGAAACACCCAATGCCTAAGTCTAAAAGACGACGGCCCACATTCGACGACGGCATAAAAGCGTCACGCGCCCATGCTGACGGCTTAAAAGCCACCAAGTTTTCCTAAATGAAAACACCCAACGCCTAAGTCTAAAAGACGACGGCCCAAATTCGACGACGGCATAAAAGCGTCATGCGCCCATGCTGACGGCTTAGAAGCCACCAGGTTTTCATAAATGGAAACACCCAATGCCTAAGTCTAAAAGACGACGGCCCAAATTCGACGACGGCATGAAAGTGTCATTCGCTCAAACTGACGGCTTAAAAGCCACCAGATCTTCCAAAATAGGAAACTAAAAAGCCAAAGCCTAAGTCTAAGGATGACGGCATAAAAGGCGACGGCTCAAAACTAACCACGCTATAATAAAAGTTTGGAAGCTAAAAATCTGTCGAGGGTGACAGTGTAATAGCATAACAACGATAACGTTGACGGTTCCACGAAACTCTGCGTGAAGATATTAATTGTGACGGCCTGTTATGTTGACGGCTCATCATATTGACGGCTTATTATGACAGTTTCACGAAGCATAAACAGCACATAAAAGGAATCATGCAAGCAAGCAATATCCACAAGAACAAGAATTGAAACAGGATATAAATTAAAACAAGTGTTTCTCAAGTCAACATTGTTCTCGACGGTCCAGAAATTGACCGTTCTAAAAAAAAAAAAAAAAAAATTGTTACAAAAGTTCTACACAAAAAATTACAAGTCTAGTGAACGGGGGAGTCAACTACATTCACTTCTTCTTCAGCTTGGACCTTGGCCTGGACGGCTGTCTCGGCATCGTCATCAAAGGTCCCGTCACCTTTATAATTCTGGCCTTCATCGAGGGGGCGACCCGCGCTCTCTGAAGCGGCCTGGATGACGGACGTTTGTGCCTGGCCCCCGTCAATGGACACCCACGAGAGATCCGTCTCCGGATAAAGGGCCTTCACCTGACGGACGGCCTCATCAAAACCGTCTGCCATTATGCCACCCAGCTCCGTCAGATACGCATCAGAGTCTCGGTATTCTCTGATTACGTCGTCCCTGGCCTGACGGAGCTGATCCTTCAAAGACTGGATCTCCCGCTCTTTGTCCGCGAGGACCGTCTGCAGTGTCTCCGTCTGCTTCAGGTATTCGGACCTCTCCTCCTTGAGAACGGAGAGCTTCTTCTCAATCCTTACCCTCCAGACCTTATACTGTTCAAGCTCCTCCTCCGTCTCGGCCGCCTTGGTCCTTGTACGCTCCAGGGCCGCCTCCTCACGAACGCAGCGGTCCATAAGCCCTTTCATCATGACGACGGCCTGAAGGTGAACGGAGTTAGATTCAAGCGACGGTAAAATAAAAAATAATAAATATAAGATTCAATGTATATTCGAAGTGAAGTGGACGGGTAGCGTGTTTACCTGGGCAAGACTGAACAAGCCCGTCTTTCCCATCGCCTCCGTCGCGTGGTTCCCCAAGTCCTCATAGTCGTCCACAGTCAGTATGGACGACAGCTTATCAAGGGCATATTTGGAGTCCTCACGCAGAAGGACGGGTGGCTTCTTCGGATCGGAGGTTGGGCCAGCCGTCATCAAGCCCTTCCCCTTACCGTGCTTGATGGGGACCTTCTTTCCGTCCGCCTCTAGGCCAATGACGGTCTCGGGAGTGGTCTTTGCCTTTTTGGGGAGACGGTCCCCCTCCTGGTCGGGCTTCCTCTTAGTGACGAGCGCCTTGGGCGCACCCGTCCCTGTAGCTTGGCCTTCTTTCTTCTTTGCAGCTGCTTGTTGCTTAATTATGGCCCTCCTCCTCGCTTCGTCCATTTCTGCAAAACAAGACGGCACATGAATTGACAAAAAGGGGGGAGAAAAATGGCCAAGCATAAATTCAGGTGAATGGACGTACGTTTCCTAACTTGTATCTCGTACTTCTCTGCTTCCGGAGACGGTTCAGGCCCGTCGCAGTGCCAACAGATGGTCTTTAGGCACACCAAGTTAGCCCAAGACCTTTCCTTCAACTCGGACTTCTGAAAAATCCTCTTCAAGAAGCTCCAGTCTTCAATTGACACTTGAGGACGGTCTTGAGCTGAGAGAAGAAGACGGTTATATGATGACGGTGCATAAAAAGATATAAAAAAAAAAGAGGGGAAAGTGAACGGGCGAATACCAGACGAGGACAAGACACCCCACGTGGTGTCGACGGGCATGAACTCGGTCTCACCAGGATTCCCCATCCACTCATCCCCGTCCATGAAGAAATACCTAGACTTCCAGTCCCTATTGGAGTCTGGGGTATCGCACACTAACCTTAATAGTGGACCCCTCGCCACAAAACTATACATTCCCTGGGATTTTTGTATCTCCACCGGACGGTAGCAGTGGAAGAATTCCTTCACCGTCAACCTTTTCTTCCCCTCAGACATGGACCCGTACAACACCTCTACCCCAATAAAGACCCTCCAAGCATTCGGGGAAACTTGGCTGACGGATAGTCCTAGGTAGTGAAGGAGGTGACGGTGTAGTGGGGTCAATGGAAACCTCAGCCCTGCCTTGAGCATTTGCTCGTATACTCCGACACCCCTGACTCCACGGTAATAACACTTCTCTCCTGGGTGGGGTAGACGGAGAGGTATATTGTCAGGAATCTGGTATTTGCTTCTAAGTGTTTTGAAGTGTGACTCTTTAATTGTGGAGAAGAAATCATTCACCGTCCACAGAGAAAGCCTAACGTACTTCCTCATCCCGTCACTGCCCACGACGGACTGGACTTGAGGATCCTCTCCCTCTAGACCGTCGCTAAGATTACTCTCTGCCCTATCACTACTCGAGGAGGAAGAGGCGGTGGACGAGCTCTCTTCACTCGAGGAAGTTGTAGCTGCAGGATCCTTTGGACCCGACGGGTTGACTTCATCGTAGCCCGCTCCGTCGCGGACAAACGATTGGTTACTGGACGCGCTAGACATGTCACCTATAGGTGACGAAAAACCCTAAGTTCAACCAACCTAAAGACACTGACGGTGGAAAAAATGAACAAGCAATAATTACTTACCGGCTACTTGTGCTGATGAAAGATGAAGACAACGGTTGATAGAATACGACGGACACGCGAGTTGACGGATCAAGTGCTTTTCTGCTGGGTGAACGGATGCGCTCTGATGGTTTGTTTTCAGTAAAGAGTGAAAAATGAAAGAAAAGAAGGAAGGCTTTTATATGAGAGAAATAGCGGGAGACGAGGGGACGCCTCGGTCCGAGCACACGGTCCACGGGTTGACGACATGTGTCCTGCATTTATTACCAGGCATTAATTACCGAGGACAGTCTGTCTGTCCGACCCTTGGTATGGTTTGGAACCGTCACCCCATTAGTCCGTCGTTTGAGTGTTCACGGACTGATGGGCTGAGGGGGCAACTGATGGGGGTAAATCTCCCACCTGACGGTTCTGCCTATGACGACGGATGTACATGACGGACTCAGGGTGTTGACGACCTGACCTTCAGAAGTCGACGGAGAGAGGATCACCCAATGTTGTCACCAAGCGCCGAAGCCCGCCTTGCCACGCACGCTTCCTTGGGAAGGTGAATCTTGTCGCATACGCTGCTACTCAGCCAGATGACTTACATAGCACGATTCCCTACCCCCAAGGAAGGGAATCGTGTCCAACACGCTTGGCCACCCAAGAAGAGTCTTGCGTCCTACGCTACTCAGGGGCAGTTTCGGTACAACGATACCTTCTCCAGTACGCCTCATCTAAAGGCCACTACCACCACTATAAATACTGCCACACCCTCCGAAAATCGAGGTACGCATACTAAGGCCCGACTCTGGCACTCTGGAGTTGTGTAATATACTAACTTAACCATCAGAGGGTCGTTGGCCGGTACTACACTGGTACTTCCCTTTGAGGTTCTTCTTACCCGTGCAGGACCGTTTGGAACGCGCGCAAGCCCTGCAGCTCACTGGTTTGATTCCTGACCTCATCAAAACCCATGTATAATTAATTTGTTTGGTTTTATATATATATATATATATATATATATATAGACTCCTGGTTGATAGAGAAAAAGATTTTCTTTCTATTTTAGTATAAAAATGTACATTTTATATTTTACGTACTCGCTTTTTAAAATACTTCACTCTAGATTATCTATTTTACACTAAATTTTATTAAAATGTCAAATTTTCTTGATTTTTTGAATTTTTTTTTACACATAACAACTATTATTAACTCTCTTATTTTACGTAAAAAAATAATAAACAAATTAAATGCAAAATGAATAGTACCAGTGTAAATTTAATGATTACCGTATCAATCATATATTTTTATACAATTTTACATAACTTAATATAAGTGAATTTTATATTTAGTTGGCTAAAATATTATACTTTTTTGGCGTAAATGCACTTTTAGTCCATACATTTTGAGGTCATTTCTATTTTGGTTCCTACATTTTCATTTTTACCACTTTTAGTCCCTAAACCAATTAACGCGTGACATTTAAGTCCTTACCGTCACCCAACTAACAGAAAAAGCTGACGTGGCTAACGACATATTAAAATAATAATTAAAAAATCTTTTTTGGCATTAAAAAATGCTACATCAGCATCAAAATTAATTTTAATTAAATAAAACATTAAAAACAAAAAATTACATGAAGTGAGATCTAAGAACATAAGAACATGAACACGAACAAAGAGCAAAGACAGAATAAAAGAGCAAACCCAGAATAAAAGAACATGAACATCAAACCTACAGGAAAAAAAAAAACATGAACATCACCAAATCAAATAGCATGAACAAGAGCAAACACAAGAAAAGAAGATTGACACAAACCCGACTAGGGGTGCCCACAGGTCAAGTCGGTTTGGGTTTGGGCTCGACCTGCAGGGTGGCAGAAAACGGCACCCGCCATCGACTAAAGTCAGGTTAGATTGAGTTAGTTGTCGGGTACGGCGAATCGAGTTTCAGTTGAAATCGAAGTGGCAGATCCTGGCAGAGAACTAAGCAGATGTAGGTGGAGCTACGCACGGTGAAGGGAGATCCAGCCATGACGAAGACAGATTTGAGCTTGACGAAGACATATCTAAGCTCGATGAAGGGAGATTTGAGCACAAAGAAGCAGATCGGGCCATGGCAAAGGGAGATTTAGGTAAGAGCACAACAAAGGTAGATCTAGGCACGACAAAGGTAGATCTAAACCCAGCCCATTCTCTATGGGCAAAGTGAAAGTAGATCTGAACCTAGCCCATTCTCTCTTTTTCTCTAATCTTGTTCTTACTTGCTCTCTCAGCCTCCATGGTTGGAGCTTCAAGCTCTGTAGATCGAAACCCCATAGTGAATCTTTGATCTCACCTTCTCTCAATACGGGCCGAAGGGGACTCGTGGGATTGTTTTGGTGAATAGATTCAATGCTTTGCTACTGTGGTTTTTATTTGCGGATGGAATGGTAAGTCTGGGCAAATGCTTGTGCAAAATTTGTATGAGTGGCTTTGAAATTTGTTGTGTTTGATGTTTGTAGTGAAAATCTGGTGTTCACTTTAAAACTAAAAAAAGTAAAAATTTTGTTTGTTTTTTATTTGGATTTCAAATAAAGGAAAATGTCGTTGCAGGGTTTGCTCTTTGATTTTGGGTTTGATGTCATTGCTGGGTTTGATGTCTTTAATATTCAATCTGAGTTTGCTTTTTGATTCTGGGTTTGACGTCGTTGTTGGGTTTATTTCTTGATTTAAGAAGAACATTAAAGAACAAGTTCTTATGTTCTTAGATCTCAATTCATGGAATTTTATTTTTAATTTTTTTTATTTAATTACAATTAATTTAGATGCTAATGTGGCATCTTTAATGCCAAAAAAGATTTTTTTTAATTATTATTTTAATGTGCCGTCAGCCACATCAGTTTTTTCTGTTAGTTGGGTGACGGTAAGGACTTAAATGTCATGCGTTAATTGATTTATGGACTAAAAGTGGTAAAATGAAAATGTAGGGACCAAAATAAAAATGACCAAAAAATGTAGGGACTAAAAGTGCATTTACGCTTACTTTTTAAATACTCTTAAAAGTTTAAATTTTGAAATTTGGATGATGTCATGTTGTTGTCAACCTATTAGTAAAAACATTGGACATAGTATAGAACATAATGTTGGGCGAGTGAGGAGCCTCGTAATTTCAATTTTTTTTTTTTTTTTAACTTGACAACACGATTTATTTATTTATTTAATTAAAAGAAGACTGAACATATAGGAGAATAAATATGATTTTTATTTGATTAAGATTATAAGAAATTAATTACAATATTTGATTTTTATAGTCATTAATATCATCGAAATTAGAATTGCAACAAAATTGAAGATGGTTTTTTTGATGAAATCTTTGATTTTTTTAAGTAAAAAAGAAATTGCTGTGAAATTTAGTACAAAAAATCACATATAATGATATTTGGAATTTAAAATTATGTCTTTTGTTTTTTGTTGAAGCAATTATTTTCTTATTTTATTTATACTTTGTTAATACTAAATAAATGATAGTTTGGATTATATATATTAATTTAATTTTAAAATTTAGTATATTTCTCCTCGAATTATGATTCTTTCTTATTTTTTTGGTCATGCTTTACCCCCAATTCTCAAAGATGAAATCTTGACTCCTGCTCTCTACTGAGCCCACTCTCTACCCCACCTTTTTTTTTTTTGGCGTAAATACACTTTTAGTTCCTACATTTTGGGTCATTTCTCGATTTGGTCCTTAAATTGATTTTGCTCCTAGGTCAGTCCCTGACTTTTTAAAATTGTTTTTAAAATGGTCCCTGCCGTCAACCCAGTTACGAAAAATGTTGACGTGGCAAATGAAATTCACTATTTGCTGACGTGGCTAATAAAATAAAAAATATATATATATATATTTAACATTTTTTAAATGCTATGTCAGCATTTAAATTAATAAAAAAAGCCAGCTAAGAAAATTAAAAAAAAATTAAATTAAAAAAACCTAAAATCTAATTTAAACTAAAATCATTTCTTAAAAAATAAAAATTCATAATCGTTTTAATTCTTTTTACTTTTGTTTTTTGCTAACCTCATCAGCTTAAACCCATGAATTGAGATGAACATCAAACCCAGAAATTTACATGAAATCCAAAAAATGAAGTGAATATTGAACCCATAAATCATTATCAAACAACAAACCCAGAAAAATTACATCAAACCCGCAAATTTACAATCCAGAAATAAACGTATAGAGAGATCAAGCAACAAACCCACTAAGATGAACATCCTAGAAACCATGAGCAGCTCCTTATTTCAGTCATCAACAAACCCAGACCTCAAAATCTCTGCTTCGATTATCCACTTCGTCAATGGCCAGATCTGAAACGTCACACCGAGTCACTAAATTGCAAGGCCAACAATGATGGCTTTCATGACTCGATTTCAACGAGCTCGGTCTGGGCTCACCCATTTCATGGCTTTCATCTCTTCAGAAGCGCCATTTAAGACCCACAACCAGCAGTGCGATCAACCGTCATTACCGTTTCCTTCTCCACGGCCACACCGATCTCCACGGCCACAGCCCACCCCCACTGAAACCCAGAAAAACCCAGCCTCTCCAACCAAACCCAGCCATCTCCATTTCCATCTCCAACCAAACCCATAATCCAAGACCACCCTAACCACCGATCTCCACCATGACCACCCCAACCACACCGATCTCCACCTCCATTACCGACCACCCCACAGAAAACTAGAAAAACCCAGAGATTGAGGGTCGGGTTTAGAGAGAGAGAATGTCAGAGAGAGAGAGAGAGAGAGAGAGAGAGAGAGAGAGAGAGGATTGAAAGCTTGAACAAAGAAAAATACAAACACAAAAATGCACCAAGAGACAGAGAAAGAGATGATCTGAAAAAAAAAAAAAAGGAACGAAAAGAAGAAAGATACAGCCAAACATAGAGAAAGAGAGGATTTGAAAAAGTTTTTTCTTTTTTTTTTTTTGTTTTTGATTTTGAATTTTTTCAGTTTAATTTTTTTAAATTATTTTTAAATTTTTATTAATTAAAATACTGACTTGTCGTTAAAACGCTGACATGGAAGCTGACGTGGCATTTTTAATAATATTTTAATATTCACATTAACGCCATGTCAGCAAGCAGGACGTGTCGTTTGCCATGTCAGCATTTTCTGTAACTGGGTTGACGGTAGGGACCATTTTAAAAACAATTTTAAAAAGTCAAGGACTGACCTAGGAGCAAAACCAATTTAGGGACCAAATCGAGAAATGTCCTAAAATGTAAGGATCAAAAGTGTATTTACGCCTTTTTTTTTTTTTTCCTTTCATTTTGTTTTGCTGAGTTTTTATTTTTATTTTTTTATAGAGAAATGGCAGGTAGTCCTGTACTGTGTAGGCCACATCTATGATCTACCTCGATTTCGAAAATCCTCAATTGTACTGTACAAGTAAAGTAAAACTGTAATGGCCTGTTTGAGAGTTAAAAAAAGGAGGGGGAGTAGAGTAGAGTAGAGGGAGGGAGAGTAATTCAATTACCTTGTTTGGAAGTTTTTTAAGGAAGGAGGGGAAGGAGTTTGGAGGGGTTTCAACTACCTCTAACCCCTCATTTTTAATTTCTCAAAATTGGAGAGATTTGGAGGGAGAGTAGAGTGGATAAATTATTAACCAAATGAATTTCCTAATTTACCTTTTCTAAATTAACAAAATTATCTTTTCTAAAGAGCTAAGTACTCCCTTCCCCTTACTAATTTTAAAAACATCCAAACACTATAGAGGGAAACCATTCCCCTCTACTCTCCTCTCCACTACTCTCCTTCTCTCTACTCTCCTCCCTCTCTAAACTTCCAAAGAGGCCATAAATGTCTTTTGAGCTGCACTTTGTAGTTGGAGGTCGCTTTAGCTGTGGTTTATAGTTGAGCTTCTTAGGCCTACGAGTGGTGGTGGCTCCTATAATGTGGTTTGAGCAACACTGTGTGCAACATATCTACAAAGAGATCAATTACTGTGCAAACATGCTTTGCTAAGATGGCCTACACACGAGGATTTTATAATTTATGAAATTTTCCCACTGATTTGTCATTCCTCATTTGTATTCAGAGTTTCGGACTACGCATTCTGATAGTGTTTATACTTGGAACTATTTAGTTCTATTATCAAGTTGAGCATATTGCCAAAATTGTCATTGGAAAATCCAGTTGTTAGAGAATCAACAATCAACAATCTGCTTCACAAGTCTTCAAAGAAACATTATTCCAAGGCCCAATTTTGTTGGAAAATATGATCGGAGATGAAAGAAAAACACATATATAATATATTTAAACCAATTTAAAAACATAATTATCATTTATCAACATACAATAACTGTTTTAGTACATTAACAAGTACCAACTTCTCTATTTATTTAAGTTATCCATGCATACTGATCACAAGCTCACACCGAGAAAGTTCATATCTTCAACTAGTACAGAACACAAAGGCACACAGCCACTTATTTAGCTTATGAATGTCCAAAAGCCCTGCTGGATTGTTCACTACTGAGCCTGTGAAAGAAAATTAGATTGAAGGATGGGTTAGCAAAAGGCATACTTGTGGGACATAAGAGTAGACAAACTTCTACGAAGTCAAATTCATAATTCCATGTACTAAATGGACAGTACCAAAAAGCGGGTCTTGTAGAATTCAACGAGCTCATTGGGATCCGTCTTTGTTGGCTTATAAGCATCAATCTTGTTTACCTCCTGCACAAGGGTTACCAAGAATAAATATAATTCAAGAAACCAAAACACTGATACAATAGGAACTCGTGCCTCCTTTAAAGCCATGGTTTTTCCCCTCTACAACAAGTGAGGGAGTGGAGGGGGATTTGGACACAAGTTCAGGTCTGGATTAGATCCAGTGCTTCCAGTGCATTGGACCCAGTCAGATTGTGACACATGTCCATTAGATTGTGACACATGTCAAAAAATGGACATGTGTCACCATCTCAACGGTCCAGTGCTACTAGACACTGGACCCAAATTGCTCCTCAAAAGTTCTCCACCTAAGAACTGGATAATGTTACTAAGTTACAAGACTTTTAACCTCCCAAACCATGCTTTAAGTGAAGAGAATATAAATATTTTGTATATATAGCATTTGCATGCATGCCCCACCATGCAACAGGTAGATTGATCGTTTCTAAACGCGAACAGAAGAGTATGATCAGGCTCAATCAACTCAAGCAAAGGATATCACAAATGAATAAAAGAGATCTTCCTCCAACTATCAATCAATCTACATTCATTATCCTTTAGGTTTCAGAAACAATACCGAAGACGTGTACTGCCTTTTGGGTGGACAAGGCAAATATTTTCAGTCACAACCTATTACAATTATCTATAGTAACTGTAGCCCCAATGTTGCAACTCAATGCCACAACTTCCAAGCCAAAGCTATCAGTTGATTCAGTTCCTATCAATGAGGTATAGCTTCTAGAACTAATTAATCTTACAAGCAGTAAATCTTATAGACCACTAGAACTCACAATTGCCACTAAACATCATATGGGTTCTAACTTACCTCAATCCACTTTGCAAGTTTAGGCCTTCCTGCAATGATGTCATAATTCCACAATGCTGAAAAGACGATTTGGAATCTTTCAACAAATGGGATGTAAGCTACGTCCGCCTGAAGATCACATAGCTCACAAATCAAAGGAGGAACACTCATATTATAGAAAGTATCATTTAATAATCGTATTACTGGTTTCCACTTCCCATATATATAGCTAAACAGTCATTGTCTGTAGCATAGGTGAAATAAAATATTAAAATCTGAATCTTTAATATGTTTATAAAGAATATACCAAGGTCAATGAATGAACAAAAGGCAAGCAATACAGCACCAAAGAATGATAAAAAATAACAGAATGGAGAAGTCAACTCACCAAACTGAACTCATGGCCAAGGAAGAAAGGCCCATCTTCAAATTTACTAAGAGCATTCTCTAGGTGGTCAAAAGCAGGACCTGATGAAAGTTGGAAGTTTTAGTGATTCCAGAGCTTCTATATAAAATGCAGACAAGACTTGAGAGGCAGCTAGTTTTAAATCTTACCAGCTTCTTTAGTTGTGCCTCCTTTGAATGATGTGAACACTGTCTTGTTGAAGGTATCGGTGTAGGCTATCAAATCTTCAGCGAACTGTTTTTTAACATGATCCTACAATATTTTCACATCATAGATTTAGTCAAATTCCAAAAGAGGGAGAGTGTTTTTTTATTTTATTTTATGAAGGGCACGAATAAATTATGCAAATCTTACATTGGGGAGAAGAGAAGGCCCTTCAAAGTTGCTGTCTATATATTTAATCAAATCAAGGCTCTCCCCAGTAACTTTTCCATTGTGTTCCAATGAGGGTACCTGTTAATATGTAAAGTTTGATGATCAATCAAGAAATTCAAACAGCTCAATCAAGTATGCATTAGATAGGCATATTTACAATAAAATATCACCTTGTTTTCAGGGTAGACTTTCTCTTTGTACCAAGCAGGCCTATTTTGAAGGTTAATTGGAACTACTTTAATCTTGTCATATAATCCCTGCACATCGAGATACTCATCAACATAAATATTGAATTAACCAAAAAAAAAAAAAAAAAAAAACTCAAGAAAAGGAAAAGGACAAATGATCCCAGAAGAGCTAAAGGATCTGTCTTTTAATTGAAACTAGAAGCTAGAAAAAGCAGTATCAGACAACTTAAGATGAATTCTAACAACAAATTAAGGAATGGGAACAAAATAACCTTATAGTTCCTGGTGATCCACGTGCGCTGTGCATATGGGCATGAAATAGAGATGTACAACCTTAAAAAAAAAAGGGTCTTATTCATTTTAGCAAAGGTATAAAAATAAAATCCAAAAATTACTAGATAGACAACAAATTTCACAACTTGTTAAGGTAGTGGAATGTAATTCTGAAACCATCACTGGTACCATCATTTTATTACTATTATTATTATTTATTTTTTTATCTTCAGTCTGTGAAATTTGTTGGGTCACTTATTGAAATCATAATCAAAGACAGAGAGTAAAGACAGTGAATAGGACAAAAATGAAAACAGAATGAACCTTGTAGTTCCATCAAACAGTGGAGGCGGTTCAGAAGTGGCATCCAAGGGTGTGGGAAGGTGCTCATTCACGGCTCTGTACAACCCATAACAACATAAGTAAAAACAATCTTATTTTTACCACAAAATTCAGAGAACCCCAAATGGAAAAACGAAGAAAACCCAATCGAAAATGAAGAATTCTTGGTGATTTTTTGAATTTCGAAACACTTACGCTGCAGCCATTGATGATGTTTTTCTTGTTGTTGTAGTTGTTCACAAAGTTTTCTGATGTTTCTGCTTAATTTTCGAATCTGATGCTGAATGGGGTCTAAGTTCACAGAGCAACCGTATATATATAGGAGTTTCCAGACTGTGAATCGCGAGCAATGACGACATGTCACATTTGTGCGTGACGAGGAAGTGAGAGAAGAATATTCTAGATGGTGTATTGAGGAAGAGCAATGCTTGGATTAGAAACAATCCCACAATTTTTTTTTTGCCACAACCGCATGGAGCCTTTTTTTTTTTTTTTTTTTTTCAATACTTTTAACTTATCACGTGCTAAGTTGTGGAAAAAATTGTGTGAATGTTTGACTTTACGCTATGTTGTTTCAGTAACGATATTTTCTAGAAAATGATTTATTTTTCAAGAAATATTTTCTATAAAATTATATCATTTTTCAATGTTTGATAGCAAACTTTAAATAAGTTGAAAAATAATTTAATAACTTTCCTTATTTAGTTTGCTGTGAAATAGAGTTTGTTGGAAAAATAGCGATGGAGTGAATAAGAAATTGATGTTTTCTATGTTCACTTGAAGATGTTATTAAAAATGGTAAAAATCCCGAATCCCACGTAGGAAATGAAAGAGATAATATATGAATTTATATGCTTATGAGTTAGACATTAGGTTGAGTTTTTAGCATATGTGGACTGAATTATTGACTATCACAAGGCAAGACTACTTGTAGATGGCTACAAACAAAAGAAATATGTGAGTTTTCTTGATACACGATAAACTAAAGGGTTTATGATTCTTGTACAAGGAAACAAAGTGTGTAGGCTTGTTAAATCTTTTTATAGATTGAAACAAGGTTCAATGCAATGACATAAGCAATTTGAACATGAGATGATGTCAAATGAGTTTAGGTTTAATGTGACTAGTGTGTTATGTGAAATATATCACAAGAGGTTATGTCGTTATGAGATATGCTCCTGTATATAGCAATAACAAAAGCTATTAAGATGATGTTGACCATTAAGTTCAACTCGGAAGATGTAGGTGTTGTAGATGTGATACTAGAAATAAATTTTTCTAATGCATCTGATGGACTTGTCTTGTCTCAATCACATGAGAGATATAACGACAGTCTAATGAGAACATCTTGTTTGAAGAGCATATGTGTTTTTGGGAAGTCTTTATAAACCTAAACAAACATGCATTGTGGGATACCTGTGCCTCCTATTTGTATATATTGGTAGGGCATAGAGTTATGGTAGATCTCGACACATTTGTTGAAGACATAATACCATGAGACAATTGCTCTCAAATGAAAGTGATTCCAAATTATAAAATGGATTCGTAATCAATTGTTTGAGTGGAGAGCAAGAAAACTGCTCATCGAAGGGAATGAGGATAAAGCCTGTGACCTAAAGTTTTCATGATGGTAACCCCACCTAGTTGATTGGAGATCCCAAGATCTAGGTTTTCAAAGAGACAACAAAATTGTGGAGACTAGTTTTTATCACTTTGGAGATTACATCTCCCACCCAATGTTATGATGAAATAGTGATACCTATAAGCAATGTTCAGGGTAAGCTTTGCTTTTAATGATTCTTATATTTTGGAATTTCAAGTGGGGTATAGCAGGATACTTTTAATAAGAGTCACTTATATGAGTGTGAAGTGGGCCACTTCCATGAGAGTTTTTAAGGTTGAATTCTCTATAGCACTTCATGAATTTACTAGGATATGTTTAGGGTCGAAATAAACACAACTATAAGAACGAAATATGTTCGAAAAGGAGCTGTGTAAATTCTATCGTCTTGGCATACACAAACGGATGAACAGTTCGAGACATCAAGTTCACTGGTCAGCTAGTATATCCAATAATCTTTCAAAAAGGAAAGTTCAAAGCCACAAGTTACTTCTCCTAGTACAGTAACTTTTCTTCTACTCTCTCTGTGTCTGCATCATCATTTGCATTGTGATTATCAATTTCTATTCATGTGGGGGATTGTAGGAAAAATAGCATAGAATGAATAAGAAATTGATGTTTTTTATGTTCACTTGAAGATGTTATTAAAAATGGTTAAAATTCTGAGTTCTACATAGAAAAGGAAAGAGATAATATATGAGTTTATATGCTCATGAGTTAGACATTGGGTTAGGCCTTTGACATATGTGGATTGGGCCTACTTGTCCAAATAATAATATTTTATTATTTTAATTTTTTGAGTCAATTAGTCTGTGCATAGTAGTTATTATTGAAACAGAATGTCTGTTCAGTACCATATAATTTTTCATAGTCCCTCATTCATAAAAACTACTTTTTAGAAAACTCTCAAGGGGAGAATATTTTTGTGCATTTTCATTTTGTGTCAAAGAGAGAAATGAGATTAAGTAGTTTGCAGAGCACAACCTTGTGTGCTTCATTTTCGTGATGTAGATCATTTTATTCTGGGAGGCAGACATCTGTGAGTCTCAAAGCACCACAATGATTGTGTGAGATCTGCTTTAAGGAGATTGTGTCAAATATGAGACTTGATCTGAATCATTTATCCTTCACGCATTTGGTCTGTGAGTTTTTAATTATTTGCAAATTTCTTCTTATATATACAATATTTATTTATTGTTTTTTCTATCATATCTATTTGTGTTATTGCTCATATTTAGTTCTGTATGTTGTTCCTTTTGCTTAATCACAAAGTAAATTGTTGATACATATCCAACAGAGTTGTTTTCCAAATCAATTTTTGTTTGGATCTACTTATTTTGCTGAAATTGAAAATTTTTTACTGAAAGTATTGTAGATAAAGGTAAAAGTTAGCTGGAATAGTATAGTGAGACCTATAAATAGTACTAAAAAGTGCAGTGGGATCCATAAATAGTAGCAAAAATAAGCTGAATAATAAAATAAGTTGGCAAAATTAATCATGCCAAACGGACACTTCGTGGAAAACAATTTCTAAAAATAAGCTATATTTTTTTATGTTAAATAAAGATAGTTTTCCTTTTACTTATTTTTTTTATGCTACCAAACACTGGAAAACACGAAAAACTATCTTTACACAAGGGTTTTCATTGAAACAAACGGAGCGTTGTTTCATTCGTGAAAGGGTACTAGCATTTTTCATTCATGAAAGTGTGTGGATGAATTTTAGGATGCGGCTTTTATCTAGTACTTCTAGTGCACTGGACCTACTGCGATCATGACACGTGTCCATTTTCGGACACGTGTCATGATCGCAGCGGGTCCAGTGTCCTGTGACACTGGACAAAAGCCGCATCCTGAATTTTAATATCACGCACTATTTCACAATTTTGACGTGGCAGACTGTAAGTAGTTATCTATTACTTATACATAAGCCTACTATTTTTTCTTTCACTATTCACACTCTGCCACATAATATTAGTGGCAAAAAAATTATCAGATAAGTTGTGGTAATAGATTTTCTTGTTTGTGGACCTCTTTTCTCCACCCCTAGATTTGATTATCTTACGCTGTGTTTGGTTGCACAGGAAGAGGGAAAAGAAAAGTTAGGAAAATGAAATTATAGAGAAATTCCTCTTATATGTTTGGAAATTGCAAATGAAAGCAAATAGAAAATCATATACTATATAATAAAAGTTGAGTTTAAAAACTGTGGTTACGCAAGTGATTTCACCAAATTACAATAATATTTTGAATAAAAACAAATTTTTAGATAGAGAAAACAACTTATTTATTTTTCTCAATTTATTTTGTTAAAATAACAATAAGTATTTTAATAAAATATACAACATGCATATAAGTTTCAGTTAATAAAGACAACAACTTATTAATTCTTATCAATTTCTTTAAATAAAGTAACAATAAGGGCACATTTGGTAGACTGTAACGGTAATTACATATGAATATGAATATATATTACAAGGAATACAAGAAGTTGTAATGTAATACTTATTACTATTTATTTGTTTGGTGACAACACAATAATAGAAGTATAGAACCCTGAAAACAATGGAATGAAAATATTTTAAATCAAATTTAAGATATATTTTAAGAAATATCTTAGTTATATAATTATATTTTCTAAAAAATAAATTTTTTTTTTCAATTTGAAAGAGAGATTAGTTATTATTTATGATTTTTATTTTTATAATTGTTATGTGCATATGAAAAGTTTTTTTATTTGGAAATATATTAATTTTAGAAATTAATACACCTATGAAAAAAAAAAAAAAACCCAAGAAAAGGAAAAGGACAAATGATCCCGGATGAGGTAAAGGATCTGTCTTTTAATTGAAACTAGAAGCTAGAAAAAGCAGGGCCAAAATTGGGAATTAAACCCATTTTTAAACTATTTAGTTAGTAGGCCCATTTTCCAAACTATATATTTTATTAACATCTTGAGGCTTAGAGACTCGATTTTGGGCTATAAATCGAGTCTCAAAAGACTCGATTTTCATGGTCTGATCACGTCTGATGTGGCATTTTTTTTGCGTGGCGTCTACCTATAAATCGAGTATCTAAGACTCGATTTATAACCTTTACAATTTTAAACACACGGGCTTTGCCCCTTCTCATCTCATCAGAGGAAAAAAAAAAAAAAAAAACAAACAGAAGAACAAAAACACCCACGCCCCACGAACATGAACAAGGAAGAACAAGAACAACCCAGCCCACGCCCCACGAACACGAATAAGGAAGAACAAGAACAACCCAGTGAAGAGGACAACCCAGCGAAGAGGACCATCGGCGACCCACGGCTAGCCACGACCACCGGCGACAATCGACGGCTAGCCACGACCCACGAACACACACGGCCAACGCCAATTTGAAGCCAAAGATCTTTGACGGTGATCTTAACCCGTGGATCTGGGCTTGCTCGTCGTGGATTTGCTGCCGTGGTTCTGGGCTTGCTCGTCGTGGATCTGGGCTTGCTCGCCTGGGTTTTTTTTTTTTTTTTTGTGTGGTGGGTTTTGGTGGTTGTTGATGTTTGTGGGTTTTTTTTTAGCAAACGATTGCGGGTTTTTTTTTTTTTTTTTTCAAGGTTTATATGACAGCTTCATTAGCAATTTTTCTGGGTTTGGGTTTGCACACAACGGCCAAAGTTCTTTTTAATTTTTTTTCCTGGGTTTGGATGACAACTTCAATAGCAATTTTTCTGGGTTTTTTCTTTTGCTTTTTTCTTTTCTGGACAATTGGCTTCTTTTCTTTTGCGTTGATTTCTTTAATTTTTTTTTTGGGTATTTCTGGAACGGCAGGTAGACGTTAGACTTGGACTTAAGTATTTTTTTTGTTTTTTTGTTGGCTTATAAATCGAGTCTTAGAGACTCGATTTCCAGGTGGACGCCACATGGAAGAAATGTCACATCATACAAATCAGAACACTGAAATCGAGTCTCAAAGACTCGATTTATAAGCTCAAAATTGAGTCTCTTAGACTCGAGATACTAGTAAAAAATATAGTTTGAAAGAAGTGCCTACTAATTATATTGTTCGAAAAACAACGCTAATTTCCAATTTTGGCCAAAAAAGCAGTATCAGACAACTTAAGATGAATTCTAACAACAAATTAAAGAATGGGAACAATATAACCTTATAGTTCCTGGTGATCCACGTGCGCTGTGCATATGGGCATGAAATAGAGATGTATAACCTTAAAAAAAAAGGGTCTAATTCATTTTAGCACAAGGTATAAAAATAAAATCCAAAAATTACTAGATAGACAACAAATTTCACAACTTGTTAAGGTAGTGGAATGTAATTCTAAAACCATGACTGGTATCAACATTTTATTATTATTATTATTATTATTATTATTATTTTTTTTTTTTTTATCTTCAGGCTGTGAAATTTGTTGGGTCACTTATTGAAATCATAATCAAAGACACAGAGTAAAGACAGTGAATAGGACAAAAATGAAAACAGAATGAACCTTGTAGTTCCATCAAATAGTGGAGGCGGTTCAGAAGTGGCATCCAAGGGTGTGGGAAGGTGCTCATTCACGGTTCTGTACAACCCATAACAACATAAGTAAAAACAATCTCATTTTTACCACAAAATTCAGAGAACCCCAAATGGAAAAACGAAGAAAACCCAATTGAAAATGAAGAATTCTTGGTGATGTTTTGTATTTCGAGGCACTTACGCTGCAGCCATTGATGATGTTTTTCTTGTTGTTGTAGTTGTTCACAGAGTGTTCTGATGTTTCTGCTAAAATGGTGTCTAGGTTCACAGAGCAACCGTATACATATAGGAGTTTCCAGATTGTGAAGTCGCGAGCATGACGACATGTGTGCGTGACGAGGAAAAGAGAGAAGAATATTCTAGATGGTGTATTGAAGAAGAGCAATGCTTGGATTAGAAACTATTGAAGTGGGCCCGTGTGTGTGGCTTACTTGAATTGGTTTGAATTGCCACAAGCCCAGGTCAATTACAAGTAAACCAAATACAACTTTGTAATAGGAAACCATCAAGTCTAAGTTGGTCACAGTTTTTTTTTTTTTTTTTTTTTTTTTTTTTTTTTTGAGAAAGTTTCAATCTATGGCGTCCGCTCTTGATGATGCTCTGTATCATCAGACCAAGACACCAATTAGTTTTTGGTGTAGGCAGAGATTGAACCCTAAATCTCTTATTCAACCATCAGAAACTTTACTAGTTGAACTAACTTGAATCCACTAAATCGGTCACAGTTGACCGAATACAATTGATACAAAGAATCCTATATTTGCAATCTAACGAGCCCAGTGGCAATTGCCACTGGACACAAGCCGCACCCATTACCGACTTAAGCCTAGCAATATATAAGTGATAGTGTGCGGCAATTATAATTGACAATTCCTAAAAAACTAGTAGCGGCCGCAGAAGAAGAAGAATAGTGTTTTCTTTGTCTTGTGGGTGAGAGAGAGTTAGGGTGTATTGGAATTTGGGTTTCTTGAGAGTGTTTTTATGCACTATTGTATTTCCTTATTTTTATAGTGAAATTTTTCTGTCGTCGCCGTGAAAGTAGGCAGTTTGCCGAACCACGTAAATTTTTGTGTTCTTTGTGTGTGCTTGTTATTTAATTTTCACTTATTTATTGTCATTGATTTGAGTCTTGAGGTGTAATCTGCACAACAGAAACAATCCCACAAATTTTTTTTTTTGCCACAACGGCATGGAGCCATGTGGTAAGTTGTGTTGAA
The DNA here is from genome assembly GCA_033629205.1 of Lithocarpus polystachyus. Classification (NCBI taxonomy): domain Eukaryota; kingdom Viridiplantae; phylum Streptophyta; class Magnoliopsida; order Fagales; family Fagaceae; genus Lithocarpus; species Lithocarpus polystachyus. Next base: position 55,021,611 of record CM066168.1, read on the forward strand.
AATTGTGTGATTGCTTGACTTAACGTTCTATTGTTTCAGCAATGATATTTTCTAAAAAATGAGTCATTTTCCAATAATCATTTTCTATAAAATTATATCATTTTTCAATGTTTGGTATTAATTTTAAACGAGTTGAAAAATAATCTAATAACTTCCTTTCTTTAGTTTGCTGTGAGATAGAGTTGTTTTCCAAAACAATTTAGGTTCTATTTGGATCCGCTTATTTTGCTGAAACTGAAAATTTTTTATTGAAAGTATTGTAGATAAAGGTAAAAATTAGCTGAAATAGTATAGTGAGACCCATAAATAGTACCAAAAAGTGCAGTGCGACTCATAAATAGTAACAAAAATAAGCTAAATAGTAAAATAAGTTGGCAAAATTAATTATGCCAAACGAACACTTAGTGGAAAACTATCTCTAAAAATAAGCTATACTTTTTATGTTAACTAAAGATAGTTTTCCTTTTACTCATATTTTTTTATGCTACCAAACACTGAAAACATGAAAAACTATCTTTATACAAGGTTTTTCACTGAAACAAACGGAGCATTGTTGCTCCGTTTGTTTCATTCATGAAATAGTACTAGCATTTTTCATTCATGAAAGTGTGTGGATGAATTTTAGGATGCGACTTCTATCTAGTGCTTCTAGTGCACTGGACCCGCTGCGATCATGACACGTGTCCATTTTCGAACACGTGTCATGATCGCAACGGGTCCAGTGTCAGAGGACACTGGATAGAAGCCGCACCTTGAATTTTAAGATCACGCACTATTTCACAATTTTGATGTGGCAGATTGTGAGTAGTTATATATCACTTATACGTAAATCTACTATTTTTTCTTCCACTATTTACACTTTGCCATGTAATATTTGTGGCAAAAAAATTATCAGATAAGTTGTGGTTATAGATTTTCTTGTTTGTGGACCTCTTCTCTCCACCACTAGATTTGATTATCTTATGCTGTGTTTGGTTGCACTGGAAAAGGGAAAAGAAAAGTTAGGAAAATGAAATTATAGAGAAATTCCTCTTATATGTTTGGAAATAGAAAATGAAAGCAAATTGAAAATCGTATACCATATAATAAAAGTTGGGCTTAAAAATTATGGTTACACAAGTTGTAGGGTTAATAGGCCCAATAGCACATATTGGGCTAGGGACCCGGTCCGAGGACGCCTAGCAGCCCGAGGATAGGTAAATGTTGTTATGAAGGTTGATGTTAATAAATAAAGGAAGGGATCTGGTCATGATAGCTAAAGAGGATGGTCCGAGGAGGGATGCTGCCTTGGCTAAGCAAGGCAAAGGTCAGAAAGTGCGGTCTGCCATCCAAGACAACGTTCTGGGAATTTCTATGGATAAGAATGCACGTCATGGAGGCGTGGGAGTTATAAAATATCTAAGAGAAAGCTGCTATCACCGCATTAAAGGCTCTGTAGCTAACTCTCTTGCCGCATTAATGAGGAAGTGATACCTAAACAGTAATTTCAGCTTTACAGCTACTCCCTGAAGATTTTAAGAAAGTGCTAATGGGACAAAGATCAACACCACCGATATAATCTACACTTGGAGGGTAAAGATGAGAGTAAGAAGATTGTATAAAATAGGAAGAAGACCTTGAGAAAATGGGATCAGAGAATTGAAAGAGAAATATTGTAGCAACAAGAACTGTACTTGTAATCAATTTCAATTATATACAAGAACCGATCTCCTCGGACTGTGCTGAGGACGATTTTCCTTAGATAAAACCAGTTTATTTTTACTTTATTGTCATTTGGATCAACTATAATCGTTACCTAACTCATTAGAGCCCAGTTTTCCAACCCACTTTCTACAAATTCATTGTATTGGGTTATTTGAGCCTAAATTCTTTTAACTTTTGGGTTTAGGATTCAAATTGCGTCCTTACACAAGTGATTTCACCAAATTACAACAATATTTTGAATAAAAACAATTTTTTAGATAGAGAAAACAACTTACTTATTTTTATCAATTTATTTTGTTAAAATAAAAATAAGTGTTTTAACAAAATATACAACATACATATAAGTTTCAGTTAATAGAGACAACAACTTATTTATTCTTATCAATTTCTTTATATAAAGTAACAACAAGGGCATGTTTGGTAGACTGTAACGGTAATTACATATGAATATGAATATGTATTACAAGGAATACAAGATGCCGTAATGTAATACGTATTACTATTCATTTGTTTGGTGACAACACAATAATAGAACCCTGAAAACAATGGAATGAAAGTATTTTAAATCAAACTTAAGATATATTTTAAGAAACATTTTACTTATATAATTATATTTTCTAAAAAATAATTTTTTTTTTCAATTTGAAAGAGAGATTAGTTATTATTTAAGATTTTTATTTTCATAATTGTTATGTGCATATGAAAAGTTTTTTTATTTGGAAATATATTAATTTTAGAAATTAATACACCTATGAAGAAATAACTATTACAACCCTTTTAGAGATGAATAGTTATTTACTACCACGCACTCTTGGTGCGGTGGTCATTCCACAAGTATAAGTACTTGTGGGGTGTGGGGGGTAAGGGCCGGAATTCAAGTTCCAAGAGGGAGTTTCACATATATATGCACTTAGATTAGGCTAGAGTAAAAATTCTATCTTGTATAAAAAAAAAAAAAGATGAATAGTTATTCATCATTGTAAAGAATAGCTATTCATAAGAAATGACTATTTCCTGTAATAAAATTATAACCAAACTACTGAATAGCTAAACCATAGGAATAACTATTACATTATAGACAAAATAACAATTGTGTTTTAACAAACATGCAACATACATCTAAATTTCAGTTGATAGAGACAACAATTTATTTGTTCTTATCAATTTTTTTAAGTAAAGTAATAATAAGTGTTTTCACAATACATGCAGCATGCATCTAAGTTTCAGTTAATAGAGACAATAACTTGTTTATTCTTATCAGTTTCTTTAGATAAAGTAATAATAAGTGTTTTAACAAAATTAACATGCAACATGCATCTAAGTTTTAGAAATTTAAATTTTACTCCAACTAAAAATCTATTATCAAAATTTCAGAACTTATATATATATATTCACCAATGGTCTTCCCATAGAATCTCTCTTGCACCCCACATTTTTGTTTTGTTTTGTTTTGTTTTTTGTTTTTGTTTTTTTTTTCTAGTTGCAACTTATGCATATGTATTTGTATTAGAATGGTATACATGTTATATAGATTTATAGGAGTTGATAAATTTATATGATACTCTTTCTCTCACTCTAGAACATTTTTTTTCTAATAAACAACTAGTCTCATTAATTACTCCCTCCGTCCCACATTTTTTGTCCTCTATTCTATTTTGAGATGTCCCAAAATATTGTCCTATTTCTAAAAATAAAAGTCTTTAATTTACTAATGTTCTTATTATACCCCTATTAATTTGCTAATTCAATTTTTTGATAAATTTTTTTAAGGGTAGTTTTGGAAACTTATACATTTTTAAAAGATAAACAAGACAATAAATGATGTTTCCTTAAAAAGTTTGACTTTTCAAACAGGACAAAAAGAGTGGGATGGAGGGATTATTAAATTAATGATTGGGATATATGATAACAGTTGGGCTTAGGAGCTGTAATTGCATCAAGTGGCTACTCTTACTAATTAATAAATTAATTATATATTTTTTGTTATGATATATTTCCCCTAAGGTATAATATTTAACAATTGTTTAATTTAGGTTAAACTTTATCATTTAAATTTCAAAATATTTAAATTCTATTCAAACTAATAGTCTACTATAAAAAATTTCTAAACTTAAATCTTACACAACAACCCACGTTTTCTTTCTAAAAAAAAAAAACCCCCACATTTTGATTAAATGATAAGATTTAAAAATAATTAAAAATAAATTTAAATTCTATTCAAACTAAAAGTCTATCATAAAAAATTTCTAAACTTAAATCCCACACAACCCATATTTTTGTTTTTGTTTTTTTTCCCTCAAGTTGCATGATTTAACAATAATTTAAAACAAATTTAAATTCTATACAAAACTAAAAATTTATCATAAAAATTTATAAACTTAAATCCCACACAACCCACATTTTTTCCCCCTTAAGTTGCATCTTATTAAATTAATATTTTATTAGGATATTAAGCTACAAAGCTTTTGATTAAGGGATAAGATTTAACGATGATTTAATTTGAATAAAGCTTTATCATCTAAGTTTTAAAAATTTAAATTCTACTCCAACTAAAAATCTATTATCATTTTTAGAACTTATATATATTTGTAGGGGTGATAGGCCCAAGAGCCCATATCTACATGCATATTGGGCCAGGGGCCCAATCTGAGGACGGGTAAAAACTTTCATAAGGACCGGTATTAGTAAGTGAGGAAGTGGAATCTGATTAAAACCATCCAGAAGTTTGGTTCGAGGAGGAATCCTTCCTCGGCTGAGCAAGGCCGAGGTTAGAGGGTGTGGTTTACCATCAAGAGTAGCATTGTGGATTATTCCATGGATGAGGATAAGTGTCTAGAAGGAACAGGACTAGAGGGAGTCATGAAATATCTCCTGGAAAGGCTGTTACCACCGCATTCAATGCTCTGCAGCTAACTTTCTAGCCGCATTTATGAGGAAGTGATACCTGAACAGTAACTTTCAACCTTACAACTATTATTCAAAGATTTCAGGAAGATGTTGATGGGACAAGGAACAAGATCAAACAATCTGATCTGCACGTGGAAGGTGGGGATGAAAGAGGAAGGTAGTATAAAATAGAAGAGATATCCTGAGAGAAGAGATCGAAAAATTAAGAGAAAAATACTGTAGCAGTCAAGAACTGAATCTGTAATCCAACTTAAGAGAAATATATAAGAACTAATCTCCTCGGACTTTGCTGATGATGATTTTTTTTAGTTTAAATCAATTTAACTCCCCTCTTCTTGTCACCTGAATCCGTTTCACTTGCTACCCAACTCATTGAAGCCCATTTTTCCAACCCACTCTTTACAAATTCATTGTATTGGGCTTTTTGGGCCTAAGTTCATCCATCACTTGGGCTAGGGACCCAAACTGTGTTCTTACAATTGACGCCATCTGTGTGGACGAACATCTCGGCCTTCAAGATCTTGTCCAAACTCTGCTGATTCACAAGACTGAAGTTGGGAATAGCAGTGTTCCTATCTGCAAAACCATTAGGAAAAATAAAAAATGTCATTAGTAAAGAATAATGCAAATCAAAGGAATTTCCATATACAAACACAAGCAAAGGAAAAAGAAGAAGGGGGTAACTTGAAAATAATCATCTTAGGTCTAAAACCCCACCTGGTTGCCCCTCTCTTGTTAGGCAGGGGAGGCCATCGTGCCATTCCCCTGACACGATCAGGAAATCCTTATTCAGGCCTTTGTTGGATTCGAGAAGGCATTGAATGAGCCTAAACTTGGGGTACCTAGATTTTAGGTAATACCCCTGTCCCTTTAAATGGTGGAGGTTGTAAACCCAATTGACATCATGGTGGGTCAACCCAAAGCCCATTCTTTCATTAAGGGTGTCTACACTCCTTAAAATTCTGAACATGTTTGGGGCATACTGGGTGAGAGCTAACCTATAAGCCCTAAGGAAGTCCCCTGTTACGGTGCCTATGGGAATTCTCATCTCACCTTCTATGAAGGCAATCATTGGGATTACCACTTCTCTCTCTTATCTTTTTTCGTGCCATTCTCCTTCCATATGGTACCTAATGAACACTCCTGGAGGAATCCTATACAGAGCTCTAAAACTCTCTATTCCCTTCTCGAAATCTACCAAATGAGCGAATCTACCCATTCCTAAGAAAGACTTGGAGACGCTAAAAAGATAATAAGAAGGAAGAGGAGCCGAGGAGGAAAAGACAAAGAAAAGAAAAGTATATAGAAAAATAAAGTGAAAAGGTTTATGAATACTTACAGAAAGAAGAAAAGTATCTCGGACAAGCTTTTAGTATTTGTAAGGGCATAAGTGAGTTGGGGAAGTTTGCAGGTTCAGTGTATGTGCGCTAAAGTAAAATGAATGCTAGAGTGAGGTAAGTGATTGATTTAAGTGGTATTTATATAAAAAACGGAGTTACAAGCGGGAAAATTCCCGCTTAGTGCCAAGCAAAATCCTCAGCCATTGGATAAGCATCGCGCCGTAGAACGTGGGGAACATGGAGCCGTAAAAATTTAATGAAGACGCGTCTCAGATGCTGAAGCTTAGCGTGCCTTGGGCAGTTGAAAAGGCATCTGTATGGTTAGAGGTGATGTAAAACAAGTGTTGAGGAGTTATTATTAAATTGAAATCCTCCTTTCTTCCTGAGGAGCTAGAAAGAAGAATCTTGAGGGGTAGGGGTGATAGGCCTAGGAGCCCATATCTACGTGCATATTGGGCCAGAGGCCCAATTCGAGGACGTTAATAAATCCAAGGACGGGTAAAAACTTTCATAAGGATTGGTATTAGTAAGTGAGGAAGTGGAATTTGATTAAAACCATTTAGAAGGTTGGTCCGAGGAGGAATCCTTCCTCGGTTGAGTAAGGTTGAGGTCAAAGGGTGTGGTCTGTCATCAAGAGTAGCATTTTGGATCATTCCATAGACGAGGATAAGTGTCAGGAAGGAACAGGACTAGGGGGAGCCATGAAATATCTCTTGGGAAGGCTGCTACCACCGTATTCAATGCTCTGCAGCTAACTTTCTGGCCGCATTTATGAGGAAGTGATACCTGAACAGTAACTTTCAGCCTTACAACTATTATTCAAGACTCCAGGAAGATGTTGAAGGGACAAGGAAATAAGATCAAACAATCTGATCTGCACGTGGAAGGTGGGGATGAAAGAGAAAGGTAGTATAAAATAGAAGAAATATCTCGAGAGAAGAGATAGAAAAATTAAAAGAAAAATACTGTAGCAGTCAAGAGTTGAATTTGTAATCCAACTTGAGAGAAATATATAAGAAATGATCTCCTTGGACTTTGCTAAGGATGATTTTTTGTAGTTTAAATCAATTTAACTCCCCTCTTCTTGTCACCTGAATCCATTTCACTTGCTATCCAACTCATTAAAGCCCAGTTTTCCAACTTACTCTCTACAAATTCATTGTATTGGGCTTTTTGGATCTAAGTTCATCCATCACTTGGGCTAGGGACCTAAACTGCGTCCTTACAATATTCATTCATGATTTTTGAATGCAATCCCTCTTAACCAATAAATCATCCCTATAATTAAATCCCACACACAATACACCCCACGTTGTTGTATTTTTTAATTTTATTTTTCAAAATGAAACTTACACTTATGTTTTAATATAATAAATTCATCTTACTTATTGTTCTTTACTTCTGAATTTGAGTGCAAGATATTATGCCAAAAGAAATTTACCATAAAGAAGCAAAACAATGCATGGACACCCATTTAAGTTCTTGGTTCTTAGCTTATGTAAGTTTTTTTTTTTTTTTTTTTTTTAATTCTAAAATTTTGAACTCTTTTGTGTTTGTTTTGATTTTTGGTTTCGGTTATTGTATTTAATTTGTAAATGTGTTGATTTTTTCAATTAGACTATCACTAGGAGAAAATTAGTATTGGAACTATTTTGTTTATTATTGTTTTGTGCTAGTTATGGTATAGATTAAACATAACCCAAATAGGAATGATCAAACTCATTTCATATCTCATATTAAGAAAATAACAAAAAGCACAAAAAGAATTTTAAAATACGAAAATAGATAAACACTGATAAAGTCTAAACTCTAATTAACAATCAGAACTTAAAGTGTTTTTTATTAAAATTTTTTACTTATTTTATAATTTATTATTACTATTTATTTGATAATTTAGTTTTAATTTTTTAAAACTTTTTGAACTTACATATAAACCTTCATCAAGCTATGCATCGCATGGAAATAATACTAGCAGAAGAATATACTTATTTTTCTCTTGTTTGATTTGCAGAGACAAAAGAAATGAAAAAACTAGCATAATTTTTTTTTTACCTACTTCTCTGTACCCTTATGAAGTGGGAAGGGACGAATGAAACTACATTCCTCCAAAATTGACATTTCAGGAGCTATTAAAAGTCAAAATTAGCTGGTATTTTTAAATGGAGTTTTCTCTCCACAATTTTGCCCAATTTGGGTAGATAAAAAAAAGTGGGTCGGGTGATTTAGGCCTTGTTTGGTTTAAAAAAATGGTCACTCATCACTCATCACTCAATTTTCATCACTCATCATCCATCACTCATCACTCATTACTCATTACTCATTACTCATCACTCTAAAATATCACATCCAAACAACATCATCACTCAGTTACCATCACTCAAAATTTTCACACTATTTGTGGGTCCCATATTTGTCATTGGTACAGTTTAGTTTAAATTTTTTTTTTTTTTTACCCAATACCCAGATCACCCGAACTAGTGGAAAAAAAAAAAAAAAAAAAGAAGAAGAAAGAAGGAAGAACGAAGAAGACCAGATTAGGAAAAAAAAAAAAAAAAAAAAAAAAGGAAGAAGACAAACTGGGTGAAAAAAAAAAAAAGAAGAAAAGAAACCAGATCACACGAAGAAGAAGAAAAGAAAAAGGAAAAAAAAAAAAAAAAAAAAGAAGGAACCAGATCACACGCCGAAGAAGAAAAGAAAAAGAAAAAAAAAAAGAAAAAAAAGAAACCAACCACCGAACAAAGAAGAAAAAAAAAAAAAAAAAAAAAAAACCCCAAAAGTCAACAATGATGGCTTGCACAGTATAAAGTTTTATGTTTAATTACAAAAATGCCATTGAGTTATGAGTTATGAAAACTGAAAACAGATAAAATGTGTTTTCAGTTTTCATAACTCATCACTCAAAAATCAGAGAACTGAGTGATGAAAACTATAACTCAAAACTCATCCAAACAAAACATTTTACAACTGAGTGATGAAAACTGAGTATTGAGTGATGAAAACTGAGTATTGAGTCACGAAAACACTCAAACCAAACATCACCTTAATTTCCTCCACTTTTATACCATTTTCTTTCTCTCAAAGCAGCCAAATAGAGGAAATGCTAGTGACAATTTTTAGACATCTGCCAAAGAAAGAAAGTCTTTAACCGTAGTGTCTTAATTTTGGAATTTTTTTATGACTAATGCTTGGAACACAACAAAATATCATGGCATTCTTAAATTAGCAAATCAATTTAATTTTTTTGTTATGTTAATTTGGGATTTAATTTTTTTGTTATGTTAATTTGGGATTGTTGTGAATTTTTGTTTTAACAATAAAATTATTCATTTTTATAATAATATCTAAAGCACATTAAATTTTATATTTGAACAAATTTTTTAAACAATAATATTCTATCTAATTTTAATATTTGGTATACTTGCACATTTATGTTTAAATTAAATATAATTTAATTTTTTGTAGTTTATCTCTATTTTTAATGTTAAATGCAAAGGCTGAGCCAATGATCCGTTCACTGAGCTGGTGAACTATCATGCCACTCTCTTAATAGTTTGATTTTCAATTCGGTTTTGTAGTCTTTGATGCACTGATGTTTAATTTAAGAGACATGAAACTCCCTTTAATGGACAGAAACTAAACTGTTAGTTTCTAGTAGTAAATCTCAAATCCATGAGAGGTTCTTTGAATCCACAAAGTGATAAACTGGAATCCACCAAAGAAAGAATTTGACAAAACGTCAATATTTTTATTAATAATAATATATGAATAACGTTTATAGACTTAGAGGCCTATTTAAGAGCTTTGTAAAACTTGATAGATAAGAAAATATATTCTAAAATAAGTCTTAATTAATACCTAATCATAACAGGAACCAAATTTGACCTAAAAACCATTACAAGCACCTTAAAACAAAGAAATAAATGCCCTAAACCTAAAATAACAAAAATTACATAAAAATAGCAAAAATTATAAACTACAATAATTAAATAGTAAATTTTGTCCTACATTATGCACATTGCAAATAACCTCGTAGTTTAAAGGATTAGTTATCGACTTATATGGACAAAATGATATGTATTGCAAATGCTTACATAATTTATGGATGCCATACCCAGTTGTATATGTGTGTATATATATATTTTCTATTATCTTGTAAATTTTTCATGTTTTGTCTTTTTATTCATACTCTTAAGCTTAAAAAGAGTAAGTTGTTGCTTTTTATCATCATTCTAAGACACCAATTGGTTCTTAGTACAAGTGGGGCTAGAACTCCAATTCTTTTATTTGACAGCAAGAAACTATGCCAATTGAACTAATTGGAGGCCACCAAAGTTTAGGGCATTTGAATGTACAATATTCATATGTAAATCAAAATGAATAGGTGCCGGTGGAAAATGGTTTATGTAAAGTTGTGATTTACAACTATGTTTTATGTTGGCTTTATTCTATGACAAAAAGTGCTGTAATTGCTTTAGTTTTGTTCCTTATATTTTGTGGGATTTTATTGTATTGGGTTTAGTATTAAGTTGGTGAAGAATCGAGCATGAAATGAAAATCAGTGCATTTCATGACTAGCTCGCGAGAAGTTTGCGAGAAGGGTTCTCGGGAAAAGGGCATGTGAGAAGCACATGATTGGAAGCTGAAGAGTCATGCCAAATTGTCAATTTCGCGAGTATTTCGAGGGTAAGGCCTTCCCGCGAGATACCTGCGAGACTTTCTACTTGAAGGATTTTTAAGTGTGACTTTTTTACTCTTTACCTATACTATATACCTTCATTACCCACAAAAGTAAAGGAGGCCATTCAGAGAAAAAAACCCTAGATAGGTTTTCTACAACACACACACCCATCTTTTAGAGAGAAAGCTACTCATCCTTAGTGAGAAATCATTCTAGCTTCTTCCTATTCCCTTTCTCATTGTCATACATTGAGAGGAGATTTGTATCCAAACACAACCTACATATTTTCAGAGTGTAGAGAGTGTTTTGGAGCTTGGAAAGCATTGGAGATTTGCCAAAAGAAGCCAGTGAGGCTTGACAGATGCAATTGGGTGTATTGCGGGATCTGGATAACTAGACAAGACACGATTCCAAGAAGCCTTATTGGAGTAGGAGCTTGGAGGGCTTAGGTACATTGAGTAGATTAGGCTTGGAGGGTCTCTTGCTATTCGTGTATCCCAACTTATTGTCTAGTGGATCGATTTATCGCTTAGAGGGCGGCGGAGAGGTTTTACGCTGAGTACTTCGATTTCTTCTTCGATAACACATCGACGTGTTATCTTGTGTTTGTATTCCTCTTTCCTACTTTTTTAGCTTTCATTTTATTGCTGTGTTTTATTGAATATGGCTTAGAGTAGTTATATTGTTTATCCGCTCGCATTTACTCTATTCCGCACTTAGTATAAGTTAGAGTAAAATCAATCGAGCCGTAATCTTTTAATTTGGGGGTCTAAACAGCTCTTGTGTTTTTAACACATTTTCGAGCTTTCAGTTTATATACCTTTTTATTTATCCTTTTCACCTAACCTAATATGCAGCAATTACTGCATACTGGTATGTAGCAAATCCGCTCCTATATGTGTTTGTACTCCAATGGAAGACTAATGAAAGCAAGCGAGGGGTAGGTGGGACAACAACATTAATGATACACAAAAAAATTGACAAAACATTAATGATACACAAACCAATTGACAAAATGGTGGGTATTTGCATTTTATGGAAGAGTAATGAAAGCAAGTAAGGGATTGGTGGGACAACAACATTAAGTACACACAAACAAATTGACAAAATGGATAAGTACCAATATTATTAATTCCGTTTCGGACACCATTTCAGTTTGTCCAATGAAACGGGATATTTTGGTACCGGTTTATTTTGGGGTACCTTTTTAGGGTGTTTAGGGGTTCCTAGTATAAACTATATTCTTATACATCATAGGAGTATCAATTTAAAGAAGTGTTACTTTTATATAAAATAATGAATTTAATTTAATTTTTTTTATTAAATTTTTTAAATGAAATGGGATTTAAAAAATATTTATTTATAATCTTACTCACATTTTAAATAAGATTTTTAACTCATTATTTACTTATGGCAATCTTGTAAATAAAGAAGAATATAGGATTATTTTTTAAGAAGGAAGTTTCCTAACTCTCTCCACTATGAAAAAATCTTATATGAGACAGACTCATAAGACCCATGTCTCACTGACATGTGGGTCCCACACATGGGACCCACATGTCAGTGAGACATGGGTCTTATGAGTCTGTCTTAGGAGATACTTTCTCCTCCACTACTCATAAACAAATTTCTTCCCCACATTTTCACACCAAGGAAGCAATGCTAGGATCTCCAATTTATTCTTTCATACTTTTACTCGTCATCATTTTACGGTAGCATGAGCTCTCCCTTCTTCTCCTTCTCACCATCTTCTTCTGCTTCTTCTTTTTCATGTCCTTTGTGCCAAAGTGAGACAAAGATCAAATAATGAGAGGGGTAGATACAAAAAGAAAAGGACATGCCATTCGAGAAGGCCAAATCTCACTTTGGGCGAACAATGAATTTCGGCCAAAATTTGCCAAAATTGACCGGAATAGACAAAATGAGCCGAAATGGGTCGAAATTGAATTTGAGGTGGAATAGATAGTTGTAAGGACACAAATTTGGGGGTTGAGCCTATCAACAGAATAGCTGGAGGCCCAGACTGTATATAATATCCTAACAATGAATTTGTAAAGAGAGTGGGTTGAAGAACACTTGATTGGACACGTATGGGTTGAAAGCCCAAGTATGATTATGACCAGATTTATATTGATAAGATGGTTAAGGGATACAATATTCTTCTCGGCACTGTCCGATGAGTCTGTTCATACAGATATTGTGTGGGCTTTTCTCTATCTTTCTCTCTCTCTTGATTGCTCTCTTTTCTTCTCCCTCCCCCTCCCTTTTGTTCTTTCTTCTTCTATTTATATGCCCTCTTCCATTACGTGGGCTTTCCTTGGTACTTGTCCCATCCGCCCCCATCTTGAGTCTTCCTGGGGCAGCTGTAAAGGATGGAGGTCACTGTTCAGGAGTCTTTTCTCATTAATGCGGCCATGATGTTAGCTGCAGGGCCATAAATGCGGTGGCAGCAGCCTTTTGCTTAACATCTGATCTTCACCATCTGTCCTTATGGTCAACACAAATCGGGGGATTCTTTGGGAGAGCTAAGATTGAGGTTGGTGCACCCGTCTAGGACACCCTTTTAACAATCCGAGCAGGAAGTCTCCTCGGACCAGGCTTTCTTCCATGGGATTCATACTTCAGCATCGAATCAGGCTAGGCAAATTCTTCAAGATATGTTGTCCTCGGATGTACAAGTCTCCTCGGACAGGCCCACGGCCCAGGATCTGGTGTTGGGTCTTTTACCCCTACAATAGTATTACCGTTTTGATTTGCATGCCGAGATGAGAAATTCTGGCCATTCCGACCGGAATAGAATGAAATTCAGAACATTGATTAGTACCAAAGTGTAACTTTCTTTTTTAGAAAAAGGTAATAGTTTTTCCCTACAACGTAGCAAACCAATGGCAACATACTATCATATAATTAAAATAAAAGCAATTTAAAAACAATTTAGCTACTTTTTTTCTCTTATAGGCATGTAAATTTCACATAAAATTATTTTAATTAGTTTTCACTAAATATTATTAGTTATAAATTAAATATATATATTTATTTATATTTAAAATTATAACATTATTAATTAAATAATTATAATGTCACCGGTTCGACCATCGGTCGGACTGTAAAACCAAGAACTAGTCATCTTTCCAATTCTTTGTCCGTTTCAGTTTTAAAACTATGATTAGGTGGTGTAATATTAGTTAAGAAAAGTATAGGAACACACATTTTAACACAACTGGCACATGTATCAAGTGGTAGCTGAAGTACTTTTCATTAAGTACCAATGATGGACTCATATGTAAGTAATGTATTGATCCAATCACAAGTTGATACATGTGCAAGTTATGACAAAGTATATAACAAAATGTGTAATCGTAAAAGAATTGACAATTACATGAGAGATAATATCCCAATTCATATAATAATAATAATAATAATAATAAATAATATCTTTTATTATAAAGAGAAAAAGAAAAAATCTTTTTATTACAAGACCGAACCATAGTTCTCTTTATTTAAGCAAATTCAAACATGATGACCACACGATGTCCATAACTTCAACTATTACGTACTATACGTGCACACGAGACATCTTAAAATATACAAATAAACGTTACATAAAGGCAGACATCTACTTCTACAAAGGAACTGTTCTGGCCCTGTCATGTTCAGTGCTGAGCCTGAGGAAGAAAATTAGATTAAAGAGTGGTTAAAAAGGACAGCTAACGAAATATTTAACGAAATAAAAAATTCATAATTCCATTTCCATGTACTAAATGGTTAGTACCTGAAAGCGGGTCTTATATAATTCTATAACCACTTTGGGATCCGCCTTTGTTGGCTTATAAGCATCAATCTTGTTTAACTCCTGCACAAGGATTGACATGAATAATTACCATTAATCAGGAACCAAAACTCTCATACATTAGGGACTCAAACCTACTTCAAAGCCATGTTTAAAGAGAAAGAGAATCTAAAATATAGATATAGCGCGCAAGTATGCCCTACCGCAAGCTAATTTCTGGTCAACTCTAATCTATTCTTCTCTACTACCTCTCAGTCCAAACGGACCATACATAAAGATTGCTGACTTGAAAGAATTAAATTTTAACCAAATAGGAGAGATAATTAATCTTCTAATTTGTAAATTCAAGACCATTAGAACTAGCAGTCACAAGACATCGCATTTGTTTTTAGTTACCTCGATCCACCTAGCAAGTTTAGGCCTTCCTATGGTGATATCATAATTCCACACGGTTGAAAGTAAGATTTGGAATCTTTCAATAAACGGGATGCGAGCTATGTCCACCTGAAGATCACATATATTTTCAATCAATATTACTGGTTTCCACTTCCCAACACAGCACCAACGATCGAAAAAAATAACATAGTCAACTTACCAAACTGAACTCATGACCAAGCAAGAAAGGCCCATCATCAAATTTGTGAAGAGCATTCTCCAAGTGGTCAAAATCAGGACCTGATGCAAGCTTAAGGTTTTCGTGAGCTCAGCTTCTATACAAAATGGTGTCAAGACTCGAAGAGGCAGTAAGCTTTAAATCTTACCTGCTTCTTTAACTGTGTCTCCTTTGAATGATTTGTAAATAGTCTTGTTGATCAAGGAATCAGTGAAGGCTATAAATTCTTCAGCGAACTGTTTTTTAGCAGGATCCTACAGTCACATCAAAACTTTGGTCAAATTCCAGGAGAGGTAGAGAGCTTTTTAAAAAGGGCACAATGAATTATACAAATCTTACATCAGGGAGAAGAGAAGGCCCTTCAAAGTTGCTGTCTACATATTTAATCAAATCAAGGCTCTCCTCAATGACTTCGCCATTGTGTTCCAAATTTCCAATGCGGGTACCTGTTAATTTCAAGATATTGTTGGTCAATCAAGAAAATGAAATAGCTCAATCAATTATATATGCACTAGATAGGCATATTTTGTTTAAAACTTAACACCTGGTTTTCATGATGGACTTTCTCTTTGTACCAAGCAGGCCTGTTTTGAAGGTCAATTGGAACTAATTTAATCTTGTCATGTAATCCCTGCAGCCCAAAATATTCATCAGCAACATAATTATTAAGTCAAAAACAATCCCAAGAAAAGGAGAAGGACAAATGATCCCGAAGGGCTAATTTGGGTTTGTCTTGTTATTGAAATTAGATGCTTCTTAAGTAGCATCGGATAACTTAAGAGGAAGTCTAGAAATGAGAACAGTGGACAAAAAGTCAACCTTATAGTTCCTGGTGATCTACACACGCTGTGCAAATGGGCATGCATAATTGGTGTACAACCTTTGAAAAAACAAAAACAAAATCAGGTCCAAGTGCACTTTAATTAGCATATAAAACATCCTAACAAAGACATGTAGCAAAGACAGTGAATTGGACAAAAACAAAAACAGAAGTAGGCCCAAAAAATGAACAAACAAAAAGGGAGAGAGAAGAGTGAACCTCGTAGTTCCATCAAAGAGAGGAGGTTGTTCAGAAGTGGCATCCAAAGGTGTGGGAAGATGCTCGTTCAAGGTCCTGCACAACCCACATAACAACATTAGCAAACAATCTTTAGTCTTGCCACAAATGAAGAAACAAAAAAAAAAAAAAAAAAAAAAAAAACTGAGAAATGACATTTTTGTGGTGAACTTCGAATTCTGAGACACTTGCGCAGCAGCCATTGATGATGGGTTTTGTTATTGTTTGAAGAGTTCCGTGGTTTCTGCTTCTATTGTTTTTAATCTGATGATCACTGTAGTGTATGGCTACCCATTATATAGAAGTATTCTGACCGTGAAGTCGCGAGCAGTGACGAAATGTGAGAGAGCGTGCTCCTTGGTGCCAAGAAACCTATATAAAATTCTTGACCACTTGCAATCCAACCATCTTGCTTCATAAATTTCAAATTTTGTAATATTTTACTTTCTGATGCTTTGGGGTTGTATATCTTAAGGCTTAGAGCATCCGTAGCAAACGTTGCAAAAAAAAATGCCATTTTACAACACCAAAAACCTACTTTATTAGTTTATCACATCATTTTACAACATGTCATTTATCAGATGTTTTATCTTTCAATTCTATACATTAAAATAATATTTACACTACATTAAAATAATATATTAAACTATTTCTCTATCCTCATCATCAACAACAACAACGGCACAACCACCTCCACTGCAACAACGCCGACAGTCACTACCGGCACAAACCCACGTCCACCAACACCATCTTATAATAAAAAAAAAAAAAAAAAAACACAACCAGAAAAATTGTTGCGGCCACAACCACCAGAAAAAAAAAATCACTACAAACCACCGGGAAAAAAATTTGTTCCGGCCACAACCCCAGAAAAAAAAATCACTACAAACCACCGGAAAACAAATTTGTTCCGGCCACAACCCCAGAAAAAAAAATCACTACAAACCACTGGAAAACAAATTTGTTCCGGCCACAACCACCAGAAAAAAAAAAAATCACTACAAACCACCGGAAAAAAAATTTGTTCCGGCCACAACCACCAGAAAAAAAAATCACTACACAGGCCGGTCCTCCCAGACCCACCCATGCACAGGCCGGTCCTCTCAGACCCACCCATCGCCGCTCCAACCCATCCACCACCGACCCATCCTTCGGAACCCGTTCACAGGCCGGTCCTCCCACCACCGATTTCGCACAACAAAACCCACCACCACAACCGATTCGCCCATCACCAGCCGACCCACCCACCAATGAATCTGACCATCACAACCCGGGTATCAAATCACTGCAAAAAAAAAAAAAAAAAAAAAAAAAAAAACCACAGCAACAGAGATCGGAGTGAAAGAAGAAAAGTGTGAGAAGAAAAAACTGAAAGAAGAAAAGAGTGAGAAGAAAGAATGAGATTGAGAAGAAAAAGGAGTGAATGAAGAAAAGAATGGAGAGGCAGAGGAAGAGTGAGGGAGCAGAGACGTGAAGAGAGAGGAGAGAGAACAGAGAATAAAAAAATAATAAACAGTTTTGCAATTTTAGTTCGTACAATGCCAAACTTATGATGTTACTGTTCAATGTTGCAAAAATTTGGTACATTTAGCACATCTGATAAAAAGGCTTTTTTGGTGTTTGATGTGCTAAATGTGCCAAATATTTAGGATTTGGCACATTTGCAACGTCTGCTACGGGTGCTCTTACTGCTAGTTCTTCGCCTTTTATGGCTAGTTTATTTTAATGCAGTTTACCCTTCTTTTAACCAAAAAAAAAAAAAAAAAAAAATTCAAATTTTGAACCATAAATTAATAAAATTTAGTGTAAAATATTATTTTGGTTCTTAAATTTTATCAAAAGTTTGTTTTTTATTTCTAAACTTTAAGAAGTTTTTTTTTTTTCCATATTTCTTCATGAAAAACAAACTTTTGTTAAAATTTAGGGACTAAAATAGTATTTTACCCTAAAATCTAATAAAATCATTTAATTTAATTTAATTTTTTATCATGTTCAATATTCTGTGGGATGAACTAATTAATTGTTCTTCCCCAATTTTTTTTTAACATTCCATTGCTTCAATCTCTCTCTATCTCTCACACGCGCACACATACATGCACACATGTGATTGATCACATCACTTGCTAGTGATAAAGCTGATGAACTCAAAGATTCACTAGCAATTGAGAGCGCCTTCTTTATAATTTGACTAATATTCGCGATTGAGAGAAATCGATCTTACTCGCAAATATTCGAGTGAGTATTCTGATTGTTGCTCTTGTCGTGACTGCCTCTGTCATTGATTAAATTCCAAAGCTTTTATAGTTATTAAATAACACTGTTAGACATTATCTTATGGCACGTACTTTATTATCCAAATTAATATCAAAATTATATTGTTTTCTAATTTTAAAAAAATATCTAAATTAAATGACAAATTAATTTTAAATTATATCTTAATTATAAAATTGTTGTGGTTTCTTACGGACACTATAAATATCCTCATAATTTAAGGGGTTAGCCACCCACTAATTTGTTAATTTATGGTACATATTGCAAATGCTTAGAAAATTTAAGATAAATAATTATTCTTTTTTTTTTTTTTTGAGAAGAAGATAAATAGTTATAACTCTATATCTTGACTATTTTATAGCTAAAATACACAATCTTTTACATACATTACAATATTCTATTGTAAGGACCTGATTTGACTCCCTTGCCCAAAGGATGTATGGACTTAGTCCCAAAAAACCCAATACAATAAATTTGTAGAGGGTAGGTTGGAAAATTGGGCTTTAGTGAATCAGACAACAATCAAAGTGTATCCGGATGATAAGAAGATGAAGATAGACTAGTTTAATATAAAGAAAATCGTCCTTGGCACAATCCAAAGAGATCAGTTCTTATATATATTTTTCTCAAGTATGATTACAAGTTCAGCTATTGATTACTACAGTGTTTTTCTCTTAATTTCTTGATCCCTTTCTCTCAGAGTCCCTCTTCCATTTTATACTACCTTCTCCTCTCATCTCCACCTTCCATGTGTCGATCAGATTGTAGGTGTTTATCATTATCCTATTAGCACCTTCCTAAAATCTTTAGGTAGTAGCTGTAAGGCTGAAAGTTACTGTTTAGGTATTACTTCCTCATCAATGCAGCCAGAGGGTTAGCTGCAGAGCATTTAATGCAGTGGTAATAGCTTTCTTTTGAGATATTTCATGACCATTCTTTGTCCTGTTCCTTCCTGATACTTATCCTCACTCATGGAACGATACAGAATGTTACTCTTGATAGCAGGCCACATCCTCTGACCTCGGCTCTTCTCAGCCGAGGAGGGCTTCTTCCTCAGATCACCCTTCTGGATGACCTTAACTGAATTTCACCTCTTCACTTACTAGCACGGTTCCTCATGAAAGCGTTTACCCGTCCTCGAATTATTTAACGTCCTCGGATCGGACCCCTAGCCCAATATATACATAAATATGGGCTCCTGGGCCTAACACCCGTACATCTATCATCTTGTAATATTTTTATGATTAATTTTATTTATTCATATTTTTTAGCTTAGAAAGAGTATTGATAATATAAATAGTAATAAAAATTATATATAACATTTAACAATACAAGGTTAGTGAATCCAATTTGTATAAGTTCATGAACAAAAATAATTTTATCTAATTAACTCAATAATATATTTTTTTAACTATGATTTAGTTATTAATTATTAGTATAGATTTGTGAATGTGTAAAATAGTCTTGGAGTTTACTATATGTAGGAAAAAATAAATTAATTTAGTAATTCACGAAGGAGATCAAGCTTGTTCGACCGAAAAATGAATCGAACTTGAAAATGTAATACATTTTAGTTATAAGCTCAAACTTGGCTCATGTTTGAAATAAAATAAATGAGAAATTTTGAATTTTGAATATTTATCTTGACTTGGCTTGTTTACCGCTCTACCCATTCCACTATAATCTTTTTTGGTTTTGGTTAGTTAAGTCACAAAAATTTAAAACAAAGTCAAATTCATTTTACCGCATATCATTTTTTTTTTTCACAATTGTAGAAAGATTAGTGTTAGAGCATTTGCATTAGCTTATGTAAAAATTACAGCTTTATAAATCCTCACTTTTTATTTTTTATTTTTATTTTAGTTATACTTTTATCAACTTTCAACAAAATAAACATTCAAGAAAAAAAAAAAAAAACTAATCCAAACGTAAGTGTTGCGGAAAAGAAGGATATGGAAGTATGCTTCCATATAAAAATAAATTTAAGTGCAATTTGTAAAGTTGTGCCCTGATTAAAAAAAAAAAAAGAAAGAAAGATATTTTTCCTCTAAATTTTAATTCCACGATTTATTAAAAAAATCAATGTTTTTTTTAAGGATAAATCTATGTTTTTCAATGTATTAAGACCGCAAATAGGGTGTATTGTTTAAAGAACTTTGATGGTACTACCGTGTACCCTTGGCTTGATGGTCATTCCATGAGTATAAGTGCTTGTAGGATGTGCGGGATAAGGGTCGGGGTTCAAGTTTCTAAGAGGAAGTTTTACACACATATACACTTAGATTAGGTTAGAGTCGAATTTTTATCTTGTATATAAAAAAAAAAAAAAAAACTTTGATAGTTGATCTGAACGAATAGGTGCTACTGAAAAATAGTTTATATATATATATGTATTTATATTTTTTATCCTTCCCATGTATCTAACGTATTTATTTTATTTTATTTTTATTGTTAGGAGTTTTGATTATGTTTGGAATTAAATTTTTACTCATTTAACGGTTCAAATGATATTTCTACTACTTCCTCAAAAAAGAAAAAAAGAAAAAAAGATATTTCTATTATTGCTTTGTGAAAGTACCATTCTACCATTGCTAATGAATTGACCATTAGTTGCAAAATGGAAGGTCTACACAAAAAAATAAAAAAATGTTGTCAAAATCATATTTTCATTTAAATTGTTCTTGAGATTACCAAATGTAATGAGATGAAATCAAACCACAAATCAATGAAGAATATTGATGTAGACATGAGTGGCCAGGGTGGAAAGAACCAATTCAGGCCAAGTTAAACTCACTAGTAAAATGCAAAATATTCGGACTTAGTAGTCCCAAACACTTAAAAAATGTAATGCCTGTTGCAAAAAAATGTGCCTTTTATACTAAGACTTGACCTTAAGAAAATTTCAGCAACGAATCAAGGTAAGCTTTATAATTAATTTGTGTAGTTGTGAAATCATGATAATTCAAGATCCTAGAATTTATATTATGGTTGTTTATAATCAAACAACATGAAGAAAATATTTTTACATGTGGTATCAGAGCTTGTGTTTTTGAATTATCATGATTTCACAACTACACAAATTAATTATAAAGCTTACCTTGATCAATTGCTGAAATTTTCTTAAGATCAAGTTTTAGTATAAAAGATACTTAATTCTTATAGAATTGGTTTCTCTCTCTTGACCCTCTTTTCTCTTTAACTATTCAGTGTCTGTAATGGGGTAGCTAAATGTCTCTTTTATAGGTAGAGAGAGGGCCAAATTCCTTATATCTATACCTCCACTTTCTCATCAAAGTTGGAGTTATTTAGAAAACTTACTTCTGCATTAACCAATGTTTTAAGGACATGTAACATCTTATTAGACCATAACATATATGAAGTTATCAAATGGATACGTTATCAAATGTGACAATTTATTCTTACAATTTATACAAAAATGTAATGTAAATTATGAAACTGTGAGATACAAAGCACGATTTGTAGCGTAAAGTTTCTCATAGAGATATGGTATTGATTAGAGATATATTCTCCTATAATGTACTCAATTATATTCAGTTTTTTAGTGTTAGCTTGTTAGTTACTAAAAAACTTGGATATGTGATTAAAAAATATTTATTTAGATCATTAATTAATGATTTATATATATATATATATATACACACACACACATAAAGATCCCTAAAAGATATAAAATGTCTGAAATATATAATTCAAAATCTCAAAACACGTATTCTAATCAAGTTAAAAGGGTCAATATACGTTTAACAAGCTTGGTGCATGTGGCACAATCCTCTTAGTGAATATCTATTGAAAGAGGGATTTGATAAAATTAAAATTTTCCATATATATATATATATATATATAGCTAAAGTTGAGAGAAAATTCAATTAGATTTCAAATTGTAATTCAATTAGAGTTTAATTTTGTGCCACATGTCCTATCTAATCTAAGCTTTTAAGTTTTTGTGCCAAGTGAGCTAATTCAGTGTAGAAAACGAGTAGTCCAATATAAAAAAAAAAAAAAAACCATAAAAAAACCTAATCATATATCTAACTCTATATATAAAATTAGAGGAAAAAAAGAGTTTGAATGATTTTATATTTATGAGCCATTTTTTTGGGTAACTAAAAATAATTCAAATTTATAAGTTATTTATGTAATATACCATAACTATGTACGGTCCATTATTAACTAGGTAATATATATATAAACTAAAGTTTAGAGAAAATTCAATTAGAATCAAAATTGGATTTTTCTTTTGTTAACATTCCATAAAAATTAAATTGTTTAGATTTTTGCTGTTTTTTTTTTCTCTAAACTAATGAGCATATTTTTTTTTATATTGTTTCTATTTAGATATTTTGTATACGAAAATCTTGTACCTAAAAAATTGTAATTGAGCTGAACAATCCCATGCAACTATTGTTAAGATTACTGCCCTTAAATCCTATTGTATGGTATTATGTATGACGTTATGTATGACTTATTATTGTAATTAATAAAGTTGTTTTATTATTATCTAAAATAATAGTAATATGAATATTTGGACATTATCATATTGTCCATGAGATGCATAGTATGTGATTTATGTGATTTAGTCACGGAAGATATAAATCACAAGTTTTTTATAAACTCAGAATTTTAGTTTATAGTAGGTGATGAAATCAATGTGGTCGATACCGTACCAATACCGGTCGTACTAGTCGGTATGTACCGTATCGGTACCAGCAGTACCAGTCGGTATGTACCGTATCGGTATATATACCAGTATCAAAACACCAACGTTTTGTACCGGTTTAAATACCGGCCATGTAATGGCCATACCGGCTGATTTCAGGCAATACCGACCGGTACTGGGCGTATCGGCTGGTACATAAAAGTTTTTTTGGTTTAATTTTTAGTTTTGTAATTTTTGAAATTTTGTAAGGACAGAATGGTAACTTACTTGCATTAACTTATTAATATTATTTGTTTTCTTAATATGCAATGAACAATTAAGCTTTCTATTTTTTATATTATGTTTTTTTTTCTTCTTTTAATTGATGCTAAAGTCTAAAATCATAAATAATTTGTTCTGAATTGAGGTAATGTTTTATGGTAAACTTTTATATTTATTAATATATATATATATATATATATATATGTACACACACACACACACACACACACACACACACACACACACACAGACATATTTATATTTATAAATATAAAAAAAAAACCAGAAATGGTACATCGGTATTAACCGATACTGAAATATATCGTTCCATTGGCCAAACTGGTACAACTTCCAGTACGAGATTGACTCCCTTGGATGAAATTAGGCATTTCATCTGCGAAGACTATAACATATCAATTAAGATGATTTTTCTTGATCATGGAAGTGGAGAATTCTAGTTGATATGTTGATATGTTTTAAGAGTTAAAACATATTGAACTGGACTGCTGTGAGATTTATTATTCTCCTAACGACTGTTAAATGAATAATAAATCTCACGACTTCTATTTACATGAAATCTTAAGCCTGAGAGAATAATGGACCTGATTATGAAGTTTAAGTTGTTTTGATATATCAGGAGTGAGATCTAAAGTCACGATCAAAATTCCAGTATGTTGGGCAGCCACATTTAGTGTTGATGGAATATATATTCTTAAGATGAAATTCATAATCTCTTAACAGAGATATAAAATATTCTTTTGAGATAAGTTTAATGAGTTTGGTTATTCAGAATATTAAGCCTGACTATTTTAGCAAGGAGTTACTAAAGTATATATTTATGAAATTGGATTTCATAAATATATGATAAATAGTTTAAAGAATTAAATCGGGTACTCAATGATTAAGATGTAGTAATCTTCAAAGTGGCAGTTTACATTCATGACTTTGTATTACTACGAATATTTTATGAAGGGGTTGTATGTATAATAAAGTCTTGGATATAATTTATTAATAAGGTTTAGAGTGCAATTATATTTATATAGTGGTATTAAATATAATTAATGGTAACTTTAGACTTGTCAAGAGTTGACAAAAAAGCTTAAGACCCATTGGAACTAGTGTCTTATTTATTCCATTTTGGTCTCACTCCAAGCCACGTACTAAAGTCCAATTGGAATGACTCAAAAAGTTAGCTTAATTGGATAATTAGTTATAAGGAGAAAAACATATAGAATTTTGTAAGAGAATGAAATGGTTTGTATGTGAATGTAAGACACTCTCTTATCCTTCGTTGAACACACACATATAAACTGATTAAGAGACCACACTTCTTGGGCACAAGTGGAATTAGAGTGAAGATTAAAAGTGTTCCCAAGTACTTTTAATCTTTGGTTTTGAATTTCACCGCGCCAAGGTACACTCTATTGTTCTTATATTCTAAAAGTTATATAGTACATGTTATCAATTGCGAATGAAGTAAATTCGTTAATTTTTCCGTTGCGTATGTTTTGTATGCGATACAAACATGTGTTTTTCCAACATCTATCTCCATTCAATTTAGGAGATACTATTGGATCAATCTATTTTTTTTATTTTGTGTTGTATTTAGTAGAATTTCACGTACAATGACTGTGAATTGATATTATATATGTAGTATCCAATAGTGATTTTTAAAATTATATATATAACAGCAATGTAATGAAAAACTTAACGTAATTAATATCGTGCCGTGTGTTGACCAAGTATTTTGGTGCAAATGTTTATTACTCATTAAAAAAATCAAGGACCAAAATAATATCACTCATTTATCCATTGCTTTGGAATTTGGTGGTTTTATTAATTTTGAAAGACCTTTATTTATGGCAATCATGTGTTTTTCTTTTTTGGGAGAAAAAAAAATCGTATTATTAATTTAATACTTCCATCCATTGTAAAATTAGCATACTGTATCAAATAAAATCCTTGAAAGGCTTTCACAAAGTTGATAAAAACATAAAAATGACTACCAATAGCAATCAACTTAGGAAGGAATTAATATGCATATATATTATGACTCTTTTTAAAAATCTATTCATACGTATGCATATGATTACAAGCATTTCTACTGTTGCAGTATATGCTAACAAATTAAATCTTTTAAGAGCTTTATAAGAACTCACAAATACCTCCACTTTTTTTAAAGTGTGTTTGAGATGAAAGAAAGATCTTTGTAAAACAAAATTTTGGATCCTCTTGAACAACAAAATCCTTAGTTGGAATGAGATTTCAACTTAGCACCATATTTTGATATTTTGAGAGGAGTTGCTCTTTGGAGAGCATAGCACAATGAAAGTTGTAAGTTTTCCCGACCTTTAAATTGAAAATCTTTCAAATGGAATTCTTATTCATGAGTCAACATACACAAAAAAATGTTTTGAAACTCGACATAAAGAAATCTCATGCTTTGAGCACTCCATTTATAGTCCAGTCAACTGTTGTAGAGATTGACAATTTTCGCCCTTATGATAACTTAACGCAATCGGTGTTCTAATGTATTTTTTGAACTGCGCACGACTTGATATTACCATTTTGGTCAAATTAATAGCAATTTCTGGTTATGCATTTGTGGAATTTTCAAAATATTATCTCAATGAAAAGTATTAAGTGGTATAATATTAATGGGAAATGCTAATGAGTGCCCTTAGGACATTGGTTAACAATCCATTTTAGGAAAGTTTTGACACACTTTTATAAGAAATGAAAAAAAAAATCAAAATATTATTTTTTTTCTTTTCCCATAAAACTTTCTTTAACTGGATTGTTAATCAATACCCTAAAGGTACTTGTTAGCATGACCTAATATTAATTAAGAAAGTCTAAGGATACACATTTTGTCACAACTTGCAGGTGTCAAGTGGTAATTTGATTACTTTGATCCAAACATAAGTCGACAGGTGCAAGTTGTGATAATGTACAAAACAAAATACATGATCTCAGAAGAATTAACAACTGCATGATGGCTAACTCGATCCCAATTCATATATATAAACAATACTTTTTAGTACAGTACATCTTTTTTTTGGGTAAAAGTTTAGTACAGTACAGAACCATAGTACTATTTATTTAAGCAATTCATACATTTTGAAGACTCGCTGCCCATGTCTTCAACTAGTACGTACAGACATAAGACATCTTTGATATACCAGGAAACATTACAGAAAGGCAGACCACCACTTGTCCAAAGGAACTGTGAAATGTTCAGTGCTGAGCCTGAGGAAGAAAATTAGATAAAAGAGTGTTTAGAAAAGATGACATTTGAGGAAAATAATTACGAGTATTTAACGAAATAAAATTCATAATTCCATTTGCATGTACTAAATGGTTAGTACCGGAAATAGGGCCTTGAATGTTTCAACAATCACTTTGGGATCCGCCTTTGTTGACTTATAAGCATCAATCTTGTTTAACTCCTGCACAAGGGTTGACATGAATAATCAATCCATCCTCGATCAATCAATTAATCAATGAGAATTGCTCAAGTTCCACGCCAAAGATAAAAATAAATTAAATATTAACTTTTTGTTTAATTAGGTTCCTTGTTTCAAAATTTTTCTAAATAAAAAATAAATATTTTTTGTATCATTTGGTTCAATATTTCAAGATTTTTCATCTTTCACACATACGTACAAAACTCTTTGCATTTTAATTTACTATTTTCACTTCTTGCACTTCTACCCCTTTATATATACCTATCCATAACCCATGATGCCATCTCATGTCAAATACACACAGACAAAAAACGATGTCATTTACTTTCAATTTTTCAACGACACCTACTTAACTCGAATATTGTTGTCTCATCTAATCTTAACCCATATAAGTTGGCTACAACTAAGGAATGGGGCTTGTATTTTATATTGAGTGACAACGGCAATTACGATTTTGATGTTAAGGTCGGACGTTGTAGATTGTGAGTTTTGTAAATGATGTGATTGACTGTGGGTGTTTGGAATGTGTATTTTGTTTTAAAATTAAGGAGAAAGAGAGACACATTTTATATCAACTTTTATTCTACAATATTCCTCCAAAGTTGTTTTTATTTTTTTTCCTCATTACTTCAATTGAATAATTATAATGGATATATGTGTGTAATTTATAATTATTGCTTTTTATGATGAACTCATTACTAATAAAGTTTTATAACAATTATATTATAATACATGTATAACATTTTCTAAAGCCATCTTACATAAAACATTATAACATTATTCGTGGGTATAAATTACTAGTTACCATTAAACAAGAATTCTATTTCTAGTACATTAGAGGATGTAAAATATAGATATGGCATTTACATTGTATGCCCCACCCTAAAGATATAATGTTGAATTAAAAAAATGGCTATTAATCAAATGGGGGAGATAATTAATCTTATAATTTGCATAGTTAGCTAAGACAATTAGAACTCACAATTGTCACTAAACCTCAAATGTGTTTTAAATTACCTCGATCCACTTAGCAAGTTTAGGCCTTCCTGTGGTTATGTCATAATTCCACATAGCTGAAAAGAAGATTTGGAATCTTTCAACAAACGGGATGTAAGCTATGTCCACCTGAAGATCACAAATTTTCACTCAATAATCAATATTACTGGTTTCCACTTCCCATATATAAAGCTAAATAATCTGTCTTAATTTACTCTTTAGTATAGGGCAAATAAATTCTGAATCTTTACTGTGTGAACATACCAAGGTCAATAAATAAACAAAAGGCATTCAAACACAGCACCAACGAAAAATAAAAATGACATAGTTGAGAAGTCAACTTACCAAACTGAAATGACCAAGGAAGAAAGGCCCATCATCAAATTTGTGAAGAGCATTCTCCAGATGGTCAAAAGCAGGACCTGATTCAAGTTTAAGGTTTTAGTAAACCCAGCTTCTATACAAAATGGTGTCAAGAGGCAGTAAGTTTTAAAGCTTACCAGCTTCTTTAACTGCGTCTCCTTTGAACGATGTGTACACTGTCTTGTTGAAGGTATCAATGTAGGGTATTAATTCTTCATGAGCAAACTCTTTTTTAGCAGGATCCTATACAATCACATCATAACGTTAGTCAAATTTCAATAGAGAGGTAGACAGCTTTTAAGAAGGGCACAATGAGTTATGCAAATCTTACATCGGGGCGAAGAGAAGGCCCTTCAAAGTTGCTGTCGACATATCTAATCAAATCAAGGCTCGCCCCGATGATTTTGCCATGGTGTTCCAAAGCGGGTACCTGTTCATTTCAAGATATTGTTGGCCAATCAAGAAAATGAAACAGCCCAATCAATTATGCATTAGATAGGCATATTTTGTTTAAAAATATCACCTTGTTTTCATGGTAAACTTTCTCTTTGTACCAAGCAGGCCTGTTCTGAAGGTTAATAGGAACTAACTTAATATTGTCATGTAATCCCTGCAGCTCAAAATATTTAGCAACATAAATATTAAGTGCAAAACAATCCCTAGAAAAGCAAAAGGACATATGATCCCATAATAGCTGAAGGATCTATCTTGTTACTGAAATTAGAAGCTACTAAACGAATTAAGAAATGAGAACAAAGAGGACAAAAAGTCATGAAAATAACCTTATAGTTCCGGGTGATCCACACACGCTGTGCAAATGGGCATGTGTAAGAGATGTACAACCTTTGTAAAAAAAAAACAAAAAGACACAAACAGGTCAGTCCATTTTAGCATAAGCATATATAGTATAAAACAATGAAAACATCCTAAACAAAGACATAGAAGAGACAGTGAATCGGACAAATAGAAAAAACGAATTAACAAAAAGGGAGAGAAGAGTGAACCTTGTAGTTCCATCAAATAGAGGAGGTGGTTCAGAAGTGGCATCCAAAGCTGTGGGAAGATGCTCGTTCACGGTCCTACACAACACATAACAACATTATTAAACAATCTTAGTCTTGCCACAAAATTCAGAGAACCCCAAATGCGGAAACAAAACAGCAACTACACAAAAGTGACAAAACAGCAACTGAGAAATAAAAAACTTGTGGTGAACTTCGAATTCTGAGACACTTACGCAGCAGCCATTGATGATGTTTTTTTGTTGTTGTTTTAAGAGGTCCTCTTCTTCTGCTGTTTATAATCTGATGATCACTGTCGTCTATGCCTAGTTGTCTACCCTTTATATAGAAACTTCTCTGACTGTAATCGAAATGTGACTGGCCACGTGGGAGAAAGAAAGAGATAATTGTCTAGATGCTGGAATTGAGGGCAGGTTCATGATAAGGTTGTGGACTCTTTCTCTTTACCCGTTGATGTGATTATTTTTAAGGGTTTGAAACTTTCAATATTTTCTACGTACGCGCTTGAGAGGGCGTGCCCCTTGGTGCCAAAGAAACCATATAAATTTCTTTACTAATTGCAAATTTCACCGGGCCAAAATGTCCAAATATTACATATTTTTAAAATTTTCAGTAAAATAGCACTATTTATAAATTGTGTAGCAAATTATCCTCTTTTTGGAATTTGATTTTGTGAAAATCGAGTTCCACATAGAACTTGATTTCAATGATGTCAAGTTCCATGCATAAAAAATATCACTTGATGTGACTTTTCTCAATAAAGGATGTCATGTGGGATTTGATATTTATAAAATCAAGTTTTGTGTAATTTCTTTTTGGAACTTGATATTTGTGAAATTGAGTTCTACACAGAACTCAATTTTCAAAAAATTGAGTTCCAAAATGGTGGTGCTCTACTGCATAGTTTACAAATTGCTTTATTTTGTTGAAAATTTCGGCCATGTGTGGTATTTGGCCATTCCACCCCTAAATTTTATGAAATTTTTAAATTTTACTTTAATGTTTTCAAAATTTTGATCTAGTCCTCTGATGATAGGTGTCATTTTGATTGGAAGCCCTTTGGTCCATATCAATGCTAGTGTATTTGTTAAGTGATGCTTAAGCTTGTAACATGCGCGCTAATTAGCCAAATTAAAAAATGCCACTTGGATCATGTAATTAAATAACTTCAAAGATTTTAAAACAATTAAAATAAACTGATTGTTCTTCCCCCTTTTTTTCATTCCATTGCTTCAATCTTTCTCTCTCTCTCTCATCATTGGTTGATCACATTACTTGCTAGTGATGAAGTTGATGAACTCAAAGACGCATTCGTAATTGAGAGCGCCTTCCTCATGATCCGACTAATATTTGTGATCGAGAGAAATTAGTCTTACTCGCAAACTTTCAAGCAAGGCTTTGTGTCAGTTCGTTTAGACCCCTTAAACTCAACAGATTAACCTAGTGAATTAGCCAAGTGATTAACTTAGGTAATTTAATTAAAACTAGGTTAACACAAATAAGCAAAAACAACAAAGCAGCGGAAAATAAATAACACAAAGATATGATGACCCAGGAAACCACACCGGTAAAAACCTGGGAAGGATTTAACCTAGCTATCCTCAAGGTAAACTGAATCCACTATGAAAGAATCGAAATTTACACAATAAGACTTAGACCACTAACATCTTATTGCTACCCAAGTGTAGGAAACTTACTACTACGACCACATGATAGCTCCGAGATCCATGGACTCCTTCTTTCTTGAATTCTTCAGCAAATCCACAAGCGCACCTGCTTGTATATCTTTGTGCTCTTTTGATTCCGCAACTGTATTGATCTACACAACTCTTGACATGAATCTCAAGTTTGTAAATCCTAAGTGTATGTGAAGGTAAACACCTCTAGATCTCACAATGAGATTCACAAACACAGCATTCAGAACACTAAAAACGTGGCTAGGGTATTCCCTTATATACTTAGGGCAAAACATAAAACCCTATACATTAAATGGACTTGGGCTGAGTTGGAATTTTCTGCAGAAAAACGATCTGCCCGATTTTCGATCGATCGAGTCTAATTCTCGATCGATCGAGTCTGACAGAAAGTTAATAGTAATTCTGCATAAAAACTCGATTCCAACTTTACATTAAATCCCATACTTTGAGCAAGTCTAACACACGATTAAACATTGTTTTGATCATGGTTTGCCAACATACAAATTGAAGTTCTAAATACATTAGATCCTAATCCTTAGAACCTAACACTTTGATCATTGCTCTTGTTATGGCTACCTTCGTATGTAATTGTTGAAACTTGAAATTTCGGACATCATTGTTGCCAAACCTGTCATAGCTACCTCTAAGATAATCATTGATCTTGATTATTGTGTGGCCACTGCGGTTTGCAAGGTAAGATCTGCAAAGAGATTGTTTGTTTGTTAAGAAAGAATGTTTTGAGTTGTGTGTGTGTGTTTTGTTTCTAAGAAATTTTTTTTTGATTTTTCTAGGGAGATTAGAAGGTTTGTGGCAAGAAAAAAAACAGCAAACATAATTGTAACACATCCATTGATTATGAAAAAAGATTTTTTTGGGAAGAACAACTATGGTTTTGTTGATCAATTGCAAATTTCATCCCTAAAGTTTAGGGTAATTTTGGATTTTGCTTCATAAATTTCAAATTTTCATCCACTCCCCAAATGCTAGGTATTGTTTTGAGTGGGAGCTCTTCTATTCGTGCCTGCATTGATGTGTCAATTAAATGACACCTAAGTCTTCGAGTTTATCCAATTAAATCCTGCCACATGGATCATGTAATTAAATTACCTAAAAAACTTTAAAACAATTAAAATAAATCTCTTAAATCTGATAAAATAATTTTATTTAATCTAAGTTTTAATTCCTGTTCAACATTTTGTGGGATGAATTGATTGTTCTTCCCTCGCCAAATTTCTTAACATTCCATTGCTCTCTCTCTCTCTCTCTCTCATTACTTGCTGGTGATGAATAATTATACTATTTTTTTAGAAAGAGATAAATAGTTATACTTAACTATATTCTTGAATATTTTATCTCTACAATATACAGATTTTTTTTACCTACATTACAATATTCTATCATCTTGTAAATATTTTATGCTTATTTTTATTTATTCACAATATTTTGCTTAGAAAGAGTATTGATAATACAAATTAATAGTTCATTTTATAGTAACAATTATATATAATATTTAACAATACAAAGTTAGTGATTCTGATTTTTATAAGTTCATAAACAAAAATAATTTTATCTAATTAACTCAAATAATATATTTTTAACTATAATTTAGTTATTATAAATTATTAGTATAGATTTGTGAATAGGTAAAATAGTCCTAGTAAATTATTAGTATAGATTTGTGAATAGGTAAAATAGTCCTAGTTTTTACCATGTAAAGGAGAAGAATAATTTAATTAAGAAACTTGTGAAGGAGCTCAAACTTGTTCGACAAAAAAAAAAAAAAAAAAAAAAAAAAATGAACCAAGCTTGAAAGTGTAATATAGTTTATTGATAAGCTTGAACTTGGCTCCTTTCTATCTCTCGATTACCGCTTTACCCATTCCATTATAATCTTATTTGGTTTTTGTTTCACAAAATTTTAATTCAAAGTCAAGTTAGTTTCACCACATATCATATTCTTTTTGCAATTGTGGAAATATTAGTTTTAGAACATTAGCATCAGTTTATGCAAAAATTACAGCTTTATAAATTCTCACAATTTTTTAGTATAGTTATACTTTGGTCAACCTTTAGCAAATAAACTTTCAACAAAAAAGAAAAAAAAAAAAAGAAAAAAGAAAATCCAAACGTAAGTGTTGCGAGAAGAAGGATATGGAAGTGTGCTTCCATATAAAAATAAATTTAAAGATAATTTGTAAAGTTGTGCCCTGATTAAAAAAGTTGACGTTTTTCCCTCTAAATTTTGATTCCATGATCTATTAACTAAATCTATGTTTTCCAATTAATGTATAAAAAATTTAGAAACAAAAATAGGGTGTGTTTTTTAAAGAACTTTGATGGTTGGTCTTCTAGATGTAAATCTGAATGAAAGGTGCCAGTGGAAAATAGTTCATGATGGTGGGCTAAATGAAGTTTCATTCATCCATGATGGTCGTCCATGACCAAACTACATCCAGACTAGTTCACGAGAAAGGAAGTCCAATAAAAAGTACCACGGATAATGAATAGGATTTGTCCACAAACATCATGACCATCCAAAGTAACCTAGTCATCCATGTCACATAGAGGCATGGACGACCAAATGACACATAGTAAATTTCAAAGGATTTTTCTACAAACACCAAGCAATCGAACCACGATTTATTATTCTAGAATGTGGAGAGGATTCTCTGAAATCCGCTCCATTTTCTTCACTAATTACACACATCTCCCATGATGGTAGTGGATCCGAACAAGTAGACCTAAAAACTCTCTATAAAATTGATCTGACTCTATCAGCCCATGTTACGTTCTACTATTCATCTACTCACTGTTCTTGTGTTCTAGAGAGAAAAACTGACTTAACTGGCGGAGGGTCCTTAGTCGGTTCACCCCTTCACCCTTGACAGTCGTTTTCTTTCTCTTCAGATCATCAAATAGTCATTGTAGTCCGGAATATTCAGCCTACTGATTTTCTTGCATCATCAGTTCATATACCTTTATATTTATCCTTCCTATGTATCGAAGGTGTCTTTTTTATTGTTAGGATTTTTGATTATGTTTGGAATTAAGTTATTACTCACTTAACGGTTCAAATGTTATTTTTACAGTTACTTTGTGTAAGTACCATTTTACCTTTGCCAATGAATTGAACATCGGTTACAAAATGGGATGTCTAGACAAATAAAATTGTTGTCAAAATCATATTTTCATTTAAATTAAGTAGCTCTTGAGATCACCAAATGTCGCGGCGAAATCGAGCCACAAATCAATGAAGAATGTCGATGTAGACATGAGTGGCCAAAGTAGAAAGAATCAATTCTGGCCAAGTTAAACTCACTAGGCCAAGTTAAACTCACTAGAAAAATTTAAAGTATTATGACCTATAGTCCCAATTACTTGAAAATGTAACGCCTTTAATTTGGATGCAAATGGGCATTTATACAAAAATGTAATGTGAAAAATGAAATTGTGAGATACAAAGCATGACTTGTGGCATAAGGTTTCCTGAAAAGATATGGTATTGATTAGAACATATTCTCCCATAATGGACACAATTATCTATATATATATATTCAGTTTTTTAGTATTAGCTTGTTAGTTACTAACATGTATTATATCAAATTACAAATGTCTATCCATGTTTAACAAGCTGGATGCATGTGGCACAATCCTCTCAGTAAATATCTATTGAAAGAGGGATTTGATAATAATTCAATTTTTCCATGCTTATCTATATTCTATATATATCTAAAAGCTGAAGGGTAGTATTTTATTGTTGCTATGCTCTTGCTCCTGTTGAGCTACATTATCCACCAATTTCCAACATTATCTCTTTTATTATTAACTTTTCTTTTTCTTATTAATTTACCAAGTTATTATTATACTTTCTCCAACTTTTTCCCTCCCTTTTACCTTTTATCTCCCCACTACTATCTACCTTAATATCACTTTTCCTTTATCTCTTTATCTTCTTTTATTTTTGGCTTTTATTATTCCTCTCCTTTTACTATAAATTTACAATTTTCTATCCCATTCTATACATATCTTTCCAACACACAAAAAGTTATTTCTCTCTCTTTCTCTATCAATTTTTTTTTTTCATTTTTTGGTGGATTTTAGTTATTTATTTTTCTTGCATCTCTACTTTAGGTTGATGAATTTTTGTATTATTTGGAACTCTAATTTGGGTTGATGATTAAGTTTTGTTTTTAAGTTGTTATTTTTTTCTCTCTTTACTTTCATAGATGTTATCCTATTGTATTATAAAGATAGTATATAAGAATATAATGTTATTTTATTACATAACATAATATGACTTGGATAATCTGGTGTATGTTAACATATTTTTTATTTTTACTTTTTTTCTTCTCATATTATTTTCTATAATTCTCTCTCTCTCTCTCTCTCTCTCTCTCTCTCTCTCTCTCTCTCTCTCTCTCTCTCTCTCTCTATTTTTTATTGTTTCTTGCAACTCTATTTTATATTGATGAATCATTGTGATTTTTAAAACTTTATTTTGGGTTTATACATTTTGGTGCTGTATTTTTTAATTTCCCATTACAAGTAGTCCCTCTCTCTTATAGTTTCAATTTGATAAATAATTTGAGTTTATATCAAGACACAATCTTGGCTAGGCTAATTATAGATTGGTATTCGGTCTATTTCAATCTATTTTGGTCCACTTCATCTATTCAGTCTGTTTCCGTCTACTTCAGTCCAATTCGGTCCATTTAGATTCGATTTGGTCTACTTCAGTCCAATTAGGTTTACTTCGCTCAATTCAATCCAATTAGGTCCACTTCTGTCCATTTGGTTCACTTTGGTTTGTTTCAATCCATTCAATGTTCTTTGGTCAATTTTTACCTTCTTCGTCCACTTCGGTCCATTCCATTTAATTCTGTTCATTCGGTCTACTTTGGTCCATGATGGTCCAATTCGGTCCATTCAATCCACTTTACTCTATTCAGTCAAATTTTGGTCCATTTGGTCCAATTGGTCTGCGCCAGTCTATTCAGTCCATTTGGTCTATTTCAGATTACTTTAGTCCAATTTGGTGTAACTACTTAAGAATGGAAAAATACAAGTTTGGATTGAAAGTACTATCAATTATTTGAGTAATATCAATTGTAATTATATGATTAGTTTTAATTATTATAATAATTTTCTTAAGGGAATGAGAATTTGAATAATAACTTTGAAACTTAAAAATTTTAATTGTACCGATGTCCAAAAAAAAAAAAAAAAAAAAATTGTACCAAAAGAAACTAGGAAAATATATTGCATAATAACAATAGTTAGAAGAATATGAACCGTTTCAAAAAAGAATAATATCAATAAAAAATGATAAAATTGTATATTTGTAAGAATAGAGTGATGGAAGTTATATTTTGAAATTGTTTAATTTTTTTAGGGAGAACAAATTATCTACAAAAAGATATAGAGAATAAATTATACATATTTAGTAAAATTTGGCTATGGGTTTTGATTATCATAATAAACTCTTTTAAGAAAATGAAGAATTTGAATAATACATATTGTAGGGTTAAGAGCCCAAAATTATATATTGGGCCTTGGGTCTTAGCCGAGAACGTGAATGGTCCGAGGACGAGCAAATAGTGATGAATGGTTCACACTCGAAACTTAATGATCATGACACGAACGGGAAAGAGGTTCGAGAAGGAATATCCCCTCGGGTGTGGTAGAATAGCTTGAATATGCATTCCAGCAACCAAGGAGACTTGCCAAGAAGCTCCTGTGACAGGAACATGCATCACAAACATACGAGAAGAGGGAAACCCCAAAAAATATCAGGAGGAAAGCTGCTACCACTACATTGAATGCATTGCTGCCACTTTTCTGGCCACATTTATATGGAGAAAACCCCTGAACAGTGCTGCTTTGGCTATTGCGACTCACATAGAGCTGAAGAGGGTGTCTGACGGGATAGATACTTAAGTAGGGGCTCAAATAACCAACAAGTGTAGGATCAAGATGGTCCAAAGGGAGATATATAATGAGGGGGATCAACAAGCAGAGGGGAGAGAGAGAAAAACCACGCTCATTCAATATACTTAAAATTTGAGATCCTCGGATTGTGCCGAGAACAATCCTTAGATTTCTAGTTGACTAACGTATAGTTTGACCATCCCATAAACCAACTCTATCCGTTGTTTAATTCATTATGGCCTAGTTCTTTAACCCACTCTCTAAAAATTGATTGTTCTGGGCTCGTTGGGCCAATATCCATATATTTTGGGCTTGGATCGCAAACGTGGCCCCACACATACATACATACATACATACATACATACATATTCATAGCCTTCATGTTTATAAAAACTTTCACTTAAATTTAGCTAGACTAAAATGCTATGTTAATGTGCCTCAACAAAAGTGTACAACAATAAATATTATGCTTAAGATTTTAGATATTATTAGTTTGGGATCTATATATATATATATATATATATATATATTTTGGGATAAATTTGGATTTAGAATAGATACTCTCAACCCAAATATAATAAAATTTCATACTTTTCTACCCAAAGATAAAGGGGAAAAAAAAGTATTTTTGAGCTAAACTTGAAAAGACAACCTACAAAATATAAGGCCTAATTAGATCAAAATGGACCGTAAGGGATCAAAATTAACCCAGTGGACCAAATTGGACCGAATAAGACCGAAGTAGACCTAATTGGACAGAATAGAAATTGTTTAATTTTTAGGGAGAGCAATTTATCTTTAGAAAATTTTAGAAAACAAATTATACATTATATTACAATTACAAAATAATTATTTATTCTCACGCATCGCGTGGGTCTACAACTAATTTATTAAAAAGTCAAGATTTGGATTTCTGTTGTTGTAGTATATGTTAACAATTTAAATCTTGAAAGTGCTCTATAAGAACTCACAAATACCTCAACTCCTTTAAAGAATATGTATGAGATGAAAGAAGGGTAAACAAAATTTTGGATTCTCTAGAACAGCAATCCTTAGTTAGAATGAGATTCCAACTCAACAACATTTTTTGAGATTTTGAGAGGAGTTGCTCTTTGAGATCAAATGCACAATAAAAGTTGTAAGTTGTCTTGACCTTTAAAATGAAAATTTGTCAAATGCAATTCTTTATTCATGAGTCTACATACACAAAAAATGTTTTGAATCACTTTCACAAAAAGAAAGCTCATGCTTTGAGCACTCCATTTGTAGTTTGGTTAATTGATATAAAGAATGATAATTTTCACCCTAAGGGTGTGTTTGGTAGAGTGAATTTTAGGGGGGATGGATAAAAAAAAAAGGAAAGAAAATGAGGCGGAAAAACTTTTTTGAGGGTGTTTGCAGTTGAGATGGGAAGAGAGAAAAATGATGGTAGAGCTCACCTGGGCCCACCAAAAAGTTCTCTCTAAAATGGAGAGAAAACTTGGTGGGGGAAAATCTTATAGGTGAAGGACAAAAATGTTCATGAGCAAGTTGCACATCGGCTTCTTCAGCACTTTTTTTTTTTTTTTTTTTAAATTCCAATTTTAATAACTTGTAAGTGTTTCATTTGTTTAGTGTCTCATTCTATTTTTTTTTAGACGTGAATTTTTTTTTTCTAGACATGATTTTTTTAAATAAATTTGGGTGATTGTATTTTTTTTTTTGTTACTTTTTTTGTTTCAAATGGGCATCATTTTTTAACTAGAGTATATGAGTAAATTTATACAAACTCACTTTTTTCATCATTTTACTTTTTCACTACCAACCAAACAAAAATGAGGGAAATTAAAATCTTTTCTATCCTTCCACCATTTTCTATCCTCCCATTTTCCACCCCTTTAACCAAACGGACCCTTAAATATATCTTAGTATTGCAATCGGTGTTATAATGTATTTTGTGAACTGCACACAACTTGACATTACAATTTTGGTCAACTTATTAGCAATATCTTGTTATGCATCAATAATGGGATTTCCAAAACCTCATCTCAATAATTAGTATTAGGTGGTTAATATTAATTAGGAAAAGTCTTGAGATACACACTTTATCACAACTTGTACATGTGTCAAGTGGTAATTTGATTACTTTTTATCAGTAACAATGATAAACTCATATGTAAGTAATGTATTGATTCAATCACAATTCAACACATGTGCAAGTTGTGATATTGAACGAAACAAAATGCGAGGCTGCGCAGAAGAATTAACAATTACACGTGCGATGGCTAACTTTGATCCCAATTATAATATATATATATATATATATATAACAAAACATAATTATCAATGAACAATACTGTATCTTTTATAAAAAGAAATAAATAATATCTTTTTAGTACAGTCCCGAACCATAGTTCTATTTATTTAAGCAATTCTTCAACTAGTACGTACACACCAAAGACATCTTTGATATACCAAGAAATATTGCCAGACGACCACTTGTCCAAAGGAACTGTGAAATGTTCACTGCTGAGCCTGAGGAAGAAAATTAGATAAAAGAGTGATCAGCAAAAAGGGCACCTTGAGGAAAATACTTAAAAGAGTATTTAACGAAATAAAAATTCATAATTCCATTTTTATGTACTAAATGGTTAGTACCTGAAAGCGGACCTTATATGATTCAATAACCACTTTGGGATCCACTTTTGTTGGCTTATAAGCATCAATCTTGTTTAACTCCTGCACAAGGGTTGACATGAATAATTACCATTAAACAAGAACTCTGGTACACTCAGGACTCAAACCTCCTTCAAAGCCATGTTTAAAGTGAAGAGAATGTAATATTAATATATATATATATATATATATATCCCACCATAAAGATATAATGTTGAATTAAAAAATTAGCTATTAACCAAATGGGGGAGATAATTAATCTTATAATTTGCATATCTAAGACCATTAGAACTTGCAATTGTCACTAAACATCATGTGTTTTAAGTTACCTCGATCCACCTAGCAAGTTTAGGCCTTCCTGTGGTGATATCATAATTCCACACGGCTGAAAAAAAGACTTGGAATCTTTCAACAAACGGGATGTAAGCTATGTCCACCTGAAGATCACAATTTTTCACTCAATAATCAATGTTATTACCGCTTTCCATTTCCCATATATATAGCTAAATAATCTTTGTCTTTAGTATAGGGCAAATAAATTCTGAATCTTTACTATGTTTAACGAGAATGCACCAAGGTCAATAAATAAACAAAAGACACGCAACACAGCACTAACGAAAGATAAAAATGACAGTT
Source organism: Lithocarpus polystachyus (assembly GCA_033629205.1). NCBI lineage: Eukaryota > Viridiplantae > Streptophyta > Magnoliopsida > Fagales > Fagaceae > Lithocarpus > Lithocarpus polystachyus. Next base: position 55,061,674 of record CM066168.1, read on the forward strand.
GAGAAGTCAACTTACAAAACTGAATTGACCAAGGAAGAAAGGCCCATCATCAAATTTGTGTAGAACATTCTCCAGATGGTCAAAAGCAGGACCTGATGAAAGTTTAAGGTTTTAGTAAGCCCAGCTTCTATCGTGTCAAGAGGCGACAAGTTTTAAATCTTACCAGCTTCTTTAACTGTGTTTCCTTTGAATGATGTGTACACTGTCTTGTTGAAAGTATCAGTGTAGGCTATTAATTCTTCAGCAAACTCTTTTTTTGCAGGATCCTACAGTCACATCATGACTTCTCAAATTCCAATAGAACTTTTAAGAAGGGTACAATGAATTATGCAAATCTTACATCGGGGAGAAGAGAAGGCCCTTCAAAGTTGCTGTCTACATATTTAATTAAATCAAGGCTCTCCCCAATGATTTTGCCATTGTGTTCCAATGCGGGAACCTGTTAATTTCAAGATATTGTTGGTCAATCAAGAAAATGAAACAGCTCAATCAATTATGCAGTAGATAGGCATATTTTGTTTTAAAAATATCACCTTGTTTTCATGGTAGACTTTCTCTTTGTACCATGCGGGCCTGTTTTGAAGGTTAATTGGAACTAATTTAATCTTGTCATGTAATCCCTGCAGCTCAAAATATTCAGCAACATAAATATTAAGTCCAAAACAATCCCAACAAAAGGAAAAGGACAAATGATCCCAGAAGGGCTGAAGGATCTGTCTTGTTATATCGAAATTAGAAGCTACTAATATAAAGTTTTAGTTCTAACAACTTAAGATGAAGTCTAGAAACGAATTAAGAAAAGTCATGAAAATAACCTTGTAGTTCCTGGTGATCCACACACGCTGTGCAAATGGGCATGCATAATTGATGTACAACCTTTGAAAAAACAAAAACAAAAACAAAAAGGTCAGAGTTCATTTTAGTATATAAGGTATAAAACATCCTAAACAAAGACGTATAGTAAAGACAGTGAATAGGACAAAAACAAAAACAGAAGTAGGCCCAAAAAATAAACAAACAAAAAGGGAGAGAGAAGAGCGAACCTTGTAGTTCCATCAAAGAGATGAGGTGGTTCAGAAGTGGCATCCAAAGGTTTGGGAAGATGCTCGTTCACGGTACTGTACAACCCACATAACAACATAAGTAAACAATCTTCTTCTTACCGCAAAATTCAGAGAGTTGAGAAATAGAAAGTTTCTTTTTTTGTGGTGAGCTTCGAATTCTGAGACACTTACGCAGCAGCCATTGATGTTTGTTTTTGTTGTTGTTTGAAGAGTTCCGAGATTCTGCTTCTATTGTTTCTAATCTGATGCTCACTGTAATGTTTACTCGTTATATAGAAAATTTCTGACTCTGAAGTCGTCAGCAGTGACGAAATCGATATTTGACTGGCTCAGTTTTAGCCTAATTATGTCAGGTAGACAATGTAATTAAATAAAGACTTCAAAACAATTAAAATAAATCTTTAAAATATAACAAAATAAAAAAAATGAAAAGTAACGTTTTCCTTCCATTCAACATTTTGTGGGATGAACTAATTGTTCTTCCCTCTTCTTTTTTTTTTTTTCATTCCATTGCCTCTCTCTCTCTCTCTCTCACATATTACTGATCGATCACATTACTTGCTGGTGATGAAGCTGATGAACTCAAAGACGCACTTGCGATTGAGAGCAACTTCTTCATGATCCGAATAATATTTGTGATCAGGAGAAATCGGTCTTACAAGGGCTTTGATTGCTGCTCTGTTGTGGGTACCTTCATTTGGACTCGTTGAAATTTCGACCATCGGTGTTGCCAAAATCCGTCGAGGCTACCTCTAAGATAATCATTGATCTTGATTATTGTGTGGCCACTGCTGTTTGCGAGGCAAGATCTACAAAGGGATTTTTTTTTTTTTTTTTTTTTTTAATTAAGAAAGAATGTTTGAGTTTTGTATGTATGTTTTGTTTCTAAAAGAATAAAATTGTTTGAATTTTCTAGGACGATTAAAAAGTTTTTGGCAAGAAAAAATAACAAACAAATAGCAAACCTAATTGTAACACATCCATTGATTGTGAAAAATAATTTTTGGGGAAGAACAACTAGGAATTTGTTCATCCATGAACATCAACACGGGCATCAACAGAATGATTGCCAATCAAAACGAACCTTAAACTTTAAAACGTTATGGGAGCAGACCAAATATTTTAAACTTTAAAAAGGGAAAAAAAATTATCCAAAGCTTCTATAAAGAAAGTTTTTCTATATTTTTCAACGTTTGGTAACAGAAAATAAATAAATAAAATTGGTCAATAAAAAATTATTTTTAGTTAATAGAAAAATCTTACAAAAATAAGACTTATTTTTTATAAGTTGTTTAAAAAAAAAAATTGGAATACAATCTCTTTTATGCTGCACATGACTCTTATAATTATTATATTTTTTTTGATTCAGGAAACAATATTTTTTTTTCGCTTATTCAGTTTTTCTCACAATAAACTATCTTTAGTCAACATAATACTCTTATAAAAATAAGACTTATTTTCTATAAGTTGTTTTCCAAAAAAAAAAAATGGAAAACAATCTCTCTCTCATGTGGCGCATAACTCCTATAATTATTATATTCTTCTGATTTGGGAAATGATATTTTCTTTCGTACATTCAACTTTCCTCACAATAAACTCTCTCACTTATTCTTTTCTCTTTGTTTTTTTCTCTCTTCTCACACCCTCACTATCACCCCCTCTGGCCTCTTATCTTCCCACAAATTTCTCTCTCTATTTGCCTTTCTTCTCTTTTTTTCTCCCTATTTCTTCTTCCCCCTATAACACCGTTCTTTAATAAGGCTTTTTTTTTTTTTCTCCTCACAGATCGGTTAACAGTTTATAACAATTTTTAGTATTTATCAAACTATTTGTAGTGGATTTATTTTCTAGTAAAACTATCTGGCCAATGTTACATTTTGAACTATTTAAAATGAAACTTATGGGTATACTGATTATTTTGAATTATGAGAATTATGGTTAATATATATATATATATATATATATTCTGTACGTTAATATTCCTATACATGAACAAGATGAGTATTTGAGATTATGAAAATTTGACAGCTAATATTAATTGTATCCATTGTCAAAATTTTAGTTTGAAAATCAAATTCATTCTTGGTTTTTTTTTTTTTAAATTATTGATTACATTAGGTGGGTTTACATAATATACATATTATACATGTTTTAAATTATACAAGAAATATTATAAAAATTGTGGATATCAAACACCATAAAATGCTCCCAAGTTCATTTTTAAGGTTGTTACCAAACATTGAAAAATGAGATTGTTTTCAAAAAATGCTCTCTAGAAAATGAACAATTTTCCAAAACTTGTGTGTGTGTGTGTGTACAAGGTTGGGTTCAAGTTACACCTGGTGTAACTCTAAGTAATGTTATATCATCCAATAATTTGTTATTGATTCCATATTTTAAAAATTTGACCGTTAGATCACATATTTTATATGTTCTTAACATGCATATCAATATTCAGGCCAATTAGTCTTTATTTACCATTCAATCCATAAATTTATATTTTATTCATTATTTTAAATTACAAAAACTTGAATTTAAATAATTGATTGATGGCATGACTATTGATATTTAACCATCTTAAAATTTTGCAAGCGTAGAGAATCCATGAAGATAATATAATCCAACAGTTGATTTGTTAAAATTCGCATTCAATTAAAAAATATTGAGTGATATAACGTTGCTTAGAGTTACACAAGATTTATAATTCGAACTTAACCCATAGAAAGTTACACCTAGCCATATATATATTATCAATCTTTTCTTTATTTTGTTTTTATCATTCCACAACATGTGAGTCAAATAATTGTAAGGTTCACACATTATTAAATAGAGGATGACTTAATGCATAATAATAACTAATAAGATAATTGTTGTCTTCTCAAATAAAAAAAAAAAAAAAGATAATTATTGAGTTGTGCACCCTATATCCTATATTATTCTCTAATTATATTCATTGACTAAGATATTAGATGTACAAGAATGCTTGAATTATTTTAAATGAAAATATTCAAAGATGTGACTTGTACATCTCTCTCGGGTATGTTTGTTTTGATTTAAAATGTCACTTTATCTATATATATATATATATATATATATAATCAAACCTCTAAAACTCTTACAATTTTCTATGTCAGCATAATATTTAAATAAAATTATCATTTTATTTAAATAAAATTATTTTTGTTTAATCCAAATTTAACAAGGAGTGAAACTCTATCTCTCTTACAAGTCCAACTTAAACTAAAATTCATCATTATCATTTTTTTAACAAAATTATTTTTGTTTAATCCAAACTTAACAAGGAGTGAAATTCTATTTCTCTAATAAGTCTAACTTAAACTTAAACTCAAACGTTGATAATATATATATATATATATATATATATTTATAGCCGAAGCAAAAAACAGAGACTAACATAAAAAAATAAAAATAAAAATAAATGCAAGCAATCTAATTCAACTTTTTTCTTTGATTAATTAATGAATTTTATGTCGAATTTTTTTTTTATGTTGTTATTATTAATAAAATTTCAATTCAACATATGTGAATATTTATTTATATCTAAGATTTTCTTTCTATCTTATTCTTTTATTATGTTTAGAATTGATTTTCTTTTGAGTATTTGGGTTAATTTCCATATTTATATTGACATTGTTTTTGTGGGTTTGGATTTTGAGTTGAAATTTCTACTAATTATTTTTTTTATTGTACATGGCAGATAAAACATCTCTATTTTTTGGAGAAAAATCAAAGCTGCAACCTATGTCTTCCAGCCTAAGGAACAATAAATTTTTATTTGGTATGTTATATATAAATTTGTTGAATTTGGTTTGGTTTTGCAGTAGAATTTGGAGATTCTATAAATTTTGAAGTTTGATCTTAATCCTTCACCTTAAATGCTTTTTATTTAGGTTGATGTGATTTTTTTGTTTTCCTATTAAAAGCTATGATTTTTGGTTGACTAATTATTTGTTTGGATTAATTTCAATTAATTATTTGTTTAGATTCAACATAAAAGATAATGGAATTAGGTATTATAATTTTGATATTGTTCCATATTTTGAATTGTTTATATTGTTATTACTATGAGAAAGTCATATTACTACTCAAATTTGAAACTTGATGTATCTTCCTCATATCATGTTCTTTGTTTATATATTTGCAATTTATATTAGTTTTGAGTGTGTGTGTGTGTGTGTGTGTGTGTGTGTGTGTGTGTATAATTATTGAGAGTTTTGTTTTATTAATTTAAGAATTGTAAATTACTTTGTAGGTTTCGATAATTATGCACTTGAAACTCAATAATGTTTAATGTTAGATAACACTTCTAAACTATGGAAAAGTATAGAAGTTAAATATTTCTTCATTTTTTTTTTGAAAAATACTATCTAGCAAAATATCTATCTACTCATTGTTGGATTTTTTTTTTCAAAGTCAATAGTTTTTCCGTGTATCGCACGGGTTAACGACTATTTTTTACCAAAACTCCTTCTCAAAATTCTTTTAGCCAACCGTGTTGTATAAGGCTATTGACTAAAAGCTTTTGTAGTTATTGAATAACACCTTTATATGACATTATTTTATAATATTTAAGTCATTATCTAAATTACCTGACAAATTAATTAAATTATATGTTAGTTATAAAATTGTTATGTTTTCTGACACATGCAGTACATTTACTCATAATTTAAAGGCTTAGTCACTCACTAAGTTGTTAATTTAGATACTAATTTATGATACACATTGCAAATGCTTAGAAAATTTAAGATAAATAATTATACTAAAATTTATATCTTGATTATTTTATTGCTACAATACACACAATTTTATGCTTATCCTATTTATTTATACTTTTTTCTACCGCACATATATACACACTTTTTAGCTTAAAGAGTGTATTGATAAAATAAATATTCAATTTTATAGTAAAAATTATATATAATTTTTTTTAGAAACAATTATTTTTAATATTTGTTAGGTTCTAAAAGTTTAGAAAAATTGGCAAATCGTGAGCACACAAGAACATACAAGCTGCGGAAAGAAGATTTCAGAATCTGCCTAGTTCGATCGATCGAAAAACAGGCTCGATCGATCGAGAATCGTATCTGCAGAATTTTAAGTTGGCCCAAACAGCAGTTCTAGCCCATTAAGGATTAGGGTTTCAAATTTACTTCTCCCACTATATAAAGGAAACCCTAAGCACGTTTTTTACAAGGTTTTTTTAGAGAAAAAAGGGTGTGCCTCTTTTGTATTTAGGGTTTTGTTCCTAAAACCTCTCTTATTACTTCTACCGGTGTTGTTCCTTGAAGAATCTCAAGATCCGGTATTGTTGAAGTTGCTGCATTCTCTAGTCATCAAAGGAGCTGATGATCTAAACCTTCAAGGGTGGTCTTGGAGTCACAAACAGGAGAGTTTGTGTTGCTAAACCTTTGAGTGAAGTCTCAAAGTCACAAACGGTGGTGTTTGTGTTTTGCAAAGATTAAAGAAAGAAGGAGTCCGTGGATCTCGGAGCTGTCACGTGGTCGTGGTAGTAAGTTTCCTACACTTGGGTAGCAATAGGATGTTAGTGGTCTAAGTCGCTATTGTGTAAATTTCAATTCTTTCTAGTGGATTTGCTATTTTACCTTGAGGATAGCTAGGTTAAATCCTCCCCAGGTTTTTTACCAGTTTGGTTTTCCTGGGTCATCATATCGTTGTGTTCTTTATTTTTCCGCTGCTTTACTTGATATGATTGTTTTGTTTTAACCTAGATCTGAATAATAAACCTAAGTATTCACTTGGTTAATTAATTAGGTCAAACAATCTAGTTTACAAGGGTCTAAACGAACTTACAATATTAAACAATATAAGGTCAATGATTCTAATTTTTCTTCATAAGAAAATTCTTTTATCTAATTATTTTATCTTCTGAGTTTCACCACTTTTCATTTAAGTTCTTTAAGTTTGGGTTTCGTTATTTCAGTCATCTAAGTTTGATTTATTCTCAATTAAGTCCTCATTTAACGATCTGTTAGTTGCTGTCCTTATCTACAGTAAAACAGCGTCGTTTTTTCCTTTTCTAATTTGTTATTTATTTGTTTATCAAAAAAATTTATTATTTATTTATTAATTTTAAGTAAACATTGATTAAAAAAAAGCCCAAAAATTAATTTTAAGAGGTCCATGGAGAAGAACAACACCGATGAACAAAAATCTATTTCTCTCTCACCCAAGAAAGAAAAGAAAAGGCCAAAACCCCACCATGGCTGACAAGAAAGAACAAGAAATGAAAATCCCAATTTTCACAACTCTAAAAAATGTTGCCATCCTCAAAAACATCTTCATTGTCAACACACCGCTGATCCTTGACCCCGGTTGTCATGAAACACGAACACTTTCTTGTTAATCCACCTCGTTTTGATAGGAATAATTATGCTTATTAAAAAGTAAGAATGAAAGCATTCCTGAAATCTATTGATGAGAGAGTCTGAAACTCTGTTGAATATAGTTGGGAGAAGCCCACTACTCCTGTGAGTGAGTGGCAAACTTCTCAAAAAGAGGCAGTTGCTTTCAATAGCAAAGCTATGAATGCTATTTTCAATGCTGTCTCTATGGAGGAATTTAAGAGAATCTCTAATGTTGAGGTTGCTCATACTGCTTGGAATATCCTCCAGACTGTGCTTGAAGGCACAAAGGCAGTTAAAATAAATAAGTTGCAGCAATTGACTACTAGATTTGAAAGCACTAGAATGACTGATGATGAATCTTTTGAAGAGTTCTATGCTAAACTGAATGATATTGTTAATTCTGCATATAATTTGGGTGAAATCTATGTTCAACTTAAAATTGTTAGGAAGATACTTAGATCTTTGACTGAGGATTTTAGACCCAAAGTGACTGCTATCACTAAAAGCAAGGATGTGGACTCCATCCCTGTTGATGAACTTGTAGGATCTCTTCAGTCCTATGAGTTGGACCTACCCAAGACTAACAAATCCAAATCAATGGCTCTTAAGTCTGTTGATGATGTTGATGCTGGTGGATTTGATGATGAACTCTCTGCTACAGAGATTGCTTACCTTGCCAAGAACTTTAGAAACTTTCTTAGGAACAATAATAGAAGGGCAAGAGGTAAGAACATTGCTGAACTTAGAAATTTTATGAGGAATGATCCCATTAAGGTTAATAACATTGAAAAACCTAAAGAGAAAGTAGGTCAACCCTCTAATAATTTTATGGGACAACAATGTTTTGGATGTCAAGGGTATGGTCATATGAAATCTGAATGTCCTACATACTTGAAGTCTAAGGGTAAGGCTATGGCTGTAACCCTTAGTGATGATGAAGTTTCTGACAATGAATCTGTCAGTGATGAGGATGAAAACTTCATCGCTTTCACTGCTACTACTGTAATTAATGAAAACGTGTCTATTGAAGAGAACCCTTCTGATGGAGAACTCTCTGAAGATGCAGATTTACAGGAAGCCTATAATAAACTTTACAAAGTTGCTGCAAAGGATGTTATGAATGTTGATTTGGGCTTAAAGAAAATTGCATCTCTTGAACTTGATAAGAAAAATTTGCTTGTGAAATTGTTTGATGCTAATGAGCTTTTGAATAATGTGAAGACTGAGAACATGCTTTTACTTGATAAAGTTAAAAATTTGGAACTTGAATTATCTGTTGCTAGAGAACAAACTAATAGATCTGCAAGCTCCAAACTTGATCACATGTTAAGTATTCAAAAGTCTCCCTCTAACAAAACTGGCTTAGGTTTTGTGGAAAACATCTCTGTACCTGAACCTCATTCCACAAACTTTGTTCCTTCTACTTAAATTTCTAAGAGTGAGATTGTCAAACCTTCTGTGAGTGAAGTTGTTAAATCTGTAGAAGTCACACCTCTTAGAAAGATTAGAGTTGATCTTCAAGAGTCTAATTCTAGAACTTCTAATTCTTCTAAGGGAAAGTTGCATGATAAGCCTGCATGGGTTTGTCACTTTTGTAGAAAGTCTGGACACATTTGTCCAAATTGTTTTAAGTTGCAAGCTGCTAAGCGAGTAAATAAACCTAAAGTACCTGTGCCTCAAGCACATGATCCTATAGTACTTATTGGTGAATTGGTAAAGGCGTTAAACCTTTATTCCAATCCTGGAGTTGCTCAGAATTCTAATATAAATAATAACTCCAATGCTAGAGTTGCATCTAAAAAGTTTTAGATGCAAAAGGCTCGACCTAATTGAGTCTGTCTGACATGGTCCTTGTTCTTCATTGATCTACCTCTTGTGACCATTTTTTTCTAGGATTTGCATTGCATAACATTCACGCATTTCATTCTAGGTTGTTTTTTTTTTTTAAAAGGGTAACAAGAATGGGTTTGGAAATATGTGTTTTGCTATATTTTTCTTGAATTTGAAGACAAGGTTGGTCAATTTATTTTTACATAACATGTTTAGCTACCTTGTTTAGCTTTGATGCACTTATTTTTATTGCACTTTACTAGCTGAAGTTTTGTAGTGCATGTTATGTGGGAAGATGTTTATGGTTTTTGATCATATGATCTTGATCTTGAAGTCATATGTTTTTGATTGACGGATTTGAACTTTTTGAGAAAGGCATAAATAACCATCTCACCATTGTTTATTAGCCAATCATGAATACTTTAGTGCATATCGTAAGATTTTGTGCTCGAGAAAATGTAACACATGCACAAAAAGAACATAAGGTGTAGCCTCGGTTAAAATGTTAAAATTGGTGTGTACACTATTGGGCTATAATAATTTCACAATTCAAATAAAATTGGTGTGTACTTTATCCTGCCTATTTCAATAAGTTTCTGATCAATTAAAATTGGTATATATTATGAGGCAAATCAAGAAACTTACATGATTGCAAGCTTTTGTTCTAGGAGATGTAAGAGTTATATGATGTAACTCTTTTAGTAATAGTCTCTTTCAAATTCATGTGATGAATTTTGTATAAATTGTGATTGATCACTATTTTCATATCACCTCACCTGTTTCTCAAGCTTTTGCTAGTTGCACACACTTCACAAGTTATTCCTCACTAAACTTTGCACATGTTATTGTGTGTGTTTTTTGGCCTGACCAACCAAAATTTGAAAATTTCTTGAAAATTGATGCAAAACATGTTTGCTGTTTGAGATTTTGAGGAAAATTATGTGAAAATCTTATTTTTGGGAAATTGGGATAAATACATGTGTTTTTGAAAAACATTTCATCTCATATTCATGCATTTTATTCATAAAATCAAATGCTTTGAGGAGTTTCAGAACTGAAATTGCTTCGTTTTTCAAAAATTTGTTTTTTTCCAGAATTTCGATTGATCGAAATTGTTTTTAAAATCCCTAGAAAGTTTCTGTTTGTTTCGATCGGTATTCGATTGATACTGGATCAATCGAAGTATTTTCGACCGATCGAACCTTATTTTCGATTGATCGAAAATCGGGCTGAGAGTTTTTTAAAAAGAATTTTTTCATCACGTGTTCATCACTTTTCAAAAATTTTCAAACTCCTTTTTTCTCTCACCAACCGGTCAAGCCTCTCTTTGGATTTTTTGCCGTTTTCTTCCCGATCTTTTGCAAAGATTCTCTCTCCCAAAGCTGGTATGTCCATTTTTACCCTTCCTTTTCTTTTTATTTCCATGTTTTCTTGCATATTTTCATGCATTTGTTGGGTATTTTCGGACTTATTTCTTTTTGCAATTGTTGTTGATTCTGGTTGTTTTCTTTCAAATAAATCATTGGATTTTTGTGGGGACACCATATACAAGTGTTACAAGTGGTTTAATTTGATTAATTTGATGATTTATGAGAAATTGAAATTTCTAGGGCTTGAAATTGCCGAATTTGGGGCTTTTGTTCAAATTGATGCAATTTGATGAAATTGGATTGTTAGATTAATTAATTTGATCATTATATTGTGTTTTCTAACTTGTGTAATGATCAATTTCTCAACTTGTTGGATTTTGTGAAATTGGGATTTTCAAATTTGGGGATTTTTGATATAAAATTCTTGCTCAAGCCAATTTTGTGATATTGAATCATATTTGAACTGTGTGTCATTGCATTAGACCATGCATCATTTGGTTATTCTGCTCATGTATCATATAGAATTATTATTTCTATATTTATGTTGTTTTAACGTGCAGTCTGCCCTTGGTTTTCTCTTGTTTCTTTTCTTTCTGTGTCTCTCAATCCTGTCCTTAGCATCATGCCTAGGAAAACTAGAGCACATAGGACTTCTGCCTCTTCACCTTCCTTTGATAGTGATAGGTTTCTGAGTGAGAAGCATCAGGAGACATACGAGACCCTTAACCTTAGGCGTAACATTTGGGGTGAGCGTAGGGTTATTCTAGATGAGGTTGATGATGAGATGAGGCGTAATTTTGAGCGTAGGGGCTGGCTACCCTTGTTAGACATAGATCATCCGCCTCCGGCTATCTTGATTAGAGAGTTCTATTCAAACCTCTCTATCCACATCTATGATTCCAACACTTTGGTAAAGAGTTAGATACGAGGCGTAAAGTATCGCATTACCCCTTCGGTAGTGTTTAATGCTCTTGGGGTGCCTGTGGTTTCTCATCCTATCTTTCCCTATGATGAGTCTCCTCCTCTTGATGACGTGATGTCATACATCTTCTATCCAGTGGGGTTCTGATCCTCGGATCACCTCTGCTGAGCTTTTTGAGCTGCATTATCTTTTTTTTAGGATTGCTTGTCATTCCTTATAACCCATTTCTCATCTCCACACTATCCCTCTTGAGCGATGTGTGTTTCTATACGCTTTTGTCACTAATGCTCCTATCAATTTTCCTCATTTGTTTCTTCGTTCCTTGAACGAAGTACATATGAGTAGTTCTACTGCTCATGCTTTGTTCTTTCCTGTTTTTATTCATAGGATTCTTCTTCACTTAGGTTTAGGTGATTTCTTTGCTTCTGAACCTGTTCATATCATTGCTCCCATAGGTGCCACCTTTCTGAGGCAAAGGTTGCTCAGTTTCGAGCTAGCTCTAAGCGTCCTAGGGTAGAGCCTTCCGGTGTCACTCTACCTTCTACTTCTTTTGCAAGTGCTCCTTCGGCAGAGACGTCTACTGATCTTGCTGCTGCTGCTGATATTCCTCCACCTTCTCCTTCGGATGTTTCGGACATTCGTCGGACTTTGGACACTGTCATGACCGTTTAGGTGGCTCATGGTCAGTTTTTGGTGGATGTGCTTGACGGGATTCGAGCTTTGAGAGCAGATTTGGCGAGTCTTCGATGTTCTCCTCCGCCGCCTCCTTTTGATGATGAGTGAGTGCCCTTTGGCAATTCGTCACAAAAAGGGGGATACATTGCAGAGTACTTTGTAGGGGAGTTTTTTTGTCTTAGGGGGAGTTTTTGTTTCTTTTTGTGATACTGTGGAGCTTATGGAGCTTTTAAATTGTATCTAGGTGCTTCATTATGTATTTACATTTTTTGGCTCATGATAGGGGGAGATATATTTGAGATACATCTTTTGTATATGTTTCTTGTTTCACTATGATATATTGCTTATTGATTTATATTTATGATGTTATTCATGATATATATCTTTATTTTGTGTTATGTGAAATCAAGAAGTTATTATCTGTGATACTTGTATTTTCCACACATGCGTTTATGTGTTTGTTAAGTGTTACATGAATATACAGGTTGATTCAGTCGTGCTGCTGTCTACTTTTACAACTGATAGATAGTAGTTAGGTTGAATTTGTTTAGTAGGGCTATTGTTTTGTAATGGGCTGTTTATTTTGTAAACTTTGAGCATTTTGTTAAGTTTGTGTTTTGTCACAGATTGCCAAAGGGAGAGTTTGTTAGGTTCTAAGGAATTAGGAACTAATGTATTAGAATTTCATTTTGTAATGTTGGCAAATCATGATCAAAACGGTTTTAGTCTTGTTTAGACTTACTCAAAGTATGAGGTTTTTATGTAAAGTTGGAATCGAGTTACTGCAGATATTACTATGCAATTCTGCCTGGCTCGATCAATCAAAAATTATACTTGATCGATCGAAAGTCGTGCAGATTGTTTTTTTTTTGCAGAATTTCCAACTCAGCTCAAGCCCGTTTGACGTGTAGGGTTTTATGTTTTGCCCTAAGTATAAAAGGAAAAACCCTAGCCACGTTTTTAGTGTTCTGAATATTGTGTTTGTGAATCTTATTTGTGAGATCTAAAGGTGTTTACCTTCACATATACTTAAGATTTCCAAACTCAAGATTAATGTCAAGAGCTTGGTGATCGTTCAGTTGCAGAATCAAGAGCTTCAAGATATACAAGCAGGTGTGCTTGTGCTTTGCTGAGAATTCAAGAAAAGAAGTAGTCCGTGGACTCGGAGCTGTCACGTGGTCGTGGTAGTAAGTTTCCTACTCGAGGTAGCAATTGGATGTTAGTGGTCTAAGTCGCTATTGTGTAAACTTCAATTCTTTCATAGTGAATTCGGTTTTACCTTGAGGATAGCTAGGTTAAATCCTCCCCAGGTTTTTACCGGTTTGATTTCCTGAGTTATCATATCGTGTATTCTTTATTTTCCGCACTTTTGCATGATATGATTGTTGTTGTGTTAACCTAGAATTGTTTAAATTACCTAAGTTAATCACTTGGCTAATTATCTAGGTTAATCTGTTTCGGTTTAAGGGGTCTAAACTTCTTACAATTATTCATGAATGCATTGGATTGTTTCTGGAAACCACGGAAGTAATCATCAAATCTTCAGGTAGCCTTGAAATATCCAAGTGATCAGATTTGTGATTGGCGATTGACTTGCATTACCAAGAAGCCAGGAACAAGGAGCTCAAATATGAATACCTTATTCGTATTGGAGGTTTTGTAAGTGGTATTGTATTACAACTATATTCATAGTAGATTGGATTTTCTGAACGTGCTCTTGAAGAGTTTTTCCCATTACAGATTTTGTCTTCGTCAATATATCGCTTGTTAGCGTGCGTGTGTTGTGGGTGATTGCTAGTTTATTGTTATGTTCATATTATCCATGAAATTGGTTAATTAACTAATTGAACCATAGCTAAAGAATTTGATAAAATTAGTAATAAGCCATGCATGCTAGGGATCTGCTTATCCTTTTTTTCAAGATGTAAGCACACACACAAATGCATATATTTAAATATAAGGCTTTCAATTCTCGCACATTCACTATTTCAAATTTTTTTAATGTTAAAATGTGAACATTCGTGTAACAATCTTATAAATATGGGTATAAAATAGTAGATACGAAAAAATATTTTTCCCAAACATAAACAATAATTTTTTAGGACTGTACCAAATCGAACTGAGTTCTATTTATTTAAGCAATCCATATGTGCTGACCAGACGCTGTCTATATCTTCAACGAGTAAGTACACACGTTAAGACATAATAATATACTAATTAAGAAACATTACATAAAGGCAGAAAGCCACTTATTTCTTCAACCAAAAAAAAGAGAGAAAAAAGACAGCCACATATTTCACTTATTAAAGTCCAAAGGAACTGTGCTGGTATGTTCAATTCTTAGCCTGAGAAAGAAAATACGATTAAAGAGTGGTTAGCAAAAAGCATACACTAGCAGAAAATAAGAGTGGAAAAGCTTAAAATCAAATTCGTAAGTCCATGAGTTTACCAAAAAAAAAAAAAAAAATTCGTAAGTCCATGTACTAAATGAGTAAATAGTTAGTACCAAAAAGACGGACGTGAAAAATTCAACGGTCACTTTGGGGTCCGTCTTTGTTGACTTATAAGCATCAATCTTGTTTATCTCCTGCACAAGGATTAACAATAACAATTACCATTCAACAACCAAGAACCCTAATACATTTAGTAACTCATGCCTCCTTCAGAGTCATATTTAAAGAAAAGTATATAGCATTTGCATGTTCACCGTAAAGATTTAGCTATTAACTAAAGGAAAAAGTTTGGTTATAACTCCTACTGAAAAAATTAACATGGTTACATTTTTTAAAAATCTAATTGTTGGATTGTATATTCTTTATGCTCTTAACAGTGAATTTTTCAAAATTCATATCCAATAAAAAGATATCAAAGAGAGTTGTAGCCATTGAATACAACTAAATTTGTAACTAAACTTTGTCTCTAACTAAATGATGGAGATAATTAATCCTACGAGTTGTAAATCTTAGACTACTAGAACTCGCAAGTGCAACTAAATTTCTTACGTATTTTAATTTACCTCGATCCACCTAGCAAGTTTAGGCCTTCCTGCGGTTATGTCATAATTCCACACTGCTGAAAGGAAGTCTTGGGATTTTTCAACAAACGTGATGTAAACTATGTCCACCTGAAGATCACATAGTTTCACTCATAAATCAAAAGGAGGAATTGTAGAAAATATTGTTTAATAATCATGCATATTACTGGTTTCCATTTCCCATATTTACATATAAACTATATAATCATTTTCCAGAGCATAGGTAATATAAAATTTGAATCGTTAATATGTTTAAGGAGAGTGTACCAAGTTCAATAAATACACAGAAGGCACGCAACACAGCACCAACGAAAGACTAAAATCATAGTTGAGAAGTCAGCTTACCATATTGAACTCATGGCCAAGTAAGAAAGGCCCATCATTAAATTTATGAAGAGCATTCTCTAGGTAGTCAAAACAAGGACCTGATGCAAGTTTAAGGTTTTAGTGAGCCTGGCTTCAATACAAAATGTTGAAAAAGACTCAAGAGGCAGCAAGTCTTAAGTCTTACCAGCTTCTTTGACTGTGTCTCCTTTGAATGATGCGAACAGTATCTTGATGAAGGTATCACTGTAGGTTGTCAATTCTTCAGCGAACTCTTTTTTAGCAGGATCCTACAGTCATATCATAACTTCAGTAAAATTCCAAGAGAGGAAGAGACCTTTTCTGAAGGGCACTAGGAATTATGCAAATCTTACATTGAGGTGAAAGGTAGGCCCTTCAAAGTTGCTGTCTACATATTTAAGCAAATCAAGGCTCTCCCCAATGACTTTGCCATTGTGTTCCAATGAGGGTACCTGATAATATGAAAAAATTGATGATCAATCAAGAAATTCAAACAGCTAGCTCAATAAATTATGCATTGGTTAGACATATTTCGTTTAAGAATATCACCTTGTTTACATGGTAGACTTTCTCTTTGTACCAGGCAGGCCTGTTCTGAATGTTAATTGCAACTAATTTAATCTTGTCTTGCAATCCCTGCAGCTCAAAATATTCATCAACTTAAATATTAAATCCAAAAAAAAAAAAAAAAAACCCCAAGAAGAGGAAAAGGACTGAAGGGCTAAAGGGTCTGTCTTTTAATTGAAATTAGAAGCTGAAAAGGCGCAGTATCGAACAACTTAAATTTAAGTCTAGAAACAAATTAAGAAATAAGATCAAAGAGGACAAAAAGTGATAAAAATAACCTTATAGTTCCTGAGGATCCACACACGCTGTGCATGTGGGCATGTATAAGTGATGTACAACCTTCAAAAAAAGAAAAATACCCAGTTCATTTTAGCATACAGGGTATAAAATCGTAAACTATAAGGTCATAGTAAATATAAAGACAGTGAATATCGGAAAAAAACAAAATAAAAACAAAAATAAAAATAAAAGAAGAAGAAAAGAAAAGAAAATTTTGTTGTTAATTATACCAGTGTGTGCTCTGTGTGACACTGCGGCATCATCTAAACACGATTTCAGATAAATTATGAAATTTTGTTTTCAAGACATAATTTCACATTTTCAAAAAATTATAACTGAAATCGTGTATTGAATACACTGAGGCTGTGAGTGACAGACATTAAAAAAAAAAAAAAAAAGGGACTGAAGAGTGAAACCTTGTGGTTCCATCGAAGAGAGGAGGGGGTTCAGAAATGGCATCCAAGACGACAGGACGATGGTCGTTCAAGGTCCTGCACAACACATAACAACGTTAGTAAACAATTTTAGTCTTAATTACCACAAAATTCAGAGAACCCCAAATGAACAACAACCAAAAAATGACAGTTGAGAAAATGGAAAATTATTGGTGATTTCAAATTCCTAGACACTTAACGCAGTTGCCATTGATGATGTTTTTTTTTTTTTGTTGTTGTTCAGAGAGTTCCGAGGTTTCAGTTTTAAGGTCTTTTTAATCTGATGCTGAATGTTTTCTATATGTGTTCACCGAGCTACCCTTTATATAAGACTTCACTGATAGGAGTATGGGACTTTTTCTGACTGATTTAGTGAAGTCGTGAGCAATGACGAACACGAAATGTGACTGTCACATGGGACGAATACAGAGATAATCATCTGAATGCTATGGACTTTCCTTTTTTTTTTAATTCTTTTTTTTTTATTATGAAAATGGACTTTTCTCTTTAGTCTTTACCCACAATTAGATTTGATTTTTTTAAGAGAATATATTGGGGTAGGAGTTGGCGTAAAAAATGTGTTTTATGCCAGCCAATCTTGACCCGCCATGTTACCAACCTTTTTTTTTCCAGGAAAAAAAAAAAAAAAAAAAGATTATACCTTAAGCCTCTCTTGCTCTCTTTCTCTTCTCACCTCACCTGATCTCTCCATCTCTGAATCAAACCCACGACCTCCATGGTAGGAGCTTCAAAGCTCAACACAAGTCACCAACACCACTGCGATGGCTAAAACTCCATGGTCCAACCAATAGTCACCGCCATGAGCCACTGCTGTGTGTGTTGTGTTCATGTGTTGATTTTACTCGTGTTCACACTTCACAAGCATTACATAAAACACAGCACACACACATCCAGCCATAGAAAACCCGAAGCCCCAAAATCGCAACACAAAAACATAGCCACACCCAAGCCAAAAATCAAACCTTTTGAACAGCCAAAACTTGAAACAAAAATCCTTTCTTTCTTACACCCCCAAACCCAAATCAAAATCCCTTCTTTTTCCAGATCATTAAACCCCAAAAAGAAACCAGATCCCCAAACCCACAAACATGCAGGCAATAAAAATAGAAACTTTCGGCCATAAATCATGTTAATGTGTATAGTGTTATGGGCTTTAGGCCCAACCTAGTTTACTTGTAGAGCACTTATATTACTTGTACAGCACACACACATCTTGTACTACACTCCGACTTGTACTGCACTCATATGCCTCCTATATAAAGGCGCACTCATGTATATTCCCATTTGAGAAATACAATACAATTATTCAGTATTTCTAACATGGTATCAGAGCCACTGTTCTGATCCTTTTCTTAGCAGTCTTGTCTTTCTTGGTGTTACTCCACCCTTGTCGCTTCCGCCGTCACAACGACCTGCAGCTGTCGTCGTTGAGGAGTCCCGCACCACAGACCACTGCACTCACCGTCTCCGCCGTGCTTCCCGCTCCGATCAATTTTTTGAAGGCACCACAGTGATCGTCTCGCCTCGATCTACGCAGTCGTGGAAGCCTTGCAGTGATTGGAGGCCGCACGCGCCCTCACGCGCCGCCCAAAGAATCAGCGCCTCTGCCACGCGCCTCACGCGCCACCTCTGATCTTGCTGACGTCATCAGTGACGTCATCTAAGGCTGACGTCATCACACAGGGCTCTGCTGACGTCATCCATCCAGGCAGCTGACGTCATCGTTGACTTTGACCGTCGACCAGCGTTGACCGGTGTTGACTTTGACCGTTGACTTTCTAGGGTTGACTTTTGCTGTCCAGGTTCACCTTACCCAGTTTTTCGCGTAGATTTCATTTTTGCAGTCTGTTTTTGCATATTGTGTTTCTAAATGGATAAAAAGGACATTTTTCTTCCTCGCCCCATCAATACTATATTGGAGGGGAATAGGAATTACTTATCTTGGTCTCAAGCTATGCGCAGTTTTCTTAAGGGTCGCATGCTCTGGCAATATTGCACTGGTGCAATCACTATTCCTATAAAGGGGGCAAGTGAAGAAGATACTGCCTTCCTCAGTCGCATGATTGAATAGGATAGTCACAACCACATGGTCCTTACGTGGATTCGGAACACTTCCATTTCCTCCATCTCCAATCTATTGGGCAGCTTTGATGATGCTAAATCGGCATGGGATATGTTGGCCAAGAGATACTCCACTACTCACGGATCCATGAAATATCAGTTAGTGGTTGAATTACATCAACTCAGGCAAGAACCAGGGCAATCCATCAATGACTACTATGATCAGCTTCGCTTCATTTGGGACCAAATTGACCTTTCTGATCCAACCTGGGCATGCTCAACAGATGCTCAACAATATGCTGCTATTAGAGATGAATTTCGTCTCTATGAGTTCCTGATGTCACTTCATAAGGACTTTGAGCCCATCCGAGGTCAGCTTCTTAATCGCAGTCCTCCTCCCTCTCTTGATACTGCTGTAAATGAGTTGGTTAGAGAAGAAGCTCGCCTTGCAACCCTTCAAGCCCAGAATAAGCTTAATGTTCTGGCCATCACTCCTTCTGCTCCACCCATTGAGCAGCCTCAGCAATCAAGTGATCCCTCTGGCTCTAGCAGTCGTCGCAAGACCAACAAGAAGTTCTGCAACTATTGCAAGCGGCCTGGCCACACTATTGAGACTTGCTACCGTCGCAACAAGTCTACTGCTGCTGTTGCTAATACAGAGTCCACTCCGCCAATGCCTTCCATTTCAGCTGAGTCCCAGTCTTCTGGATCCATTATCAACCTCTCCCCCACTGAACTACAGGACATCATTGCTCAAGCTGTTCGTATGGCTGGTAATGCATCTCTTTCCAATGCTCTCTCAGTGTTACCTGGTAAGTCTGACACATGGCTTTTTGATTCTGCCTGTTGCAATCACATGACACCTCACTCGTCCTTATTCTCCAAACTTGACCCTGCACCACATCCTCTTAATATTCATATAGCCAATGGTTCCACCATGCATGGAAATAGTTTAGGTTCAGTTTCAACCTCTAAACTCTCTGTTCCTAATGTCTTCCATGTACCTGACCTATCCTATAATTTATTCTCTGTGGGACAATTAGCTGAACTAGGATATCGCCTTATTTTTTACTATTCTGGATGTATTGTGCAGGATCCGAGGACGGGGCAAGAGCTTGGGACCGGTCCTAGAGTTGGGTGTATGTTTCCCGTGGACAATCTTCGTCTTCCACCTGTTGCTCCTGTTTCTGTTGCTGCTGCAATTGCTGCGGTTTCTTCCTTACCTTCTCTCGCACTTTGGCATTCTCGCCTTGGTCATGCACCCTCTTCTCGGGTACAACAGTTAGCTTCTAAGGGTCTGTTAGGTTCTGTGACCAAAGAAAATTTTGATTGTACTTCATGCCAATTAGGAAAACAACCAGCTTTACCTTTTAATAATAGTGACTCTATCTCGAATAGTATTTTTGAGTTAATTCATTCCGATGTTTGGGGGCCTTCTCCTATTGCTTGTATTGGTGGATCTCGATATTTTGTTGTTTTTATCGATGATTATTCTCGTTATAGTTGGATCTTTCCTATGAAATCTCGTTCTGAAATTTTATCAATATACAGTAACTTTGCAAAAATGGTTGAAACACAATTCTCTAAACATATCAAAATTTTTCGATCTGATAATGCCCTTGAATACACTCAATATGCTTTTCAAACTCTGTTACATTCCTATGGCACTGTACATCATCTAACATGTCCAGGTACCTCTCAGCAAAATGGTCGAGCCGAACGAAAACTTCGTCATATTCTTGACACAGTTCGAGCTCTCCTTCTTTCTGCCAAAGTTCCTGCCCCATTTTGGGGTGAAGCTGCCCTTCATGCTGTCCATGCTATTAATCGCATACCAAGCACTTTCATTCATAATCAAACTCCTTATGAGCGCCTTTTTGGGTCACCTCCTGACTATCATCACCTTCGCTCCTTCGGTTCTGCCTGTTTTGTTCTTCTTCAGCCTCATGAGCACAACAAACTTGAGCCTCGATCTAGACTTTGTTGTTTCCTTGGTTATGGAGAAACTCAAAAGGGGTATCGATGCTATGATCCTGTCTCTCATCGTCTTCGTGTTTCACGTAATGTTGTCTTCTGGGAACACCGCTTGTTTGTTGAACTCTCTCACTTTCGTTCTTCCCTAACTACCTCCTCTGTTTTAGAAGTCTTTCCAGACGAGTCTCATGTTCCTTCTACAAATACTCTTGATCCCCCTTTGGATTTCTCTATTCATCCTCCAGATATTTTTGATGCTTCTCCTAGACAGGTTGAAGATGAACAGGTTGATGACGAGCTACCCCTTCTTGAGACTGGGTCCCCTGCTCCTGCTCCGCCTGAAGATCCTCCACAAGACATTCCACCTCGTCACTCAACCCGGGTAAGATCCATTCCTGCACATTTACTTGACTATCATTGTTATACTGCCCTTGCTACACTCCATGAGCCTCACACCTATCGTGAGGCCTCCACTGACCCTTTATGGCAGATTGCAATGAAAGAGGAACTTGATGCATTAACCAAAAACCATACTTGGGATCTCGTTACTCTCCCTCCTGGACAGTCTGTGGTTGGTTGTAAGTGGATCTACAAGATCAAGACTCGCTCTGATGGGACCATTGAGCGCTATAAGGCTCGTCTTATTGCAAAAGGTTTCACACAGGAGTATGGGATTGATTATGAAGAGACATTTGCCCCGGTTGCTCGTATCTCATCTGTTCATGCCCTTTTAGCCGTTGCTGCTGCTAGTAAATGGGACCTTTTTCAAATGGATGTTAAAAATGCCTTCCTCAATGGGGATTTGAGTGAAGAAGTTTACATGCAACCTCCTCCTGGTCTCTCTGTTGAATCAGACAAGGTTTGTCGTCTTCGACGTGCACTTTATGGCCTTAAACAAGCTCCACGAGCTTGGTTTGCCAAGTTCAGTTCCACCATCTTTCGCTTGGGTTACACTGCCAGTCCTTATGATTCTGCCTTATTTCTTCGTCGCACTGATAAAGGCACTATTTTACTTCTCTTATATGTGGATGATATGATCATAACTGGTGATGACCTCAGTGGCATTCAAGAACTCAAGGATTTTCTCAGTCAGCAGTTTGAGATGAAAGATCTTGGACATCTCAGCTATTTCTTGGGTCTTGAAATCACTCATTCCACAGATGGTCTTTATATTACTCAGGCTAAATATGCTTCTGATCTTTTGTCTCGTGCAGGACTCACTGACAGCAAGACTGTTGACACTCCAGTTGAACTTAATGCGCATCTGACTCCCTCGGGGGGGAAACCATTGTCTAATCCTTCTCTTTACAGACGATTGGTTGGCAGCTTAGTTTATCTCACAATCACTCGTCCAGACATTTCCTATGCTGTTCATCAAGTAAGCCAGTATCTGTCTGCTCCACGATCGACTCACTATGCTGTTGTTCTGCGCATTCTTCGATACTTGAAGGGCACTCTCTTCCATGGCCTTTTCTACTTAGCTCAATCTCCACTTGTACTTCGTGCATTCTCTGATGCTGATTGGGCAGGAGATCCTACTGATCGCAGGTCCACCACTGGTTATTGCTTCTTCCTTGGCTCTTCTTTAATTTCTTGGCGAAGTAAGAAGCAAACCTTTGTGGCCCGATCCAGTACTGAAGCAGAATATCGTGCCCTTGCTGATACCACATCTGAGCTCCTTTGGCTGCGATGGCTTCTTAAGGACTTGGGTGTGTCCACATCCTCTGCTACTCCTCTTTATTGTGACAACCAGAGTGCCATTCATATTGCTCATAATGATGTCTTCCATGAACGAACTAAACACATCGAGATTGATTGTCATTTTATCCGTTTTCATCTTGTCCATGGTGTTCTCCAGCTCTTCTCCATCTCCTCCAAAGATCAACTTGCAGACATTTTCACCAAGTCACATCCTAAAGGACGCCTTCGTGATTTAGTTGACAACCTCAAGCTGGTCTCACATCCACCTTGAGTTTGAGGGGGGCTGTTAATGTGTATAGTGTTATGGGCTTTAGGCCCAACCTAGTTTACTTGTAGAGCACTTATATTACTTGTACAGCACACACACATCTTGTACTACACTCCGACTTGTACTGCACTCATATGACTTGTACTGCACTCATATGCCTCCTATATAAAGGCGCACTCATGTATATTCCCATTTGAGAAATACAATACAATTATTCAGTATTTCTAACAAATCAAAGAACAACAGCAAAAAAATAAAAAGATAAAGAGAAATAGAGATAGAGAGAGAAGCCGAGGGAAAATATGGCCACCCCAGCGTGGCTCGCGGTGGCGGCGGCTATTGGTTGAACCATGGAGTTTCAACCATGGTAATGGTGTTGGTGGCTTGTGTTGAGCTTTAAAGCTCCGACCATGGACGTCGTGGGTTTGATTCCAAGATGGAAAGATCAAGTGAGGAGAGAAGAGAAAGAGAGGGAGAGAGGCTTAAGGCTTAATTTTTTTGCTAAAAAAAAAAAAAATCGGTGACGTGGCAGGTTAAGATTGACTGGTGTAAAACACACCTTTTACGCCAACTCCTGACCCTATTTATTCTCTTTTTTTAAAGGTTTATAAGACTAAAACAATATGGAGTAATAAAACCATAGATTAGTAAGCCATTTTATAAAAAAATTTTATTTGAAAACTAAAAAGTGATTAACTTTTTTTTTTTTGACAACTTTTTCACTTCCTCGTAAAAAGTTTCTTAAAATTGATAATTAATGTGTACCCTAAAGGCATACATTAACCAAAACTAAGTCATCGAACTATATTTATTCAATATTTTTTTATTGGAAATGAGTTTTAACAAATCCACTATTGGATTACATCTTTTTCTTATATCTTTATACTTACAAAATTTCTAGAAAATTAAAGATCAATAGCTATGTTATTAATAAATTGTTTAAATTGCAAGTTTTTGTAGTTTAAAACTATGCATAAAATATAAGTTTATAGATCATTTATTATGTGACTAAAACTACATGAGTTTTTTTTTTTCATTAACTACCTAGTAAGTTTGAAGAAAATAGTTCTAATCCGGTTTGAAGTTAAACTTTTTTCTATAAATTTCTTCCTCTTCTACTCATTCATTTTTAAAAAATAAAAATAAAATTAGGGTGAGTTCCTAAATTATTTTAAAATGTAAACGCTCAAAGATTTTATTTGTTCATATCTTTCGTGCATGTTTGTTTTAATTTAAAATATTACTTTATTTTAATACAAGTAAACGACTTGACTTGCACATAAAGTAAAATTTAGTTTGGGTCTATACTATTAGTTTAATATATCTCTAACAACAGTGTATGGCGTTGTTGCTGTTGCCCTCAACACGAGCCTCAATTTGTAATGCTGCTATAAGAATAATCCAGGGATTTTATAATAACGTAATTCTTTTCTAAAGAGTCAAAAATTGTATACTACTTTAATCTATACGTGCAAAGGGGGCGATCTGAATAATACTCCATTTAGGAGAATTTTCCACCATGTGATGTTGCAGTGACGAACGTGACAGTAATGGGTGGAAGAAAGACTACGT
The DNA here is from genome assembly GCA_033629205.1 of Lithocarpus polystachyus. NCBI lineage: Eukaryota > Viridiplantae > Streptophyta > Magnoliopsida > Fagales > Fagaceae > Lithocarpus > Lithocarpus polystachyus. The sequence goes on from CM066168.1 coordinate 55,086,177, forward strand.
ATAGCCCAAAAAAAAGACCAGGTCTATGTTGGTGGAAGAATAGAGAATAGAAAAGTGTGATAGCATTAACATTTCCTATATGGTGGAAATTACTGGTGGCATTTGTTTAAAGAAAAAGTCCGGATCTGCAATGAACTTTTCCTGGGATTCTCTCTCAAGTCTCAATCCATAAACTTAAGCCTATCCTCAGCTTGTCTTTGGCTTTGTTCCTCTTCTTGTGTTCTTCACCTGATGAAAATCTCATGGGCAGCAGAGAAGTCAGACATTTGGGAGGATTTTTCTCCGTTCATTCAGTTAGTGTGCTCGCATTCAAATCTCCTCCTATTTTGGTGTGATTATTCCTACCTTCCGCTACATTCTTTATCTCTTTCTTTTGTTCATTTCCTCTTTTGTCATTGGTTTGAATTTGAAAATTGACTCGGTGTGTTTACTTACCGTGAAAAAGGGGAAATTCTAAAGTAGTCCCGAGTAGTGCTCTAGGCTCTTACAAAGGAGGTGGGTTCCATGCTTCCCTCTTGAGAGGGTAAAATTTATGAATCTTGTTTTGGGTTGACGGGTAGAAATGAATATACCTAATGTGGACGGATCCATAGTGAACGGATATGATGTAGACGGGTTCAAGGAACACGTGTCATCTCTTATAAATGAAAATGACTTGTGTCTCATGCATAGTTAAGGTATGTAGAATCCCAATAGAAATAGAATCCAAATATAAGGAAAATTCTATTATATTCGCCCAATCAATGACAAGTCCTATATGGAAAAGACTTCTTTTACAAGTAAAGAAGGTCGGTTCTAAACTACTATAAAAACCCCAAAGGTTCTCGCAAGCAAAGGTACGCATGCTATTCCCCAACTTTGGCACTCTAGGGTTGAGAGCATCTTCTAACTTAACTTTTAGAGGGTCCTTGGCCGGTACCACACCGGTACCCTTTTAAGATATTTCTTGTTTTGTGTTTTGCAGGTTGCATTGAGTGCGAAAGAGAGAACCTTGCAGCTTACTGACGATATTTTGAGCATCATCATTGGCGTCGTCTGTGGGACTGTTATGTGGCGATGATGGAGATGGATGAGTAGATGCAGGCAATGAGCATCGAAGAACAACGGACGGTGGCAGAACCCGTTGAGAAGTTTAGGGAAATAACCCTAGATGATTCCGTGCAAGAGCGAATGACACGAATTGGCACCCTCGCCAGACCAACGGTCTTGAAGGCACTTGTAACGTTTCTTAAAGCAAACCAGGACGTTTTTGCATGGAGCCATGAAGATATGCCCGGGATTGACCCCTCAGTCATGGTCCACAAATTGAATGTATCTCCCACCTTTCCATCAGTCCGCCAAAAGAAGCGTGTTTTCGCGCGAGAGAGAGACCAAGCTATAATGGAGGAAGTCCGCAAGTTGCAGGAAGCAAACTTTATTAGAGAAGTCTACTACCCCGATTGGCTAGCAAACGTAGTAATGGTTAGGAAAGCCAACGAGAAATGGAGGATGTGTGTAGACTTCATGGACCTGAATAAAGCTTGTCCTAAAGACAGCTACCCTCTCCCGAGGATTGACACCCTAGTCGATTTAACAGCTCAACATCAGTTGCTAAGTTTCATGGATGCTTTTTCTGGATACAACCAGATCAAGATGGATGAGGCGGATCAGGAAAAGACCTCATTCGTTACAAGTCAAGGCCTTTTCTGTTACAAGGTAATGTCGTTTGGCCTTAAGAATGCCAGTGCGACATACCAGAGGCTTATGAACAAGATGTTCGCAAAATAGATTGGAAGGAACGCCCAGGTGTACGTAGACGATATGCTGGTGAAAAGCCGAAAGGAGGATGACCACTTGGACGACCTCAAAGAAACTTTCAACACCCTTTGATCGTACAACATGAAGCTCAATCCAAGCAAATGTGCATTTGGGGTGACAGCAGGAAAGTTCTTGGGGTTCATGGTGTCCCAAAGGGGGATCGAGGCCAACCCAGATAAGATCCACGCAATATTGGAGATGACACCCCCTAAAAATGTAAAGGAAATACAAAGCCTCAACGGCAAGGTTGCTGCATTGAATAGATTCGTAGCGAGAGCGACGGATAAATGCCTACCATTCTTCCGCACGTTGAAGAAATCCTTTGAATGGACGGCCGAATGTCAGCAGGCATTCGATGATTTGAAATCCAATCTTTCTTCCTCACCACTGCTGAGCCCAACCAAAGAAGGAGAAGAATTATTTTTATACTTAACCATGTCACCAGCTATAGTCAGCGCAGCCTTAATCCGGGAGGAAGACAAAATTCAGAAGCCTGTGTACTATACTAGCCAGGCATTTCGCAGCGCAGAAGAAAGATACCCGCCGATGGAAAAGCTTGCCTTTGCCTTGATAACAGCTACTCACAGACTTAAGCCCTACTTTCAGGCTCATACCATAATCGTCCTGACGGACAAGCCATTAAAATGAGCCTTGAGCAATCCTGAAGCCGCCGGAAGGATGGCACTATGGGCAATTGAGTTAAGCGAGTTCGACATACAGTATTGCCTGTGTACAACCATAAAGGGACAAATAGTCGCTGACTTCATCGCGGAGTTTACTTGTTTAGAAGACCAGGGGGCAGAGCATCCTCCGTGGAGTGTTCATACAGACGGCTCATCTAATAAGCAAGCAGGCGGAGCGGGAGTCGTACTTCGATCTCCGGAAGACGACGAGGTAGAATGTATGATTCGCCTCAATTTCCCTATGACGAATAATGAGGCGGAGTATGAAGCTTTCATCGTCGGTTTGGATCTCGCAAAAGCTGTCGGTGCCACCAACGCGGTTATCCATTGTGATTCTCAGGTCGTCACCAAACAGGTGAACAGCGAATACGAGTGCAAGAGCACAAGGATGAAGATGTACCTAGAACAGGCGAAAAGGAAGGTGAACGACTTGCACGCCAAGGTCGTACAGATCCCAAGAGGAGAAAATAAACAGGCCGATTGTCCAGCAAAGGCCGCATCAGCAGATCACATGATCATCCCTGATAAGGTACTTTCCTTTGTTCAACCTTCACCTACTATTGATATCATCGACATGCAGGAGATAGGTTCTGAAAGTAACTGGACCACGCCAATAGTCGCCTACTTGAAGAAGGGCAGGCTGCTCGACACCAAAAAAGCCGCTAGGAAGCTGAAGGTCCAAGCAACACAATTCATCCTGATCAATGGTGTCTTGTACAAAAGAGGATTTTCGCGCCCGTACCTAAGGTGCCTGGGCCTCGAGGAATCAGATTACGTCATGAGAGAAGTACATGAAGGGGTTTGTGGGAACCATTCAGGATCCTGGTCGTTAGTTCATAAGCTGATCCGAGCTGGACACTACTAGCCTACCATGCAAAAGGACGCCCAAATATACGTCAGGACTTGCGACAAATGCCAGAGATTTCGCAATTCCATAAGGCAGCCAATGGAGGTACTCATACCAATGACAGCCCCAAGGCCGTTCGCCCAATGGGGTTTGGATATAATGGGCCCTTTCCCTACTGCAGCCAGAGAGTTGAAGTTTCTAGTTATCGGCATTGACTACTTTACCAAATGGGTAGAAGCAGAAGCACTAGCTACGATCACTAAAACGAATGTGCGCAACTTTGTATAGAAGAATATCATTTGCAGGTACGGCATACCTAGAGTTTTGGTCACGAACAACAGGAGGCAGTTCGACAACAACTCTTTCAAAAAATTTTGTTCAAAACTTGGGATCAAGAACCATTATTCGTCCTCCTCGCATCCCTAAGCCAATGGTCAAGTTAAAGTCATGAACCGATCCTTGCTAAAGATTATCAAAACTCGGCTCGAGAGGGCAAAAAGTATATGGCCGGAGGAACTCCCTAGTGTACTATGGGCATACAGGACGACGGCGAGGACACCTACAAGCGAGACACCATTCTGATTGGCATATGGATGTGAAGCAGTCATCCCAGCAGAAATTGGAATCACTAGTTATAGGGTAAATAACCACGACGAAGTCAGAAATGACGAGGCCATGCGCCTCCAGCTCGACCTAATAGACGAAGTCAGGGCAACAGCTGAACAAAGGCTTGCAAGATATCAAGATCTTATGGCCAAGTACTACAACTCCAGGATCAAACACAGAGACTTCAAGGTCGGGGACCTCGTGTTAAGAAAGGTAATGGGCAATACTAGAGATCTTACTCAGGGTAAGCTTGGTCCAAATTGGGAAGGCTCCTACAGAGTCACCTCATGGGTAAGAAAAGGCACCTACCACCTGGAGACCCTAGACGGACAAAGAGTGCTTCACCCATGAAACGCTGAGCACCTCAAGAAATACTACCAGTAGAAGAGAAAACAGATAGAGCAATGCTCCATAGTCTACTTTTTCCTAGTTTTTATTTCAACAGTCATTTAAGGTTTATTTAATTTTTTTGCTACAATACTATTTAAGCCCAAGAGGCACGATTTCTGCTTATGCATGAGGAGTTTATTCAGACATATATTTTTTTACTTTGATTACAATGCCTTTATAATGGACGGAGCTAGTTGTGACGTCATAAAATAAGCAAATAATGTCCATATAAATATGGACGGTTACATCCCAAGAGGGTGTAAAAATTACAGTCCTTAAAAGGACGGATACATCCAAGAAGGGTGTAAAAATTATCAAGTCTTTAAGAGGACGGACGCATTCCAAGAGGGTGTAAAAATTACAGTCCTTAAAAGGACGGATACATCCAAGAAGGGTGTAGAAATTACTAAGTCCTTAAGAGGACGGACGCATCCCAAGAGGGTGTAAAAACTACAGTCCTTAAAAGGACGGATACATCCAAGAATGGTGTAAAAATTACTAAGAGGACGGACGCACCCCAAAAGGGTGTAAAAACTACAGTCCTTAAAAGGATGGATACGTCCAAGAAGGGTGTTAAATTAACAAATCCTAAAGTGGACGGATGCACCTCAGGAGGGTGTGAAACCGTTAAGTCCTTAAATGGACGGGTACATCCCAAGAGGGTGTAAAAGTTGTAAGTCCTTAAGAGGACAGATACGTCCCAAGAGTATAAAAATTATTAAGTCTTTAAGAGAACAGATACATCCTAAAAGTGTGTAAAAACCTAGTCCTTAAGAGGACGGATAAACATTAAAATCTATTAGGACGGCTACATCCCCGAAGGGTGGAAATATTATCAAATCCTTATATGGACGGATCCATTCAGTGAGGTTGACGACATTAGAAAGTGCAAAACTGGACGGATGCATAAAAGTGCCGGACGGATGCAATTAATAGAACGGAGTAAAATGGCGTCAAACAATTCCTATTTGTATATAAGAACGGATTCGAAATATGTTTGAAAGTGTGCATAATAAAATACTTTGATAAAAATAAATGAAAGTTTAAAAGAGAACAATTAAAGTACTTGAATAAAAATTCCACGAAAGGCAAGGTGTTCATGACGGTACAAAAATTACTTGTAAAACTTAACTAAAACTTTACAAATTATCCTTCTTTTCACAAAAAACTTTTCAAGTTAACTTGACGGTACAACAGGGGTCAAGCTACGGGACGGAGCGGTCAATGGCCTTCTCTTCAGCTTTAGCATCTTCAACCTGGACTGGAAGAAAGTCTCAGCTTCATCACGGGTTCCGTCACCTTGAGCATTTGGAACCTCATCAAATAAATTATTAGTGCTTCTAGAGGCGGCAGGAAGGACGAACATCTGAGCTTGAGCCTCGTCGATATTAATGTGGGATAGGTCCAGTTTAGGAAATGAAGCCTTGACCCGACGGAAGGCATCATCGAATCCGTCAGCAAAGGTGCTACCCAGCTCCGTCTGATAGGCCTCGGAGTCATGATATTCCTTAACCGCGTCCTCCTTGGCATGACAGAGTTGTTCCTTAACATCCTTGATTTCATTCTCTTTGTCGTCAAGGACCCTTTGCAGCACCTCTGTCTGCTTTTCTAATTCGCCCCTTTCCCGCTTCGACAAGGATAGCTTCTTCTCTTGAACGACCCTCCAAGAATGAAGCTGAGCCAGCTCATCCTCCGTTGACGCAGCTTTAACCCTAACACGATCCAAGGCCGTCTCATGGTGAAGACAACGGTCCATTAACCCCTTCATCATCAGCATGGCCTAAAACCAAAACAAAACAAACGTTAAGGCATGAAAGTAGACGGGAATAAAATAGGAACATGACAGATGAAGGACACCTGTGCAATATTAAATAGCTCGGTCTCCCCCATCGCCTCTGTCGTGTGATTCCCAAGGTTTTCATAGTCATCGGAAGTTAGGATCGACGAGAGCTTTTCCAGAGCGTACCTGGAATCTTCGCAAAGGAGGACGGGTGGTTTCTCCATCGGAGGAACTTGACCACCCGTCATCAGGCCTTTCCCTTTTCCTTGTTTAGGAGGCACCGTCTTTTTCACCTCTGCTTAGAGACCCACGACGGTCTCAGTTGCACCCTTTGGTTTCTTAGACTGACGGTCAGTTTCTAGAAAGGGTTTTCTTTTGGTTCCAGACGGTTTGGAGGTATCTGTTCCACCTATTTAGCCCACTTTTTTTCTTTGCAGCAGCCTGCTGCTTAATGATCGCTCTCCTTTTAGTGTCGTCAATTTTTGCAAAGGACGGTATAAAAGTTAAGAGAGTGAATTGGAAAAATTAAATAAAGCGTAATTCTTATAAACTTACGTGCGCGGACTTTTTTTTTCGTATCGAAGGGCTGCTTCTGATGGTTCTGGTTCGTCATAATACCAGTGTATGGTCTCTAATCTGACCAACCTGACCTAGGACCTTTCTTCTAGTTTGTTTTTTTGAAAAATTTTTTCAAGGAAACTCCACTCCTCAAGTGAAATTTGTGGACGGTCTTGAGCTGCAAGAAGAAGATGGTTAAAAATATCAATGGTATGCGTAATTTGAAATTGCATAGAGAACGGGTGTATACCTGATGGGGGTAATATGCCCCATGTCGTGTCAACCGGTATGAACTCCGTGTCACCAGGATAACACATCCATTCATTACCATCTATAAAAAAGTACCTAGACTTCCAATCCTTATTGGAATCTAGAGTGTCACTCACAAGTCGTAACAATGGACTCCTCGCCACAAAAATATACATTCCTTTAGATTTTGTTATCTCTACTGGACGGTAGTAGTGGAAGAACTCTTCCACTGTTAATCTTTTCTTCCCGTCGGACATAACCCCATACAGAACCTCTACGCTGAGGTAAACGCTCCATGCGTTTGGGGAGACTTGGGTGACGGACAAACCCAGATATTGAAGAAGCCGACGGTGTAAAGAACTCAAGAGAAACTTTAGCCCAGCTTTGAGCATTTGCTCACAAATTTCGACACCCTTGAAGGGCTGATTCTGATGGTTCTGGTTCGTCATAATACCAGTGTATGGTCTCTAATCTGACCAACCTGACCTAGGACCTTTCTTCTAGTTTGTTTTTTTGAAAATTTTTTTCAAGGAAACTCTACTCCTCAAGTGAAATTTGTGGACGGTCTTGAGCTGCAAGAAGAAGATGGTTAAAAATATCAATTATATACGTAATTTGAAATTGCATAAAGAACGGGTATATACCTGACGGGGGTAATATGCCCCATGTCGTGTCAACCGGCATGAACTCTGTGTCACCAGGATAACACATCCATTCATTACCATCCATAAAAAAAGTACCTAGACTTCCAGTCCCTATTGGAATCTAGAGTGTCACTCACAAGCTGTAACAACGAACTCCTCGCCACAAAACTATACATTCCTTTAGATTTTGTTATCTCTACTGGACGGTAGCAGTGGAAGAACTCTTCCACTGTTAATCTTTTCTTCCCATCGAACATAACCCCATACAGAACCTCTACGCCGAGGAAAACCCTCCATGTGTTTGGGGAGACTTGGGTGACGGACAAACCCAGGTATTGAAGAAGCCGACAGTGCAAAGAACTCAAGGGAAACCTTAGCCCAGCTTTGAGCATTTGCTCATAAATTTTGACACCCTCGACGCCGTCATAATAACACTTCTCCGATTTGGAAGGTAGATGGAGGGGTATGTTGACGGGTATCTGATATTTATCTCTTAAAGTTTTGAAGTGTGATTCCTTAATTGAGGACGAGAAGTCGTTGACCGTCCATATTGAAAGCATTATGAACTTCCTCATCCCGTCAGGACCAATGACGGATTGAATTGGAGGTTCACTTTCACCCAAATCGTCACTAAGGTTACTCTCTGTCCTATCCTCACTCCTTGAGGAAGATGAGGTAGTAGATGAACTCTCTTCACTTGTAGTGTCAGGATCTTTTTGACCTGACAGGTGTACTTCATCGTAGCCCGCTCCGTCGTGGACAAACGACTGGTTACTCGACGCACTAGACATCTGTCACCTACACGTGACAGTAAACCCTAAGACACTAACGAATCTAAAGGTATTCGACGGTGATAAAAGCGAATTAAAAAAAAAAAAGGTGTGCTTACCAGTTGTAGATATGCAGTCAAGAAATTCAGATGACGGGTGTATGAATGTGACGGATTGAACATTTGACAAGGTGAATGGATGCACTCTAATTGTTTGATTTCTATGTAAGGTGAGAAATAAGGAAGAAAAAGCAGGTTTATATAGTAAGAACAGCACGGAAGACAAAGGGACGCTTCGTTCCTGACAAACAGCCACTGAATAGGTGACACGCGTCCTACAGTATTAATCACCCGGTATTAATTACCCCATAACTATGTGTTAGGCCAGATCCGTTTAAGCCGTCACTCCTTAGATCCGTCCCCTCTGAGGTCACGGATCCATGGAGTGAGGGGGCAGCTGGAGAGGGTAAAATTTATGAATCTTATTTTGGGTTGACAGGTAAAAATGTATATACCTAATGTGGACGGATCCATAGTGAATGGATATGATGTAGACAGGTTCAAGGTACACGTGTCATCTCTTATAAATGGAAATGACTTGCGTCTCGCGCATAGTTAAGGTATGTAGAATCCCAATAGAAATAAAATCCAAATATAAGGAAAATTCTATTATATTCGCCCAATCAATGACAAGTCCTATATGGAAAAGACTTTTTTTACAAGTAAAGAAGGTCGGTTCTACACTACTATAAAAACCCCAAAGGTTCTTGCAAGCAAAGGTACGCATGTTATTCCCCAACTTTGGCACTCTAGGGTTGAGAGCATCTTCTAACTTAACCTTTGAAGGGTCCTTGGCTGGTATCACACCGGTACCCTTTTAAGGTATTTCTTGTTTTGTGTTTTGCAGGTTGCATTGAGTGCGAAAGAGAGAACCTTGCAGCTTACTAACGATATTTTAAGCATCATCATCCTTAATACAAAAGAGGAAGCAACTATTAATTAGTAAATATAGTTTTGGGTAAATTATGAATTTGATCCCTATCTTTTACATTATATTTTAATACGGTTTCTAACCATTCAATTGCATCAATTTAGTCCCCAACTTTTTAGTGTCGTGTCAATTTAGTCTTTACCATTATCTACTGAATAAAAATTGCTAACATGGCAAACGACCAAAAAAAAAAAAATTCAGTTAATGTAACAATAAACTAATTTTTTATTTTGGTCGTTTGTCATGTCAATAATTTTCATCCAAGTGATAACAACATGGACTAAATTGACACAATCCTAAAAGGTTAGGAACCAAATTGATGCAATTAAATGTTTAGGGACTAAAGTGAAATATAATATAAAGGATACGAACCAAATACATAGTTTGCCTTATAGTTTTTAATAAACACATATTATAACAATTCTTTTTTGATAAAAAGAAAATGCATAGGTGGAAGGGGCAATCTCTTACACCCCAAGAAAACTAGAAAATGATAGACACCAGCACATTCGATAGTGAGGGAACACTCAAATTCAAGACCGGAATCTCCTATCTAGTTGACCCAAATCCCTTACCACTAGGCCACCTACCGCGTTGGCCATAGCATAGCATATGTAATCTATCATGTATTTCCACATCCTTTATGTCAAACTTAACAAAATAAAAACCTCCCCTATATCTGTGTGTTTTGTGCTGAATGATAGTAAAGCTTCCTTATATGTAAAAGATCTTATTTATTTTCGCTGTCAATAGTAAAAGAATATTTATATGGAACAAATCTAAATTGTCATTAGTAAACTGTAGGGTTAAAACCCTTTAAAAAGTATTAAAAAACCTTGAAAAAATTTATTTTAAGAGTCCAATTGACCCTTGATAACCTTCGAAACATATACCGTCGAAAAGGAAATTTTGAAGGCCTTCATGACCCTTAAAACAAGTGCTCTAATCTTATTTTGAGGGTCAACTGACCCTTAAATAACCTTTTACCAAGGTTTAAAAGATTTATATTTACATCCCTTGATAAATAAGGTTATTTAAGGGGTCTCTTGACCCTCAAAATAAGATTTTATTTTATTTTTAAAAAATAAATAAAAACCACAATCATGCACAATATATATATACACACATACAAAAATTCACAATTGGACGAGAATTTGCTTGATAGCGAATATTATCTTTGTTTTTTTTTTTATGAATCAAAGTTTTATTCAATCCAAATGAAAAGTACAAATATTATTTATGTACAAACACAATGATAGTAGCATGGTTGTGTACAAATCACTCAATCATAATCTATCAACTCCTATCAAACATATAATGGAGCTACCCAAGCTACTTTAGAAATCATAGGTGTAATTGTTTTGCCTTCCAAGCTAATAACTACACAATTCAGCAGTCTAGCCTTCAATTGGCTTTGTAATGAGACATTTGCTGAGAATAGTAAAAAACACATGATCTCTCAACTCTGCTGTTTTTTCTATAAAAAACATGTAACATATCCCCTCTGTAGACTGATTTGAAAGACTGTCTCTTGTTGATGACCTGTTTTGTCACTGAGCCAACAAATAGAAGCATGCTGTTGGCATTGATTTTAAAAATAAGGGCTTCAAAGTATTTACTTGGCAGTTCTACGAGGATTTGCAATTCAACAAGTCATTCCAAATTTATCCAATAATACTAAAACAGTGACTAGCTTGAGTTAATCTTCATACCTTAGTGATCACTACTAGATTGGGCTGATTGCAAGGTGACATAACTCAACATTTGCATCATCATATTGTCATAATGTGCTCTTTGTTCTGCCATTTGACTAGCTTGTTGTTCCTCAAAATGTCTTCTTTGTTCAACCATTTGAATAACTTGTTGTTCGAGCATGCTTTTGAGGTGCTTTACTTCTTCTTTCAACTGTGCATCAACCTCTATTCGTTTGTGTTCAGCTTCTAAGTGTTTTTGTTCAGATTCTAAGCGTTTTTGTTCAGATTCTTGGAGTCACTTCTCAAGATCATACATTCTAGATGAGGAGGAACCCCATAACTTGGTAGGAGTGACTCCAGCCCCATAGCCACGAACTCGTCCATGGCGCTTAGGTCCAAACACCTCCACAAACATTTGATCTTGAGATATTTGCAGTGCCCCCTCATTCACTTGAGTAGTAAGATTCCTCAATGCCACCTAAAAAGAAAAGTAACTCGCAACAAAACCACATAAAAATATACTATCTATATTAATATAATTAGAAGATTTCATACCAATGCATCTTGTGTTGGTTCATTTACTGCTTGCCCATTAGCTTGCACATGGGTGATATCAAATAATTCAATTCTACTAGGGCTATGACTTGTCTTCTCTTTCTACCATTTGACAAAATAAATAGAAAGCATATCGTAATTAAGTATTGAAGATGAATAATGCAATAACTCAGCAAAACAAAGTCAAATAACAACAAATAGAAAGCATTCACAGAAGTAAGAAACAAATACAAAGTCAAGAAACATGGTTCTAAAATATTTTGGTACTGTCAGCTACAACAGAGTAACATAAGCTCAGACAAACAGACACCACAGCCAATTATCAGCTATCACAACACAACCAATTGGGTACAAACCAACTGAAAAATCCAAAGAAATTCACTTCAAGAGAAACCATTACAGAAACTCAAACACCCAATAATCTGCTTTCCAATTAGATTATGCAACAAAAACACGCCAGGAGCCCCTATTATAGTCCCATTGCAACAATCTGTCCCAGGTAGACAAACTATTCTTGAACACAAGCCAACCAATAACCGCATGCATGCACACAACTAAATCATTGTCATATACCACATTCTCTAGTGCCTAAAAGGCTGAAACAAATACCAAGCATAGTAGACTACAATGAACATGTGATTATTGCATTTTACAAACAAAAAGAACCAAATTGCTGGTGTTTGATTATCATGTAGTTCAAGCATTTGGGAATAGGCCAAGTGCTAGATTTTGTAGTTTTTCCCTCGCCCCCAGTTCTGTTTAAGGGTGTTTTGTAATGGATAATTCAGGGATGACTTGCTCTCACCTTGTTCTGCTTTCTTAGCTTAATATAAATCTGTATTTACCAAAAACAAAAAAAATAGTTCAAGCATTTTATCATATAACATCCATTAGAAATTAAATAAATTAATAAAATGGAGCTCCAAACAGAGAATTAAGTCAAATAGATGCATAATGGCAAGTTAGCAATACTATTCGTTATTGTTAGCTCCTAACCTCAAGAACAAACTATGAACCTTAACAATGCAATAACAAACCAATACAGAACAGAGATAAGAAATAGTTCATTCATTCCCTTAAACAACTAGCACACATGAAAAAAACAAAGACCTTGTACAGAACCGCAAATACCCATGTTAAATAACAAAAAAAAAAAAAAAACATTACAAAAACTCAAACACCCAAATAGTCAGATCAGAAAAAATGTTAAAAACTGGAAAAACAAAATCCAAACAGATGGGATAACATAAGTTTACACACACCAAAAATAGAACGCAGTGATATTGTAGTCATTGGCATATACCTCTTCCGCACTACGTTGTTGGAAGCTTTTTGAACTAGAAGTGTGGATAATATTGTTTTTGTCGTGATTTTCCTTGTTTTTCAAACACATGTCCTACATTAAGAATGACAAGTCAGTCTCATAAACCAACAAATCCATAAGACAATAGTTAAGAATAAATTTGATAATAAATTCTTATTGAAGGCTGTAAGCAAATTATTGTAGACTTGTCATATAGTGCTATTTATAACTGAGCTAACTGTGAATTGTTGACTTGCCTAGCTACAAAGTCCAAGCTATATGTATATAAGGTGACCCTAGTATTTAAGTCTATGTTACCTAAATTTAATGATGGGGTTATAATGTATGGGCCTCAAGAAAATGAAGATAAAGAGATAGGAATGCATGGAGCTACAGGTTCCAAAGGTTGTGGAACTTAATGACAACATATAATACAGCATACCCATGTGCAATGTGGTCACAAACCATTTTGTCACCAATATACCTGCTCCTTCTAGTACTTGGTACGTTTAAACCCTTCTTTTTTTTCTTTTTTACTTTTTTAATATTCCCTACTAACTCAAAAGATACATATATCTATCTTTTTCAAAATATGGCCCCTACTTACTTATGCCTTGACAGTTCAAGATCTTAATTCTATATGTTTTTTCTTTTTTGGGAAAAATATCCAAAGATTATACACCTATATCCCAAAAGATCTGCAAGGCAATGCAAGGAGGTAGTTACCTGATCAGCTTTAACCTATAGCTCAACTAGAGAAACAGGACCTAGGTGCTGCTTACTAGGTGCTGAACTGGACCACAAACCTTTCTATGATTTGGAAGAGTATTTTGGTAGCACAAGATGTTCTTGGAGAGGACACCAAATGAAGGGTGATAATATATACCCCTAGTTAATATGGATTAAATTCAATAAGTGTGTTATGTGGATGTGTCATAATACCTATATAAGAAATTTACTAGGTCTAATTATGCTATATAAGTAATCAAGAGTAGTCTTGATTGTAATTTTCTAGTCTTTTTGTCGTATAAGTCCTATAACGAATGTTTACTAGGTCGAACTGGGCTATATAAGAGATTATAAGGAGCCTCTTAGTAACTTCACTAATCATTTTGGATATAAACACATATATAACACTCTCCTTGAGTTATGACATGGAGGGCTACTAAGAACAGGGATAACTCACCTGCCCAGAATGAAAGAAATAATTCTCCCCCACCAGTTTTGTTGATGTTGACTGAGAGAAGTTGTAGTAGGTCCAAGCAAGGTGCAAAAGAAGAAATAATAGAATCTAGTCTACTGCCAAAAGAGCGATAGCTGTACAAGGCATGACATAGTGGATAGAATAGGATGAACCCAACCAATAATTCACTTTGAAAGACAAATAAACCCAATTCACGCTATGGATGAACCCAACCAAAACAAATAAACCTATAACCAAAAGCTCCAAAACCCATTCTACGTCATTTAAGCCAAGACCTCCAGATTTCCTTTTCATGCCATATAAACTTAGACTTCATTTTTTTCCCCTCTTTTTCTTCCCACTCACCAAAAATATCCCCCACAGCACATAACCAGCTCTGTCATACCCAACCAACCTCACCCTCAGTCAACCGACTGCAACAATCACACACACCACACATTAAACACAAAAACTGCACACATATACAGTGCAAATGATGAAACTTGTGGTCATAGACATGACAACTGAAAAATACTAGAAGCTTAATAAATTTCTCTGATATGCAGGCCATAAAATCAAAATTACACATTTTACTTATGTTTCATGGAAGAAACATGGATTAGTGCAACCAGGTTTAGCAAATGAATGACATTCTAGAACAGAAATTGTGGAACCATGTTTAGCAAATGGATTATGAAAAGCAATAATCATGAAAAGCAAAATAGTCTGATGCTTTCAGTAAGTAAAGGTAACACAGAATGAATTCACCCAACTATTATTAAAAGAGTGATAAGCATTCATAATATTAAGTGGAAAGACGATATGCTGTCTAATCAACTCTGTAGACTTATTCAGTCCATTCCACAGCACAATCATAATTCCAGGAGGGTAAAAGAAATAGTATTTTATATGAGACAATAACGGTGTCCTATTTCCTACTTCAAATAGGACACTCTATTGCAATCTAAAAGTGAATTTGGCTAGAAGCATCCAATAGCAATAGCACATAGCAATCTCTCTGGTAAATTTACAATTAATGAAAAGTGAGAACAATAGTTTATCAAGACTATCCACTATCATGTCAGGTATACAACTGTCTTATGCACATAAAAGCAAGTAGACTCACCATACAACAGGAAAAAAAAATTGATAAAAAGGCATGCTATTTATATAGCTTTGCTGTTGCACTTTTTACTTAACCCAAAATAAATAAATAAATAAAGGAGAATTGTTACCTTTTTGCTGTATTTAAAATCACGTTTGGGAAGAAAATGCAGAGGGAGGTTGAGCCTTAACCAATAGAAACAACTTATTGGGGCCTAATAAACGACAAGAAAAAATACAGATCTTTATTTTTGCTAAGTTAAAAAGAAATGAGGATTAGCAAGACAAAACTCACTTAATTAACTACTTGGATAGGAACTAGATTCAGCACCCTTTGAGATCAGCGTTCAAAATAGCTTGTCAAACAGAAATATTTAAAATTCTATTGGAGCCCATCCTTTGACGGGCATTCCAGAACTGCCTCTGTGAAGGGTGAATCCATCGTCTTGACCATTCTATCCAAACTTCGATCTGTTCTCCCTTTTATGATGTTCCTTAGCTTGTCCATCTCCTTTCTCATTTCCTATAAAAGATCCGATCTTGGTCCTTCTGGAGTAGCTGCTCGCCGACAGTCACTTCTTCTTTGGCTGTCTCCCTTATCATCCCGGTTGGTCTCGGAACGGTTGTCTTCTTGCTGGAGTCGCAGCCTCATCTCTTGGTTCTATTTGGTAAGCTCTTCCACACTAGTTGTAAGTGCTTGAATTTGCAGAGCCAATACTGTAGGATCTTAATCAGACTCTATCTGAACTTAGAGAATGACTGGAACTATGCTTTCGAACCTTAGTGCGAAAATTTCGTCCCCACAGACGGCGCCAAGCTAATGATGCGAAAATCATCACCAATGTAGGTTCATCCAAACAAAGTTGAATCCTCGTCACTGAGCCTGCAAACGTGATGTAAAGCTCTCCTCACGTAGTCACTGATGTGGCGCCTGCCACAAAGCCTCCGATGATAAAGTCAGTAAATGAAAGCTTTTTAGGAGGTAAGAGAGCTCAGAATATCAAAACTATGTATGCTAAAGTGTATGTACCTGGTCTGGTCCTGATGGACTCGTATATATAGCTTCACAGTTTATAGTCATTTGGGCTTTAATTGTAGCTTTAGTGCCCTTTTAGTAATGCTTCAGGGCTTATTAATGTGGGTGTTGATGAGCTTCTAGCAGTATGACAACTAATTGGTAACTGATTGAGGCATTAAGACTTCTTATTAATGATTCGCTTGTCTTTGTCCATGTCGTGGCAGGGTGGACGAATGTTCTTAGTGAGGTTGTCTAGACAGGAGAGTTCGTTGGTCCCATCACACACGATCTGACATTACCTTCTTGATCAAATTTCTAGCAATGTATTGTTAAGTATTATGTGGGTTCTTTTTTTTTTTTTTAGCACACAGGCCTAAGTAGCCAGACAGGGATCTTGAGCCCCATGCTTATTGTTTTAAGGGATTGGGCTTGGTTCACCGTAGCTAAATGGGGCTGATTTCAAACCAAGTGGCGCATAGAGCATGAATCCTACAACACATACATACTAACATACGGGGAATATACACATTGAGTAGCAAGGAATAGCAAAGAATGAAAAAAATAAAGAAGAAAAGTAAAATAAAACGTTAGGGATCCTTAAAATAGTGTAAAATACTTCATTATTTTCTTAATTATGTAATACATTATGCTCATTTGGACGTGTTACAAGGTCCAAATAAGTTCAAAAATTACAGACTTAGATGGCTCTTCAGGCCTCTAAGACTTGCAAAGTTTGAATCCCTTTGAATCCAAGTGTGTTCTCTAGTAGCTGTTTTCAGGATCTCTTGTTAGGACATATATAAATCATGTTAGGAACATATGTCAATATAGAATTGGTTAATTCTTTGACAAAACGCACTTTACTTGTAATTGGGTAGATTTAGGATGCGTTTAATGCTTCAAGGAACAAGAGTTCAAGTCCAAGTGTTAAAGCCATGCAAGTCTGTCCAAAAATCAAGTGAAGAAGTGTTGGATTTTAAAGCTCAATATATAGCATCTATCGAGGTTTAAAAGGCAGTTTAGCCCAATATTTGACAGCTGCTCGATAGATACTCTATCTATCGAGATTTATGAAAATCATATTTTCAGTTTTGATTTTCATCCAATCCGTATGTAGATGTTTGGGCTTTCTTTTCTCACAACCCTAAACATATATAAAGATTATTTTAAGGTTTGTCACAGCTGATGCAAGTGAGTGCAACTTGATGCAAAGGTTTTACACAAGCATATTATGACCGAAGACAATTTGCCCTAGTTCAACTTTCTCTTCAAGAAGCTACTGCGTTTGTACGTCGTAGGGTTTAGTGACCAAAGAGTTTCGTGATCTTCATCGTGTGGATGAACTAAAGAACTTTGCAGCCAACATCTTTCTCAAGTTGGTGCGTAACCCACGCACTGGGATCCGCGCATCGATTGGTTAGTCATGTACTGGGAGCCGTGCATTAAAAGGAGAGATTATCACAACAGATTAAGTCCAATTGGGAATTGGGTATTGGGGTAAGGGTTCAACTGTAGGTTGGTATAAGGTTTTGGGATTTCTTTACTTGTAACCGCTTGCTGTAATAATAGTGAATTCTCGAGAGTGGTGACCTTAAAATCACTCGGTAGAGTTTTTGTCTTGGAGGTTTTCCCCATTCGTAAATAAATCGCTGTGTCAACTTTATTTTTTGCTGCATATTAACTTAGTTGGTGATTTGTTTGTGCTACCACGCATATTGCATGTTAATTAACTTAATTAATTCACTTGGCTAATTAATTGGTTAATTTATCACAAACGGTCAATATATTCTTAGCCTGTCATCCCGGACGGTGTTTTCCTTCTCTTTTTGAATTCTGACAAAGATTTTTCAAGGGTTTTTACTCTAATTCACTGTTGCTGAATGCCTTTCACTGTTGGCTGCTTCACCTTTTATAATGCCATCTTAGAGTTTCTGGGGTACCATTGTTCCCTTTATTTGCACCCCTGGGTACCAGAACCAATGTTGTGTCAACAATATTGGTGGCTGGTCCCTTCCTCATTCTTCATTACTTCCTTCTTTTTGTGGTTCCCTCTTCAAAAGCCCCTAACTGACTTTCCCGTTCTGGGGGGTCCTAGAGGGTTGACCTTTGGTCTCTCTTTTTCCAAAGTTTATAGATTCCACTTTTTCAGACCCACCTTTTGGCTACTTTCCCCTTTGTCATTTTTCCCAAGTGAGTGGATTCCTACCTACCAGGTTGAAAGATCCCTAGCCACCTTTCTTCATAGTTCCTCTTCCTGAGTTCCCCGAGGTACCAAACCCTTACTCATGAGTTGTTGGTTCCCAAGCCTTCTGATCCCTTTTCTACATCATTAGGTGGCTGATAGGGACATATATGTCCTTGTTCTTCATGTTTCTGGGCATGCCCCCTTGAACTGTTTTAGTCCCAACTTGGCCTCGCTGCATGTCCCGAGGGTCCCAAGCTCCTAGGAATCCCTAGGTATCTTGATCCAGTTTTCTCCTCAAACTCCCCAACGATTTTTCTAACCTTTAAGGGCTGGGCTAGACTTTTTCTTTCCTTTGTTTTGTGAGGTCCAAAGCTTGCCCATCCATGGATTTGGGTCGCTTCTTATGGACCTTAATGGGTTTAGGCCTCCCCCCCCCCCCCCCCTTTTTTATTGAAAGCCCAAATGTTTTTCTAGATTTCAATCCTTTGTATTGTTTTGGGCCTTGGTACAACATTGTGATTTTTTTTTGGAACATGGTCTATAAGGGTTTTTCTTTTCGTCAATATATTGTTTGTTAGTGTGCATTTATTGCGGGTTTATGGTTGTGTTCATATTATCCGTGAAATTGGTTAATCAACTACAAGAACCATAGTTAAAGAATTTGATAAAATTAGTAATAAGTTGTGTTAGGGATCTGCATAAGACTTTTTCAAGGTGTAAGCACACACACAAATGCATATATTTAAACAAGAGGGTTCTCACACATTTACTATTTCACATATCTTTTTTCACATACACTTTTATGTGTTAAAATGTAGACATTCTCGTATCAATTTTGGATATATGTGTAAAATAGTAGATGTAAATGAATATGTTTCCTAAACATAAACCATATTTTTTTAAGGACTGTTCTGAACCAAATGACTTGTATTTATTTAAGCAATCTATACATGCTGATCAGACGCTGTCCATATTTTCAACTAGTACGTACACACGTAATACATAATTTACTAAGAAATATTACAATAAGGCAGAAAGCCACTTATTTCTTCAACGAAAAAAAAAAAAAGAAAGATAAAAGACAGCCACTTATTTCACTAATTAACGTCCAATTGAATTGTGCTGGTATGTTCAGTGCTTAGCCTGAGGAAGAAAATTAGATTAAATAATGGTTAGCAAAAAACACACTTGCAGAAAGTAAAATTAGAAAACCTTTAACAAAATCAAATTCATAATTCCAAAACTAAATGGCTAGTACCAAAAAGAGGGAACTGTATAATTCAACGATCACTTTGGGATCCGTCTTTGTTGGCTTGTAAGCATCAATCTTGTTCACCTCCTGTGAAAGGGTTAACAAGAACAATTACCATTCAAGAACCAAGAACTCTGATACATTAGGAACTCATGCCTCCTTCAGAGCCATGTAAGTAGAATATAAAAATATATAGCATTTGCATGTATGCCCCCCCTAAAGATTAATGACTAAAATGAATTAGCTAGTAACTAAATGGGGGACATAATTAATTTACAAGTTGTAAATCTTAGACTACTAGAATGCACAATTGCCACTAAACATCATGTGTTTTAATTTACCTCAATCCACTTAGCAAGTTTAGGCCTTTCTACAGTGATGTCATAATTCCAAACTCCTGAAAGGAAGGCTTGGAATTTTTCAACAAACGGGATGTAAGTTATGTCCACCTGAAGATCACATAATTTCACTCATAAATTAAAGGAGGATTTGTAGAAAATATCGTTTAATAATCATATTACTGTAGAGCATAGCAGGTAAAATAAATTTTGAATCTTTAATATGTTTAAAGAGAATGTACCAAAGGTCAACATATACACAATGAAAGATAAAAATCATAGTTGAGAATTCAACTTACCAAACTGAACTCATGGCCAAGGAAGAAAGGCCCATCATTAAATTTATGAAGAGCATTCTCTAGGTGGTCAAAAGCAGGACCTGATGCAAGTTTAAGGTTTTAGAGAGCCTGGCTTCTATACAAAATGGTGTAAAAACTCGAGGAAGCTGGTTTTAATTCTTACCAGCTTCTTTGACTGTATCTCCTTTGAATGATGTGAACACTATCTTGTTGAAGGTATCACTGTAGGTTATCAATTCTTCAGCAAACTCTTTTTTAGCAGGATCCTACAGTCATATCATAACTTTAGTCAAATTCCAAGAGAGGTACCGAGCTTTATGAAGGGCACAATGAATTATGCAAATCTTACATTGGGGTGAAGAGAAGGCCCTTCAAAGTTGCTGTCTACATATTTAATCAAATCAAGGCTCTCCCCAATGACTTTGCCATTGTGTTCCAATGAGGGTACCTGATAATATAAAAAAATTGATAATCAATCAAGAAATTCAAGCAGCTCAATGAAGTGTGCATTAGATAGGCATTTAAAAGTATCACCTTGTTTACATGGTAGACTTTCTCTTTGTACCAAGCAGGCCTGTTTTGAAGGTTAATTGGAACTAATTTAATCTTGTCATGTAATCCCTGCAACTCAAATTAATATTCATCAACTTTAGTATGAAAAAAATCCCAAGAAAGGAATAGGAGAGATGATCCAGAAGGGCTAAAGGGTCTGTCTTTTAATTGAAATTAGAAGCTAGAAAAGCAGTATCGAACAACTTAAGTTGAAGATAAATAACCTTATAGTTCCTGATGATCCACACACGCTGTGCATATGGGGGCATGTATAATTGGTGTACAACCTTCAAAAAAAGGGTACAAGATCATTTTACCATACAAGGTAAAGGTATAAAAACAAAATCCTAAACAAAGGACACAGTAAAGACTAAAGAAAGTGAAGATCGGACAAAAACAAAAACAGAATGTAGGCCCCCCAAAAAAATAAAAAGAAAAAGGTGAATATTCGGACATAGTGTTCTGTGTACAGATTTGTGCAAAGATGTGTATAACAAACATTAACAAAATTTAAAAAACAAAAATAAAAATAGGTAGAGAAGAGTGAACCTTGTGGTTCCATCGAAGAGAGGAGGTTGTTCAGAATTGGCATCCAAAGGTGTGGGAAGATGCTCGTTCACGGTCCTGCACAACTCACATAACAACATTAGTAAAACAATTTTACTTGTTAGAGATATGTTAATCCAATGTAATAGGTTCTAACACAATGTTTAGCTTACTATATATACACATGCTATGATTCATTGTAATAAATGATTTGTACTACATTTTTATATATTAAAGATGTAGCTTTTTAGGGTTTTTTTCGTGGACTTAAGCCGTGTCATGTGTTTTTGTGTTCTATACTTTATGCTTTCGCTTCTATATCTATTTTAACATATTCAACATGGTGTATCATTGTAAATATTTAACATTAATTTTATAACAAAATTCAGAATTCTTGGTGATTTCAAATTCGAAGACACTTACGCAGCTGCCATTGATGATGTTTTTTTTTTTGGTGGTTGTTGTTGTTCGGAGAGTTCCAAGGCTTCAGTTTATAGTGTTTCTAATCTGCTGCTGAATGCCATTTATATAGGATTTTTCTCACTGTGATTCGCGAGCAGTGACGTACTCGAAATGTGACCGTCACGTGTGACGAAAGCAGATAATTATCTAGATGCTGGAACTGTGGGCTAGCTCTCCCTTTGGTCTTTAGTCTTTACCCATTAGATTTGATTACTTTTTAAAGGTTTGAATTTTTCATTTACGCTGTTTATAAGACTATAAATCTATATGTATACTTATCAAAAAAAAAAATCTATATGTATAACTTATTATTTAAATATGTATTATGAATAATTTCTTCAATCACAATATAATGAGTTGCAGAAAAATAGTTTTAAACTGGTTTGGAATTAAACTTTTTTCCTACAAATTTCTTCCTTGTTTTTTTAAAGAAAATAATTATATGCAAGAATGTTCAAAGATTTAATTTGTTCATCTTGTTCGTGTATGTTTGTTTAATTTTTTACTAAAGCTCTTTCTCAAACTTCTTTTAGTCCCTTTTTGTCGGAGGTTATTTTTTTCGATAATTATAATGGTGGAATAAGAATTTAAACTTTAGATATCTTCGTTAGAAACACCAAAATATGCTAACTAGTTGTGCTGCAAAGCTCTTGGCTCGTCTAAGGTTATTGGTTAAAAGCTTTTTTTGTTGATATTGATCAAAACCATTATTTGACTTTATTTTATAATATCTACTGTAAGGACGCAATTTGAGTTCCTAGCCCACAAGAGGGATGTACTTAGGCCCAAGAAGCCCAAAACAATGAATTTATAAAGAGTGGATTAAAAAATTAGGCTCTAATGAGTTAGAGAACAAATATAATGGATCCAGATAACCAAGAGAATTAAGATAGAGTGGATTATCCAAAGAAAAAAAGTCATCAGTTCAATTCGAGAAGACAAGTTCTTATATACTAATTCACAAGTTGATTACAATTGTAGTTCTAGGTTGCTACAGTGTTTCTTTCTCTATTTTTCAATCCCTTTCTCTCTGGGTATCTCCTCCATTTTATACTCTCTTCTCTTCTCCCCTTTGCCCTCCACATGCAAGCTAGATGGTTGGTGCTGATACTTGTTCCATCAGCATCTTCCAGAAGTCCTTGCGTAATAGTTGTAAGGCTGAAGTCCACTATTCAGATATCACTTCCACATTAATGCGACTAGAGAGTTAGCTGCAAAGCATTTAATGCGGTGGTAGCAGCTTTCTCCTTTTTTATATTTTAGGACTCTTCCCTGCCATACGTTTCTGCAATACTTATCCGTACCAACAAAACTCTCTGAAACGTTCCCCTGAATAGCAGACCACCTACACAGATCTCAGCTTTAGTTAGTCGAGGTGGCATTCATCCTCGGCACTTCCTTCTAAGTCATTATGTCCAAAACTAACGTCTTTATTTACTAACATAGACTCCCTTGATGGAGTTTACCCATCCTCGGACGATTCCTAGTTCTCGGCTTGGGCCTCAGGCCCAACATGTACATAGATAATAAACTCCTGGGCTCAATATTCCTACATCTACTTTATAATCCAAATTATTATGTAAGTTATCTAAAAAAGTCATTTTAAACTAAATGTTAATTATAGAATTTTTACTCACATTGTAAATATGATCAAAATTTAAAAGGTTAGTCACCCACTAATTTTTTAATTTTGATAATAATTTAGACAATATGATACATACTGAAAATGCTTAGAAAATATAAGATGAATAGTTATAATTAAATTTAAATAGTTATAATTAAATTTATATTTTGATTATTTTGAGCTTAAACTCGGCTTAAGAGATTTTTTTTAAATTATTTAATGCAATATTAGATACACAATATTTTGATCTTGATTTTATTTTTAAAATAAAATTTGAGTGCTAATGTGTTCGTTAAGTGACGCATAACCCTGTCACAACTCACTTGTGCTGATTAGACTAATTAAATCACGTCAAATGGATCATGTAATTAAATAACTTAAAAGACTTCAAAAAAATTAAAATAAATCTCTAAAATATAATATAATAAAATAATGTAATTTAACATTTTCTTTCCATTCAACATTTCGCGGGACGAGTTAATTGTTCTTCCCCCTTTTTTTTCACATATACCATTGATTCAATCTCTCTCTCTCTCTCTCTCTCTCTCTCTCTCTCTCTCTCTCTCTCTCTCTCTCTCTCTCTCTCTCTCTCTCTCTCTCTCTCTCATATTACTTGTTAGGTTCTAAGACTTTAGGATCTTAATGTATTAGAACTTCAATATGTATATGTTGGCAAATCATGATCAAAACATTTTAGTCGATTTATACTACTTAAAGTGTGGTTTTGTGTAAAGTTGGAATAGAGTAACTGTAGGAAATTACTATTCAATTTCTACAAGGCTCGATCGATCGAAAATTAGACCCAATCGATCGAAGCTCTTGCAGATTGTTTTTCTGCCGAATTTTCCAACACTGCCCAAGCCCATATGACATGTAGGGTTTTATGTTTTGCTTCAAGTATAAAAGGAAAAACCCTAGCCACGGTTTAGAGGTTGTTGATATGTTGTATATGTGAATCTCTTGTGAGATCTAGTGGTGTTTGCGTTCATACATACTTAGAGTTAAAAAGATAAAGATTGATGTTGAGAGCTTGGTGATCTCTTCAGTTGCTGTTTCAAAGAGCTTAAAGAAACACAAGTGGGAGTACTTATGGTTGTTGTGGATTAAAGAAAGAAGTAGTCTGTGGACTCGGAGCTGTCACGTGGTCGTGGTAGTAAGTTTTCTACTCGAGATAACAATAAGATGTCAGTGGTCTAAGTCGCTAAAATTTCAATTCTTTCGTAGTGAATTTGTTTTACCTTGAGGATAGCTAGGTTAAATCCTCTCCAGGTTTTTTTCCAATTTGGTTTTCTTAGGTCATTAGATCTTTGTGTTCTTTATTTTCCGCTACTTTACATGATATGATTGTTTTGTTATAACCTAGATTTGAATAATTTATCTAAGTAATCACTTGGCTAAATAACTAGGTTAAACAACTTGTGTTTTAAGGGGTCTAAAACATACATTACTGGTCAATCACATTACTTGCTGGTGATGAAGCGGATGAACTCAAAGACACACTTGCAATCGAGAGTGCCTTCTTCGTGATTTGAATAATATTTGTAATCGGGAGAAATCAGTCTTACTTACGAACATTCGAGCAAGGGCTTCGATCACTGCTATTATTTTGGCAAAATTCCATGTTAAAAAGTTTCTATTCTAATTGCGAATTCTCATGTGTTTCAATTTTAATTTCATCAAGTCACTGAGGTTTAGGTTCAGAAAAATGAGTTCAAGTGCTGCAAAAGGAATCTCAATCGAGCGTTATTCAATGTGTCAAGCAAAATTATGAGCAGGATAGTTAGATTTAAAAATTAGTTACATAAAATAATTCACCTAGAATTCACCCAAAACTGAAATTCATCAAGCCCATGAATTTCAGTTTTTGATTTTTCCAATTATTCTTGTACCTAACCAATCCACAATTGAGAGTTGTATAAGAACAAAAAAATAATCTCTAATAGTCTAATCTCAGAGAACGAAGGAGGTCTGGACTACCCATTACCATAGAGAGAAATTCTTGTAGCCACCATACTTTCATCCTCTCCAAATTGACTTACATATGAGAGGAGATTTTATCTAAACACCTTGATTATTCCTAAGTGCATTGGATTGTTTCTGGAAACCACATAGGTAATCATCAATTCTTCAAGTGTCCTTGAAAGATCCAAGAGATCAGATTTGCAGTTGGCAATTGACTTGCATAACCAAGAAGCCAGGAATGGGGAGCTCGGATACAAATACCTTACTCGTTTTGGAGGTTTTGTAAGTAGTATTGTATCACAAATATATTCATGGTGGATTGAATTTTTGAGTGTGGTCTAAAAGAGTTTTTCCCGTTACAGGTTTTGTCTTCGTCAATATATCTCTTGTTAGCATGCATGTGTTGTGGCTGATTGCTGGTTCATTTTTCCTAAACATAAACAATAATTTTTTAGGACTGTACCGAACCGAATTGACTTATATTTATTTAAGCAATATCTTCAACCAGCAGGGGCGGCTCTACGTTGGATTCAAGGTGGTCAAAGGACCACCTTGACCTGGAAAAAATAATTTTTATTATATATAAATTTTAAAATTTTTTATTTTTTTATCATTAAAAAAATTTGTAACCATCCTAAATTTTTTTAGGCCCAACATAATTATATTTTGGACAAAGTTTGGCAACAAACTTGATTGTAGACTAAGGCTACAACTCCATTCAATATATTTTTTTTATTGGTTGTGAATTTTGACAAATCTACCATTGAATTACATTTTCTTTTTATATTTTCTATAGTTGCAAAATTTTAAGAAAATCAAATATGAATATCTACGTCATCAATCAAATTTTTAAATTTTGTGTTTTTGTAGTCTAAAACTATATATAGATTGAATAATAAATAACATCCGATTGGCATAAAATTAAACATATGTTTTAAGAACATAAAAAACATGTAATTCAACAGTTAGATTTTCAAAATATATAGCTATGTTAACTTGTTTAGTGAGAGTTATAGCCTTAGACTACAACTAAGTTTATAACTAAATTTTGATCCTTTTAACAATATATTAGGTCCTAAAAGACAAAAAGAATAAGTCCAATAAAAATTTTATTTAATTGATTTTTTTTTTTTGAAAGATATGTTGCTTGCAACATTTAGATAATGAGACTTTCATGCAACAATTTCAAAATATGAAAATTCGTAAAAAAAAAATTGTAAAATTCTAGTAGATTTTGTCAGAAAGCCACTTATTTCTTTAACCCCCCCCCCCCCCAAAAAAAAAAAAAAAAAAGAGAGAGAGAGAGAAAAAGAAACAGCCACTTATTTCACTTATAAAAGTCCAAAGGAACTGAGCTGGTATGTTCAATTCTTAGCCTGAGAAAGAAAATTAGATTGAAACTAGGTGGTTAGCAAAAAGCACACTTGTGGAAAATAGAGTAGGAAAGCTTCAACGAAATCAATTTTTCAAGTCCATGTACTAATTGAATAAATGGTTAGTACCAAAAAGAGGGACTTGAAAAATTCAACGGCCACTTTGGGATCCGTCTTTGTTGACTTATAAGCATCAATCTTGTTTACCTCCTGCACAAGGATTAACAAGAAGAATTACCATTCAAGAAACAAGAACTCTGATACATTAGGAACTCATGCCTCCTTCAGAACCATGTTTAAAGCAAAGAGAATATAAAAATATATGCCATTTGCATGTTCATTGTAAAGATTTAGCTATTAACTAAAGGACATAGTTTGGCTACCACTACTACAACTCCTATTAAAAAAATTAATACGACTATATAGTTTAAAATTTTAATAGTTGAATTGCATATTTTTTATGCTCTTAACAGTAAATTTCTCAAAATTCACATCCAATAAAAAAAAAACTATTGAATGGAGTATTTTAATTTACCTCAATCCACCTAGCAAGTTTAGGCCTTATAATTCCACACTGCCGAAAGGAAGGCTTGGGATTTTTCAACAAACAGGATGTAAATTATGTCCGCCTGAAGATCACATAGTTTCACTCATATATCAATGGAGGAATTGTAGAAAATATCATTTAATAATCATGCACACTACATGTTTCCACTTCCTATATTTATGTATAACTATGTGGGCTTTTGCCCTTATTTTTTAAAATATCTAGTGCAATGTTTCTGTTTTGAAACTATTAAGCACTATGTCCCTGTTTTGAAACTCGATTTTTAGAAAATCGAGTTTCCCATAGAACTCGATTTTATGATTATCGAGTTCTAGGTAAGTTTTTGCTACGCTAGAGCAGCACCTGTGGCTTTTCACAATTTTAAAAATCCAGTTGAAACTCGATTTTACTGAAATCGAGTTCTAGGGAAAAACTTACCTAAAACTCAATAATTGTAAAATCGAGTTACATTGAAACTAGATTTTTTAAAAATTGAGTTACATTGGAACTCGATTTTTAGAAAATCGAGTTTCAAAATAGGGACATGGTTCTTAATAGTTTCAAAACAGGGACAATTTGCTGGATATTTTAAAAAATAAGGGGAAAAGCGCATTTTCCCCTAACTATGTTGGGCTATGTGAAGCCTAGTTGTATTTGATTCGGATTATGATCCAACCGGATATAAAAGTGCTACAGTTTTTAATAGGATTTTTTCTGAGACTTAGTCCATGGAGCGGATGTTGGAAAAAAATAATTTGGCCCATTTTAGTCCATTGTGAATCCGGTGCACATGATAGAAATATTGTTGTTTTCAGATTAGGGTTCGTTGTGTTGTTTTGACTTTTGAGAGAGAAAAAAAAGGGTACTGCCGCATCTTGTAATTTTTCTTATGAATAGTGAAATCAATGCAACTCTGTAGAAGTAAGCAAATTGCCAAACCACGTAAATATTGTCTTGTGTGATTTGTTAGGTTCTAAGAATTAGGAACTAATGTATTAGAACTTCAATTTGTAATGTTGGCAAACCATGATCAAAACATTATTTAAGTCTTGTGTTAGACTTGCTCAAAGTATGGCTTTTTATGTAAAGTTGGATTCGAGTTACTGCAGAATTACTGTGCACTTTCTGCCTGACTCGATCGATCGAAAATTAGACTCGATTGATCGAAAATCGTGCAGAACGTTTTTCTGCAGAATTTTTCCAACTCAGCCCTAGCCCATTTAATGTATAGGGTTTTATATTTGCCCTAAGTATATAAGGGAAAACCCTAACCACGTTTTCAGAGTTCTGTTTTGCTGTGTTTGTGAATCTATTTGTTAGATCTAGAGGTGTTTACCTTCACATGCACTTAGGTTTTCCAAACTCAAGATTCATGTCAAGAGCTTGGTAAATCATACAGTTGCAGAATCAAAGAGCTTCAAGATATACAAGCAGGTGCGCTTGTGAATTGCTGAAGAATTCAAAGAAAGAAGGAGTCTGTGGATCTCGGAGCTATCATGGGGTCGTGGTAGTAAGTTTCCTACACTGGGTAGCAATAGGATGTTAGTGATCTAAGTCTTATTGTGTAAACTTCGATTCTTTCATAGTGAATTCGGTTTTACCTTGAGGATAGCTAGGTTAAATCCTCCCCAGGTTTTTTACCGGTTTGGTTTTCCTGGGTCATCAGATCTTTGTGTTCTTTATTTTTCGCTACTTTATTGTTTAAGATTATTTGTGTTAATCTAGATCTGTTTAAATTACCTAAGTTAATCACTTGGCTAATTCTCTAAGTTAATCTGTTGGGTTTAAGGAGTCTAAACGATCTTACAAGTGGTATCAGAGTGGGTAGCTTTTGTTTTTGATCCTTTGATCTTTAAGCTGATCCTTGACCCCTGTTGTCATGGAACACGGACACTCTCTTGTTGTTCCACCTCACTTTGATGGAAACAATTATGCTTATTGGAAAGTAAGGATAAAAGCATTCCTGAAATCCATTGATGAGAGAGTCTGGAACTCGGTTGAGTACGGATGGGAGAAGCCCACTACTCCTGTGAGTGAGTGGCAAACTTCTCAAAAGGAGGCAGCTGCTTTCAATAGCAAAGCTATGAATGCTATTTTCAATGCTGTCTCTATGGAGGAATTTAAGAGAATCTCTAATGTTGAGGTTGCTCATACTGCTTGGAAAATCCTCCAAACTGTGCATGAAGGCACAAAGGCAGTTAAGATTAATAAGCTACAGCAATTAACTACTAGATTTGAAAGCATTAGAATGAATGATGATGAATCTTTTGATGAGTTCTATGCTAAACTGAATGACATTGTTAATTCTGCATATAATCTGGGTGAAATCTATGATCAACCTAAAATTGTTAGGAAGATTCTTAGATCTTTAACTGAGAATTTTAGACCCAAAGTGACTGCCATCACTGAAAGCAAGGATGTGGACTCCATTCATGTTGATGAACTTGTAGGATCTCTTCATTCCTATGAGTTGGATCTACCCAAGACAAACAAATCCAAATCAATGGCTCTTAAGTCTGTTGATGATGTTGAGGATGGTGGATTTGATGATGAACTCTCTGCTACAGAGATTGCCTATCTTGCCAAGAACTTTAGAAACTTTCTTAGGAGCAATAACAGAACGGCAAGAGGGAAGAACACTGCTGAACCTAGAAATTTTAGGAGGAATGATCCCACTAAGGTTAATAACACTGAAAAATCTAAAGAGAAAGTAGGTCAACCTTCTAACAATTCTTTGGGACAACAATGTTATGGATGTCAAGGGTATGGTCATTTGAAATCTGAATGTCCTACATACTTGAAGTCTAAGGGTAAGGCTATGGCTGTAACCCTTAGTGATGATGAAGTTTTAGACAATGAATCCGCTAGTGATGAGGATGGAAACTTCATTGCTTTCACTGCTACTACTGTAGTTAATGAAAGCGTGTCTGTTGAAGAGAACCCTTCTGATGGGGAACTCTCTGAAAATGCAGATTTACAGGAAGCCTATAATAAATTTTGCAAAGTTACTGCAAAGGATGCCATGAATGTTGATTTAGGCTTAAAGAAAATTGCATCTCTGGAACTTGATAAGAAGAATTTACTTGTGAAATTGTTTGATGCAACTGAGCTTTTGAATAATGTGAAAACTGAGAACATGCTGTTACTTGATAAAGTTAAATGTTTGGAACTTGAATTATCTCTTGCTAGAGAACAAACTAATAGGTCTGCAAGCTCCAAACTTGATCACATGTTGAGTGTTCAAAAGTCTCCTTCTGACAAAATTGGCTTAGGTTTTGTGGAAAGTATTTCTGTGCTTGAACCTTCTTCCACAAACTTTGTTCCCTCCTCTAAACCTCCTAAGAGTGAGATTGTCAAACCCTTGGTGAGTGAACCTGTTAAATCTGTAGATGTTGCTCCACCTAGAAAGATTAGGGTTGATCTTCAAGCTTCTCATTCTAGAGCTTCTACTTCTTCTAAGCTCAAGTTGCATGATAAGCCTGCATGGGTTTGTCATTTTTGTAGAAAGTCTGGACACATTCGTCCAAATTGTTTTAAGTTGCAAGCTGCAAAGCGAGCAAATAAACTTAAAGTACCTGTACCCCAAGCACATGATCCTACGGTACTTATTGGTGAATTGGTAAAGGCACTAAACCTTTATTCCAATCCTGGAGTTGCTCAGAATTCTAATATGAATCATAACTCCAATGCAAGAGTTGCATCTATAAAGTTTTGGATGCAAAAGGCTCAACCAAATTGAATCTGTCTGACATGGTCCTTGTGCTTCATTGCTCTATCTTTTATGACCTTTGTTTCTAAGATTTGCATTGCATAACATTCATGCATTTCATTCTAGGATGTTTGTTTCTTTTATATAAAAAAAAAAAAATTTTTGCAAATTGTGTTTTTGCTATTTTTTCCTTGAACTTGAAGACAAGGTTGGTCAATTAAATTTTGCATAACATGTGTATGTACCTTGTTTAGCTTTGATGTACTTATTTCTATTGCACTTTACTAGCTGAAGTTTTGTTGTGCATGTTGTGTGGGAAGATGCTATATTTGTTGATCACATGATCTTGATCTAATCTGATGTCTTTGATTGTCGAACTTGGTCTTATTGAGAAATGCATAAATAACCATCTCACCACTGTTTACTAGCCAATCATGAACACCTTAGTGCATATCGTAAGGTTTTGTGTTCGAGAAAGTGTAGCATATGCACAAAAAGAATATAAGGTGTAGCCCCTAAATAAAATAGGTGTGTACATTATTGGGCTATAATAATATCACAATTCAAATAAAATTGGTGTGTACATTATCCCGGCTTTTATTAAGTTTCTAATCAATTAAATTGAATATTAATATTGAGGCAAACTAAGAAACTTACATGATTGCAAGCTTTTATTCTAGGAGATGTGAGAGTTATATGATGTAACTCTTTAAGTAATAATCTCTTTCAATTTCATGTGATGAATTTTGTAGAAATTGTGATTGATTACTATGTGCATATCACCTCACATGTTTCTCAAGCTTATGCTAGTTGCACACACTACACAAATCATTCTTTGCTAAACTGTGTACATGTTATTGTGTGTTTTTGGTCTGACCAACCGAGTTTGAATATTTCTGAAAATTGATACAAAACATGTTTGCTTGTTTAAATGGGTGAGGGATATTATGAGAAAATCTTACTTGAGAGATCTGGGTTAAAAACATGGGTTTTTGGAAAACATTTCATCTCATACTCATGCATTCTTTTCATCAAATCAAATGCTTTGAGGAGTTTTTGAGCTAATATATTTTTTTTAAAATTCAATTTTCCAGAATTTAAATCGATCGAGTCTGTTTTTCGATCGGTCGAAATTGTTTTTAAAATCTCAAGAAAAGTCTCGGGTTGTTTCGGTCGGTTCTTGATTGGTTTGGATCAATCAAAGGATTTTCGACTGATCGAATCTGTTTTTCGATCGATCAAAAATCGGGCTGAGTGTTTTTAAAAAGGATTTTTTTTCTCACGTGGTTATTCACTTTTTCAAAAACTTTTCAAACACTTTTTTGTCTCCCTACCAACCGGTCAAGAGATTTTTGCTGATTTTGTCGTTTTCCTCCGATCTTTTTGCATCAATCCTCTCTTCTAAGGCCGGTAAGACATTTTTGCCCCTCCCTTTGTTTTTATTTTCATGTTTCATGCATTATTTTCATGCATTTTGGGTTAATTTCGGCATTTTAGTGTATTGGTATTTTTGGCAATGATTTTGGATGCTTTTCTTCCAAATCAATCATGGGTTTTTGTGGGGACACCTTATCCTAGCACTACATGTGGTTTAATTTGATTAATTTGGTGCTTTGTGAGAAATTTGAAAATCTAGGGCTTGAAATTGATAAATTTGGGGATTTTGTTCAATTTGATTTAAATTGATGAAATTGGCTTGTTAGATTGATTAATTTGATCATTATATTGTGTTATTTAACTATTGTGATGATCAATTTCTCAATTTGTTGTGTTTTGAAAATTGGGTTTTTCCTAAATTGGGTATTTTTGATTTAAATTCAATGCTCAAGCCAATTTTGTTGATTTGGATCATTATTGACCTCTGTCATTGCAATAGTTCATGCATCATGTGCATAATTTGTTCATGCATCATATAGATTGTGTTTTTCTATATTTTATGCTGTGCTAACCTGCAGTCTGCCCTTGGTTTTTGTTTTTGTTCTTCTTGTTCTGTGTTTTTCTTTTCTTTTCTTAGCACCATGCTTAGGAAAACTAGAGCCCATAGGACTTCTGACCCTTCACCTTCCTTTGATAGTGATCGGTTCCCTAGTGAGAAGAACCAAGAGACCTATGAGACCCTGAACCTTAGGTGTCATATTTGGGCTGAGCGTAGGGTCATTCTAGATGAAGTTGATCCTGAGGTAAGACGTAACTTTGAGCGTTGGGGTTGGTTATCTTTGCTCGATTTTGAGCATCATCCTCTTGCTACCCTGATTAGAGAGTTCTATTCGAACCTCTATCCACCTCTATGATAACAACACCTTGGTTAAGGATTGGTTACGAGGTGTGGAGTATCGCATTACCCCTTCGGTAGTGTCTGATGCTCTTGGGGTGCCAATTTTTGATCATCCCATCTTTCCTTATGAGGAGTCTCCACCTCTTGATGACGTGATGTCATACATCACTGGATCTTCTATCCAGTGGGGTTCTGATCCTCGGATCACGTCTGCTGAGCTCTCTGAGCTTCATTACCTTTTCTTTAGGATTTCTTGTCATTCCTTGTGGCCTATTTCTCATCTCCACACCATCCCTCTTGAGCGATGTGTGTTTTTGTATGCACTTATTACTGATGCTCCTATCAGTTTTCCTCATTTTTTCCTTCGTTCTTTGAACGAGGTACATCGGTCTAGTTCTACGGCTCATGCTTTATTCTTTCCTGTTTTTATTCATAGGATTCTCCTTTATCTCGGTTTAGGTGATTTTCCTGCTTCTGAGCACATACACGTTATTGCTCCCATTGGTGCTACCTTTTTGAGACAAAGGGCTGCTCAACTTCGAGCTAGCTCTAAGCGTCCTAGGGTAGAGCCTTCCGGTGTCACTCCACCCCCTTCTTCTTCTACAGATGCTCCCGCAGCTGAGACGTCTACTGATCCTGCTGCTGCTGCTGCTGCTGGTGATGTTCCTCCACCTTTTGATGATGTTTCTGACCTTCGTCGGACTCTAGACACTGTCATGACCGTTCAGGTAGCTCATGGTCAGCTTCTGGTGGACATCCTTGATGAGCTTCGTGCTTTGCAAGCAGATTTGGTGAGTTCTCGTCATTCTCCTCCACCTCCTTTTGATGATGAGTGAGTGCTCTTTGGCAATTCGTCACAAAAAGGGGGAGTATATCTTGGAGAGAGTTTTGTAGAGGAGATTTTAGAGATTTTTGTTTTAGGTTGAGTTTTTGTATTTTATTGTGATACTCCGGAGCTTGTGGAGTTATTAGATTGTATGTAGAGGAGATTTTAGAGATTTTTGTTTTAGGGGGAGTTTTTGTACTTTATTGTGATACTGCAGAGCTTGTGGAGTTATTAGATTATATCTAGGCGCTTCACTTTGTATTTACATTTTTTGGCTCTTGTTAGAAGATATTTTTGTTGAGATACATTTTGATGTATATGTTTCTTGTTTCACTATGCGACTTTGCTTATTGATTTATATTTATGATGTTATTCATGATATATGTCTTTATTTTGTGCCATGTGAAATCAAGAAGTTATTTTTTATATTCCTTGTATTTTCCACACATGCGTTTATGTGTTTGTTAAGTGTTACAGGAATATACAGGTTGATTCAGTCGTGCTGCTGTCTACTTTGCAACTGTTAGATAGTAGTTAGGTTGAATTGTTTAATGGCTTTTTAATTTTGTAATGGGCTGTTTCAATTTGTAAACTTTGAGCTTTTTGTTTAGTCTGTGTTTTGTCACGGATTGCCAAAGGGGGAGTTTGTTAGGTTCTAAGAATTAGGAACTAATGTATTAGAACTTCAATTTGTAATGTTGGCAAACCATGATCAAAACATTCTTTAAGTCTTGTGTTAGACTTGCTCAAAGTATGGCTTTTTATGTAAAGTTGGAATCAAGTTGACTGCAGAATTACTGTGCACTTTCTGCCTGACTCGATCGATTGAAAATTAGACTGGATCGATCGAAAATCGTGCAGAACGTTTTTCTGTAGAATTTTTCCAACTCAGCCCTAGCCCATTTAATGTATAGGGTTTTATGTTTGCCCTAAGTATATAAGGGAAAACCCTAGCCAGGTTTTCAGAGTTCTGTTTTGCTGTGTTTGTGAATCTATTTGTTAGACCTAGAGGTATTTACCTTCACATACACTTAGGTTTTCCAAACTCAAGATTCATGTCAAGAGCTTGGTAAATCATACAGTTGCAGAATCAAAGAGCTTCAAGATATACAAGCAGGTGCGCTTGTGAATTGCTGAAGAATTCAAAGAAAGAAGGAGTCCGTAGATCTCGGAGCTATCATGGGGTCGTGGTAGTAAGTTTCTTACACTGAGTAGCAATAGGATGTTAGTGGTCTAAGTCTTATTGTGTAAACTTCGATTCTTTCATAGTGAATTCGGTTTTACCTTGAGGATAGCTAGGTTAAATCCTCCCCAGGTTTTTTACCGGTTTGGTTTTCCTGGGTCATCAGATCCTTGTGTTCTTTATTTTCTGCTACTTTATTGTTTAAGATTATTTGTGTTAATCTAGATCTGTTTAAATTACCTAAGTTAATCACTTGGCTAATTCTCTAGGTTAATCTGTTGGGTTTAAGGGGTCTAAACGATCTTACATGATTGTTTTCTTTTGCACATATTTTTTTTCTTTATTTTGCATCTCACATATCTGGGAATTCATATATATTCCCTATAAACTATATAATCATTGTCCAGACTCCAGAGAATAGGAAAAATAAAATTTGAATCTTTAATATGTTTAAGAAGAATGTACCAAGGTCAATAAATACACAAACACAGCACCAACGAAAGATAAAAATGACATAGTTGAGAAGTCAACTTACCAAATTGAACTCATGGCCATGTAAGAAAGGCCCATCATTAAATTTATGAAGAGCATTCTCTAGGTAGTCAAAAGCAAGACCTGATACAAGTTTAAGGTTTTAGTGAGCCTAGTTTCAATACAAAATGGTGTCTGTTAAATGTAATATTAGCAACGCGATGTGTTGAATATGCTAGTATGGATGCGGAAGAAGAAGCATAGAATAGGAACATCAAGAACACAAGGGTTACATGGTTCAGCCTTGTCGGCGTACATCCATGGAGGAATCCTTTAAGGGCTACATCTTTATTGTATAAGAGTGTTGTACAATAACCTGTGTTACAATGAACCCTAACATGAGTATATATAGGCTACTAAACCCTAAACTACTAGTACAACTAGGAGTGGGCTTGGGCCTATTACATTGGGCCAATATGCCTAAAATATATCTTTAACACTCTCCCTCAAACTCAAGGTAGAAGCTCGATGAAGGCTTGAGGTTGGATAAGCATGAGAAGATCACTTAGAGATGCCTTGAAGAATGCATTTGAAGAAACCACAATGAAGAATGTGCCAATTGACCAATTTCGGAGTTTCAAATGAAGAAACGGAGTCCAAAATTGGAATCTACATGAAAAACTGAGGAAGATAGCCCATTTTGAAAATTTTAACTTTTGGTTAAAGCTCAACGTAAAAGTCAAAGTCAACGAAAGTCAACCAATATCGGTCAAAGTCAACGGTCTGTGCTCATGGGTCAGATCCGGGTGGTCCGGGTCGGGTCAGTCCATGTCAACGGTTAGTTAGGTGACGTGGTGCTGACGAGGCGACACTACTGACGTGGCTGATGAGGTTGTCAATTCTTAAGCAAACTCTTTTTTAGCTGGATCCTACAGTCATATCATAACTTTAGTCAAATTCTAAGAGAGGAAGAGAGCTTTTCTGAAGGGCACTAGGAATTATGCAAATCTTACATTGAGGTGAAAGGTAGGCCCTTCAAAGTTGCTGTCTACATATTTAATCAAATCAAGGCTCTTCCCCAATGATTTTGACATTGTGTTCCAATGAGGATTCCTGATAATATGAATAAAAATTGATGATCAATCAAGAAATTCAAACAGCTCAAGACAAATTCGTTTAAGAATATCACCTTGTTTACATGGTAGACTTTCTCTTTGTACCAAGCAGGCCTATTCTGAATGTTAATTGGAACTAATTTAATCTTGTCTTGTAATCCCTGTAGCTTAAAACATTTATCAACTTAAATATAAAGTCATAAAAAAAATAATAAAAAAACAAGAAAAGGAAAAGTATAGAAGATCCAAGAAGGGCTAAAGGGTCTGTCTTTTAATTGAAACTAGCCATAATGGGGTGTAATATATAAAAAGTAACAATTATTTCAAGTTTCATCTATTTTTAAAAAAAATGTATTTCTACAAGTATATTTTTTTAATCTTTTTATCACTACATATTTATAATTCTTTTTTTTTTTGTGTTTGATTAATTTTTTTTTTAAGATGAACCATATTCTTCTAGCTTCTGTTGTAGTTTGTTATACTTGCCTAATATACAACTAAACTTTGTACGTTTCAAATTTATTATTCAAATTTCTCATCTCTTAAGGAATAAGGATATTATCGTAATAATAAAAACTCATCACAAAATTACAATTTTATCTTATCCAAAATTAAAATGAAACCAAAGGAATAAAAGACAAACTTTATAATAATTTATTACTCAAACAATTAATTTGTAGGCATATTCAAATTCATAGTCATGTAAATTGTGTTTTGATAGAATCTCAAATTCCTATTTTCAAAAAAAAAAAAAAAAAAAAAACTAGTATTAACCCAAAGCAAAATTCAACCAAAGCTAAAAAATGGAGAGAGAAGACTTTGTGATGGGAAATTTGAAAAAAAAAATACCAAAAAACATTTTTTTTATACTATCAACCTTATTTAGAGTTATAAGAAAAATAAAAAAAAAAAAATCCAAAGAAAGTAGAGAGAGAGTAATCACAGTTTTTTGTAGGAAAAATATGGATTGAATAAGAGAAATAATATCAAATTTATACAAAATAAAATGGGGAGAAGAATAGTCAAAATATAAGAAAGAGAAAAAGATTAAGGAAGTGTAATAATAAAGTAGAAAGTAGTGGGAAGATAAAGGGGCAAAGAAGGAGATGAAAGGTTGGAGGAAGTGTAACAGTAGATGTGGACTAATAGGGAGAATAAAATTGTTAGGGTCATATTTTCTATGTAATTGGCTAATCCTTTGACAAAACACAATTTACTTTTAATTTGGTAGATCTAAGTTGAGTTTACTGTATCAAAAAATATGTTGTTCAAACATATCAAGTGGTATCATTAAAGTCATGAAGGTTGATTCAAGAAATAAGTGAAGAAAAGTTGTTTCATTAAGTCTCGACACAAGCTTGACAGATGTTGCTATCGAAGATTGATGAAGAAGCTCGACACAAACTCGATCTATCGAGATCTACAATTTTAGAATTTTCAGATCTGAAATTCGGCCCATGATGACTTGAATGACTAGGGTATCTCTTCTTACAACCCTAGTCATATATAAGTCTTATTTTAAAAGTCATCATATACGAAAATAGAGACCTAGAACTCATACTCTGTAATAAGCTACTGCATTTTGTGCGCCTTAGGGTTTTGCAACCAAGTGCTTCATGATCTTCATCATATATGAAGTAAAAAACTTTGCAGCCAACAATAATCATTCAAGTTGCTAGAGTTAGTCTCATACTGAGATTCGTGCAAAGGAGTTAGTTACAGATTGAAGATTTGTGCAACAAAAGAAAGAAGGCCACTAAAATATCAAGTTCTATTGGGTATTAAAGTTGAACATTTTTAGACCCCTTAACACAAGTTATTTAACTTAGCTATTTAGCCAAGTGTTTACTTAGATAAATTATTCAATTCTAGGTTAACACAATAATATCATATCATGAAAATACAACGGAAATATAAGGTATACCACGATATGATAACCCAGGAAAACCTAACCGATAAAAAAACTTGGGGAGGATTCAACCTATCTATTTTCAAGGTAAAAACAAATCCACTATGAAAGAATTGAAGTTCTTACAATAGAACTTAGACCACTAACATCTTATTGTTACCTCAAGTAGAAAACTTACTACTACGACCACGTGACAGCTTTGAGTCCACAGACTACTTCTTTCTTTGATCTACAGCAACCATTAGTTCTTCTACTTGTGACTTTGAGACTCCACTCAAAGGTTTCAAATCTTCTTTAAAGTTCTTTATGCAGCAACTGAAGAGATCATCAAGTTCTTGATGCAAATCTTGATCTTGACAACTCTGTGTGTGTATGAAGGTAAACACCTTTAGATCTCACAGAAAATTCAACACACAACTCTCCAAAAGACTTCTAAAACGAAGCTAGGGTTTTTTCCTTTTATACTAGGAGTGAAATACAAAACCCTACACATCATATGGGCTTAGGCTGAATTAGAATTTCTGCAGAAAATTAAATCCTACAATCACTCGATTCCAATTTTACCTTGCGAAAGGTTTTCCCCATTTGTCAACAAATCACCGTGTTAATTTAATTTCTGTTGTATTTAGTTTATTTGGTGATTTGTTGGTGTCTCCACGATTTGCATGCAATTTGGCCTAATTAATCAACTTGGGTAATTGAATTAGTTAACCGGGGTCAATCTATCTTAACATAACAAAAAGTTTAAAACGATAAAATAAGAGGTAAAAAATTAGTGGATAATGTGATTGATAATGTGGCTTAACAAAAATATAATAACAATAAATGTTACACTTCAGCTTTTAGATATAATATAAATTAGAAGCTCAAAAAGTAGTATCGAACAACTTAAGTTGAAGACTAGAAGCAAATTAAGAAATGAAACAAAGAGGATAAAAAGTGATGAAAATAACGTTATAGTTCCTAAGTAGGGTTGTACATGGTGCGGTACGGTGCTGCTAGTTTTTGGGGGCTACTTTGCACTGCACCTATAAGGGCGGTTTCCCTACTGTTATATTTTTATGTAATTGGCATATCCTTTGATAAAACACACTTTACTTGTATTTGGGTAAATCTAAGTAGATTCAAGATGATCATTACAAGTGGTTACATTGAAAACATGAAGATTATTCAAGAACTGCTCAAGAAAAGTGCAATCTGTAGGTCTCGATACCTTCTTGATAGAAGCTCAATCTGTCGAGATTCATTAAAGCTCGGCACATGTCTCGATCTATCGAGCTTACGGGATTCAGACTATAGCTAGCAATGTTTTTATTCTGAAAGGCTATTTGTTTATGGATTTGTATAATCCTTATTGGACTAGGAAAACTCAAGGTTTGTGTATACCTATTTGGAATAGGAGAGCCCATTGAGCTCCTATTTAAACAAAGAGGTCGAAAAAGAAAAACCTAACCCTAGAGAGCTTCATAAGGTTTTCTTTTTGAAACCCTAGCCTCCTCCTTCAGAAGAAAGAATTCTTGCTGCGTTTCTTGTACGCCTTTGGGTTTCATAACTAAGTAAAGTCTCTCACACCATCATTGAAGATCTTATTGGTGTTTCTATATGAAGCTGTTGAAAATCAACTACATCAATCAAAGGGTTGTTGTGGAGTTAGTCACATACTAGGATTCGTGCAAAGGAGTTAGTCACGTACTAGGATCCGTGCATCATTGGTTAGTCACATACTGGGATTCATGCATTGAACGGAAAGATTGCAGCTACAATATAACTCCAATTGGGTGTTGAGGTAAGGGTTCAACTGTAGGTTGGTATTTCGGGATAATCCAAAGGGCTTGGTAAGATTCATTATACTTGTAACTGCTTTTTGATTGATAATAGTGGATTTCTGGGAGAGGTGACCTTAAAATCACCTGGTAGGGTTTTGCCTCGGTGGTTTTCCCCATTCGTAAACAAACCACCTGTGTCAACTTTATTTTCCGCTGCATTTAGATAATTTGGTGATTTGTTTGTGTTGCCACCCTATTGCATGAAATTTGATCTAATTAATTGATTAATTTACTAAAGGAGTCAATACATTCTTGGCCTATCTCCTACATGTCTAACTGCACCTCAACTGTGGAGGGAGGTAACCGGCCTGCACAAGGTGCGATGCACCATACCGATTTGATGCGGTTAGTTCAATTATTCCTCATTTTTCTCAAGAACCAAACACAATAAAGTTAACACCCCAAACCACATCTTAATCATCAAAATACCCCAAATATTCCCAAAATAAAAAATTAAACAAACAAAAAATTCAGTATCTTTCTGTCAACTATCCCATTTCAAATCACAAAAACTCATATAAAAACAAAAAATAAAAAAAATAAAACAAAGCTTATAATAGATTAAAAAAACAAAAGAACAGAATGCATATACAAATTCGGTAGAAAGCACAGTAGGAATTAAGCATCAAAACCTTCTTTAAAATCTTTGAGAGAGCAACATGGTGGCCTTGGAGAATAATGGCTTCAAGGGGTGGAGGAAGAGGCGAAGCTAGAGGCAGAGAGGGAGAGGGAGAGAGGAGACAAGTTCTCACGCAAGACCTGGGAGAAAGGAAAAGGAGAAACAGATGTGAGAAAAAGTGTGAGGTCTAAAAATTTTAATCTATACTTAAAGTCTTAAATGAATTAAAATGACGTCGTTTCAATTTAAAAAAAAAAAAAAAACTGATACTAAAAACGACATAGTTTTGGACCTAATATTAATTTCAATATTGGGTTCAAAACGTTGTCATTTAATATCAATTTTTTAAACTTATAAAGTTGCTATACGAATCGTTTTAACGCATATTATTATTAACTTAGACCTAGCTTCTTCTTCCTTCAAGCTTCACGCCTTCACCGCCTCTCTCTCTCTCTAATTGGTACGCTAATTCCTCTCTCTCTCTGGAAATCACCTCTCTCTCAGTATTTTTTTTTTAAACTAAAACACACACATATATTTATATATACATATATCGGTGGGGTGTGATTCTTGTTAGTGTGCAAAACTCACCACGCTCACGGCACCGACCGACATTGGTACTCGGAAAACTCTACCAACCACCGCGCCTGAAGCCGGTGGTTGAGCCATGAGTCAGGCAGATCAGTGTGGTGGGCGGCGATTTCGTCGGTATCGGGTGGTGGCTGAACATGCCTATTCTTGAGGATCTACACACTCTGTGAATGTGGGCATGTATAAGTGATGTACAACCTTCAAAAAAAAAATAGTCCAAGTTCATTTTAGCATACAAGGTATAAAAAAGTCCTAAGCAAAGGACATAGTAAAGACTAAAGACAGTGAATATCGGACAAAAACAAAAACAGAATGTAGGCCCAAAAAAAAATAAGAAGAAAAGAAAATATCATTGTTAATTAAACACCTGTACATGTGTTCAATGTGACATTGGCATATCAGCTTATTTTAGTTAAATTGTAAAATATTGTTTTGAATACACGACTGTGTGCGACAGACATTAACAAAAAAAAAAAAATTAGGGACTGAAGACTAAAGAGTGAACCTTGTGGTTCCATCAAAGAGAGGAGGTGGTTCAGAAGTGGCATCCAAAGGTGTGGGAAGATGCTCATTCACGGTCCTGCACAAACACATAACAATGTTAGTAAACAATCTTATTCATACCACAAAATTCAGAGAACCCCAAATGAAAAACAATCAAAAAAAGACAGTTGAGAAAATGGAGAATTCTTGGTGATTTCAAATTCCAAGGCACTTACATAGCTGCCATTGATGATGTATATTTTGTTGTTCAGAGAGTTCCGTGGAGGTTTCAGTTTTATAGTACGTCTTTCTAATCTGATGCTACACGTTTTCTATGTTCACCGAGCTACCCTTTCTATAGGACTTCACTGATAGGAGTATGGGACTTTTCTAACTGTGATAATTCAGTGAATTTGCGAGCAATGAGGAACATGAAAAGAGAAATAATCATCTCGATGCGGGAATTGAAGGCAGGTTAAGTGTTAAGATAACAGATCAATAGGATCAAGTTAATCCTATTGATGCTAGTTTTGAGAAAGATAAAGATAAGCACCAAGTTCAAATCTCATCATCTCAAGATCAAGATAAGACCAAAAATCTAGAGCTGCTGCAGAATATTGAGATAGAAATGGATACAACTGAAATTTAATCTTCTTGTATTTGAATTGTTGCTATATCTTTTCAGGTGTAACAGATTTACATGTATAGCTATATAAATATTAATGTAAATGTATTGGTTTTGGTTATTGAAGCCAAAACCAATTCTCCAACTTTATTTTTTCATGGTATCAGAGCATTCTTAGGCTAACGCCAATAATCTTTTGATCCTGTGACAATGTCTTCCACTACTCCCAACCTTAACTTATCTACTAATATCTCATCACCTTCCTTTCTTCTTCCCAATTTTCCTCAAGGGATCCCTGCCAAGTTAGATGGCAGCAACTACCTTAATTGGCTTTCAAGATTTCTTCCTGCCTTACACAGCAATGGACTGATGGGTATCGTTGATGGTTCTGATCCGTGCCCACCAGAATTCTTAGTTGATGCTGAAGGGAAAAAGACTGTTAATCCCGAATTCACTCTTTGGACTAAGAAGGATCAATATCTTCTTAGTTGGATCAATTTTACTCTCTCAGAGGATGTACTGTCTACTGTTTATGGACTAGAAACT
Source organism: Lithocarpus polystachyus (assembly GCA_033629205.1). Classification (NCBI taxonomy): domain Eukaryota; kingdom Viridiplantae; phylum Streptophyta; class Magnoliopsida; order Fagales; family Fagaceae; genus Lithocarpus; species Lithocarpus polystachyus. The sequence goes on from CM066168.1 coordinate 55,129,666, forward strand.
TCGAAACAAGTGTGGACTGCACTGGCCAATCTTTTTGCCTCACAGTCTCGCTCTCGCATTGCTCATTTGAAGAGACAATTACAAAATTTAACTCAAGGCTCCAAGACCTGTTCAGAGCACTTGCAGATAGCCAAATCTTTGGCTGACCAACTAGCTGCAGTTGGTAAACCTCTCCCTGAAGATGATCTCAACTCATATGCACTCAATGGTCTCAATCCTTCATTTAACAACTTCATCACATCTTTCTCTCTTGCTACTCGAGACAACCCATTGAGTTTCATTGACTTCAGAGATGAACTCTTGAATCATGAAATGTTACTCAACCAACAAAATGTTGTTGTATCTGATGCAACAAACTTCGCTTTATTCACCAACAAGCCTAGATCTGATCAAATTCCTCCCAACAATAAGATGCAGTACACACCTAAATTTCAACCAAGAAACTTCACTCCCAAACATGCTCATGGAACAGCTAATTCTCGTCCTAAACCTTCTCAAGTCAATAGTGGTGCCCCTTTCAACAATGGTGCACATGTTCCATGCAAATTTGTGGTAAGACAAATCATCAAGCCCTTGACTGTTATCATCGCCTGGATTACTCCTACCAAGGAAGACATCCTCTAACGCAACTTGCAACTATGGTGGCCCATACAAATGCTGCCTTTGAAGATCAAAAATGGTTTGTTGATAGTGGTGCAAATGCTCATATCACCAATGAACTTGAAAATTTGACAATTCAGCAACCTTTCCAAGGCACTGACACAGTAGAAGTGGGAAATGAAGCAGGACTTGCTATAGAAAACTCTAGTTCAATCACTCTTCCCTCTTTTTCTTCAAACTTGCATCTTAAAAATGTCTTACATTGCCCAAATGCTTCTGCCAACTTACTTTCTATTCAAAAATTCTGTTTAGATAATGCATGTTACTTTATACTCACCTCATCTCATTATTTTGTGAAGGACCTTCGAACACATGCAATTCTCTTGGAAGGGAAAAGTGAAAATGGCTTATATTCACTATGGCTTCAAAGGAACTCTCTTCATGGCAACTGAGCTTTTACTGCTTTGTTAGGAATAAAAACATCTTCGTTGGTGTGGCATTTTAGATTAGGTCATTCGTATTTTGATGTTGTTTCTCGTGTTGTTAAACACAATCATTTACCCCTTTCTTGTAATGACTTTAATAAAAATGTTGTTTGTACTTCATGCCAATTAGGCAAAAGTAAATGACAACCATTTCATTCATCTACTCGTCTCTCTACTATTGCTCTCCAACTTGTTCATACTAATATTTGGACTTAACCTATCCAATCTGTGAGTGGATGCAAATATTATGTGGTTTTCATTGATGACTTTCACGCTATACTTGGCTCTATCCTCTTTATAATAAATCTGAAGTGTTAATATGCTTTGTCAAATTTAAATTGATGGCAGAAAATCAATTCTCTACAACTATTAAACAACTGCAATCTGATGGAGGCGGTGAGTACACCTCACTTATCTTCCAATCATTTCTCACCAAGCATGGCATTGTCCATCGAAAGTCTTGCCCATACACTTCACAACAAAATGGTCTTGCTGAAAGAAAGTTGCGACATATTCTTGAAACTGGATTAACACTATTGGCTCATTCTCATCTTTCAAATCGATTTTGGGTTGATGCTTTTCTTACAGCCGTTTATATTATTAATCGTTTGCCTACCCCCATTCTTGATCATATGTCACCCTTTCTCAAGTTATACAATAAAGAGCCAGATTATAACAATTTGAGAGTCTTTGGTTGTTTGTGCTATCCACTTTTGCATCCTCAAGGCCTTCATAAGCTGGAATATAGATCTAAGCCTTGTATTTTTATTGGATATAGCTATGCAGGTTACAAGTGTCTTGATCCTATTACTAACAAAGTGTACTTATCTCGATATATTATTTTTGATGCCCAGCCAAGGATAAAGCTACCTCACATTTTCCTTCCAAGATTCATGCATCAGGTGATGTTCCTTTCCCCTTTCCTTTTCCTCCTTACAATACTTTCTCAAATCTTTCTTCTTCAGTTCCTTCTACAACACCTACTCCTGATTCTGCACTAGCAAATGAACCACTTGTACAAAGCCCACCTACATCTCCTACTCCTCTACCTTCCATATCATTATCACCACAATTACCACATTCATCTCCAAGTCTGTCAACCTCTACAAGGTCTGATGCACCACTTACTCAACCCATTGTTCCTCATCCAATGCTCACTAGTTCTAAAACATGTTCTCTTCAGCCTAAAACCTTCCCTGACTATAAAATATTCCAAACTACCAAATACCCCTTCCAAGGCCTCCACACCTCCACACTAATGTCCAAGATTTTGAACCATCGTGCTATAGCAAGGCTACTGCAAACTCACGATGGAAAGCAGCCATGAAGCTAGAATTTGATGCCTTGATGTCCAATGGCACTTGGACCTTGTGTCCTCGCCCTCCAAATCATAATATCATTCGCAACAAATGGGTGTATACAATTAAACGCAAATCTGATGGCTCAGTAGAAAGGTTCAAGGCTAGATTAGTTGCTAAGGGGTTTGATCAACGAAGTGGAGTGGACTACACTGAAACTTTCAGCCCTGTCATCAAACCTTCTACCATTCAGATTATATTGGCTTTAGCAGTCCATTTTGATTGGGAAATTCGGCAATTGGATGTATCCAATGCTTTTCTTCATGGGAACTTAAGAGAAGAAGGGTTCATGGAACAACCTCAAGGGTTCATTGATAATGCTCATCCTGATTTTGTTTGTAAGTTGCATAAAGCTCTCTATGGCTTAAAACAAGCACCAAGAGCTTGGTTTACATGACTCTCCACTTTCTTATTAGAGCTTGGATTTAAAGCTTCATTAGTTGATTCATCATTATTTATCTATACTTGTGGAGCTATCCGAGTTTACATGCTAATTTATGTTGATGACACAATCATCACCGGGACTCATGTTCCCATAATAAGTTCCCTAATTTGTAGCATGCAGCAAGAGTTTCCTTTAAAAGATTTGGGTTCTTTAAGCTTCTTCCTTAGCATTCAGGTTTCTCGCACTCCAAAGGGCCTGCATATCTGTCAAACAAGATGTATTTCAGATTTACTCACTCGCACTCACATGGCTGATGCAAAACCTTCCAAGTCACCTTGTTCTTCTACCTCTAAGCTCTCTAAATATGATGGTGACTTACTAAATGATCCTACTGTCTATCGGCATATTGTTGGCTCCTTACAATATTGTACTCTCACTCGTCCAGAGATTGCTTTCTCAGTTAATCAACTCTGTCAGCACCTACATGCTCCAACTTCAACTCACTTATCAGCTGCCAAGCGTGTATTACGCTATCTTAAGGGTACACCTAATCATGGGTTGTTCTACTCTAAAGGTTCTCTCCAACTTAATGACTTTTGTGATTCAGATTGGGCTGGTAACCTTGATGATCGACACTCTACTTCCGGATTTTTAGTTTTCCTTGGAGATTGTCTTCTTTCTTGGAGTGCTAAGAAACAAGCTGTTGTTTCCCCGTCTAGTACTGAAGCTGAGTATCGTTCCTTAGCCATCACCACAGCTAAACTTTACTGGTTGCGAATGTTGTTTCAGGAAATTCAGATTCCTCTTAAGGTAGCTCCTGTGCTATGGTGTGACAATGTCAGTGCACTTGCCTTGGCCTCTAATCCGGTGTTTCATGCTCGTACTAAACATATTGAAGTTGACTACCATTTTTTTCGCGAGAAGGTAGTCAATCGCGACATCATAGTCAAGTTCATCTCTACCCTTGATCAAGTTGCTGGTATTTTTACCAAAGGATTGTCTTCATCACGTTTTGTTTATCTCAAATCCAAGCGGATGGTTGTTCAACCCCCATCACCTTGCGGGGAGCTGTTAAGATAACAGATAATAGGATCAAGTTAATCCTATTAATGCTAGTTTTGAGAAAGATAAAGATAAGCACCAAGTTCAAATCTCATCATCTCAAGATCAAGATAAGACCAAATATCTAGAGCTGCTGCCGAATATTGAGATAGAAATGGATACAATTGAAATTTAATCTTCTTGTATTTGAATTGTTGCTATATCTTTTCAGGTGTAACAGATTTACATGTATAGCTGTATAAATATTAATGTAAATGCACTGGTTTTGGTTATTAAGCCAAAACCAATTCCCCAACTTTATTTTTTCATTAAGGTTATGGACTTTTCTCTTTAGTCTTTACCCGCCGTTAGATTTGGATTTTTTTTTTTTTTTTAATGTGCGTGGTTTATAAGACTAAAACTATATGTATTATTTAAACTAGATTGTAACCTCATGCATATGCATGAATATACTTGAAATTTATACATTAAAATGCATAGTATAATTCTTACCTATATAATTTTAATATTATTGATAGTCATTCTTTTTCTTTTTAACTCTTTAAAAAGTCTTGTAAGAATATTATTAGGCATAAAATGTAAATTGTCCATATTTTTAAAATTTTTTTTGTTAATTAATTCTAAATTTTTTGGTTTTTGTATGGTACTTTACTTTCAAGAAACCAAATACTAGGTAAAAAAAATTTCACTTCTTTTTTTCTTTTGTAAATTTTATATTATTAAGTGGATTATAAATATTTAAGATAGTAATTAGTATTTAGATTGTGGACTGTGAAGTGGTTTATCTTTATTTTTATTTTTTTATTTTTTTTTGTATGGTGCTTTATTTTCAAGAAATTAAGTACTAGGTAATTTTTTTTCACTTTTTTTTTCTTTTGTAAATTTTATATTATTAAGTGGATTATAAATATTTAAGATAGTAATTAATATTTAGAGTATAGACTGTAGAGTGATTTTTCTTTTTCTTTTTCTTTTTGTATGGTACTTTATTTTCAATAAATCAAGTATTGGGTAAAAAAAAATTTTCTTTTTTTTTCTTTTGTAAATTTTTTTCATGTATTCATTTCTAGCAACTATATTTTTCAAATTCTCAACCACTATATTTTTTAAATCTCCCAAGGTTATCGTTTTTGGTAACATTTTAATTTGAAATTTATCAAATCTATATAATTTGGAATGAAACTATTCATTACTTTTTCCCTACAAAATTCATTAATTTTTTTTTTTTTTTTGCGTAGTTTTATTTTTAAGGTTATGATTATTATTCATTAACTTATCATTATCCCTTTCTAATTTTTCTTTTAAAAATCCTATCAAATTTTAATTTAAGGGATTATTATTATTTTGATTGTTAAGTTTGGATTAAACAAAAATAATTTTTTTAAAATGATAATGATGAGTTTGAGTTTAAGTTGAACTTGTTAAAAAGATAGAGTTTCACTTTTTATTAAATTTGGACTAAACAAAAATAAGTTTATTTAAATAAAATGATAATTTTATTTAAATATTGTGCTAGTATGAAAAATTGTGAGAGTTTCAGAGGTTTCGGTTATATATATATATATATAGAGAGAGAGAGAGAGAGAGAGAGAGAGAGAGCGAGAGAGAGAGAGAGAGAGAGAGAGAGAGAGAGAGAGAGAGATAATATAATTAACATTAACATAATTCATTTAAAATTATGTGATTAAAACTACATATGAATGATTTTTTTCATTAGCTACCTAGTAAGCTTTCTTGTGCCGCGTGATTTCCTCTGTACAAAAGATGAAGCAACTATTAGTATAAATAGTTTTGGGTAAACTACGTATTTGGTCTCTGTCAATTATATCATATTTTAATTTGATTCCTAACCTTTCAATTGTGTAAATTTGGTTCCTAACCTTTTAGTGTCGTGTTAATTAGTCCCTAACCGATTTTTTATTTTGGTCATTTGTCACGTTAGCAATTTCAATCCAAGAGATAACGGCAGTGACTAAATTGATACGACACTAAAAGGTTAAGGACCAAATTGAAATATGGTGCAAATTATAGGAACCAAATACGTATTTTACCCTATAGTTTTTAATAAATACATATTGTAGGGGCACAAATTACAAATGGGGCCTACTGGAGAGATGGACTCTGGCCCAGTAAGCAAAAAGTACCCTCACAATAGAATTTGTAAGAGAGTGGGCTGAACTAACAAGGTTGAGAATGGGCTTGCTTCCGGCCTAAGTATGGTTATGACCAATCTAATGTAGACGAAGTGCTGAGAAAGTGTCGAGGTCTGCTCGGACCCGTCCGAGGAGTAAGACTTAGCTGATTCTTGAAGGTTTCTCTTAGTTCTTTCTTCTCTTTCTGTTCTCTTCTCTCTCTTTTCTCCAGAATGTTCAATCCCCCCTTCTTTCCTTGCTTCGGGCTCTATTTATATGTCATTTCTTCTCACGTGCCAGTAGGTGGTTCCCTTCAGATACTTGTCCCATCAGCCTCCACTAAGGCCTTCATGTAGTAGCTGTATAGGACCAGGATCACTGTTCAGATGTCTATTCGTCATTAATGCGGCCATGATGTTAGCTGCAGGGTCATAAATGCGGTTGCAGTAGCCCTCTGTAAAATATCTTCTTGTTGCCACCTGTCCCTTATGGTCTATGGACGTTAAGGGAGTCCTCAGCAGTACCAGGACTGGTGCTGGAACCTCCATCTGGGTCGTTCCTTTTATAATCCGAGCAATAAGCCATCCTCGGACAAGTCCTTTTTCTCCTTCACGTAGTTTATATGACAGAAGGGAATTAGGCCAAGTATATTCCTCATGACGGGACGTTCTCGGACGGATGGCCTCCTCGGACAGGCCCGTGGCCCATTGTTTGGTAGTGGGCCTTTTACCCCAATATCTGGTATTGGGCCCTTTACCCCTACACATATAACAACAAATCTTTTTTTGGTAAAAAGAAAATGCATAGGGGGAAGGGGCAATCCCTCACACCCAGAGCAACTAGAAGAAGATAAACACCTATGCATTCACTAGTAAGGGGACACTTAGGGGCTGTTTGGATTTCTAGTTTCCATAACTCATAACTCTGTTTTTATAACTCATAACTCAAAAATGGTTGGACCCATTGCGAGAAGTCCGTTTGGGAGCACCATAACTCTGTTTCCATAACTCATAACTCAATGGCATTTTTGTAATTAAACTCATAATTCTTACACTATGCCGCCGTTCTTTTTGACTTTTGGGGTTTTTCTTTTTCTTTTTCTTTTTTTTGAAACAAACCCAGCCACACATGTAGACGCTGTTCTTGACTTTTCACTTCTTTTTTTTTTTTTTTTTTTTTTTGAAACAAAAAGTAAGGTAGAAGTGAGTGATGGGTGCTTTGTTTGTGTGTTTGGGAAAATTGGAGTATTTTGAGTGATGAGTGACGAAAATTAAGTGAGGAGTGATAAGTGATGAAAAATAAAAATCCAAACAAGGCCTTAAATTCAAGACCAAAGTCTTGTTAACCCAAATCCCTTACCACTAGGCCACCTACCACGTAGGCCATAGCATAACATTTGTAATCCAGCATGTATTTCCACTTCCTCTATGTCTGACTTACCAAAATAAAAACCTCCTCCGTATCTGTGTGTTTTGTGTTGAATGATAGTAAAGCCTCTTTTAACCAAAAAAAAAAGATAGTAAAGCCTCCTTATAAGTAAAAGATTTTATTTATTTATTTATTTTTGCTGTCAATAGTAAAAGAATATTTATATGGAACAAATCTAAATAGTCATTACTAAACTGCATGGTGATTCTTTTGTGGTTGCCTGTCAGTTTATGTAAGTTATACTGCAGGGTGATTCTTTTTACGGTATTTTATTTTATATATGATTTTAGCTTAGTTTTATGGCCTCGAAGAAATTATTATCCCTTTAAAAAGGTGATAGCTTTAAAACTTTGTATTTCAAATAAATAAATAAAACATTGTATTTCAAATTTTTAGATAGAAAAGAAAAAATTGAGGCAAACGGACTTATATGTGGGCAAAAATATGGTTCACACTTCACAGCTCTTTTAATTTAACTTTAGGAATTTCTTAACCAAATACGGTTCTCTTTTTTTTGTTTTTTATGAAGTTATTAACTTATTTATTTATGTTTAAATTTTTAAATTTATTTCTATTTATTATTGTACTTTTACTTGTTAGAATGAGATTCATCTCAACAAACTTTTTGAGATTTTGAAAAGAATTGCTCTTTGGAGAGCATACTACGATGCAAGTTGTAAGATATATCATATAAATGGAATTCTTATTCATGAGTCAACACACACACACAAAAGGTCTTAAAGCACCTTTATGTAAAGAAAACTCATCCTTTCAACACTCCAATAGTAGTTCAATTAATTGATGTAAGTGACCATTTTTGTCCTCAAGAAGATGATAAAGAAACTCTTAGTTATAATTCTAAAGTACCATATTTTAATAAAATCAATGGTTTGATGTATCTTGTGAATTGCACAAGATCTGACATTACCTTGTTGATCAACTTTCTAGCAATGTATTGTTAAGTATCAACAATGGGATTTTCAAATATTAAAACAATAAAAATTATTATGTGGTGTAATATACTTGAAATTACATTCATTGAGTGCGTGAGAATATTTGTAGTGTTGGAAAAATTTAGAATCAAAAAGCTTCTATTGTAATTGTGAAATTTCATGTATTTTAATTTCATTTCAATTGTAATTTCATCAAATCATTGAGGTTCGAGTTCAAAAGAAAGACTTCAAGTGTTACAGAAGGAATCTTAATTAAGTGAGATACAATGTGTCAGGAGAAATTTCAAACAAGACAGTTAAATTTAAAAATTAGTTACACAAAACAATTCACCTAAAATTCACCCGAAACTTGGTTGAGCGAGTTTGCCTAGGAATTTCAATTTTGATTTTCCCAATTATTTTTTTAGCCAACCAACCCTTATTTGTGATTTGTATAAGAGCGAAAAAATAATCTCTAAATTGACTTGCAATTGAGAGGAGATTCCATCCAAACACCTTCATAATTCATGAGTGCATTTGATTATTGTTGCTAGAAACCATAGAGGCAAATCATCAAATCTTCAAGTAGCCTTGAAATATCTAAGAGATTAGGATTTGATGTTTGCAATTGACTTGCATAACCTAGATGTCAAGAGCAGAGAGCTCGAATACAAATATCTTACTCATTCGGGAGATCTTGTAAGTAGTATTTTATCACAACTATTTTCATAGTGGATTCGATTTTAGAACATGATCTATAAGGGTTTTTTCTTTTCACCAATATATTGCTTGTTAGTGTGCATTTATTGTGGGTGATTGCGGGTTTATGGTTGTGTTCATATTATCCATGAAATCGGTTAATCAACTACTCAAACCATAGTTAAAGAATTTGCTAAAATAAGTAATAAGTTGTGCCAGGGATCTGCATAAGCCTTCTTTAAGGTATAAGCACAAACACAAATGCATATATTTAAATAAGAGGGTTTTGATTCTCACACGTTTAATATTTCACGTACACTTTTATGTGTTAAAATGTAGACATTCTCGTATCAATTATGGTGTAAAATAGTAGACTAAACAATATATATATATATATATATATATATATATATATTTGTTTCCTAAACATAAACAATATTTTTTTTAAGGACTGTTCTGAACCGAATGACTTATATTTATTTAAGCAATTCATACATGCTGATCAGATGCTGTCTATATCTTCAACTAGTACGTACACACGTAAGATATGATATACTAAGAAACATTACAATAAGGCAGAAAGCCACTTATTTCTTCAACAAAAGAAAAATAAAAAATAAACGACAGCCACTTATTTCACTAATTAACGTCCAATGGAACTGTGCTGGTATGTTCAGTGCTTAGCCTGAGGAAGAAAATTAGATTAAAGAGTGGTTAGCAAAAAACACACTTGCAGAAAGTAAGAGTAAAAAAGCTTCAACGAAATCAAATTCACAATTCCATGACTAAATGGTTAGTACCAAAAAGCGGGCACTGAATAATTCAACGATCACTTTGGGATCCAGCTTTGTTGGCTTATAAGCATCAATCTTGTTCACCTCCTGTACAAGGGTTAACAAGGACAATTACCATTCAAGAACCAAGAACTCTGATACACTAGGAACTCATGCCTTCTTCAGAGCCATGTTTAAAGTCTAAGAGAATATAAAAATATATAGCATTTGCATGTATGCTCCACCGTAAAGATTAATGACTAAAATGAATTACCTAGTAGCTAAATCGGGGAGACAATAAATTTACAAGTTGCAAATCTTAGACTACTAGAACTCGCAATTGCCACTAAACATCATATGTGTTGTAATTTACCTCGATCCACTTAGTAAGTTTAGGCCTTCCTGCAGTGATGTCATAATTCCACACTCCTGAAAGGAAGGCTTGGAATCTTTCAACAAACGGGATGTAAGCTATGTCCACCTGAAGATCACAAAGTTTGACTCATAAATCAAAGGAGGAATTGTAGAAAATATCTTTTAATAATCATATAACTGGTTTCTACTTCCTATATTTATATATAACTATATATAATCATTGTCTAGAGCATAGGTAAAATAAAATTTGAATCTTTAATATGTTTAAAGAGAATGTACCAAGGTCAATATATATAATATACACAAAAGGCACACAACACAGCACCAACGAAAGATCGAAATCATAGTTGAGAATTCAACTTACCAAACTGAGCTCATGGCCAAGGAAGAAAGGCCCATCGTTAAATTTATGAAGAGCATTCTCTAGGTGGTCAAAAGCGGGGCCTGATGTAAGTTTAAGGTTTTAGTGAGCCTGGCTTCTATACAAAAGGGTGTAAAGACTCAAGAGGCAGCAAGTTTTAAGTCTTACCAGCTTCTTTGACAGTGTCTCCTTTGAATGATGTGAACACTATCTTGTTGAAGGTATCACTGTAGGTTATCAGTTCTTCAGCAAACTCTTTTTTAACAGGATCCTACAGTCATGTCATAACTTTAGTCAAATTCCAAGAGAGGTAGAGAGCTTTTATGAAGGGCACAATGAATTATGCAAATCTTACATTGGGGTGAAGAGAAGGCCCTTCAAAGTTGCTGTCCACATATTTAATCAAATCAAGGCTCTCCCCAATGATTTTGCCATTGTGTTCCAATGCGGGTACCTGTTAATTTCAAGATATTGTTGGTCAATCAAGAAAATGAAACAGCTCAATCAATTATATATGCACTAGATAGGCATATTTTGTTTAAAAATATCACCAGGTTTTTATGGTAGACTTTCTCTTTGTACCAAGCAGGCCTGTTTTGAAGGTCAATTGGAACTAATTTAATCTTGTCATGTAATCCCTGCAACTCAAATATTCATCAACTTAAATAGTAAGTAAAATAAAAAATCCCAAGAAAGGAAAAGGACAGATGATCCCAGAAGGGCTAAAGGATCTGTCTTTTAATTGAAATTAGAAGCTAGAAAATCAGTATTGAACAACTTAAGTTGAAGTCTATAAACAAGAGGACAAAGAGTGATGAAGATAGAAAACTGCTACGTCCATAACATTTTTCACGATATTTTCACAACAAATCCTAGTTGGCAGATTGTTACAGGTTTTAAATTTAAATCCAACACTGAAATTACTTTCTTATCCACTAGTAACAGCAAATAACAACCTGCCAATTAGAATTTGTTGTGAAAATATTGTAAAAAATATTACGAACGTAGTATTTTTCGATGAAGATAACCTTATAGTTCCTGAGGATCCACACGCGCTGTGCAAACGGGCATATATAAGAGACGTACAACCTTCAAAAAATGGTCCAAGTTCATTTTGACGTACAAGGTAGAGGTATAAAAATAAAATCCTAAACAAAGGACATAATAAAACTAAAGAAAGTGATATCGGACAAAAACAAACTCCCTAAGATAGTGAATATCCGACAAATAAAATATTAAAAAAAAAAAAAAAAGCACTGGTGGGTACTGTGTATACCACGTCAGTTGAAATCATGATTTCAATTGATAAATCCTGAAATCAGGATTTCACTTTTTCATAAGTATGACTGAAATAATGTTTGAAAACAAGATTTTTTAAGGCTGTGTACAGATTTGTGCAAAGATTTGTATAACAAACAGGAAAATTCTTAGATAATATCAAAGTATGGATAAATAGTATTTTTTCCTTCTCACATTCACGGTGGAACCTAAGAATTACTCTAACAAACATTAACAACAACAACAAAAAAGGGAGAGAAGAGTGAACCTTGTGGTTCCATCAAAGAGAGGAGGTTGTTCAGAAGTGGCAACCAAAGGTGTGGGAAGATGCTCGTTCACGATCCTGCACAACCCACATAACAACATAAGTAAAAACAATCTTACTCTTTACCACAAAATTCAGAGAACCCCAAATGAACAACAGCAACAACAACAACAACAAAACAGTTGAGAATATGGAAAATTCTTAGTGATTTCAAATTCCAAGACACTTACGCAGCTGCCATTGATGATGTTTTTTTTGGTTGTTGTTCGGAGAGTTCTGAGGTTTCAGTTTATAGTCTTTCTAATCTGATACTGAATGTGCTTTATGGTTCACCGATCTACCATATTTATAGGAGTTTTCTCTCCGTGATTCTATGAAGTCGCGAGCAGTGACGAACTCCGAATGTGACTGCCAAGTGGGAACGAAGACAGAGTTAATCATATAGATGCTGGAATTGTGGGCAGGTTCAGGGGCGGCGCAACCTTATGGTCAGAGTGGTCCCAACCTTATGGTCAGGACCACCTGACCTGAAAAAGAAAAAAATTTTATATATAATAATTTAAAATATGATATTTATCTATCTTTAAAAAAAAATTTAGGAATACCTTGAATTTTTTTATACCAATAAAATTAAATTTTAATCCATAATTTGAGCAACTTAACAACAGTTTATGATAGCCCAAAATTTGGTCCGAGTTAGATGTCTTTATAACTTTTTTCCTGGGACCACTACATTTGTTGGTGGTGGCCCTTAATCCAAGGTGTCATGATGTCATTTTTTTTTGTTTTTGGTATACTGGTTTTTTTTTTTTTTTTTTCTTCTATCAATAAAATTTTTTACAGTTTATTTTTTCAAAAAAAAATATATTAGGGTTTTTTAATAAAAAAAAAAATCACATGCTTTTATATTCTTTTAAGCCTATAATACGGCTTTACTTTTAGTTTTTGCTTTACTTGACACATTGTTATTGTACGACTACTTTTTCTCAAAAATATTATAATATATATTATACAACTAATTGGTCAAAATCGCATAAATTTAGTTTTTTTCATTGTACAACTATTTTTCTTTTTTCTTTTTTCGATAATTTTAATTAGAAAAAAATAGTAATTTTAGTTAATTAAGTGAATAAATTTAAAAAGTTACTTAATTTTTATATAACATCAATTTTTAGTTAATTAAGTAAAATTTTATGTATTTGCGTGTTTTTTAATTGTTGTTGTTGTCAATATATAAAATTTTCTTTTTATTAAATTGTGTAATTTATGCTTCTTGAAGAACACCCTGAAAAAAATTTCTAGAGCCGCTACTGGATAGGTTCATGATAAGGTTCAAATTTGACTCTTCTCTTTGGTCTTTACCCATTTGATTTGATTACTTTCTAAGACTTTTTTTTATGTACACTGTTTATGAGACTAAAACTATATGTATTGTATACTAGTCTCGTCACGCGTATTCCCGCACGTGAATGATACTCTTTTTTTCATTTGAATTTATTTATACTACTATTTAGGGAATTTTTCCTGTTTAGACTGAACATTTTTCTTATTCAAAAATACCTCCAACACTCCTAAGTTTAAGTAAATACAAAACTAAGAGATAGTCAAGTAAAAATACATGTCTAACTTGCATCTATACTACTATTTAAGGGACTTCTCTTGTTTGAACCGAACATTTTGTTGGTTCAAAAATACTCCAACACTCCTAAATTTAAATAGAAACAAAACTAAAAGATAGTCAAGTAAAAATGCGTATCTAACTTGTACTAAAACATTGCCTACAAAATAAAAACACTCTCTATTCAGGTATTTGAAATGCTTCAACTACTTAAACTCATGTTTTCAAAAAAAAAAAAAAAATCATTTCTTTTTTACCTTTAATAAGCCTTAACCGTTTCCCATCAACAAAAAATTATTAACTTTAAAAGAAAAATCAAAATTTAAAGGTTTAGTCACCCACTAATTTGTTAATTTTGTTACTAATTTAGATGGTATGATACATGTTTGCAAATTCTTAGAAAATATAAGATAAATAGTTATAATTAACTCTATATTTTGACTATTTTATTGCTACAATATCCATATAGTTTTATACATACATAATACATTACAATATTCTATCATCTTGTTAATCTTTTATGCATGTCTCATTCACAAGATTGGTTGTCTAATATTTGTAAGTTCATAAACGAAAATAATTTTATATCTAATTACCTCAAATAATATAATTTTAACTGTTGATTATTTATTATTAGTATAGATTTGTGAATGAGTAAAAAATATTAGTAGTAGTGTTTATTATATATGGAAGATTAATATCTTAATTAAGTAGCTTGCAAATGAGCTCAAGCTTGCTTGACAAGAAAATAACCTAAACTTAAAAATGTATTATAGTTTATTGATGAGCTTAAACTCGACTCATGTTCGAAATAAAATTAAATGAACAATTTTGAATTTTTAATATTTTGCTCCATCTATAGGCTATCCATTGCATTATAATCTTTTTTTTTTTTTTAAATGGAGTTTATGTTATTTGTTTATGTGCAACTTTTCAAAACTTCAATTTTCTTAAATATAATTGTACTTTTATTTGTTTTCAGTAAAGATAATGCTACAAACAAAAAAAAAACTTTTACCATAAACAACTTTAGCAAATGCAAAAGGCTACTTTATTTTCTTCTGATAATTTTTTTGATGGTGTATCTTTCTCTTTTGTTAGAAGAGAGGGTAATTAAGTCGCTCATTTCTTAGCCCTTTGGGCGGCCTTCTGGAATTGATCTAGGCCAGTTTTCATCTCTTATCCTCTTGCCTTGGTTTCTCAAACCTTGGAAAGAGATGGACCAGGACTTTGATCTTCCTCCTCCTTGTAACTTGTGTTTGGTTGTTTTCTTATGTGCAATAATAGTTTTTTATTCAGGAAAAAAATATAAATAAAAAAAAAGAAACATATAAATAGCAACTTAATTTTCTATGGTGTTGTTGTTGCTTAAAATTTCAGCAATGGGTCTCAATCTGTATGAGCATCCACAATTGAAAATTTCATCACATCATATTCTACCATCCCAAAAAGCTACTTTGTCAATTATAACATATCATTTTTCAATACACCCAACATCCCAAAATTCTATTTTTTTCCCAGTTTATTTAAATATTCTTTTTTTTTTACTATCTCTCTCTCTCTCTCTCTCTCTCTCTCTCTCTCTCTCTCTCTCTCTCTCTCTCTCTCTTCCTTTTCGTCTCTCTCCCTCAACCTCTGGCACAAGAACAAATAAGAAAAAAAAAAAAAAAAAAAAAAAAAAAAAAAAAAAAACAACAACAACAACAACCAGCACTCTTTGGGTCTAATACATCACCACCACCATAAAACCACTGTCACTCACATCCTAGCAAACCCACCACGCCACTAGCTAGCAACCACCACCACAACCACAATAGCCACCACCATGCCACCGCCATGCCAACCACCAAAACCCATTAAAAAAACCACCAAACCGACCACTAACAACAACCACCGCAAGAAATAGCCACCACAAAAACCACCGAGAGAGAAAAAAAAACACAAAGAAACCGCCAAAAATCACAACCAACAACCACGAGAAACAGCCACTACAAGAACCACCAAAGAAAAAAAAAACACACACACACAGACACAGCCAAACCCAGAAACCCACAGCATAACCATAACCCACTCCGAGCACCGATGATCTGCACGGGCATGCCACTGATAGATTGGCTCGTGTCGCTCTGAGCACCGGCAATCTGCATGGACTCAACACGTTAGCTCCGATCTGGGTTGGTGATTCAGCATGAGCTTCGATCTGGCTTGGTGATTTGGCGTGAGCTCCGATCTGGCACAGACTCAACTAAGAGAAGCTTGACAATGGCAAGAGAGAGAGGGGATGAGAAAGAGAGAAGGAAGAGAGAGAAAAGAAAGAGAAAAAATGAGAGAGGAGAGAGAAATTTCCGAGTTAAAATGAGAGAGGAGAGAGAAATGAGAGAGTATTAAAAAAATATTTTTTTATCCCATTCAGCTACAGTACCATCTTACATTTGAGATGGTACTATAGCTATATGTCAAAAAAAATTTGGCCTTTTCCCATTTGGCCTTCCCATTGTTGAGTAGTTTTTGGGTTTGAATGCCAAATGTACCTTACATTTGGCATATACACGGCCCACTGCTGATGCTCTAACATTGCTGTATGAATAATCCAGAGGATTTTTCTAGTAACAATATCATTTAATGTAATGCACCATGGCGTCTATGTGCGATGGGGCTACCTAATGAATAATAGTCAAATAGTCATATAAGACTATTGTCCCCCTTGACGTGATGTCGCGAGCAGTGACAAACTTTACCAGTAAAAATAAAAATTATGAGTTAGTTGCGTCTTTATTGAGGATTTTTTTTTTCTAATTATTCAAAGCAATATTAGATACTCAAAATTTTTACTTTTATTTTTTTTTTTAAGCAATATTAGAAAATCTTCTTCCACACTTTTCCATTCTCGTCCCCCACTTCACTTCAACTGATCAAACTCTGTCCCTCCATCACACTCACGATTGCCATTTTTTATCCAAGAACATCATGAATGAACTTGTTTTGGTGTACAATTTTACTATGACTAGATTAATAATTTTTGTTTGTTCCATTTATCATCCAAACTTTATATTTTTTGATTTGATTTATTTGATAGGCCTAAAAGTGTCATCGATCACAACAGATATGAGACCCACATGTCAATAAGAGAGATGTTGTATAGAACGGGCTCAATAATTTTTGGAGTTATAGAAAGTCTGTTGTGATTGATGACACTTTTAGAACATATCAGTGAGAGAGTTGTTGTATAGAACATAAGCAGGAGATACTTTCTCCTATAACTCAAACTTGGAAATATGGCCAATTCCTTCCCGATCTCTCTCTCACTCTCTCTCGAACTCCATTCTCTATTTTTCGCCCTAATATTCGGCAAAATCAACCAGCCACCTGCCACCCTATCTAGAAGCATGTCAAGACTTCTTTCAAGTAGTATAGTATGGTGGTAGCGCGTAGATCTCCATATTATTAAGCCAGAAATTAAAATTTGCTTCTTAATTTTTCACCACCAACACATTATTAATTCGGGTCATTGTTTGCCATTATCCTAATAATTGAAACCGAAGGAGAGAAGGCAACAATGTAATTTCTTGGTGGCACTATTTAAAATAAATAAATAAATATAATACAGATTTTTCACGTTCTACTTGATCAATTGCTTCTTTAGCTAGTCAGACTTCTTCATCAGACTTAATAGCACCCCACCGCTAAGACAAGTAGCTACAACACCAAGAGATGCTTCAGTTGAGACATGGAATCCTGTAGAAAGAGTTGAGTAGAAAATACTTAATTTTGGAATAGATATTATAAAAGAGTACACGTAGAACAAGGTGATAGAATTAGTAAATACTTACCAAAAAAATCCAAGATCATCTTACATCCAATAAAGCCCAGTACGATGCCAATTGCCGGCTGATAGAAAGCAAAGGAAGAAATGTGGGTTTTGTTCGTCTAAATTTGAATATATCAACCAAAAACTATACACGCTACAAAATTTTCAAGTAGATAGTCAAAAAAGTAAGAATTCATTAAGCATGGAATTTAAAACCAAATCTAGCACAATAAAAATGAAAATGTTGGTCTTAATAACAGCTAGTACAGGCAAATCATATCCTTTTTTGGTAAGCAATATGCAAGCAAATCCTAGTTAGACTCAATTGCTCAGGGAATGGTACCATAGTTGCCTCGCTCGTGTTTCTTTGATGTATAGATGCCTCATGAAACAATGACAACACACTTCAAGAGAATAAATCCTATGTTCTCAGATAATAGAGACAAAAATTAAAACTGATAGTTTTATTTTCCTACTATGAGGCTGTTATTCTTAAAAGATTCATGGTGCACCAGTTCCACCAGTTTGCAAGAAGCAGAAACCTTAGCAACAGAGGGAAATGGGGGAAACAACAGCAGTGCCAATAAAGAACCATGAAATAAGCATACAACAGACTCCTAAGTTTTAATTATGTCAAATGGCTCAAACACTCAGTTCATATTGCCTCATAACAAGTTGGTAAAATATTTGAAAAGAGAATGATCACCTCATACTGATAGAGAAAGTAGACAACAGAAGATCTGCCAAAATGCTTGCAAATTTAGGTAGAGCAAGTCAGCTTTTCACCTGTAAACACTAAGTCTGACATACCCTCAGAAATCAGTGTGTAAAGCGATCTCAAACCTACAGTGTAAGAAGATACAGTCAACTAGTTATATTTAATATGAACGCAATCACCATCAGCAATATATAGTAAGATGACCTTATATCAATATTTGATCAATATTTGACATAAATATTAGATCATATAATTATCTTCTGATATAAATGCATATTTTTTCCTCCATAGCCAACCCCAAAATGCAATCCAAATGCACCTTTGATACATCAAGCAGTTGTATAAAAGTAGCTCATAAGGGAACTCTAAATCAACAAAAAAATTGCCATAAAGATATGGAAATGAAATTAAACTGCGGATTAAAATGTCATATACATAAACAGGCTTCCAGATCACTGATGGCCAGTGTTGTTATATTTGTAATCACCAAAGTTCTTAATCACCAAAAACTTGTTATCATGATATGATAATAAGTAAAAAGAGATCCAGGAACATAGTGTATGCAATTTGTACACACACATCAACTCAATTTTAGCAGGAACAATTAGTTTCAGAGATATTAATAGCACTTACAAGGACTACCAAAAGTAACAAGAATTACCTAACATGGCAAAGAGATTAGAAGTAAAAACTATGAAAGGATCCCGTGTTACACCAAAGACTGCAGGTATTGAGTCAACCTAAAGAAAATAAGCGCAGTATCAACATTTCCATCGCAAAATGCCAGTCTCTAAATAAATACATATGCCTGACATTATTAAGAAACTGGGAAAACCTACTGCAAATGCTATGTCACTGAGCTCAATGACTGCTACTGTGAGAAGTAAAGGAGTGGCCTGCCCAAAATTTGTGACACCTGTTAGAAATCAAGTAAAATTAATTTAAGATGGTAAAGAACTTTTTAAATCTCTGAGAAACAAAAAATGCTACTTGCTGATCCAGAGTTAAATTTTAACCCGCCCCTTGCAGCTTTAAACAGTTGTATCTTATGTATGTTGAATATATGACACACTAATGTTATTTACTTTCCAGACACCACCCTGACTTGTTTATAAAAAGATTCCCATCATAACTACCTGCAAGGAACAAAAAGGGATGAGACTTTAAAGCAGAAAGATCAATGAGTACAGTGCAAATCAGCTTTAAGGCATTAAAAACCATGACAACTCCATTCTGAATCTGCCTAAAGAATGCTTCCATCATGTGTATATTGTTTTTAACTACTAAAGACGGAACACTGTATCAACGCAGTACCAGTGCCCATGTTCCAGATTATGAGTGTGTCAAAAACAGGAGAAGCAACATTGCTTGGGTGTTTGCTCTCTAGTTATAGAAAGCAATAGAAACTTAGGGGAATAAAATTAGTCAGAGGAAATAATCTATTCAATGCAATTAATCCTTTGTCCAATGTGTATTGTAAAAATCAGATGATGGAGGTGCCTGATCTTACTTTAAAAAGTGCAAGAAAAGTATATAAATACCCCCAATGACTAAGATGTCCTTATTTCACATTTTGACAGAAGAAAAAGGAGATAATCAGATTTATAAGCAAGCCTACAAATTAGGCTGATCTAGGCTCAACATTTTTACACAAGTAGAGTTCAAATTGAGCTAAGAGCAGCCCTGACTAATGACTCAGCCCCACAAAGTAAGAAAATCCCTGCTGAATACCAGCCTAGAAAAAGATATATAAACCAACTGGCAATAGTTCAATTAAGAATTCAGAAGGAAAGAAATATACAACAGAACATCACTTGTGACCGGGATAAATCTTTGGCATGTCTTCACCACAAAGTTGTCAGATAGGTCACTGTCATCTTCTTCACTGGTAAATAGCTATCAAAAGATCACAAATATTTTAAGTCACTAGACATTTAATCTTCAAGAATCACCTCTTGCATGAGACCTTCCTTTCTTTTCTAATAAAATTAGTGTTAGCAGTATGGTAACTAAGGTTAAATGATTAAATTCACCTTTACTTAAGCTTTTGAGACAATTTGTAATTTATCATGGTATCAAATTATGGTTAAATGATGAAGGTATCACTGTAGGTTGTCAATTCTTCAGCAAACTCTTTTTTAGCAGGATCCTACAGTCATATGTATCATAACTTTAGTAAAATTCCAAGAGAGGAAGAGAGCTTTTCTGAAGGATGCTAGGAATTATGCAAATCTTACATTGAGGTGAAAGGTAGGCCCTTCAAAGTTTCTGTCTACATAGTTAAGCAAATCAAGGCCCTCCCCAATGACTTTGCCATTGTGTTCCAATGAGAGTACCTGATAATATGAAAAAATTGATGATCAATCAAGAAATTCAAACAGCTCAATGAAGTATATATGAATTGGATAGACATATTTCGTTTAAGAATATCACCTTGTTCACATGGTAGACCTTCTCTTTGTACCAGGCAGGCTTGTTCTGAATGTTAATTGCAACTAATTTAATCTTGTCTTGTAATCCCTGCAACTCAAAATATTCATCAACTTAAATATTAAGTCAAAAAAAAAAAAAAACCCAAGAAAAGGAAAAGGACGATATGATTCCAGAAGGGCTAAAATTAGAAGCTAAAAAAGCAATATCGAACAACTTAATTAGTTGAAGTCTAGAAACAAAATTAAGAAATGAGAACAAAGAGGACAAAAACTGATAAAAATAACCTTATAGTTCCTGAGGATTCACACACGCTGTGCATGTGGGCATGTATAAGTGATGTACAACCTTCAAAAACAAATGAAAGTCCAAGTTCATTTTAGCTTAAAAGGTATAAAATCCTAAACTAAGGACAATGATAGTAGACTAAGCATCCACGTTAGTTCGTGCAAATTTTGTATATTTTGCAAGAAAAAACATACTTTTTCTATTTTACACGTCTACTTTTACAAAACACCCACGTCAGATTATCTATTCTACGCATTTATTCAACAAAATATTTCTTCTTTTCACATTTTTTACTATTTCCTTCCCTCTCCTCTCTGGAACAAACCGGCCACCTCGTCTTCTCCGTCCACACCCACACCCACACCCAGCCAGCCACCCTTCAACAAAATCCGGCCACTGATTCACCGATCTTCCATAACAACAACGACACAACAACAATCACAACAACAATGATTCACCGATCTCTAGAACAAACCGGCCACCTCATCTTCTCCGTCCACACCCACACCCAGCCAGCCACCCTTCAACAAAATCCGGCCACTGATTCACCGATCTTCCACAACAACAACGACACAACAACAATAATCACAACAACAATGATTCAACGACACAACAACAATAATCACAACAACTCTGACCTACTCAAGGACTCAACCACTGATTCATTGATCTTTCACAACAACGACCGCTGGAGATGACGCGTTGGTGTCGTAGCCAGCCTCGGAGATCTACGCCGATGAAGCGATCGGTGAGGACTTCGATGGAGGGTTTCGATCGGTGAGGAATTTGATGGAGTGTTTCGATCGGTGAGGACTTCAATGGAGGGTTTCGATCGGTGAGGACTTCGCTCTCAGGGAATGGAGGAGGCTGGACTGAGTGACTGAGGGATCGGAGAGAGAGGTCAGAGGTGAGGAGAGAATCTAGAGAGTGAGGTGAGGTGAGGTGAGGGAAACAAATAATAACTTAATGTATAAACGAGCTACAGTATACGTGCTTATTTACACGGATACTGTGGCTCATGAAGATATATATACACACTTTTATTCATTTTTACACCCATTAACGTGGGTGTTTTTTTTTTTTTTTTCAAAATATGTAAAATTGATATTATTTTTTTATTTTAGAAGCCTATAAATGATCTGATATGAATGCTCTACAGACAAGACAGTGAATACCGGACAGAAACAAAATAAATAAATAAATAAGAGAAGAATCAGTAAAGAAAATATCTTTGTTAATTAACACTGGTCTGTGTGACAGCACTATCATATCAGCCAAACACAATTTCACTTTTTTTAAATTATAACCGAAATCGTGTTTTGAATATAGTATGCAACATACATTAATAAATAAAAAATAGGGACCGAGTACTGAAGAGTGAACCTTGTGGTTCCATCGAAGAGAGGAGGGTGTTCAGTTTTAAGGTCTTTCTAATCTAACGGTGAATGTCATCTATATGGATTGAGATCCCGTGCAATACCTAGGGTATTGCACGGCGTGCAATAGCACAAATCTCAACCGTTGAAGCCATCCAAGGGCTCCTGTGAAATGCCAGCTCATCAATTCGCGTGAAGGTGAAAAAATCCCTAACAAGCCGCATCTCATTATTTCAAAAACAATCTCTCCGATTCAAATTAAAAAAAAAAAAAAAAAAAAAATCCTCTCACTTCTCCAGTCCTCCTCCCCTCTGCTGTCACCGCCACCGCCACTACCATCCTCATTTTCTGCTTCTTACCCAAACCATATCCGCATGCCCACCTACATCTCTGCTCTGACTGTCCACTTTCTCTAGTTGACGAAGCAAACTTTCAACCGTTCTATGAGTTTTATGAATCTTCTTCTACTTAGAAACTTGTAAGTGATTTTTTTTCCCAAGATATCCTAGATTTTACTTTTTGTTACCCAGATACAAGTTTTTTATTATCTCTATTACTCTTTTCTATTCTCAGTTTTTTTTTGTCACCTAACGTGTAATTATGTATTTTCATGAATTTGATGGTGATACGTCATTGAATCTGTGTAAAATTATAAATGGAAGCTCAAATTGATAGGCTTAGTCACTGAATCAGATTGATCTCTTGAAATTTTCAGATTTTTTTGCCCCTGAAATTTTCTGCCATAAGTGTTCTTGATGATTTTTTTTTTTCTTTTGATTCCTTTGATATACATGTTGATCTCTTAGATGATTATGATTAGTATTTGATGGAATGATGTATCTTGAACGATTTTTGTATTGGGTATTTAGGAATTTATGTCCTATTGATTTTGCAACTTGTGTTCATTCCTTATGCATTCCATCTGTTTGATAAAATGCACCCATGATTATTAGCTTTGCACATTTGTTTTATTTGAGACTTTTCAAACATTATTTTGTGAAAATACTTATTTGCTTGGCAACTTTCATGGATGGGTGTTGTGATGTCAATTGTGGTGGTATTGTTTAGCTATGTGGAGATTCTGGGCAAGGGGGTTTAGAAGGGGAAAAAAAAGGAAATATACTATATCAAGCTTTGGCATGAATGAGGTTTATGTGATAGCATAGCTTTTTTTATAAAAAAATTATTATTTACATGTGTTTGATAATTTTGCATAAATGATGTTTGAAAAATGCAACTTGAAACGGTTTCAGGATGTTTGCATAGTATAAATTAAAATGTTGAACCTTGATTTTCAGCCACTAATTATTTTTCATGGAAGAAATGCTCATTTTCATCTCTGCAATTTAAAAATTTTTCTTCTAGATGCAACTAAAGTTTGCAAGCTTACTTGGAATTTTCAGATTTTGGTCTATTCTTTGTAATAATAAAATTTTTTTTTTTTTGGTAGTGCAGGCATGTGATGCTTCTATTCCGTTGGGTTTGCTGAAGAAGAAAGAAACAATGATGCTCTTGTATATGTTATCTATCAGATTTGTTACATGTCTATCACAGCAACCATGCAAGACCAAATTATGCAATATTTTTGGAGAGACATTGATAGGGATCAAGTTAAACACATCCACTTTGATGAGGAGATGGAGATGAAGTTTAAGTCCCATGTATTTCAATATTAGTTTAGATCGGGTTTAATAAGCTTTAGCTATCTTATAGTGTTGGGGAGATTCTCATAGAATGCTTATCAATTGCTTGTAATGTTGATTTATATTCAGCCATGAGAAATAAATAATGTTTGATTAGTTTATTAACTTTTGTAAACCATTTAAAACACAAGATTTGAGCTCCTTTTGTATAGACCCTTGTTATCATTTTGGTGTTATATAGGTGTTCTATTGCTGCGTGTGTTATGAACCATTTCTGAGAGTTATGGAAGTCAGTTTAGTGTGATGTCTATCACGTAGGTGGAGCCGTTCTCTAATTCAGTTAGGTCAATTTAACCTTAGAGTTGTGTTTATTGAGTCTCTTGATTTCAAGTCCTAGTGTGTCAGTTATTAGCTATTTTCTTTCCTTCATTTTAGTGGTTGTGATTCCTGGTTTTTCAAATTTAAATGTTGTAATTGCTGGTATAAAACCTTTTGTGTTGCAATTCTAATTTCTTTTGTGTTAAAACCAGCTACTTTTAGTGTTAAAACTAGCTAGTAATTCAAGTAAGTTGCATGATTGCTTGTTAATTTTACAATTGTCACAAACGTTCATATCACATTTCTCATAAACCATGTACAAAGAAATCTCCCAACTTTTATTACTTCTTCAAAAATAAAAAGAAAACCAAGATCCCTTACTTGGCCAGGACCAAATATTTATTGTGGCAAATAGTTAATAAAGACAAAGGGAGTAACAATTGAGAGAAAAAACATATCATTCTTATAGAAACCAATTGCTTACTATAATTCAATTAGATTTTTCTAGAATAATATTACAATCAAAGATTTACTTCTCTTGGTCACAAACGTGTTGGGAAATCATCGTGTTTGCATCGAATGCAAAACACACGCAGCGGAAAATAAATGGATCTACTTCATTCGCAATTGATAACATGCACTATGTAGGTTTCAGAATATAAGAACAAGAGAGTGTATCTTGATGCGGTGAAATTCAAAACCGAATGAAGAAGTACTCGGGAAAACTTTCAATCGTCACTCCAATTCCACTTGATGCCCAAGATGTGTGGTCTCTCAATCAGTTCTATGTATCTAGAGATAATATGAAAGAGTGTCTCTCTTTCTTATTTCATTACCTTACACATACAAACCATTTCATTCAATATAAAATTCTGTATGTTTCTCTCCACATAACTGATTATCTAATTGGGCTAGCCTTTTGGGCCTTCCCAATTGGGCTTTAATGTGTGGCTTGGAGTGGGACCAAAAAGGAACAAATAAGACACTAGCTCCAATGGGCCTTGGGCTTTTCTGTCAACTCTTGACAAGTCCAAAGTTACCATTAATTATATTTAATATCACTATATAAATATAATTGCACTCTAGGCCTCATTCATTAATACATAGCCTTTTGGGCCTTTCCAATTGGGCTTTAGTGTGTGGCTTGGAGTGGGATCAAAAGGGAACAAATAAGACACTAGCTCCAATGGGCCTTGGGCTTTTCTGTCAACTCTTGACAAGTCCAAAGTTACCATTAATTATATTTAATATCACTATATAAATATAATTGCACTCTAGGCCTCATTCATAAATTATATCCCAAGACTTTATTATACATGTAACCCCTTCATAAAATATTCGTAGTAATACAAAGTCATGAATATAGACTGCCACTTTATAAATTACTACATCTTAATCCTTGAGTACCCGGTTTAATCCTTTTGAGTTATTCACCATATATTTATGAAATCCAATTTCATAAATATATACTTTAGTCTTACTAAAGTGGTTAGGCCTAACTCTCTGAATAACTGTACCCATTAAACTTATCTCAATGGAACATTTTATATCTCCGTTAAGAGACTATGAATTCCATCTTGAGAATATATGTTCCATCAACACTAAGTGTGGCTGCCCAACATACTGAGGTTTTGACCGTTACTTTAGATCTCACTCCTGATATATCAAAGCAACCTACATTTCATGATCAAGTCCATTATTCTCTCAGGATTAGGAGTTCATGTGAATACAAGTCGTGAGATTTATTATTCAATTGACAGTCGTTAGGAGAATAATAAATCTCACAGCGGTCCAGTTCAATATGTCTTAACTCTTAAAACATATCAACATATTAACTAGAAGTCACCACTTCCATAATCAAGACAAATCATCGTAGTTAATATGTTATAGTCTTCGCAGATGAAATGCCCAATTTCATCACCGACTACGAACCAAAATTCTGAGTTTACAAAGAACTTGTGATCTATATCTTCTGTGACTAAATCACATAAATCACATACTATGCATCTCATGGACTATTTGATAATGTCCGAATATTCATGTTACCATTATTTTAGATAAGAATAAAACAACTTTATTAAACACAATATTAAGTCGTACATCATTTCTCACATAATGTCATACATAATATTATACATAGCATCATACAATAGGATTTAAGGGCACATATCCTAACAAAACGATCTTAGACAAGTGTTAGGGTACTTTTTTTTATTACACTTAATTTTATTTATACACACCATTCTATTTAAAACCCAAGAATACTTATGCTTGGTAATATTTGAAAAGTCCATGATTTAAGTCCATGGCAAAACAATTTTATCAATGGAATTCAAATCCATAAATCAAAGTCCATGATTTAAACCCATGGCAATTTATCTAAAAGCCCAATTCTCATTGGCAATATTTAAAGCCCAATTTTCATTGGCAACATCAAAGCCCAATTCTCATTGGCAATATCAAAAGCCCAACTTACGTTGGCAACATCAAAGCTCAATTTTCGTTAGCAACATCAAAGCCCAAATTGGCAATATCAAAAGCCCAACTTACGTTGGCACTATTAAAAACCCAAGCTAATTACCTAGCATTATTTTATCAAAAAGCCCAAGGTTATCAATACTTGGCAAAATACTATATCATAGTTATTTCACTTGAAGGTCCAAAAAACAATACTTTAGATTTTTAAAACTATTACAAGTTCATGGAGTTTATGAATTGTCTATTCTCAAAACCCATGGCAATCATCTTATAAAAACCCATGGAAAGTTATGATTATTAAACCCACGACATTTATTTATTTCATATTCACTATCTATCTTAGATCACAACATTCATAATATTTATTACCAAAACTTATGGTAATTATTCATCCTACGTATCCATTATGATTATCTATGGAGAAACTCATGAGAAACACCACATTATTCCATTATAGTGGTTGTTAACATATTTATTTAAAACCCATGATCAAACCCCATCATCTTCCTCAAAGCTGTACCTCCAGCGGAAGGAGAACTAAAACCAAATTATTCAAACTCTAACAAATTGATGTTAAAAATGGCAAAAACGTTCAAGACATGATTCATGTACCAAACCCATGAATCCTAAAGGGGAAAAATTGGGAACATGTGGTTTGGAGGGCATAAAGAGATCTCCAGCGGAACCCCCTGAAGTAGACTAGAACTTAACACCTGGCTTGGGGTGTTGAATCTTGCTTTTTGGGGGATCAAATCTCAGTTGCAGCATTAGGATTCGTTCTTGATACACACCCTAAACACGATAATCAAACTCAGCCCAAAAATCCAAGCAATTAATGCAAAAATCCCTCATTTCCCAAAGAAGCAAAGCAGCCCATAAAGTAGATCTTCTACTTCTGACCAAAATCTCAAGAAACTTGATCTGGATTTCGTCATCTATGGATCGTCATCTTCTTTTGGATTTTTGTTAATTAATGCATCCTTGAAATTTCATTATAAATAGACAAACACCTCAGCCCACAAGGCAGCAGGGACCCCCCTCTGAAACCATGGGTTCATTTAACGTTTTGGCTGGTGTTTTAGCCTTCCTCAAGCTCACCACTCATCATCCTTAACCCACTCTCATCTTACCCAGACGTTCCTCTCACACCTCACACAATCACAGCCCATAAAACTAGTCATAAACAGCCCACCACTCACAAAAAGCCTTGATCTTGGTGTTAATCCCATCTCACTCATCATCCCTAGCCCACATTCATCTAATCTTAGATGTTCTTTTTCTTTTTTCACATAAACACAACTCAATGTCTCTCCAACTAGTCACAAACAACCCATTACTCATAAAAAAACTTCAATCTCAGCATTAATCTGATCTCACTCACTCAGAATAGCCCACATTCACCTCATTCATGCCTTATGATCATACACTCATCAAAACCTTAGCTTAATACTTGCTGCACTAAGCTGGGGATCTTTCTCTCCCTTCATTCCATCCTATTTTTCCTCCTTTATTTGTTACTAGGGAGCCCTTAGTTTATTATTATTATGATGAAGAATATAATATATTTGTAACAATTGAATTTTTCCCTCATATTGATGTAATGATGGCTGAAAGTACTATAAATTCCCTTGACCAAGACATACAAGGACCCCCAAGAGTGAACACTTTCCTAAATTTATTTAATTATTGACTGTTGGACTCTAAATGTAATTTCCCCCCACTGCTGGAGATAATACCGTACCACTAGAGGACTGATTTGGACTATGATGCTGTAAAAAAGGACTAATAATATAACAAACTAACAATATTGACATGTTTATTGTGCTTTAGTGTTGTCTTGCAGCCTCTATATCTTGCTTGGATGGACTTCCACAACACCGAAAGCCTTTGGGCTTTATCTCAAGGCCCATCGTCGAGTTTCGGCTTGGCTACCCGACATTTTATTTGGGAATATCGAAATTTTCTCCCTCAACAACAAGTGAAACAAATCAGCCACTGGAAACCAACAACCTTGGACAACTATGCAGCGCAGAAAGTAACTCTCATCATTTGGCATTCAACAACTTCCATTCCCTTCTACCAATGTTATAAGATTGCACATCAACAAATTGCAAAAGTAGCTTAAACCAAGGTTTTCAAACCCGGACCGTTTATTGAACCGTAAAAGGGAGAGGTTCAAGGTTTTTTAGGTCCAACCGAGGTTGAACCGGGGTCGAACCGTAATGATGTCATAATTAATTTAATAATTAATTAAAACCTAAATATAAATATTAAATTTATAAAATTAGCAAAATTGACTAATATATCTACATATGTGAGGGAAATTTAATGATTTTTAAGCATATATTTAATAATTAAATAAGAAAGTTAATAAAATAAAATAATAACCATGAAAACATTAAAATTTATGATTAATTTTTGAAGTAAAGTTGAATATTTTTGAAGGATTTTAATTATAATAGTTGAATATTCCTTGTAAGAGATAGATAATTTAATTAAGTAGAATAGAATTGTGTTAAGTTGTTTTTATAAAATAAAAAAAATTGCATTAAGTTTACTTCAAGTATTTTTTTTTGTTATTATTGAGCACCAACTTGCATGCTTGGCTGAGTGGTTAAGTTTTAGCAAAATCTCTGATCGGGCCTGGGTTCAAATCCATGCATCCGCATTTTCTCCATTTTTCTGATTTAACTAGCTGTTTGAATCGGGGTTGGACCACACGGTTCATGCCACCAGTTCTGCATGAACCATGCGGTCCAACCCCTGTTCGGGCGGTTCCCGGAATTTCAGAGAATGTCCGGTCTGTAGGCTTAAAAAACCGGAATTCAGTCCGGTTTCCGGTTTTCCTGGTTGGACCGCCCGATCCGGTCTGGGTTTCAAAACAGTGGCTTAAACTTGGCCATTTCGTCCCTGTATACCAGAATAAGAAACCAAATCAATCTCTTTTTTTGTTAACAATTGAGAAGCACATTTTTTTTTGTTTTTGGCTACTTGAAGCACATTACTACAACTTGGACCCAAAGATTTACAATCACATATTTTGTACTTCCAAAGGCAAAAATAAATGCAAGAAATTTACAAAAACAGATACGAAGCAATTAGACAATAAATATAAAATTTTTGAAACTAATTATTCATTCACTTCAAATATACTCGATATAGGTATTCACAAGATTAAAGTTTAGGTACATTTCAACTTTCTTTGAATAACAATATTACTTTGCTTTTACAAAATAATGTTTGAAAACTCAATGATACAAATTCAAATAAAAGAAATGTGCAAAGTTAGTAATCATTGGTGCATTTTATCAAACAGATGGAGTGCATAAGGAATGAACACAAGTTGCGAAATCAGTAAGACATAAATTCCTAAATACCCAATACAAAAATCGTTCAAGATACATCATTCCATCAAATACTAACCATAATCATCTGAGAGATCAACATGGATATCAAAGGAATCAAAAGAAAAAAAAAATCATCAAGAACACGAATGGCAGAAAATTTCAGGGGCAAAAAAATCTGAAAATTTCAAGAGATCAATCTGAATCAGTGACAAAGCCTATCAATTTGATCTTCCATTTATAATTTTACACAAATTTAGTGATGTATCACCATCAAATTCATGAAAATACACAATTACACGTCAGGTGAAAAAAAAAAAAACTGAGAATAGAAAAGAGAAATAGAGATAATAAAAAACTTGTATAAATCTGGGATATCTTGAGAAAAAAATCACTTACAAGTTTCGAAGTGGAAGAAGATTCATAAAACCCATAGAACGGTTGAAAGTTCGCTTTGGCAACTAGAGAAAGAGGAGAGTCAGAGCAGAGATAAAAGTGGGCATGCGGATGTGGTTTAGGTAAGCAGTAGAAACTGAGGGTGGCCATGGCAGTGGCAGTGGCGGTGATAGCAGAGGGGAGAAGGACTGGAGAAGTGAGAGGTTTTTTTTTTTTTTTTTTAAATTTGAATCGGAGAGATTGTTTTTGAAATAATGAGATGCGGCTTGTTAGGGATTTTTTCACCTTCACGCGGATTGATGAGCTGGCACTTCACAGGAGCCCTTGGATGGCTTCAACGGCTGAGATTTGTGCTATTGCACACCGTGCAATACCCTAGGTATTGCACGGGATCTCAATCCTCATCTATATGTGTTCACCGAGCTCGCCTTTATAAAGGACTGCACTGAGAGGAGTATAGGACTTTTTCTGACTGATTCAGTGATGTCGCAAGCAATGACAAACACTAAATGTGACTGTCACGTGGCCACTTTTTCACGAAATGTGAATGTTTAAAATTTTTTATTTGAAAACTGAAAAGTGATTAACTTTTTTTTTTACAACTTTTTTTCTTTTTTTCTTATAAAAAGTTAGCAAATGTTAACAAATACTACACCGTCTACTGAAGCACTCTACAGTATTTGTTAAGGTTAAAATAATATAGGTCTCACTTTATAAAAAAAATTGAATAAATATGAGAAATTGTATAAAGTTGAATCTAAAACTAATAAAATTGACAAATACTGATATAAAGTTGGATGGTTGACAAAAATTCTGACATAAAGTGATGTGTTAAAGGGCATCCTTATGATGCCCGTTAACACAACTCTAAAAAGTTTTCTAAAATTAATTATTAATATGTGCTCTAAAGACATATATTAACCAGACCCAAGTCACCCAAATATATATATATATATATATATTCTTTGTTTCTCTAAGAAAAAAAAAACTATATAAATTCTTTAAATAAGTAGCATAACTAACATTAAAAATTGAGGCAGGTTAAGGTTATGGACTTTTCTTGTCTTTATCCACCATTTAGATTTGATTTTTTTTTTAATGAACATGGTTTATAAGACTAAAACTATATGCATTATTTAAATAAGTAGCATAATTAATATTAACAAAATTCATTTAAAATTATGTGACTAAAACTATATATGAATGATTTTTTTTTCATTAACTACCTAGTAAGTTTGAAGAAAATAGCTCTGAACCGGTTTGAAGTTAAACTTTTTTTTTTTATATAAATTCTTTCTCTTTTATTCATTTATTTTTTTTAAAAAAATAGCTAGGGTGAGTTCCTCAATTATTTGAAATGTAAATGTTCGAAGATTTTATTTGTTCATTTGTTTCATGTATGTTTGTTTTAATTTAAAATATCTCTTTATTTTAATTCGAGTGGAAGACTTAACCTTGCATACAAAGTAAAATTGAATTTGAGTCTATACAATTAAATTAATCAATATATATAATAATAGATAAAGCAGAGAAAAAATCTAATTAAATTTTCAATTGAAATTCAATTAGTGTTTAATTTTATGCCATGTGTCTCATCTAATCTAAATTTTAGAATTTTGTGCCAAGTGAGTTAATTTAGGTAAAAATTGAATTTCAATTAGAGTTTAATTTTGTGCTACGTGTCCCATCTAATCTAAATTTTTAAATTTTTATACCAAATTAGTTAATTTAATATAGAAAACGAGGAGTCTAATATAATAAACTATAAAAAATATAATCATATATATAATATATAATTGTGAATGTACCCGTATATATGCATAAGGTTACACACTAATATATCTATAACAAAAGTGTATGCCATTGTTGTTGTTGCCCTGGTCTCAATTTGTAATACTGTTATATGAATAATCCAGTGGATTTTATAATAATGTAATTCTTTTCTAAAGAGTAAAAAATCGTATATATATTACTTTAATCAATAGGTGCAGAGGGGGCGACCTGAATAATACTCCATTTAGGAGTATTTTCCACCGTGTGATGTTGCAGTGACGAACGTGACTGTAATGGATTGAAGAAAGATTACGTATAGCCCAAAAAAAAGACCAGGTCTAGGTTGGTGGGAGAACAGAGAACGAAAAAGTGTGATAGCGATAGCATTCCCTATATGGTGGAAATGATTGGTGGAGATGATTGGTGTAAATGCGAAACACCAATCATTTCAAACTGAGATGTAAAAATCTTTTGAATAACCGTAGAGTGTATATGCGGAACCCAAAAATGAGTCAAATGACATATAGATAACTGTGTATTTTTTTCCTTGAAAATCGTGATAGTCCGATAGTGTTTTTTTTTTTTTTGGGAAAGAAAGTTTTAATCTACGAGGTTTGCTCTTGACGATGTTCTGTATCATCAGACCAAGACACCAATCATTTTAAACTGAGATGTAAAAATCATTTGAATAACTGTAAAGTGTATATGCAGAACCCAAAAATGACATATAGATAACTATGTATTTTTTTTCTTTGAAAATCGTGATAGACAGATAGTGTATTTTTTTTTTTTAGAAAGTTTTAATTTATTATGTTCGCTCCTGATGATGTTCTGTATCATCATACCATGACACCAATTGATTGTTGGTGTAGGTAGAGATTGAACCGTAAACTTCTTATTCAACCATCAGAGACTTTATCAGTTAAGTT
The DNA here is from genome assembly GCA_033629205.1 of Lithocarpus polystachyus. Lineage (NCBI taxonomy): Eukaryota > Viridiplantae > Streptophyta > Magnoliopsida > Fagales > Fagaceae > Lithocarpus > Lithocarpus polystachyus. The sequence goes on from CM066168.1 coordinate 55,162,918, forward strand.
AACTAGAACCTACACTGATAGTGTATTTGATTGTGCTGTACCTATACAGCTAATTTGGACAGTTACACTTAAAAGGTCTATTTGGATACCATATATTGTTGAAATTAAAAACTGAAAACTGAAAACATTATAGCAAAATAATTTTTAAATATATAAATAGTACCATAAGACTCAATTTTAAAATTATTTTTGCTGAATAAAATACTTACAAGTTCCAGAACAATGCACAGATCCAACCAAAAAGGACAACACAAGCACACAAACGCGATCCAAACATTACATAAAGGCAGAAAGCCAATTATTTCTTCAACAAAAACAAAAGAGTCTTATTTCACTTTTATCGTCCAAAGGAACTGTGCTGGTAATAAGCATGAGGAAGAAAATTAGATTATAGGGTTGTTAGCAAGAACCACACTTGCAAAAACTAAGCCGAGAAAAGTTTCAATGGTCACTTTCGGATCCGTCTTTGTAGACTTACAAGCATCAATCTGGTTTACCTCCTGCACAAGGATTTTAAGAAGAACAATTACCAGTCAAGAACCAAGAACTCTAATACATTAGTAAGAGAATCAGCATTGGTGGTGTCAAAAATTTTAACTTTTGGCACTACAAAAAATTATTTTATCTATTTTACCACTTTAATTTACAAAATACCCAACATCAATAATTTTATTTTAACATTCAACACATTAGTATAATATAAACAACACAATAAAATAATATACCCACTATAAAAATAGCAATCACAACCACAACCAAAAAAAAAAATAATTATTATAATAATAAAAGGACAAATAAAATATATTTTTTAATTATACCAACTGAGCTACAGTGCACAGCCACTGTAGCTCAAGAGCAAAAAATTATGAATTTAACTCCAGATATGCAGCCCTATTTTTCTTATATTGGTTGTTAAATTTGGCAATATGGCAATTTTACACACCAACAATGTTAATGCTCTAACTCATGCCTTCTACAAAGCCATGTTTAAAGTTAAGAAAAAAATGAATTAATCTTTATGGCCCACCGTAAAGATTAATGACTAAAATGAATTAGCTATTAACTAAATGGGGGAGATAATTAATCTTACAAGTCGTAAATCTTAGACTACTTGAACTCACAATTGCCACTAAACATCACACATGTTTTAATTTACCTCGATCCACCTAGCAAGTTTTGGCCTTCCTGCGGTGATGTCATAATTCCACAATCTTGAAAGTAAGGCTTGGAAATTTTCAACAAATGGGACATAAGTTATGTCCACCTGAAGATCACATAGTTTCACTCATAAATCAAATGAGGAATTGTAGAAAATATCGTTTAATAATCATGCATATTACTGGTTTCCACTTCCCATATTTATATATAACTATATATAATCATTGTCTAGAGAATAGGTAAAATAAAATTTGAATCTTAAACATGATTAAAGAGAATGTACCAAGGTCAATATATACACAAAAGGCACGCACACAGCCCCAAAGAAAGAACAAAATCATAGTTGAGAATTCAACTTACCAAACTGAACTCATGGCCAAGGAAGAAAGGCCCATCATTAAATTTATGAAAAGCATTCTCTAGGTGGTCAAAAGCAGGACCTGATGCAAGTTTAAGGTTTTAGAGAGCCTGGCTTCGATACAAAATGATGTAAAGACTTAAGTGGCAGCTTTTTGCGAGTCTTACCAGCTCCTTCGACAGTGTCTCCTTTGAATGGTGTGAACACTATGTTGTTGAAGGTATCACTGTAGGTTATCAGTTTATCAGCAAACTCTTTTATAGCAGGATCCTATAGTCATGTCATAACTTTAGAGTCAAATTCCAAGAGAGGTAAAGAGCTTTTATGAAGGGCACAATGAATTAAGCAAATCTTACATCGGGGAGAAGAGAAGGCCCTTCAAAGTTGCTGTCTTAATATTTAATCAAAACAAGGCTCTCCCCAATGATTTCGTCATTGTGTTCCAATGAGGGTAACTGATAATATAAAAAAAATTGATAATCAATCAAGAAATTCAAGTAGCCCAATGAAGTATGCATTAGATAGGCATTTAAAAGTACCACCTTGTTTTCATGGTAGACTATCTCTTTGTACCAGTCAGGCCTGTTCCGTAGGTTAATTGGAACTAATTCAATCATGTCATCTAATCCCTGCAGCTCAAAATATTCATCAACTTAAATAAAATAAAATTAAAAAAAAAAAAAGAATCCCAAGAAAAGGAAAAAGGACAGATGATCCCAGAAGGGCTAAAGGATCTGTCTTTTAATTGAAATTTCTTTAAGAATTACTAATTGCATTGTTTTTTTTTTTTTTTATGCCTGATTGTGTTGTACAGTATGACTTTTTACAATTAAACTCTACATGTTGCAAAATTTTAAGTTGCTTTTTGTCCTACGTGTTAATAGCTTTAATTGTAGAAAAAAGCTTCCGCTATTTATATATATAGTATTAGATTAAAAGTTAGAAAAAGCAGTAACAAACAACTTAAGTTGAAGTCTAGATACTAGTTAAGAAAAGTCATGAAAATAACCTTAGATCTCATGGCGATCAACACACGCCGTGAATATGGGCATTCCCCAGAGAAGTACAACCTTCAAATAAAAGTCACAAGTTCAGTTTAGCATACAAGGTAAATATATATAATCCTAAACAAAGGAAAAGTAAAGACTAAAGCATTCACGTCAAAGGTGCTAAAAACTTTAACATTTAACACCTTAAAAACTTACTTTAACACCAAAAACATGTGCAGATATGTGGAGAAAAAAAAAATACCCCATTGAAAAATGAAGAATTCTTGCACACAATTTTCTAGAGCTGTGCATGATCAGATGTGTGCAGAGATGTGAATAACAATCATTAAAAAAAAAAGGAGGGCAAGTAGCACCAAAAAGTGGCAAAAACATGCGCATCCTGGAGAAAAAAAAATACCCCCATTGAAAAATGAGCTGTGCATGATCAGATGTGTGCAGAGATGTGAATAACAATCATTAACAAAAAAAGAGGAGAGATGTGTAAACCTTGTGGCTCCACTGAAGAGAGGAGGGGGTTTAGAACTGGCGTCCAAGGGTGTGGGAAGATGCCTGCACAACCGACATAAACAAAAACTCAGAGAACTCCATTTGAAAAAAAAAAAAAAAAAAAAAAAAACCATTGAAAAATGAAGAAATCTTGGTGATTTCAAATTCCATGACACTTACGCAGCTGCCATTGATTTTTTTGTTTTTTGGTGTTGTTCACTTCGAAGTTCTAAATAGTAAGTTGTGCGAGTCACTATTCAACCTCCAATATAATAAATCACAGAAAATGACAAAAATGTCCAGCCTCCAAAGTTCTAAGTAGTGAGGTCTCGTATTCTTTTCTCACCTTAATGATAAAAATAAAAATAAAAAATAATGTGTCTATAATATTTTCACAATATTTTTATAACATATTTTAAGTGACAGGTTATTATTAATTTTTATTATCAGAAAAAAAAATAATTTTAATATTAAATTTAAATTTAAACTAATAACAACTAATCATCTATAATATATTTAAAAATATTATAAACCAGCGTTCTTTTAAAAATATAAAAAGTAAACTGACATGTGAGATTTTCTCATTTTTTCTTTTTTTTTTTTTTTTTTTTTAAGAAAAATTTCTTTTAGTTTTCAAAAACCGGTCGAAGATCAGACGTCTAAAATAAATAGATCTGAGAACAAATTTGAAAATAAGTCTCGTTGACGTGCCTCTCCTCTCCAGCGAGATCTCAGTATCTTTGTCTCCAGCCAGTTATGTACAGGACACTGAACAAAAAACCTTCAAAAAGACTTAGATATATGAAAAAAAATGATATGTTCACAATATTTTTACAATGAATTTTAAGGAGAAGGTTGTTACTGGTTATTATTATTGGGGTAAAAAAGTAACTTTATTTTTATATTCAAATTTGAACCAATAACAAATAACCAAATGTAATTTGTGGTGAAAATATTGTAAAAATATTGTGGACGTAATGAAATTGTTAATAACGAAAGAAAATGGTTTATTAGACCTTCGAAGAAGTCCACTATGAATTTCAAATGAGAAGAAAAAAGTCAAACGCAAAAAAGTTTTTATTAACGCAATTTGCGATGATTTATATTCCAAATTTTTTCATATAAGCTTTAAGGGAATCTACCATATATCTACAAATAGTAAAAGTGATGAATATTATCTATCATGCTATATCAATATTATAAAATAAAAAGGCATGTAAAAAAATATAGTATATCAACAATTATTGTCCATATAGCAATGAACTAAGTTCCATTGATATAAAGAATAGATACAAGAAATTCAACAAAACTAGATTAATACAACAACATACTGAGCCAAAAAAAAAAAAAACCAGCGTTAATTATCTAGATACCGCAAGAGCAAAGAGGTCACAATCAATACTTAAAGTTGGAACTTGGAAGAAATATATAGAGATCAAGACCTGAAACCACAATTCAACTAGGAAATTCACCTATCAAAAAATAAAAAATAGGTAATACACCAACTAAATACCAATAGTGTATTGAGTTTAAACAAAACTAGATTCAAGAATCCCCCTTGAACAACAATGGGTCATGTTTAAGATAGAATTAATTCTTAAAACGAGCCATGTCCACATCACGAGTTCTAATTAATTTCTCATTTATTAAGTTGCATTAAGCTTTCCTACGTATTAAGCCGTCCTCCATGAATATGATTATTCCTTTGGACCCATAGATGATAAAGAGCAGTTTCCCAAGCCACTATACATGCATAGAACTCCCTTCAAAACTCTCATCATGGCAGTTAATTAAACCCAGATCACCAATCTTATCCCAATTAATTACAGGTTTACATGGGGTGGGGGCTGCCTTGGCCAACCCTGGGTCCAATTTTTATATATATAGCTATTATATATTTCATTTTTTTTTTTTTTTTGTAGTTGGGCCTCTTCCGAAATTTTAGACCCTCTTTCTCTCCAATCAGCAACTATCCAACCCAAAAACTTAACAAAAACAATAAAAACATTCAAAATGGTAATTGCATTTTAGCAAAAAAAAAAAAAAAACTATTTTACCACCAAAAAATCATGTGTTATTGGAGGAGCTAAAGCTAAATTTTTTATAAATATAATAAACTGATATAAATACCAAATAACTGTAACAAGTTGTTAAAAATAAAATAGAATATTTTATTAAGATTATATCTCTTCCTTCAATTAAAAGCTAAAATTTTTAGCATCATCACTGTGAATACTCTAGCTTCAACAAAAAAAAAAAAAAAAAAATCATAGCCAACCTGGTATTAAAAAAGAACAATATTTTTTTTTTTATCTTTGTCTTTGTTAGTAGATGATTGCATTTTAATATATTTAGAAATAACGATTTTAGGTATTTATAATTTTTTAATACTATATAGATGTCTATTTAAAGTTTTTTTTTTTTTTTTTATACGCCGGCCTCCGCTAGCATAAAATCTTGGGTCTGTCCCTAGTGTCTCCAGCAAAGTTTTCTCTATGCTTCTGGTCCGAGACATGGTTGGACACAAGCTTGGTGCCATAAGATCTTCCCTTCAAATCTGCTATTCAATTGGTTTTTCTTTTGGTTAAATGATTTCTAAGTTTTCAAAACAAATTAAAAAAAAAAATGTGACATGTCAGTTTGCTTATTTTATTCATTAGCTGTGACGTGTATGAGTGTTTTAAGGTTTCAGTAAGTGGAATAATGATATACCATCATCTGAGCCATTTATTCTAAAATGAAAGGAATAGATAAAACCATTAAGCCACACCCGCAGCGGGGAGAGAGTTTTTTTAAACATTATGTTGGTGGAATTAGTAATAGCATCAATATACTTATATCATGTTGATGTACATAAAGTTTCAAAAGCTCGTGAATATGTCTTTGTTTGAAACATTATTATATGCCATATCTCTAATAAAAGGGAAGAGAGTTAATCACTTAGAGATTCTGGTAGAATTGTTGTGAGCTAATCAATAATCTAGAGACGCTGGAATTGTTGTGGCCAGGTTCATGATAAGGCTGTGAACTCTTCTCTCTGGTCTTTGCCCATTAGATTTGATTATTTTTCAAAGGGTTTGAATTTTTTATGTACTTTGTTTATAAGACTAAACCTATATGTATTATTTAAGGGGGATAATTTTCTCTCACTCCCCTTGAAAAATAGGAGAATGACACTTCACCCCAAATTTGAAAAGAAAAAACACTCTATCTCTTGAGATTTGAAAAAAATTAACACTCCTCCCTCATTTTGTTTATAATATTAGTAATGAAATATTCTAAATTTTTATAATAATCTCTTTACAAAAGCTTAACCATGGTTAGTAAAAAAAATAACTAATAAATTTAGAATACAAATGCAAAATTTATCAAGCACCAAAACACTTGCAACGGCAAACTTCTCCATGATCCGCTAAAAAAAGAAAAAAAAATCACACTTAATATTTTAAAATACATATTACTTAAAATTTTAAAACAATGAACTTTAATTATGAAATAAAATAATTTTGGAAACCTGCACTTAAGCAAAGGACAAGTTAATACACAACATTTTTAATATTAATTTATCAAAATTTGGTCAATTGAATGTCAATGAGGGAAAACTATTTTTTTTCCCTTCACGTTTGAGGTGGAATGTCATTTCCCCAAACCTCAAGGAAAGAGAGTGTAATTACCTCTTATTTAAAAAAGCAACCTCTCTTCTATTTAAAAAAAAAAAATCCAAGTTACTAAATTTGCATATGAATAATTTCTTTAATCAACATTATAATGAGTTGAAGGAAAATAACTCCAAACCAATTTAGAATTAAACTTTTTCCTATAAATTTCTTCTTCTTTCAATCATCTTGTTCTTGTATGTTTGTTTTAATTTATAATGTCACTCTATATATGTATCATAGCTTTGAAATCTAGATCATTCAAAGAACCAAAAAAGTGAGAGATTTAAGATTTTTTAGGTGAGGCCAAGTTTGATCAAGATCAAACCGTCTGTAACATGTCATTTAATTATTTTAATAGATTTGATACTTAAATTGAGTGTGTGCATGTGTGTGTGTGTGTGTGTGTGTGTGTGTGTGTGTGTGTGTATTAATTTTTCATTCCTTACTGATAAAACATGTGTGGCTCCATAGTTTGGGCTTTGAACATGCTAATTCCCTCAAGAGTAGGCTCAACTAATCGAGCTACAAAACTCTTGACTTATGTAAGGTAATTGGTTAAAAGCTTTTGTTGTTTTATTTGGCATTATTTTATAATATTTACTTTATTATCCAAATTAGTACTTAAGTTATCTGAAAAATTAATTTTAAACTAAATGTTAATTATAGAAATTTTCTATGTTTCTTACACACACCGAAAATATCTTAATACCTCATAATTTAAATGGTCAATCACCCAATAATTTGTTAATTTTGATACTAATTTAGATGGTATGATAAACATTGCAAATGCTTAGAAAATAGTATAAGATATACAGTTATAATTAACTCTATATTTGACTATTTTGTCGCTACAATATCCATGCTTTATACATACATAATACATTACAATATTCTATCATATTGTAATAAATCTTTTATGGTTATCCTATTTTTTTTTTTTTCATAATTTTTATCTTAGAAATAATATTTGGAAATTTTTGTAATATTTTGCTCAACTCTGGTCATTTATAGCCTACCCATTCCATTATAATTCTTTTGTTTTTTTAATGGAGTTTATGTTATTTGTTTATGTGCAACTTTTCGCAACTTCAATTTTCTTAAATACAATTGTACTTTTACTTCTTTTCTCCGGTAAAAATATTGCTACACATATTTAAAAAAAAAAAATTTACCATTAAAAAATGCAAAAAAACTACTATAATTTCTACCTTATACAAGAAGAGTTACAGTCTATGGTGATGCTGTTGCTTTAAACTTTCTTCAACGGGTCTCAATCTATAACAATATGAATAATCCAGAGGACGGGTCTCAATCCGTAACAATATGAATAATGCAGAGGATTTTTTTAGTAATGTTATTGTTTTCCACATAGCTGAAAATTTTATACTACAATAATGCAGTGTACCATGGCGTCTAACTGAGTGCATGGGAGCCACCTGTCGGGATTGAGAGGGGACCATCTAATGGGATTGAGATCCCGGTGGTTCTTAGGGTATTGCACAGGATGCAATACTTTTTTTTTTTTTTTAAGTTTTCTTTAACTTTTATTGAAAGTTTATTTTTTGAACTTTCAATCTCAACCATATATTACTATTGCTTCGGATGCAATACTCAATTCTTTTAACATGAGCCGTTGATTTAATCTAACGGTTATAAAATTGAGCCACGTCAACAATTCGTGTGCTCATCATCTCTTTGCCAATTCAATTTGCTCTCACCTCACCACTTCCCGCCACCTACCACGTTGGGCCATAGCATAACATTTGTATTCTAGCATGTATTTCCACTTCCAGTCTTCCTCTATGTCTGACTTACCAAAATAAAAACCTAGTTTTGTGCTGAATGATAGTAACGCCTCTTTAGAGCAACCACATCAGCTTGTGTAAAGTTTTACAAAATAGAAAAAGTTACTATTTTTACACATTTTTACCCAAAAAAACCCTCACATCAGTGGGTGTAAAATTGTGCATTTATACACAATTGCTACATCATGCATCAACAGAGAACACTTGCATTTAATATTTTAATAATTTTTTCTCTCTCCTTCTCTCTAGTTGCTCTTACTCTCACCTCACTCTCACTGCCACCGATCATCAGAGAACGCCACACCATGCATCAACAGAGAACACCACATCAAAAATTTCTTCCAAATCAAGTAAAACAAGAAATTAGTATTACACAGGATTTGTTTGGTTGCCGAGAAAAATACAGAGAAAACAAGAAATAAAGAAAATTAGCAAAACACAGAGAAAATCAACAGATCTTTGGTTGCCGATCATCTTTCCTTCTATTTCAACTCTTTTCCACCACTTTCTCACCAACCAAACAAGAAATAAAGCAAATTAACAACAAAAAAGGCTTGAAGGAACTGGATCTTCAGTGCTAAGAGGAGCATAAGAAGACCGATCCAAGAAGTGAAGCCATTTCGATCACCAGACCGCCGGAACCGGACGCTAACTAAAACAACGGAGCTCGCATGCCGACGAAAACAACTACTACTTTCCTCTGCATGTTGGGTCTGTGAGAGAGAGGGGTAGTGAGGGAGAGAATAATAAAAAATTGTAAAAGAATGAATATTTTATTGAATAAATATGTAGAATAGATAAAGTGATGAGAGTGTTTTGTAAAAATTGATGTGTAAAATAGAAAAAATAACCTTTTGTGCAAAATAGATGGAAATTTTGCATCTACTGATGTGAATGCTCTTATAAGTAAAAAATTTTATTTATTTATTTTTTGCCGTCAATAGTAAAAGAATATTTATATGTAACAAATCTAAATAGTCATTACTAAACTGAATGGTGATTCTTTTATGGTTGCCTGTCAGTTTATGTAAGTTATGATTCTTTTTATACGGGATTTTATTTTATATATGATTTTAGCTTAGTTTTATGGCCTCGAAGAAATTATTATACCTTTAAAAAAGTGATAGCTTTAAAACTTTGTATTTCAAATAAATAAATAAAACATTGTATTTGATGGAAAAGAAAAAATTGAGGCAAAAGGACTTATATGTGGGCAAAATTATGGTTCACAGTTCACAGCTCTTTTAGCTTTAGGAATCTCTTACCAAATACGGTTCTCTTCTTTTATTTTATTTTTTTTAATGAAGTTATTAACTTATTTATTTTTGTACAAATTTTTAAATTTATTTTTATTTATTATTGTACTTTTACTTCTTAGAATGAGATTTCATCTCAACACACTTTTTGAGATTTTGAGAAGAAATGCTCTTCGGAGAGCATACTACAATGCCAGTTGTGAGATATATCTTACAAATGGAATTCTTATTCATGAGTCAACACACACACACAAATGGTATTAAAGCACCTTTATATAAAGAAAACTCATCCTTTGAACACTCCAATAGTAGTTCAGTTAGTTGATGTAAGTGACCATTTTTGTCCTTAAGAAGATGATAAAGAAACTCTTAGTTCTAATTCTGAAGTACCATATTTTAATAAAATCAATGGTTTGATATATCTTGTGAATTGCACATGATCTGACATTACCTTCTTGATCAACTTACTAGCAATGTATTGTTAAGTATCAACGGTGGGATTTTCAAATATCAACTCTATAAAAATTATTAAGTGGTGTAATATACTTGAAGTTACATTCATTGAGTGTGTGAGAATATTTTTAGTGTCGGAAAAATTCTGTTTCAAAAAGTTTCTATTGTAATTACGAATTTCCATGTATTTTAATTTCATTCCAATTGTAATTTCATCAAATCATTGAGGTTCGAGTTCAAAAGAAAGACTTCAAGTGCTACCAAAGGAATCTTAATTGAGTGAAGTACAATGTGTCAAGAGAAATTTCAAGCAAGACAGTCAGATTTAAAAATTAGTTACACAAAACAAACAATTCACCTAAAATTGACCTGAAACTTGGTTGAGCGAGTTTGCCTAGGAATTTCAATTTTGATTTTCCGAATTACTTTTTTAGCCAACCAACCCTTATTTGTGACTTGTATAAGAGCGAAAAATAATCTCTAAATTGAATTGCAATTGAGAGGAGATTCCATAGAGAAAAATTATTGTAATTTTCATATATACCTTCATCCTCTCCAAATTGACTTGCAATTGAGAGGAGATTCCTTCCAAACACCTGGATAATTCATGAGTGCATTTGATTTGTGCTAGAAAGCATGGAGGCAAATATCTAAGAGAATGGGATTTGATGTTGGTAATTGACTTGCATAACCTAGATGTCAAGAGCAGGGAGCTCGAATACAAATATCTTACTCATTAGGGAGATCTTGTAAGTAGTATTGTATCACAACTATTTTCATAGTGGATTCGATTTTAAAACATGGTCTATAATGGTTTTTCCTATTGCAGGTTTTCTTTTAGTCAATATATTGCTTCTTGGTGTGCATTAATTATGGGTGATTGCGGGTTTATGGTTGTGTTCATATTATCCATGAAATCGGTTAACTAACTACTCGAACCATAGTTAAAGAATTTGATAAAATTATTAATCAGTTGTGCTAGGGATCTGCATAAGCCTTTTTCAAGGTGTAAGCACACACACAAATCCATATATTTAAACATGAGGGTTTTGATTCTTACCTATTTCAGAAATCTTTTTTCACGTACACTTTTATGTGTTAAAATGTAGACGTTCTTGTATCAATTCTGTATATATGTGTGTAAAATAGTAGACGTAAACGAATATGTTTCCTAAACATAAACGATATTTTTTTTAAGGACTGTTCTGTACATAAACCGAATAAACCGAATGACTTATATTTTTTTAAACAATCCATACATGCTGATCAGATGCTGTCTTTATCTTCAACTAGTACGTACACACGTAAGACAGGATATACTAAGAAACATTTCAATAAGGCAGACAGCCATTTATTTCTTCAACAAAAGAAAAAGGGTAAATTACAACAACCTCCCCTGAGATTTGGAAAAATACCAAGAACATCCAAAGGTTTATAAAAAAGACCAATTTAGTCCATAAACACTAATGGCGTGTAATGCCGTCTATTCCGTTTGCCAAATTTTTTGTTTTTTTAATTTCATCTGTACTGTCTATTTCTTTCACTCTGTTCTTTGCCCAGAACATAAACCCTCTCTCTCACTCACTTTCAAGCTAAAACCAATATATCCAAAGGACATAAACGACCGTGTATTTAAGAACCATTCCAAAAAAAAAAAAAAAATCTCACTAAACCAGTGGACCAATTTTCCAAAACCATAGACTCAATTTCGGAAAAAAATTTACAAAACATTCAAAAACAAAAATCTCACTGCATCAAATGATCAAACCAAGATCAACCCAATTAGATTTAGCATCACACAAGACAACCAAACATAAATCAACTCAACCAATCAACCATCCAACATCCCAACTCAAAAAGACCCAAATAAAAAAAAATTCAAAACAAAACCCAGACATACAGCGGTGAGCATCGTGTAACCATCCACATATCACTACCCACTTATCCTCCTCAAACCCAAATAGTTCCAAACATCCAACATCACATGATTTACACCTCAAACCCAAACAAACCCAAATCAAATTAAAAAAAAAAAAAAAACTCATACCCACGCCGACAAGTTCCACCTGAGTGTGACCTTGCAACCGCCGTCCACCACTTATCATGACTCAGCAACAGTCGTCCACCACCCTAGATCGCGACCCACCTAGCCACCATCCTCCTAAATTGCGACCCACCCAGCTGCCATCCTCCTAGATCCGGACCAAACCACCCAGCTTTAAACGGCAACATATAGCGTGGGTTTGTGGCTAAATCAGCAAGAAAGCTTTTTGGTGGTGCAGTTTGTTGTCCTTGCTGAGTCTGAAACCTTATGGATTTGAGCTTAAGCTTGAGGGAGAGAGAGGTATTTCTGGTGTGAAGGAAGAGAGAACGAAGAGAGAGCCAAGAAATGAAATAAAACAATCTAATACACGGTGCACAAACGGCGTTAGTGTTTAAGGACTAACTTGGACATTTTTAAAAACCTTTGGATGTGCTTGGTATTTTTCCAAACTTCAGGGTAGATTGCTGTAATTTACCCAAAGAAAAAAAATAAAAGATAAAAGACAGCCACTTATTTCACTAATAACGTCCAATGGAACTGTGCTGGTATGTTCAATGCTTAGCCTGAGGAAGAAAATTAGATTAAAGAGTGGTTAGCAAAAAACACACTTGCAGAAAGTAAGAGTTAAAAAGCTTCAACGAAATCAAACTCATAATTCCATGACTAAATGGTCAGTACCAAAAAGCGGGCACTGAATAATTCAACGATCACTTTGGGATCCGTCTTTGTTGGCTTATAAGCATCAATCTTGTTCACCTCCTGTACAAGAGTTAACAAGAACAGTTACCATTCAAGAAACAAGAACTCTTTTTTTTTATAAGCAAGAACCAAGAACTCTGATACATTAGGAACTCATGCCCTCTTCAGAGCCATGTATAAAGTCAAGAGAACATAAAAATATATAGAATTTGCATGTATGCTCCACCGTAAGGATTAATGACTAAAATGAATTAGCTAGTAGCTAAATCGGGGAGATAATAAATTTACAAGTTGCAAATCTTAGACTACTAGAACTTGCAATTGCCACTAAACATCATATGTCTTGTAATTTACCTCGATCCACTTAGTAAGTTTAGGCCTTCCTGCAGTGATGTCATAATTCCACACTCCTGAAAGGAAGGCTTGGAATTTTTCAACAAAAGGGATGTAAGCTATGTCCACCTGAAGATCACAAAGTTTCACTCATAAATCAAAGGAGGAATTGTAGAAAATATCGTTTAATAATCATATTACTGGTTTCCACTTCCTATATTTATATATTACTATATATAATCATTGTCTAGAGCATAGGTAAAATAAAATTTGAATCTTTAAAATGTTTAAAGAGAATGTAGCAAGGTCAATATATATAATATACACAAAAGGCACACAACACAGCACCAACTAAAGATCAAAATCATAGTAGAGAATTCAACTTACCAAACTGAGCTCATGGCCAAGGAAGAAAGGCCCATCGTTAAATTTATGAAGAGCATTCTCTAGGTGGTCAAAAGCAGGGCCTGATGCAAGTTTAAGGTTTTAGTGAGCCTGGCTTCTATACAAAATGGTGTAAAGACTCAAGAGGCAGCAAGTTTTAAGTCTTACCAGCTTCTTTGACAGTGTCTCCTTTAAATGATGTGAACACTATCTTGTTGAAAGTATCACTGTAGGTTATCAGTTCTTCAGCAAACTCTTTTTTAGCAGGATCCTACAGTCATGTCATAACTTTAGTCAAATTCCATGAGAGGTACAGAGCTTTTATGAAGGGCACAATGAATTATGCAAATCTTACATTAGGGTGAAGAGAAGGCCCTTCAAAGTTGCTGTCTACATATTTAATCAAATCAAGGCTCTCCCCAATGATTTTGCCATTGTGTTCCAATGCGGGTACCTGTTAATTTCAAGATATTGTTGGTCAATCAAGAAAATGAAACAGCTCAATCAATTATATATGCACTAGATAGGCATATTTTGTTTAAAAATATCACCTTGTTTTCATGGTAGACTTTCTCTTTGTACCAAGCAGGCCTGTTTTGAAGGTCAATTGGAACTAATTTAATCTTGTCATGTAATCCCTGCAACTCAAATATTCATCAACTTAAATAGTAAGTAAAAAAAAATCCCAAGAAAGGAAAAGGACAGATGATCCAAGAAGGGCTAAAGGGTCTGTCTTTTAATTGAAATTAGAAGCCAGAAAATCAGTACTGAACAACTTAATTTGAAGTCTATAAACAAATTAATTAAGAAATGAGAACAAAGAGGACAAAGGGTGATGAAGATAACCTTATAGTTCCTGAGGATCCACACACGCTGTGCAAATGGGCATGTATAAGAGACGTACAACCTTCAAAAAATGGTCCAAGTTCATTTTGGCGTACAAGGTAGAGGTATAAAAATAAAATCCTAAACAAAGGACATAATTAAACTAAAAAAAGTGGGCCAAAATTGGGAATTAAGCCCAATTTTATAACTATTTAGTTAGTAAGCACAGTTTTCAAACTATATTTTTTACTAACATCTCGAGTTTTAGAGACTCGATTTTGAGCTTATAAATCGAGTATTTGAGACTCGATTTTGGTATTTTGATCTGTCTAATGTGGCATTTGTTCCAGGTGGCATACACTTGGAAATCGAGTATCTAAGACTTAAGCCAAAAAAAATTTTACTCTAACTTAAGCCGTTCCCAGGAACAGCAACAGCAAACACCCAGCAGCAACAGCAAACACCAACCCAAAACCCATCAGATCAGATCGGAGAGCAAACACCAACCCAGAACCCGTTCCCAAGAACAGCAACAGCAAACACCCAGCAACAATAGCAAATACCAACCCAGAACCCATCAGATCAGATCAGAGAGCAAACACCAACCCAAAACCCGTCAAATCAAAGAGATCAGATCGGAGAGCTCACGCACGCGGCCTGGGTGCAGCGCGGCCTGGGCTCGCGCTCGCGGCCTAGGTGCAGCACGGCCTGGGCTGAAGCGTGGGTTCTTCTTCTTCTTCTTCATCTTTTGGGTTCTTCTTCTTCTTCTTCATCTTCATTTTTTTTTTCTTTTCTATCTCTTTCTTCTCTGATGAGAACCTGTATATGTTTTGGGCCTGAGAACCTGTTTTTTGTGTCTTTTTTTCTTGTCTTTGTTTTGTGTCTTTGTTTCTTGTGGGCTTAAATTTTTTTGTTTTGAGATTCTGGAAATCGAGTCTCTAAGACTCGATTTCCAAGTGTTCGCCACGTCAGACTAAATGCCACATTAGATTCACCGGACCATGAAAATCGAGCATCAAAAACTCGATTTATAAGCCCAAAATCGAGTCTCTTAGACTCGAGTTGCTAGTAAAAAAAATAGTTTGAAAACAGTACCTACTAATTATATTGTTTGAAAAATAATGCTATTTTTCCATTTTGGCCAAAGTGATATCGGATAAAAACAAACTCGCTAAAGATAGTGAATATCCGACAAATAAAATATTAAAAAAAAAAAAGCACTGGTGGGTACTGTGTATACCACGTCAGCTGAATCATGATTTCAATTGATAAATCCTGAAATCAGGATTTCACTTTTTCATAAGTATGACGGAAATAATGTTTGAAAACAAGATTTTCTAAGGCTGTGTACAGATTTGTGCAAAGATTTGTATAACAAACAGCAAAATTCTTAGGTAATCTCTAAGCATGGATAAATAGTATTTTTTCCTTCTCACATTCATGGTGGAATCTAAGAATTACTCTAACAAACATTAACAACAACAACAAAAAAGGGAGAGAAGAGTGAACCTTGTGGTTCCATCAAAGAGAGGAGGTTGTTCAGAAGTGGCATCCAAAGGTGTGGGAAGATGCTCGTTCACGATCCTGCACAACCCACATAACAACATAAGTAAAAACAATCTCACTCTTTACCACAAAATTCAAAGAACCCCAAATGAACAACAGCAACAATAATAACAAAACAGTTGAGAATATGGAAAATTCTTAGTGATTTCAAATTCCAAGACACTTACGCAGCTGCCATTGATGATGTTTTTTTTGTTGTTGTTCGGAGAGTTCTCAGGTTTCAGTTTATAGTCTTTCTAATCTGATGCTGAATGTGCTTTATGGTTCACCGATCTACCATATTTATAGGAGTTTTCTCATCGTGATTCTATGAAGTCGCGAGCAGTGACGAACACCAAATGTGACTGCCACGTGGGAACGAAGACAGAGTTAATCATATAGATGCTGGAATTGTGGGCAGGTTCATGATAATGTTCAAATTTGACTCTTCTCTTTGGTCTTTACCCATTTGATTTGATTACTTTTTTTTTTTTTTGAAGTCGATTTGATTACTTTTTAAGACTTTTTTTATGTACGCTGTTTATGAGACAAACTATATTGTATACTAATCTCGTCACGAATGAGACTCTCTTTTTTAATTTGAATTTATTTATACTACTATTTTGAGAGTTTTTTTCCTGTTTAAACCGAACATTTTTTTTTTTAATTCAAAAATACCTCAAATACTTCTAAGTTTAAGTAGATACAAAATTAAGGGCTAGTCAAGTATAAATACACGTTTAACTTGCATCTATACTACTATTTAAGGGACTTCTCCTGTTTAGACCTAACATTTTGTTAGTTCAAAAAATACTCCAACACTCCTAAATTTAAATAGAGACAAAACTAAAAGATAATCAGGTAAAAATACATGTCTAACTTGCACTAAAATATTGCCTACAAAATAAAAACACTCTCTATTCAGGTATTTGAAATGCTTCAACTACCTAAACTCACGTTTTCAAACCAAAAAAAAAGTCATTTCTTTTTTACCTTTAATAAGTCTTAACCGTTTCCCCTCAACAAAAAATTATTAACTTAAAAAAAAAAAGAAAAGAAGAGGCTAGTCTAAATTTTAAGAAATTAAAATTTAAGATTTAAAATAGAGTAAATTGTTGAGTTTAGCATGTGCTAGTTTTTAGGGAAAAATAAATTATCAAATGTACGTAAGATATATTTAAATAGAGAGAGTACTAATTTTTAAGAAAAAAGTTTCTCTAGTAGTTTTTTTTGTTTTTGAATTTTGTTGAATTGCAATTTTAATTCCATTTTTTTTTTTTAAGAATAAAGATTATCTAATTAGATTAAGGGTATTTTTGATATTTTTTGAAGTCATAACTAACTTTTTAAATCCTCTTAATATATAGAAATGAATTGCAATTTTAATCTTATTTTTTAAGAATAAAAATTATCTAATTAGACTAGGGGTATTTTTTATATTTTTTGAAACTATAACTAACTCTCTAAATCCTCTTAATATATAGAGATTATTTAAATAAGTAACCTATCTTCTTTTATTTAAAAAAAATCATATTAGGAAATTTACATATGAATAATTTCTTCAATCAATAATATAATGAGTTGGAGGAAAATAATTCCAAACCAATTAGAATTAAATTTTTTTTTCCTATAAATTTCTTCTTCTTTCAATTATTATTATTTAAAATAAATAAATATTTACAAGAATGTTCAAAGATTTGATTTTTTTTCATCTTCTTCGTGTATGTTTTTTTTATAAATTATTAAGTTTTTTTTTTTATATATCAAGCAAGGGTTCAAACCAGATTAAACCATGACGTGTCAATCAATTTTTTTATATATAAATTTGATACTTAAATTGTATATATAATAAAATTTTCATTCCTTAGCAACAAAATATGTGTGGCCCAATGGTTTGGGATTTGGGCATGACCAATCATGACGTGTCATTCAATTGTTTTTATAAATTTGATACTTAAATTTAATATATATATATATATATATATATATACATATATATATATATATATATATTTGGGATTTAGACATGACCAATCATGACGTGTCATTCAATTGTTTTCATAAATTTGATACTTAAATTTAATATATATATATATATATATATATATTAAATCTTTCATTCCTTAGCAACAAAATATATGTGCCCCAATGATTTGGGATTTGGACATGGTCAAGACACTAATTAGTTTTTTTTATGTAAACAAGGATACAACCCTAAATTTTTTATTTGAAAATAAGAGATTTTATCAATTTAGTTAACTGGAACCACAACTCTTGACTCATTTAAAATTGCTGGTTAAAAGCTTTTGTTGTTTTATTTGGCATTATTTTATAATATCTACTTTATTATCCAAATTAGTATGTAAGTTATCTGAAAAAGTAATTTTAAACTAAATGTTAATTATAGAATTTTTTTACGTTTCTTAGTAAATATCCTCATAATTTAAAGGGTTAGTCACCCACTAATTTGTTAATTTTGATACTAATTTAGATGGTATGATACATTTTTGCAAATGCTTAGAAAATATAAGATAAATTGTCATAATTAACTCTATATTTTGACTATTTTATTGCTACAATATCCATAGTTTTATACATACATGATACATTACAATATTCTATCATCGTGTTAATCTTTTATGCATGTCTCATTCACAAGATTGGTTATCTAATATTTGTAAGTTCATAAACGAAAATAATGTTATATCTAATTACCTCAAATAATATAATTTTAACTATTGATTATTTATTATTAGTATAGATTTATGAATGAGTAAAAAATATTAGTAGTAGTGTTTATTATATATGGAAGATTAATATCTTAATTAAGTTGCTTGCGAATGAGCTCAAGCTTGCTTGATAGGAAAATAACCTAAACTTAAAAATGTACTATAGTTTAGTGATGAACTTAAACTCGACTCATGTTCGAAATAAAATTAAATGAACAATTTTGAATTTTTAATATTTTGCTCCATCTATAGGCTATCCATTGCATTATAATCTTTTTTTTTTTTAAATGGAGTTTATGTTATTTGTTTATGTGCAACTTTTCAAAACTTCAATTTTCTTAAATATAATTGTAATTTTTTTTTTTTTCGGTAAAGATAATGCTACAAACAAAAAAAAAAACTTTTACCATAAACAACTTTAGCAAATGCAAAAGGCTACTTTATTTTCTTCTGATAATTTTTTTGATGGTGTATCTTTCTCTTTTGTTAGAAGAGAGGGTAATTAAATCGCTCATTTCTTAGCCCTTTGGGTGGCCTTCTGGAATCGATCTAGGCCAGTTTTCATCTCTTATCCTCTTGCCTTGGTTTCTCAAACCTTGGAAAGAGATGGACCGGGCTTCGATCTTCCCCCTTCTTGTAACTTGTGTTTGGTTGTTTTCTTTTGTGCAATAATTTTTTTTTATTCAGAAAAAAAAATCAAAAAATAAAGAATAAAAAAACAAATAAATAAATAGCTACTTAATTTTCTATGGTGTTGCTGTTGCTTTAAACTTTTGGCGATGGGTCTCAATCTGTAAAAGCATTCACAACCGAAAATCTCATCCCATCCTATTTTACCATCCCAAAAAGCTACTTTATCAATTATAACATACCATTTTTCAATACACCCAACACAATTTATTTAAATATTCTTTTTTTTTACTCTCTCTCTCTCTCTCTCTCTCTCTCTCTCTCTCTCTCTCTCTCTCTCTCTCTCTCTCTCTCTCTCTCTCTCTCTCTTTTCCTTTTCGTCTCTCTCCCTCAACCTCTGGCACAAGAACAGATAAGAAAAAAAAAAAAAAAACAACCAGCACTTTCTGGGTCTAATACATCACCACCATCGTAAAACCACTGTCACTCACATCCCAGCAAACCCACCATGCCACTAGCTAGCAACCACAACCACAACCACAACCACAATAGCCACCACCACGCCACCGCCATGCCAATCACCAAAACCCATTAAAAAAACCAACAACAACCACCACAAAAACCACCAAGAAAAAAAAAACTCATAGAAACTGCCAAAAATCACAACCAACAACCACAAGAAACAGCCACTACAAGAACCACCAAAGAGAGAGAAAAAAAAAAAAAAAAGCGCACACACACACACACACACCCGAACCCAGAAACCCACGGCAAAACCATAACCCACTCCAAGCACCGGCAATCTACAGGGACCCAACGTGTGAGCTCCGATCTGGCTTGGTGATTTGGCGTGAGCTCCGATCTGGCACGGACTCAACTAAGAGAAGCTTGACAATGGCAAGAGAGAGAGCGGATGAGAAAGAGAGAAGGAAGAGAGAGAAAAGAAAGAGAAAAAATGAGAGAGGAGAGAGAAATTGCCGGGTTAAAATGAGAGAGGAGAGAGAAATGAGAGAGTATTTTAAAAAAAAAATTATCTCATTCAACTACAGTACCATTTTACATTTGAGATGATCCTGTAGCTATATGTCCAAAAAAATTTGGTCTTTTCCCATTTGGCCATCCCATTGCGAGTAGTTTTTGGGCCTGAATGCTAAATGTACTTTACATTTGGCATATACATGGCGTACTACTGATACTCTAACATTGCTGTATGAATAATCCAGAGGATTTTTCTAGTAATGTTATCGTTTAATGTAATGCACCATGGCGTCTATGTGCAATGGGGCTACCTGATGAATAATAGTCAAATAGTCATATATGACTATTGTCCTCCTTGACGTGATGTCGCGAGCAGTGACGAACTTGACCAGTAAAATAAAAATTATGAGTTAGTTGAGTCTTCGTTGAGGATTTTTTTTTTTTTTTTCTAATTATTCAAAGCAATATTAGATACTCAAAAATTTTACTTTTATTTTTTTTTAAGCAATTTAGAAAATCTTCTTCCACACTTTTCCATTCTCTTCCCCCACTTCACTTCACTTCAACTGATCAAACTCTCTCCCTCCATCACACTCACGATTGCCATTTTTTATCTAAGAACATCATGAATGAACTTGTTTTGGTGTACAATTATACTATGACTAGATTAATCATTTTCGTTTGTACCATTTATCATCTAAACTTTATATTTTTGGATTTGATTTATTCGATAGGCCTAAAAGTGTCATCGATCACAACAGATATGAAACCCACATGTCAGTGAAAGAGATGTTGTATAGAACGGGCTCAATAATTTTTAGAGTTATAGAAAGTCTGTTGTGATTGATGACACTTTTAGAACATATTAGTGAGAGAGCTGTCATATAGAACGTAAGCAGGAGATACTTTCTCCTCTAACTCAAACTTGGAAATATGGCCAATTCCTTCCCGATCTCTCTCTCGAACTCCATTCTCTATTTTTTACCCTAATATTCGGCAAAATCAACCAGCCACCTGCCACCCTATCTAGAAGCATGTCAAGACTTCTTTCAAGTAGTATAGTATGGCGGTAGCTACCGCCATACTATACTACTTGAAAGAAGTCTTGACATACTATAGTCTTGACATACTATAGCGCGTAGATCTCCATATTATTAAGCCAGAAATTAAAATTTGCTTCTTAATTTTTCACCACCAACACATTATTAATTCGGGTCATTGTTTGCCATTATTCTAATAATTGAAACCGAAGGAGAGAATGCAACAATGTAATTTCTTGGTGGCACTACTTAAAATAAATAAATAAATAAATATAATACAGATTTTTCACATGCTACTTGATCAGTTGCTTCTTTAGCTAGTCAGACTTCTTCACCAGACTCAATAGCACCCCACCGCTAAGACAAGTAGCTACAACACCAAGAGATGCTTCAGTTGAGACATGGAATCCTGTAGAAAGAGTTGTGAAGAAAATACTTAATTTTGGAATAGAAATTATAAAAGAGTACACGTAGAACAAGGTGATAAAATTAGTAAATACTTAGCAAAAAAATCCAAGATCATCTTACATCCAATAAAGCCCAGTACGATGCCAATTGCGGGCTGATAAAAAGCAAAGGAAGAAATGTGGGTTTTTGTTTGTCTAAATTTGAATATATCAACCAAAAACTATACACGCTACAAAATTTTCAAGTAGATAGTGAAAAAAGTAAGAATTCATTAAGCATGGAATTTAAAACCAAATCTAGCACAATAAAAATGAAAATGTTGGTCTTAATAACAGCTAGTACAGGCAAATCATATCCTTTTTTGGTAAGCAATATGCAAGCAAATCCTAGTTAGACTCAACCGCTCAAGGAATGGTACCATAGTTGCCTCGCTCGTGTTTCTTTGTTGTATAGTTGCCTCATGAAACAATGACAACACACTTCAAGAGATTCAATCCTATGTTCTCAGATAACAGAGACAAAAATTAAAACTGATAGTTTTATTTTCCTACTATGAGGCTGTTATTCTTATAAGATTCATGGTGCACCAGTTCCACCAGTTTGCAAGAAGCAGAAACCTTAGCAACAGAGGGAAATGGGGGAAACAACAGCAGTGCCAATAAAGAACTATGAAATAAGCATACAACAGACTCCTTAGTTTTAATTTTGTCAAATGGCTCAAACACTCAGTTCATTCTGCCTCATAACAAGTTGGTAAATATTTGAAAAGAGCATGATGACCTCATACTGATAGAGAAAGTAGACAACAGAAGATCTGCCAAAATGCTTGCAAATTTAGGTAGAGCAACTCAGCTTTTTACCTGTAAATACTAAGTCTGACAGACCCTCAGAAATCAGTGCGTAAAGCGATCTCAAACCTACAGTGTAAGAAGATACAGTCAACTTGTTATATTTAATATGAACGCAATCACCATCAGCAATATATAGTAAAATGACCTTATATCAATATTTGATCAATATTTGACATAAATATTAGATCATATAATTATCTTCTGATACAAATGCATATTTTTTCCTCTATAGCCAACTCCAAAATGCAATCCAAATGCATCTTCGATACGTCAAGTAGTTGTATAAAAGTAGCTCATAAGGGAACTCTAAATCAACAAAAAAATTACCATAAAGATATGGAAATGAAATTAAACTGCAGATTAAAATGTCATATACATAAACAGGCTTCCAGATCACTGATGGCCAGTGTTGTTATATTTGTAATCACCAAAGTTCTTAATCACCAAAAACTTGTTATCATGATATGATAACAAGTAAAAAGAGATCCAGGAACACAGTGTATGCAATTTGTACACACATCAACTCAATTTTAGCAGGAACAATCAGTTTCAGAGATATTATAGCATAAATCTCAAAAAATAATTACGTTTTTTGATAATTTATTTGATGCAACGGAGTGAGAGATTTGAATTTTAGATGTCTATTGTGGGAAGAGGAACAGTCCCTCCACAAACTTAAAAGCCCAAGGCGTTGCTGGACCGCAGCAAAGTAATTGTGCCTAGCCTTCGTGCGATGGGCTTAAAGCTGGTTTGTCCTAGGCATAGAGTACGAGGTTAAGTACCACGGGAAGTCCATTCCCGCAGAAAAGGGAAATTAGTAACTTGCTTGAGACATGGAGCACAAATAGTTTACACATGACTTCTGGAAGATACTAGTGACCACGGGAATCTCTTAGAAGGTGGAAAATCGTTGCCTCCGCATTAATGAAGGGGTTCTTACCTAACCTCTATCGCATTAATGGCACATAAGATAGCCTGAATAGTACATGTCACCTCCAGGCCATTAAAGTTACAAGATAAGAAGGTGAAGAAACTGATAAAGTGAGGAAAATATCCCTACTACCTTGGGTAGAAGTGGAACAGCTATAAAGGTAAGAAGGAGGTTGAAGCTACAAAAGGAGAGAAAGGCCAAAAGAAAGGGGATCGAGAATATACATTTAGAGAAACAAATTTGTTAAACATTATAGTTCTTTATGGTACTTAACTAGTATGTTAGGTTCTAAAAGTTTAGTACAATTGACAAATCGTGAGCACACAAGAACATGTAAGCTGCAGAAAGAAGAATTCAGAAATTGCCTGGTTCGATCGATCGAAAGACAAGCTCGACCGATCGAAAGTCATATCTGCAGAATTTTAAGTTGGCCCAAACAGCAGTTCTAGCCCATTAAGGATTAGGGTTTCAGATCTACTTCTCCTACTATATAAAGGAAACCCTAAGCATGTTTTTTACAAGACTTTTTAGAGAGAGAAGAGTGTGCCTCTTTTGTATTTAGGGTTTTGTTCCTAAAACCTCTCTTATAACTTCTACTGGTGTTGTTCCTTAAAGAATCACAAGATCCGGTATTGCTGAAGTTGCTACCTTCTCTAGTCATCAAAGGTGCTGATGATCTAAACCTTCAAGGGTGGTCTTGGAGTCACAAACAGGAGAGTTTGTGTTGCTAAATCTTTGAGTGGGATCTCAAAGGCACAAGCGTGGATGTTTGTGTTTTGCAAAGATTAAGGACAGAAGGAGTCCGTGGATCTCGGAACTGTCACGTGGTCGTGGTAGTAAGTTTCCTACAGGCAGTAGCAATAGGATGTTAGTGGTTTAAGTCTTATTGTGTAAACTTCGATTCTTTCATCGTGAATTCAGTTTACCTTGAGGATAGTTAGGTTAAATCCTCCCCAGGTTTTTTACCGGTTTGGTTTTCTTGGGTCATCATATCATGTGCTCTTTATTATTCCGCACTTTTACATGATTTGATATGTTTGTGTTAACCTAGATTTGTTTAAATTACCTAAGATAATCACTTGGCTAATTCTCTAGGTTAATCTGTTTGGATTTAAGGGGTCTAAACGAACTTACAAGTGGTATCAGAGCGGGTAGCTCTTCTGTTGTAGATCCTTTAATCTAAGAGTTGATCCTTGATCCCTGTTACCATAGATAATTTCAAGTGTCTTACTGTTTTTGATTGTGATGATTTGAATAAGAAGGACATTGTTGTTTCTGTTGATCTTTTTGATGCCTGTGAAACTCTTCGTAAGGAATTATTGAAAACTATGAAAATTGCTAAGAAATTCAAGGAAGAGTTAAAATTGGCTAATCTTGAAAAAAAAGAATTAATTGTTAGATTAGATGAATCTAATAAAAAGAATGAATTTTTGAGAAACCAAATTTCCTCTCAAGATGAGAAGATGAAAAACTTGGAACAAGAGTTAGTTGAATCTAAAGCTAAAGTTGAAAAATTGACTTGTACCAAGTTTGCTGTTGTTAACAGAAGTGTTTCTGGTTCTTTTAAGCCTACAGCTGAAAAAGTTTATATCCCTCCTTTCAAGAGGAATAATAAAGAAAATGCTTATTTTGCTAGGTTAGACAAAGGTAAAAGTTCTGATGTAGACGTTGAAGTTTCTAAACCTATGTCTAAACCTACTGTTAGAGAGCATAAAAAATCTGTTTTTGTGCCTACTTATCACCTTTGTGGTGTTGTTGGTCATATTAGACCAAATTGTTCTTTGTTAAGGCAAAAACCAAAATCTGAGACTAGATTTGCTGTTAGGAATACTGATATTCCTAAATTTATTCATGTTTGTCACTTTTGTGATGTCTCTGGTCACATTCGTCCTAATTGTCATAAATTGAAATTTGAAAATTCTGTATTTCAATCTAGGATATGTGATGATATTTCTTCTGCCATAAGTCCAAATAAATTGTTTCATATGCTTTTGAAAAATTTAAGCTTGTTGGCTTGTGAAAGGAAATTGCAGGATTTCATTCTTTCTCAGAAGATTGGTGTAATTCCTCAAATACACTCTGCTTCACATGGATTTTCACCTACAAAACCGAAGACTCGTGCTATATGAGTGAGAAAAGATTTTCTAAGGTGAGTGTTGTTGACTTGTCCCTGATTTAATTTTTTCAATTATTTGTGGACATGTTTTCTTTCTGTTTTTTGTTGTTTTTCTTTTTAGGTTGTTTTTTTTTTATTAAAAAAATCCAAAAACATTGAAAATTTTCAAAAAGACAAAAATATTTTATTTTGTGTCTAGCTTTATTTTTCTTGAGGATTACATGAATTATGATATCTCTCTTGATTTAGAACATGCCTGACATTGTGGAGAAACTTGAATAGCATGTGTTATATAAGTGCTAAGCTATTTTTGATTTTGTGTGAGTATGTACTAGTCTGTACATGTACTCAAGGGTTAATTAAGAAATTTATATTTCTTGTTTGTGTACCCTCTATAGCTTAGTTAAGCACTGTCATGTATTGCATTTGCATTTTTAATCATTTAGCATAATGTGTGATTTTACTTTTGGTAATTAAACTTCTTTTAAACCAAAAAGATTTTTATGTGTTTTGTATTATATATCTTGGATTTATAATCAAGGTTGGCCATATTATCTTTACATAACATATTTATGTACTTTGTTTAGCTTGGATCAGCTTATTTTATTGCACTTTACTAGCTAAGCTTTGTAGTGCATGTTGTGTGGGAAAGATGTTTATAATTTTTTATCACGTTTTCTTGATCTTGAAGTCACATGCCTTTGATTGTTGGACTTGATCTTAATGAGAAAGGCATAAATAACCATCTCACCACTGTTTACTAGCCAATCATAAACACCTTAGTGCATATCGTAAGATTTTGTGCTCGAGAAAGTGTAGCACATGCACAAAAAGAAAATAAGGTGTAGCCTCGGTTTAAATGCTAAAATTGGTGTGTACATTATTGGACTATAATTAATTCAATCAAATAAAATTTATGTGTATATTATGAGGTAAATCAAGAAACTTACATGATTGCAAGCTTTTAATCTAGGAGATGTGAGAGTTATATGATGTAACTCTTTAGGTGATAGTCTCTTTCAAATTCTATGTGATGAATTTTGTAGACTTTGTGATTGATTACTATTCACATATCACCTCACATGTCTCTCAAGCTTTTGCTAGTTTCACACACTACACAAGTTACTCTTTGCTAAACTTTGTACATGTTATTGTGTGTGATTTTGTTGTGGCCATCCAAGATTATATGTTCCTTGATTTTGATGCAAAATTTGAGTTTTAAGGACAAATTGATTGAAAATCTTAATTTTGGAAGATCTGGGCTGTATTCATGTGTTTTTGAAAAAACTTTTAATCTCATACTCATTCATTTCAGTCATGAAATATTGTGCTTTGAGGAGTTTCTGCATAGAATTGCTCTATTTTTCAAAAATTTAAGTTTTCCAGATTTTCGATCGATCGAGGGTGTTTTTCGACCGATCGAAATTGCGATAAAAATTTTGGTTTGATTCTGTCTGACTCGATTGGTATTCGATCGATGCTCGATCGATCGAAACTGAAAAATTTTCAGTTTTTAGAGTTTTTGACCAAATTTTTTCATGCATCATTTATGGTTAGGATTCACATCAATTGCATTGTTTTTCTGTGTCCATCTTGCAGTTTTGCAGTCATATCTCTCATTGTTTTCACACATAACATGCATACACTTTGCTAAATTGGGTACTCAACTTGTTTTAAAAATTGATTGATTAATTTTTGAGTCTTTTGTACATTTTAGTATATGCTTTTTTCTTGATGTGTGAATTGCAGAAAATATTTTTTCTTAAAAGATATGATGGATAATCAATATGCAAATATGTATCCTCAACTCAATTTTTTTGGTTTGTGTGTTTTTATTTATCCCCACCTCCTAAATTTTCCCCAAAACTGTTTTTCCCAAAACTTGTTTTGTTTTTCCTATTTTTATAGGGGGAGAAAAGTTTTTTTTGGCCTATGTTGTTTATAGGGGGAGTTGTTGCTCTTCATAGGGGGAGTTCTCTATATTTTCTATCTCTTTTTTCTCTCATATTTACTGTCACTTTACTCTTTGTTTGAGTTGTCTTTTTCAATACGTGGCAAAAAAGGGGAGAAATAGATGTAATGTGAGAATCCTGTTTGTCTTGTTTAGGGGGGAGATAAAATTGTTTTTGAAAATGGGAGAATATAAAACTTTTTGATGTATCTAACTTAGGGGTAGAGTTAGAATTTATTTTTCTTTTTATATTCTGTTTCATATTATTGTTTATATGTCTTTCTTTCCACACATGCAGTGATGTGTTTGTTGAGTGTTTCAGGAAAGACAGGTGCATTCTGATCAAGACCTTCTACCTCTTCTTGGCAACTTCTAGGTTAAGAGTCTTAGATTGAGATTTGTGATGTAATTGGGCATTTTATTGTATTGGGTTGTTCTTGTATTTTAACATTTCATTTTGTATGAAAGTTTTGTCACGAATTGTCAAAGGGGGAGATTGTTAAGTTCTAAAAGTTTAAAACAATTGGCAAATCGTGAGCACACAAGAACATGTAAGCTGCAGAAAGAAGAATTCAAAAATTTCCTAGTTCGATCGATCGAAAGACAAGCTCGACCAATCGAAAGTCGTATCTGCAGAATTTTAAGTTGGCCCAAATAGCAATTCTAGCCCATTAAGGATTAGGGTTTCAGTTCTACTTCTCCTACTATATAAAGGAAACCCTAAGCACGTTTTTTACAAGGTTTTTTAGAGAGAGAAGAGTGTACCTCTTTTGTATTTAAGGTTTTGTTCCTAAAACCTCTCTTATAACTTCTACTGGTGTTGTTCCTTGAAGAATCTCAAGATCCGGTATTGTTGAAATTGCTGCCTTCTCTAGTCATCAAAAGTGCTGATGATCTAAACCTTCAAGGGTGGTCTTGGAATCACAAACAGGAGAGTTTGTGTTGCTAAACCTTTGAGTGGGATCTCAAAGTCACAAGCGTGGGTGTTTGTGTTTTGCAAAGATTAAGGAAAGAAGGAGTCTGTGGATCTCGGAACTGTCACGTGGTCGTGGTAGTAAGTTTCCTACAGGCAGGTAGCAATAGGATGTTAGTGGTCTAAGTCTTATTGCGTAAACTTCGATTCTTTCATAGTGAATTCGGTTTACCTTGAGGATAGTTAGGTTAAATCCTCCCCAGGTTTTTTACCGGTTTAATTTTCCTGGGTCATCATATCATGTGTTCTTTATTATTCCGCACTTTTACATTATTTGATATATTTGTGTTAACCTAGATTTGTTTAAATTACCTAAGTTAATCACTTGGCTAATTCTCTAAGTTAATCTGTTTGGGTTTAGGGGGTCTAAACGAACTTACATAGTATAATTGCAATATTTTATTGGTTAATATTATTATATTTTGTGTTTTATTTTATTATAATTTATATGATTGGTCAATTTTTTTTTCATTTAAATGATATCTTGCAAAATGCTACATTTAGTATATTATTAACTTCGTTTAGGGTTTCTAATCATATTATGCATCAATACAAAGTTTTCTTACTAACTATAATGATAAGATAATCGAAATAATCTCATTCCAACAACTTCTCAAACTACAAAAAACCTGCAACAGAAGAAAAGGAAGCAAGGATTTTAAAGCAGTATACGAAAGTTTTACCGCGCTTATTGGTACTAACAAAACAAGAACCAAATGGACCCTAGACCCACATCCTGCCGGGTCAGATGAAAGCTTGACCAAGACCCGTTCTTCGGAACTGCATTGGTTATTCTTTTGGGCCTATTTACTCAACACACACCTATATATCTCTGTTTCATTCAGTTTGTAGAGCTGTACCTATAATCCCGAGTTTCACAGGAAGAATCAGGACTCCACCACTGTCGAAGTTTATGAGCAGATGTCATTTCTTTGATACAACCACAAGGACCACGAGTATCTCGGTGGGATTCAGCCTTATTAATGGTCAGAATTGCTGAAGGAATGAAATGGATTGCTTCTAAACTTGAATCTATTCCTATCGCCATCCTCGTGGTCATCGATGATGCATTTATCGCAACATTTTCAAATCCATGCTCCAACATCTTCTGCCTGTTTTCAAAGTAGTGAATATATTCTGAAGAAACAGGATCATCTGGGTTCACAAAAAGGTGAGGAACCCAATTAGATAATGCAACGAAAGCTTTATGTGCTTGATCCGAACGATGTTGATGATCCTTTCCAGAACAGTTGAGGCCTGCCTTGAAAAAACTCTTTGTAAGGTAGACCCGAAAGCTCAAAGTGTCATTCTTGATCAACCTCGCTTCGAAGTCAGAGCAGAATAGTGGATTAAACAGATAAGTTTCAAGAAAATGACCCTTATTGACCATTTGCTTTCCTGCATGCAATGCTATAGCTGCCCCCAGAGAATGTCCAGCCAGCCACACACTTGCACCTTTAGCTCTAAAAGTAACCATTTCACGAACGTAGTTCACTGCATGTTGAAAGCGGGAACTCTCGTGAGGTTTGTTCGCCATACACTTAAGGTTTAGCTTGATGTCCTGTACCCATCTCCCTGAGTTGAATTTTGTGCCCCGAAACGCTATAATAAACTGTGGGATGTTTGGAAGAGATTCGCCTTTGTATTTATAAACGGCACCATATATGGATGAGTCTCTTTCGTCTTTGAGTGTATCAATTAATTCGAAATTGTAGTCCCTCCGAAGTGGAGCAAGACCTTGAGGACCATGGGGATCATGGGAAAGAGTGGACACCGCTTCTATCAAATGGGCGATAGAAGATCGTACGTGACAGCTATTGTTCCTGCAAAGAGATTGTAAGATTAGGATCAGTTCAATATAGTTTGAGCCCTATGTCTAAGAATTTATGCAAGGCCTTTTATATTTAGGATAAAACTTAAATTTTCCGAGGGCGGTTAAATTCAATCTATAAAGTGTTTGAATTCAATTCAAGAATCTAACTTTCTACAACTAAAATATTGTACCTAAATTTTATTATTATACTTAAATAAACTTATTTAATACTAACTAGGATAATTGAATACATTACTTAATGAATTAACTAACCAAACCAAGGTTAATTTCACATATGTTAGGAATCCAGTGGTTCCTAATATGGACGAATAGGAATTGTAGGGGAATTGACTTAATTTGAGGTAGTCACCTTCTATAAAGAAAGAAAGAAAGATACTAAGAGAGAGAGAAAGAGAGAGAGAGAAAAGAAATGCACTAAGCAATTATGAGTTGATTTATTCTTCAATGATATCTAATGTTAAATTACAATTATGTATTTATAAAAAAGTAGTTCTAATCTCATTGGCCCACACGTGTGGGCCCCACTTGCCTGTGAGAGGCTGGTCTCATGCGCCTGGCGCATGAGATACCACCTCCCTATCAACATATCAGATAGTTAGGAAAACAATTACATTAGAGGATAACGAACAACTATGAGCTACATCTGGTGTAATTAATCTATTCAATGGTAATTGTACCCCCATCATTTTTCATCGGCCAAAATCCAAATGAGTTAAAAGAATGCACTAAAATTGTTAGGAATCTAGTGGTTCCTAATGGGGATAGGTATGAAATGCAGGGAAATTGAGACTTAATTCAAGGTAGTCACCCTTTGTAGAGAAATATAAAAGAGAGATTAAGAGAGAGATGCAATAACAATTGGTTTATTTCTTCATTAATATCCAATGTTGAATTACAATTATGTAGTAATAGGAAACTAACTCTAATGCCATTGAAACACATGACCTAATATAATTAACTAGTTAACTAACATGTCCTCTAAGAATTAAGTTATGTGTTAATTGAGTTACGTGTGCTTAATTCCTAACTAACTAACTAAAGGGATTACAACAACTATTAGGAGATTACAAGGCATATGACATAGTTTGGGGTTCCTATCATTTCCCTTCCTTTCAAAACACCTTGCTCACAAGGTGTTGCTTGAAATGACACCTTCATGAGGGGAAATCAGCCACTAACCCAATATGCCAAAGCATCTTGACCGCTAAACGCATCAGATACTTCCAAGTATTTGATCATATTGTTGGCAAAACTTCTTTTTACCTTTGCTCTTCGATCATTAGCCCAAGCATCACAAGAAGCAACTACATCAATCATAGCGAATCTTGTTGCACTCCAGATTGGTCCCGAAACAATTTGATCAAAGGAATGTTCCTTCTTAGATTTGTGTTGGATAGCCTCATTTCCATTACACTCTAGATCATAATTGAATGGAATTATATACAAATCTTGATAGACATGATAGGCTACAAAACTTGATAAGCTTGATAGGTTTGGCTTTGGAACTTGGTGGGCTTGATAAGCAATAAAGAATGTTGATGATCTCATATTACTTCCAAGACTTGATGATGGAACCCATGCTTTTTGTTTTGGCATCATGTAATTTGATGATCTCACATCAGTTTTATTTGCTGAAATGGGAGCATTTGATTCAATGGATACTTTGGAAGAGATAAATAATTGCCCACTGAATATATCTAAAGACTGAGTTGTGGCTTTGAGCTTTGTTTGCTTTGCATCAAGAGATGGTGAAGTCTTGTTGTTCAAAAGCCCCACCTCATGCTCTTGGCTTAACGAGTGACCAATTCCAATGTCACTTGCACCTTCAAGATTAAAGGCAGTTTTTGTTGATTCAACGACTTGAGAATTGTCACTTATACCTTCAAGAAGCTACGTAACTCTTCTTCGAACATGTTCTTAAGATCCTCCTGAACTCTTGAAAGTTCTTCCTTCATGGCCATGCTAGATTCAACCAAGGTCTTGACCTTCTCTAAAACGGCATTGTGAGATTCGTATAAAGTCTTGACATCCTCTGAAACTTTGTTTACCATTTGCCATAATTCTTTCTAAAGTTCTCTTAGGTTACATTCATCCGTCTCAAGATCAACGACTCTAATACCACTTGTTAGGAACCTAGTGGTTCTTAATGGGGATGGATAGGAATTGTAGAAAAATTGACTTAATCCAAGGTAGTTACCCTCCATAGAGAAATATTGAGAGAAAGAGTAAGAGAGAGAGGTGCACTTAGCAAATTGTTTATTCTTCATTAATATCCAATGTTAAACTACAATTATGTATTTATAGGAGACTAGCTCTAATGTCATTGGCTCACATGGCCTAAGATAATTGGCTAGTTAACTAACATGTGCTTTAAGAATTAAGCCATGTGTTAAATAAGCTATATGTGCTTAATTCCTAACTAACTCATCCTTATCTCAAATAACTAATTAACTAGAGGGATTACAACAATTATTAGGAGATTTCAAGCAATGGCGACTCTAGGAATTTTTCTCAAGGTGTTCTTAAAAAAGCATAAATTACACAATCTAATAAAAGAGATTGATCTTGGGCTTTTTTTCTAGGGTTTATTTGGCATTTAGGCTTGCTATGTTATAATTTTTTTTTTTTTTCAGATTTTAGTTCAAAAAAAAATTTTTTTTTTTAGTTTCTTTTTGCTTGAAAGCTCCAATATATTGTTAAGTAGAACAAATTATGGAGTAAAGTTTAATTTTATTGGCATAAAAAAAACTGAAGGTGTTCTCAAATTTTTTTTGAAAGGTAAACAACTATTAAATTTTAATTTATTATATATAAAAAAAAAATTTAGGTCAAGGTGTTCTTGTGACCACCCTGGCCTTCAAGTGCCGCCGCCCCTGATTTCAAGGCATATGGCATAATTTGGGGTTCCTATCAAGAATTCAAAATCAACCCAGCAAAAAATGATCAGCCTTTTCTTACTCAAAAATAAGCTTTCAGGGGGACACCAAAAAAAATTTTTTAAAAAAAAGAGGTAATCAAAAGAAGAGAAAAATTATTAGACTGATGATAAGGTGGTTAGGCCAAAGAATAAGTCTAGTGACATTCCTTTTACAACTTGTTGAGATGATAAATTGTGAGTGGTTAACAATAAAAGTAGTGTTAGTTGTGGACTTAATAGGAAAAATTTGTTTTGGTCATACCAAACAGATTTTACAAACAAACAACATTCAAGAAACTCTATGTTTTAAGGGTTTTTTTTTATTTTTTATTTTTAAATCTATCTGCATGCTAGCTAGCTCGTTATATCACTTTCATTTACATCTACCAGTTAGCAATCATTATTCTCGAAGCATATTTTCATCCTAATTAGTTGCGAGTCAATAAGAGCAAATTCAGTAATCTATTCTCTCTAGAGAGGTGCAAATAATATCGAATCGCTAGGCTGTGGCGATACATATTTTTAGTCCACTCAGGTGATCAAATCAAAGATTGGCCTTGATGCAGGACAACCAGAACAAAAACTGAACAACAGAAAAATAAAGGGATATAACCTAGGAGTCAGCACCTAGGCCTTACTTGGAGTCAGCACCAAGCGGGGAAACCACTAGGAGTCAGCACCTAGGGTAGACCTACAGTCAGCACCAGACCAAAGAAAGACCAAACGGCCATTGTTTTCATTCATCAAAATATCAACTATCTCTCAAGGAGTACAATAGGTTGCTTATAAAGGATTGCTAAACCCTAGTTCTAATTGGCTAGGAAACCCTAATTGCCTTATTACAAAAATACCCTTACTTCTAAATTAAAATACTAATAGCTTAATAAACTAATAAGACCTAAAACATAAAAATACTATTGGCTTGCAAACATAAATAATACTAAAAAATAATATGCTTGTGTCTCCCGCATCAGGCCTAGCCTGCATGTTCAGAAAAATGAAACCTTGAACAAGGTATTCTTTTTTGGATGGGTTAATGTACTATTGTGAATCAGAACAGCAACAAAAAGTATATCAGTCAATTGTGATAATTCTTTACCTAACATAGGCTACAATACGTTTAAGAGAGAGTTTTGATCAATGGCCAAAGTGAAAATCATATAATCTGAATGCTTTGGAATTCCCAAGCAGTTGATAACACCCTGTCAGTGAAGTATTGGTTAATGGTCTTACCAGTCCAAAGCTTCATTATGTGCTGGTCCTGAACGGTGGAAAATTTGCTTATCAGAAGGCATTACTCCTTATGTTCCTTTCTTCTTGATTTCCTTTGAAATAAGCTGCAATGGGAGAAGCAAAAGCCCAGGATTGAATTGTTTATGGAGCCAATTTATGTTCAACATAATTAGATATGTAAAAAACAAGGCATTCTTACTTTGTGAAGCATGACAAGATAAAATTAAAACATGACTTCACATAGGAGATTTTGTCATATCTCAAGTCATTTATTAGCACAAATCTCTTGTATATAGTGAATGAAAATGTATAGAAGATTAGAAGCTAAGGCATGACCTTTATGTCAAATGGAAAAAAAATTTAGATATTCCCAGAGCACTGCTCTAAGACTATGTATGTAAGAATTGCCCATGTCAAATAATCTCATCTATGTTCTGAACATTATTACAGTAGATGTCAGGAAAATATTCTCTGATTCAACTTAGATTTAACAAAAGCATTGCACTCCACTTTAAGAATCTTGCTTTGCCATTATACTACTGGTGAGGCTACCAACTTTTCTTACTACATTCCATTTTAGCCTTTACCTCATCCTAGTTATAATAAAAGAAATCTGCAGGTTTTGGTTGTGATTTACCAAAAAAAAAAAAAAATGACCCTAGTGAGAAAAGAACTCTACCGTATATACAGAAGACTTTGAACAATGCTGCCACAACTCCTTCACCCGTTCATCCATACAACTTGAGCTTCCATATGTAATCCAAGATATCAGAGAGAGGCAGAGGGAGGACTATAGATGCTGGAATTGTGTGCAGGTTCACGATAATTGTTTAGGTTCTGGACTCTTCTGTTTGGCCTTTACCAATTGATTTGATTACTTTTTATTTTTTAATGGTTTGACTTTTCTATGGACGTTGTTTATAAGACAAACCATATTATATACTAGTCTCGTTATTACAGGCACTCCACACGTGCAAGATGTGTGTGGCCCAATGGTTTGCATACCGGACCAAATTTTATTGGTTCAAAAATTCCTCAAAGTTTAATATTCCTAAGTTTAAGTAAAGACAAAAATAAAAGATAGTCAAGTAAAAATACATATCTAACTTGTACCTATATTACTATTTAAGGAGTTTTCTGTCACGCCCCAAACCTGATACCCGGATTTGTGACCATGACCGGCATAAAAGATAGTCAAGTAAAAATACATGTCTAACTTGCACCTATATTACTATTTAAGGAGTTTCCTGTCACGCCCCAAACCCGATACCCGGATTGGTGACCATGACCGGCATGCTAATATCAAGCTTAAATTTGATATTAACAAGAACCAACTTAACTTTTACTAAACTTTTACAAAAGCTTTCCTCTTTCTTTTCGTTCTTGTTTCTTTACTTAAATGATATAACTTTTCACTTGACATTCAGAGCATCTACACTGTACTCAAAGAATAACATAATCCACCAATTACTCAAATTCTAAATTTCACATAATAAATCTCTTAATGCTTTAAGGTATATAATTTTTATTGGATCCTAAAATTCATCATATTACAAATCTAAACATCAAATTGCTAATTTAGGATCTATACATACAAAACTAAAACCAGCTCCTTCCAAAACTCGACTAAGGCTCCCTCTGCTCCAAAATAAGACCTGTTGACTGAAAGGGTGGAAGGGGTGAGCTACACAGTTCAGTAAAGGTAAGATAGATGAGAATTTAATAAGGATGCATGTAAATCAAATCATTTCATTTTATAAATATGCAGATAGGAGAACATCTTTTTATGCATAGGATTTTATACTATTTATAATAATAACTTATACGCTTTTTGTAGGAAAATAATTGTTCTCCTTTTTCTTATTAGAATAATATTATCAAAACCTTTCGAATTGAATTTCTTTCATTTATTACAAAGTCATCAAATATAATATTGATCGTTTAAAATCATATACACACACACACACATATATATATATATATTCTTGTTACAGAATAATCATTTTAATTTAAATCAAATAATTGGTAACTTTGTCTTAAACTAGAAACATCTTAAAGAATAATAAAACCTTCCTTCATAAACTTCTTCTCGTAAAATATTACAACTTCCATAATCATAAAACCTAATGTTTCATAAAGAAAACAGATCTCTGATAACTTCTTAATATAAACTTGTACTTTTATCAAAAGTTTTATCTTTATAGCACAACAGAACTTAAGAAACTTTTATCTTTAATGAACATCTTTCTTTCCATTAGAAACTTCTTCTTTTTCATGAGAGCTTTTAACTTTTCACAGCATTTAAACAAAATCATTCTCTCATGATTAATAACATAATATAGCTGTTCATAAATAATTTATTAGTTAGTCCATATCTGATAATTCTGTACTTATTTGGGAGGCTTCTAGCACCACAGTGCTAGGCATCCAGCATTCCCCACAATGCTAGGTATTCCCGGGATCCCATCATAATTCATACTTTCAACCATGGGGGTCGGTTGACTTCCTCCACAAGTTGGCCGTAACCAACAAGGGCGGATACAGCAGAGCCAGTCCCACTTTAATAGCCAATCATATAACATTTTCCATGGAAAGTTAGTAATTAAACCCCTACTGGCAGAGTTCAGATCATCAGAGGACATAACTTGAAATCATTTCATACTTATACATCATACTAAAATTCATAGTTTGCATAACATTTCACAATAATAGCATTTCTATTATTTTCTTTAAACATCATGTTCGTGGAAATTAGTAATAGCATCAATATGCTTAAATCATATACATAAGGTTTCGAAAGCTTACGAATATATCTTGGTCTGAAACATGCTTGTATGTCATATCTCTAATCAAAAACCTTTTAATGCATACTATACTTTAAAATAACATCATGACTTACCAAATGCTCATATAACTTATCCCTTACATGAAAGCAGAGGAACCGAAAGCCTACAGTCGAAGGAGCTCAAACCTAGGCTGGAAACACCTAAACCAAAATCAAAGCTTATTACTATCCATAACTCCTATTCATAAACTTATACATTCATCTTAAAGCCTATCTCTCATAATCAATGAAATTCTAATCCCACCTCAACGAGGTTCCCACAAACACATAATACACACATCAACAAGTGATGTACCAAACTAAGGAAAACCAACATTCTCATATTAATATCATATCTCCATAGGAGCCAACTTCACTTCAGAAGGTGCTTTGAGATTAGGGCAAAAATGCATGCATAAACATAAAATCCTTTAAGCATGATCTTGTAACCATTTACACTCATAAGGCAACATACAGCATGTTCAACAAAACAGCTTCATAGATATAACCGTTGAATGGTTTAGAATCCCTCCTTTGAGTACTAAACCTTGAACCAAGTTATACAAAATTTATCTATGATCTAGACATACCAAATGATGAGTATATTAAATTATAGCTTAAAACATTCACCCTAACTTCAAAATTAAATCCACAAAGTCAGGTGTATCATATGCTGTTCACTGCTCATTATAGCAGCTTAAGCCCCATTTGTAAAATACAAATGGGCTGTCCATACACATCCAAACGTCATGAACTTTTACAGAACTATTCCCCTGTATGTCTATTATATACCATACAAATTTCGGAATCAAATAATAAAACCATAATTTACTAAAAATCATACAAGACAACGTGCTCAAATCTGTCCTGACAGAAATTCATGCAACTTAGAAATTAAACCATTATTTTTATATTAATCCAAATTCTGTAAGACCACTTCCAATACAACCATATGTGTCTTAAGATTCATAAAATATACTTCTAACATCCTAATTCCCAGAATATGATTATTCAAATTTTTCTTTTTGTAAACCCCAAATCTGTCATAGGGACAGCTTTAACAGATTTTCTTGTAAATTCACAAACAATTATCAAACGATGGTATTTTCATATGGGGATTTTTATACACTCATTAGACATGTTATAAAACACTTACATACAGTAATTTAACCATTTAAAAGAAAATTCAATGCAACAAAAATCCCAGCAGTAACATCAAAAGTACTCATCCTAACTTTTACTTACTTCCTTAATCATATAAAATCATTAATTAGTAAAAACCCTAATCTACCTTCAACAAAACACCAACACAATTTCAGAGCTTCTTAAAACAGCATATATATATATATATATATATATATATATAGACTTACAAGTTCATGATTTCCTAATTTTACAAACCACAAATACCATAACTAGAATTTCTTGAAGAAATCATGGATTCTAAGATGAGAGTAGCTAAAACCCTTACCAAGTTTATGGTTCATGAGGGGGAATAGACCTAGAATCACTCTTACATGAAAGGATTTCCCTTTTCTAGATGTTGGACCCGAAAGTATGAGAGGTAGAGAGCTTGAGAGAGTATTTGAGTCTTCTAGTTTCTTGAGAGAGTACGAAGAAGAAATTATACGGAGCTTCATTTTTCCTTTGGAGGTGTTGACTGTAGGTTTGAGAGAAAGACTAAGGGAGCTTCCTAGCTCTTTCCTTAAGAGAAAAGAGAGCAAATGAGGTGAGAATTTCTGGACCCGTAGGAATAGAGAGGGAGAGAGCTTCTTGGAAATTATAGTTCTCTTGAAAAGTCAAAGAAGAAATGAGGTGGCACTTGGTGATTGCATGGCCAACAAAGTCTTAGTCTATGGGGCTTAAGGGGCTAACATTTGTCAACATGCATAATGCTTTGGCTTTACATGTGTTGAATTTCCATTGGTTGCATGTGTGAGTGGAATTTCTACTACAATATCTCATGCATCATGCTTAATTAAAACACTATGTATCTAATAACTTAAACCACTTAATATAATGTTGTACAT
This sequence comes from Lithocarpus polystachyus, assembly GCA_033629205.1. NCBI lineage: Eukaryota > Viridiplantae > Streptophyta > Magnoliopsida > Fagales > Fagaceae > Lithocarpus > Lithocarpus polystachyus. Next base: position 55,202,378 of record CM066168.1, read on the forward strand.
ACTTAGTATATATACATAATACAATTAGCCATTCAAGTATTTAAAATCTTTACAATACTTATCCAAAAGCATTATAAAATAATATATTTATTAAATGCTCTTCTATTAATTATAAAAAGTAAGTGGCTTAAAATATTAATAATGCTTAACCACTCAAACACATAGTTTAACTATTAAATTGGGTCGGGGTGTTACATCCTTCCCTCCTTAAAAATTTTCGTCCTCAAAAATTATGTCCATAAATATCTTTGTATTACAACAATGTGAAATGATAAGTTCAAAAAAATCACAAAACTTTGTAGAATCACATGTCAAGTCATTTATATACATTACAACTTTGTATCTCATTATAAAATTTTCTTAAATTATGATACACGTTTCAACATTTTTCATGCCCAATTAAAAGATACAACACTATATACACATGCAGACAGGTACTAAGAGCATATGTCACTAACATATATTCAATCTAAGAATACAATTAAGAAATTCTTTCATGCACAAATCAGAATTTATAATGTCAATATAATCAATGGATTTAATAAGAAAAGATCTTAATTGTGACAAACAAATATTAAAAATTATTTACTTGTCAAAATTTTAGTAATTTGGGCAACACATTATATTTTTCAAGAGGTACAATAGAATGAATCAATCAAATAAGATCAATTCCAAAACTCGAAGAATTTCTTAGAAAGCGTCCATTTAGCATATATCTCCCCATTATAAAAGAAATGAGATATAACATTATACATTATCAACAACCAAAGACGTATCAAAATTCATTTTGACAACAATTTTTTTTTTCAAAATAATCTTCATCAAATAATATCATCACAAGTGATATTATGTTATACTAATTTTTTTTTTTTTTTCGTTGTCAATAACTTGTTTAACCACACGCGAGCTCAACGGTAGTTAACAAATTACTTAACCAAGGAATAGGCATAAAAATTATTTTATGTCACCCCACGTAAGGTTAGTTGGCAAATGACTTAGCAGATCACACGTGGCCAGCGGTGCTTAACTAATTTAGTCCTTGCCAACATTAGGAAGGCTGACTACAATAAAATAATATATACAAATTTTCAAAACATTTAATAACTCACTCTTAAAACCTTCTCTCTTTCTTAAAAAGTTTGATAAGCAACTCCAAATAAACAATATAATCATTGTTTTACATTTCAAAAATCAAAATAATCATTATTTTACATTTCATAAATCAAAATGGAACCCTCATCATGAAGTATAAACATGTTATTATCACACTATAATTTACTAGAGGGATCTCATAGTTCACTTGCACTAGAAAAGAGAGGGGGGCACAATTATAAGCTTCATAATATTCATAGCTTATCAAAACCCTAGTTATTCTTGAACCCTAACCCTTCTTTTTAAAGCTCTAATCCCTTAATCCACAAATTATGCTAACCCTAAGAGTACCACAAGCACTCATAGACAAATTTTTCAACCTGCCCAAGCCACTGTCAACATGATTATCAGGGTAGCCACAATTCTTGCATGTTACCATTTTTTTTTTTTAGAGCCAGAAGAATCATATTAAAATAATAAAGAAGAAAGAAAAGGGCAAAGGAGATAAGCACATCTTTAGATAGCACTAGCAGCCAGTAAACAAAATAATCTACAACTTTATTTTCCCTCATTTCACTATTCAAACAATATTACAATATGTAATGGGAAAACTTTGTCTCAACTCTGCAAGAAAACTCAAAAATGTAGTATCTAAATTGACACATGCAATTGTTATACAAGAACAGATGCATGTTAGCAAGCACAATTTTTTTTCCCTTTCTCTAAATGTATTATGAATATATTTATGTACTTTTTAGGATCCTGGGCCAATTTCTTAGTATATGTCCACCAGGGGCGGCTCTACAGCCAGCCCAGGGGGTTCAAATGAACCCCCTGGCTTTGCCCCCAAAAAAAAAAATTATATTTAAAATTTTTAATATTTTTTTGTTTTGACCCTTAAATAAAATTTTGAACACCCTAACCCTACATTTTGTTTAAACCCAATTGAAATAAACTTCAAATATGATCATATTAGTGTTATTTTCACAAAATTTTTACAATAAAGGTTAAGTGATAAGTTATAATTGACTTTTTATCTAAACCCCTAACTGACATCATTTTTTTTACATAACTTTAACAACTTGCCATCTAGATTTTATTGCAAAAATGTTTTGTTCTCTTAAAATTGCTCATTTATTAAAAAATAAATAAACCTTCTCTCTGGATTCTGGCTTACTTTACAGTTGATGGTAGAATGAAATTGTTTTTTTCCTACACTTTGCTTCTTCATCAACAAAAAATTACATCACTTGTACTACCAACTAATCAGTATTTACATCTATGATTCTTTTCTCATTCTCTTTTTCTACATTTTTTTTTCTATCTAATCAAGTAGTTTGATAAGTGCTCTACAGTTTTTCGAGTCTAAAAAGTCTTTTAGTACTTGCTCAAATTCCAAAAGAATGACCACATGTGTGGTTAAAAATTCATACACTTCGAAAGCAAAATCTTTTATAAATTACTATTTATTTTCCTTAATTTAACGTTTACTCTCAAACCTAATCTTAGGTATGTTACTATTCTTCTTTATCATATATTTTTATTTAATTGATATTATATATGATTATAATAAGTTATAATTTGACAAAAATTATGATTAGTTATTTATTTATATTTATTTATATTCATTTTATTGTTATTTTCTTACCGATCTTTAAACTATTAATAATGTTTTTAGACTATTTTACAATATAGTTTTATTGTATACTATTTGGAATTGTATTGTATACAATTGTACTGTATGTAATATATACCAAATAATCATTTTATCTTTTACTCCCCACAACAAAATTTTAGCTCAAGACACTATTGACCCCCCTAAAAGAAAATCCTGGAGCCGCCACTGATGTCCACCATGCACATCTTAAGTAAACTAGTTCAAAATTAATGCTTTATAAATAATGCCAGAAAACGTTATTATAAAAATAGCTCTGTCAAGGACTTGACATGTAATGGAGAAAAACAGTGCAAGGAAAATGAAAGAATAAATAAATAAAAACATTACAAATTTGAGTCCGTTTAAAAACTGAATAACCCCAAGACATCAATTTTGAATCATAAGAGTACCAAATAGCGGTTATTGCATATCATACTTGAACAAACCAAAACACTGATTTTGACAGAATCATGTGCTATACAAATGCTTAAACCTTCCAACACCTCAGAAATGTCTGTTGCATTGAATTTACTAAATTAATAGCAATTGTAATAAACAAAATCTCTGGTGAAAAAGAATTCCTCGACTAAAGGTGCAACAAACTTGCTCTACCATGTATGCTTCCCTTTTTGAATGTCACAGTAATACAAAGAGTCAGATCACCAAATATTAGAAAATACTGAAGTACTATAGTTTTTTTTTTATTAAAGGCTTTAAGATTTGGCTTCCATGTAGGTGGTCAAATCTACTTTTTAATAAAAATACATCACACATCTTGTCTGTGCTCCATTTTCATTTTCTAGTCAAATAGAGAAACCAACCATGATGAGAATGCAAATTGTCATATAGTTCTCTTTTAATGCTTAGTCTTTTACACTTACTTGGTGCCTAAATGTACTCATTATTCTTATATTTTGATTTAGGGTGCAAATGGAGGCGTTAAGTGCAAAACGTAGCTAATTGGGCGATTTTGGACAGCTTTGACATCTCTTCGTAATCTGAGCATAACTCTCTCATATGAGCTCCGATTGAGATGATTCAAGATGCTATGGAACGCCAAGACAAAGATCTACAACTTTCATGTTTTGAGTTTTGAGAGATACGGGCCGCATCAAGGTCAAAATTGGGCTTGAAGCTGCTGCATCTGCACTGTTGACGTTCTGGAATGTTCCATTGCCTACAATTCTAATATGCAATCTGATGCGATTTATTTATGGAAGCTTCCAGATCTGATGCACGAAAATTCCAGCTGAAAAACACCACTTTCCTAGTTATATTAGGGCTTTGTTTTATTTTTAATATTTTTCCTTAATTATTCAGATTTGAATATTATTATTTAGAATATTTTTAGGAGATTTTGTAGACTTGGGAAAGGGGGAATTAACGTGAAAAAGAGGGAGGAGAAATCAGAATTACACACAGGCCTCTCTCTCTCCCCTCTTCTCAAATTTTCTCTTTCGAGTTTTCTGTCATGGCCCTGCGAAGCTAAACTTTTATACTTGGTTGAAGGAAACTGAAGCCTCGGAATCAATAAAACTGTGAAATCTAATTTGTTTTTATTGTTCAATCTATGCTTTGAATATTGGATGTTTTTCTTATGCCTATTTTCATGATTGTCTTGTTTAATTACTAGGAGGCCTACTAGTTTATTATTCATTGCAATCTACTGCAAGGTTAGATATCAAATCCGTAATTATTTGATCTCTCTAATTTGTGAAGCAACCAAGATTTAATGATTTGCTGCATTAGAAATTATTAGATCTTAGGAAGAACGCAAGACTAAATTAAATACAACCGCTTGTGCTTGTGTTGTTTAGTTTCATCGATCTCTCTAATTCTTAAGGCTGCTACTAGATTAAACCTTTAGCGCTTGTCTTGGGTTGTTTAGTAGTTAGGGTTAATTAGATCGCTTGTTTTCTAATTAACTACAACTAAGGAGAGATAGAAAAATAACTCCAACGGTGAATATTCAAAGTGTGAATTGATATATATTTGCATCAATGATCAGTTGTAAAATTCCGGTGGTGGATGTTGACTTAGACCAAGGTTTGCTCTTTTGATTGATTTTGATATTTTAATTTGAATTATTCCTTAGTTGTTTTTCTTAAAATTGTTTTCATTACACTCAAACCCCCCCCCCCTCCTTGTTCACGTGGCATAAAACTAGGCTAGATACTCTCCGTGGGAATGATCCTAACTCGCACTACTACATATATTTTTAGGAGTATAAGTTTTATTTTTGGTTGCCTGGGACAGCACACCAAACCACAATATCTTTCTTCAGAGAAATACAAAATATATCAAACTTAGAGTTAGCCTACTATGATTCCATAGTACTCTAACAAAGATGATTCTAGAGGTTTCTATGATACAAAAATGATGAAAGTGATCTTCTTTGACTTGGGTGAAACAAGATAAACCACAAAACACCAATGTAGCAAGCATCATAGCACTAATAACAAAAGAGCTGAAACCATAGCAATACTAAGCATATTTTCATAATCCAAGATATCCAAAAATGCTAGTAGACATCAAATAATAAGCCAATGATCAAACAATTCAAACATCTCTAAAGAGATGTATCTTACTTGTCTACCCTTAACTATCCAATCTTAAAATCTTACTCTGAAGATTAATACTTAGAGTCTACAAAATCATAACCTTTGCTCTGATATCACAACTGTCACGCCCCAAACCCAATACCCGGATTTGTGACCATGACCAGCATGCTAATATCAGGCTTAAACCTGATATTAACAAGAACCAACTCAACTTTTACTAAACTTTTACAAAAGCTTTCCTCTTTTTTTTCGTTCTTGTTTCTTTACTTAAATGATATAACTTTTCACTTGACATTCAGAGCATCTACACTGTACTTAAAGAATAACATAATCCACCAATTATTCAAATTCTAAATTTCACATAATAAATCTCTTAATGCTTTAAGGTACACAATTTTCATTAGATCCTAAAATACACCATACTACAAATCTAAACATCAAATTGCTAATTTAGGGTCTATACATACAAAACTAAAACCAGCTCCTTCCAAAACTCGACTAAGGCTCCCTTTGCTCCAAAATAAGACCTGTTGACTAAATGGGTGGAAGGGGTGAGCTACACAGCTCAGTAAAGGTAAGATACATGAGAATTTAATAAGGATGCATGTAAATCAAATCATTTCATTTTATAAATATGCAGATAGGAGAACATATTTTCATGCATAGTATTTTATCTATGATCTAGACATACCAAATGATGAGTATATTAAATTATAGCTTAAAACATTCACCCTAACTTCAAAATTAAATCCACAAAGTCAGGTGTATCATATGATGTTCACTGCTCATTACAGCAGCGTAAGCCCCATTTGTAAAATACAAATGGGCTGTCCGTACACATCCAAACGTCATGAAATTTTATAGAGCTATTCCCCTGTATGTTTATTATATACCGTAAAAATTTTGGAGTCAAAGAATAAAACCATAATTTAGTAAAAAGCAAAAAATACAACGTGCTCAAATCTGTCCTGGAAGAAATTCATGCAACTTAGAAATTAAACCATTATTTTTATATTAATCCAAATTCTGTAAGACCACTTCCAATACGACCACATGTGTCTTAGGATTCATAAAAACTACTCCTAACATCCTAATTCCCAGAATATGATTTAATTCAGATTTTTCTTGTTGTAAACCCCAAATCTGTCACAGGGACAGCTTTAACAGATTTTCTTGTAAATTCACAAAAAATTATCAAACGATGGTGTTTTCATATGGGGATTTTTATACACTCATTAGGCATGTTATAAAACACTTACATACAGTAATTTAACCATTTAAAATAAAATTACATACAACAAAAATCCCAGCAGTAACATCAAAAGTATTCATCCTAACTTTTTCTTACTTCCTTAATCATATAAAATCATTAATTAGTAAATACCCTAATCTACCTTCAACAAAACACCAACACAATTTCAGAGCTTCTTAAAACAGCATATATATATATATATATATATATAGACTTACAAGTTCATGATTTCCTAATTTTACAAACCACAAATACCATAACTAGAATTTCTTGAAGAAATCATGGGTTTTAAGATGAGAGTAGCTAAAACCCTTACCAAGTTTATGGTTCATGAGGGGGAATAGACCTAGAATCACTCTTGCATGAAAGGATTTCCCTTTCCTAGTTGTTGGACCTGAAAGTGTGAGAGGTAGAGAGCTTGAGAGAGTATTTGAGTCTTCTAGTTTCTTGAGAGAGTATGAAGAAGAAATTATATGGAGCTTCATTTTTCCTTTGGAGGTGTTGACCGTGGGTTTGAGAGAAAGACTAAGGGAGCTTCCTAGCTCTTTCCTTAAGAGAAAAGAGAGCAAATGAGGTGAGAATTTCTGGACCCATAGGAATAGAGAGGAGAGAGCTTCTTGGAAATTCTAGTTCTCTTGAAAAGTCAAAGAAGAAATGAGGTGGCACTTGGTGATTGCATGGCCAACAAAGTCTTAGTCTTCGGGCCTTAAGGGGCTAACATGTGTCAACATGCATAATGCTTTGACTTTACATGTGTTGAATTTCCATTGGTTGCATGTGTGGGTGGAATTTCTACTACAATATCTCATGCATCATGCTTAATTAAAACACTATGTATCTAATAACTTAAACCACTTAATATAATTTTGTACATACTTAGTATATATACATAATACAATTAGCCATTCAAGTATTTAAAATCTTTACAATACTTATCCAAAAGCATTATAAAATAATATATTTATTAAATACTCTTCTATTAATTATCAAAAGTTAGTGGCTTAAAATATTAATAATGCTTAACCACTCAAACACATAGTTTAACTATTAAATTGGGTCGGGGTGTTACATTTCCCCTATTTGGACCGAACATTTTGTTGGTTCAAAAATACCTCCAACACTCCTAAATTTAAGTAGAAAAAAAAAACTTAAGAATAGTCAAGTAAAAATACATATCTAACTTGCATTAAAATATTGCCTACAAAATAAAAACACTCTCTATACAAGTATTTGAAATGCTCCAACTATCCAAACTCATGTTTAAAAAAAAAATCACTTTTTTTGGCCTTTAATAAGTTTTAACAGTTTCACATCGACAAAAAATTATTAACCTCTAAAAAAAATAGAAGAGGATAGTCTATAGTTAGTGAGGTTAGTCTATTGCTAGTCTAAATTTTAAGAAACTAAATTTTAGAATTTGAAATAGAGTAAACTGCTGAATTTAGTGTATACTAGTTTTTAAGAAAAAAAAATTATCAAACATGCGTGAGATATATTTAAATAGAGAGTGTGCTAATTTTTAAGAAAAAAAGTTTCCCAAATAGTTTTTTTTTTTTTTTTTTTTTTTTTGTCTTTGAATTTTGTTGAATTAAAATTTTAATCTCATTCTTTATTTTTTAAGAATAAATTAGATTAGGGGTATTTTTAACATTTTTTGAAGTCATAACTAACTTTCTGGATATTCTTAATATATAGAGATTATTTTAATAAGTAACCTATCTTCTTCTTTAAAAAAAAAAAAAAAAAACATGTTGGAAAATTTACATATGAATAATTTCTTCAATCAATAATATAATGAGTTGGAAGAAAATAACTCCAAACCAATTTAGAATTAATTTTTTTTCCCTATAAATTTCTTCTCCCTTCAATTATTATTTTTTAAAATAAATAAATATTTACAAGAATGTTCAAATATTTGATTTTTTTTTTCATTTTCTTCGTGCATGTTTGTTATAATTTAAAATGTCACTTTTATATTTACTCTAGCTTTGAAATTCGGACCGTTCAAAGAACTAAAAAATATTGAGAGGTTTAAAGCTTTTTTAGATCAAGCAAGGGTTCAAACGAGATTAAATTATAACGTGTCATTTTTTTATTTATTATAGATTTGATACTTAAATTGTATGTGTGTGTATATATATTAAAATTTTCATTCCTTAGCAACAAAATATGTGTGGCCCAACGGTTGTGATTTGGATATGGCCAACCATGACGTGTCATTCAATTGTTTTTATAAATTTGATTCTTAATTTATATATATATATATATATATATATGTATGTATGTATGTATGTATGTATGTATATTAAGTTTTTCATTCCTTAGCAATAAAATATGTGTGGCCCAATGATTTGGGATTTGGACACGGCCAAAACACCAATTGATTTTTTGGTGTAAGCAAGGATATAACCCTAAATTTCTTATTTGAAGAAATTGAATTAACTGGAACCCACAACCCTTGGCTTATTTAAAGTTGTTGGTTAAAAGCTTTTGTTGTTTTATTTGGCTTTATTTTGTAATATCTACTTTATTATCCAAATTAGTATGTAAGTTGAAAAATTAATTTTAAACTAAATGTTAATTATATAATTTTTTTATGTTTCTTACACACACCGTAAATATCCTCATAATTAATTTAAAGGGTTAGTCACATACTAATTTGTTAATTTTAATACTAATTTAGATGGTATGATACATATTTGCAAATGCTTAGAAAATATAAGATAAATAGTTATAATTAACTCTATATTTTGACTATTTTATTGCTAAAATATCCATAGTTTTATACATACATAATACATTACAATATTCTATCATCTTGTAAATGTTTTATGCATGTCTCATTCACAAGATTGGTAATCTAATATTTGTAAGTTCATTAACAAAAAAAATTCATATCTAATTACTATAAATAATATAATTTCAACTATTGGCTATTTATTGTTAGTATATGTGGGTGCCAAAGGAGGGGTTACTGGACCGGATCTCACTTGAGCTTCACAACTTACTTATGAAGTAAGTTTAGGATTTCCTACATTGGGTCGTTCACTATACTGAGGCCCAATGGCATTTCCTCCCTTTCTCAACTGTTTCACTCTTTTCTTTTCCTCTTAGCTTTTATAACGATACTATCCTCTATTTTCAGTTGCTCTCCTTCTCCCTTCCTCTTTTGTATCTCTATTTATAGCCTCAAACAAGTGGAAGAATCATGATTACTCTTAGGGGTAGTGGATAAGGAGGTCCAATGCCATCGTTGCTAAGTGAATGTTTTAGTTGGGAGTGGGAAGTGGTGAGAGTGGCATTGGAACTAGTTCCTCACTTACGAAGGGATGTTCGGCAACGACATCCTTTAGAGCGGTGTCGGACACCTTGGGCACAATGCTCCTAAGTGATCAAACCTCCCCCGGGGCGTACATTGCTGAACAATTACCGGGCTATAATCTAATCGTGCATGAATGGTTGAGGTTTGTTAAATGGACATTTGCCGGGCATAATGGTGTGAGGCCCGGACATGGGATCTCGTCCGGTACAGGGCCTAGCTTGAGACGAAAAGGTCGGGCTTATGGGCCATCCCGCAAGACTGGATCCCAAAGCTTAAGGCCCAAATGGGTCTGGGGGCCTTAGGCCGTACAATAGCCCCCCCTTGATTAGTACCCGTCCGTAGGGAACGAATCAAGGAAGCCCAGGGATAGAGACAATCCAAGGAAGCTGAGAGATTCGGTACTAGACGGCTGAGGGCCTCTTTAATGCACCCTAAAAAGGCGCGCCACGCCAGACCACTGTCTCAGTCGCCATTATTGCCTGACGATTCGTAAACCGAGGCGGCGCATGTGTGGCAGTTGAAGTGGGGAGTTATAGGGTTTTCCCACTCCTTATTCATTAAATAGTACTTATCACTTCTCCTTTGGCACCTATAAATAGTCCACTCCAAATCATTCTTACACTTCTACACTCTTCAATTTCTGAGTTTCCTCTCTGCCGTGCATTCATCTGTGTGGTTATCCTTCAACCTAAAATATCCCTTTTCTAAATTCCAAAGTAAGTTTTCTGTCCCTTTCTGTCATTTTAATTTCTTCATTCAAGCTTCTCCCCTTCAATTTTTAGAGTTTAGGATGGGTTTTGCTCACCTTCTAAACACTAGGGCGTCCTTAGTCACTTTCAGGCAGACATTCAACATCCTAGAGGATGTGAATATCACGTACTGCCATGAGAGCGAAATCGCTCTCCATAGAGGGCCCAACATTGCCTTTTTTCCCTTGATGGCAATCTTGAAGGGTGGGGTTAGGTTTCCCGTGGATCCCCTCTTACTCAGTACCCTTAAGTTTTACGGGTTGTATCCGGATCAACTTCCTTCCAACTTTTACCTGGTAGTTAGTTGTGTTAGTAGGTTTAACCGGATATACAGTTTGCAATTGAACCATCATGACATAAACTACATGTACAGTTTGTGTGGCAATAAGAAAACAAACTATTATTTGAAAGTCAAAGACATGCGGGTACGGCTAATTTCTTGCTTGCCCGATTCTAATAGAAATTCCGCCGGGGAGTTCGTCCGGGTGAGCGGCAACTGGTTTGACGGTGATATCCTCTGCCCTCTCTTGTGGTGTGAAGTTGGTTTGTACCGATCACTAACTTGCTTCTCCCTTCGTTTATGATCATTTTGTTTGTCTGAAGGCTAATTCGTCGGACTCTTTTGTTGCAAACGGTAAAGTGTTCACCCCGAATCTCAGGGTAGTGCACATGAGAGACTTAAATTTCGTGCTTGGGTCTGAAATATTTGTTCATACCGACGGGTAGCTACGAGCTTCACACCTCATACTCGGCTGTACTCCCGTATACAGGACTTGGCAGCCCTTCAGCCAAGCCCTTTTGTTGGATAGCTCGCTGCTGTTTTACATCGACGTCCAGCATGCCAATTTCCTTCCTCCTTCATTGACTATTGGCGAAGCCTAAGACCTCGGTCCTTGTTACACAACTGCGGACGATCTTGCCCCAATCAGGGACGAGTCTGCTGAGCGAATATCTCGGGCATTGAGAGAGCAAGAACACATTCCCATCAAAAAGGACGAAGCGGGGACCCAAGCAACCCGAGCCTAAGTAGTTGAGCAAGAAGTAGCTGAGAGCACGTAACAAGCAGACATGGTAAGAAAGAAGAAGCTAACCGACGACCGCTTTCTGTCTGGCTTACGACCCCCAACCCAGCCTCAGCAAACCCAGGCTAGGGACCGCACTCCTCCTCCCCCTCAGCTCGGCAGGCAGAAGAAGAAGCAACATGTCGGTGACCCCCCGTTCGGACTGCCAAGTGACACGCCCTCTAAGATTCCCCCCCGCCCTTCGAGTGGAATTGTGATCCGGGAGCCGGTGAGTGGTTCCCAAACAGCTGCCCAAGAAGGCATCGAAGTGGCTTCCTCTTCTTGGCCTGCGGCCGGCTGGCATCCTACCTTCATGCTGGGCAGCGAGCCCTTATCGACCACAGCGAGTGTAAGGCTATGGGCCTAAGGTGAAGGGGGAAGGGTGGTGCAAAGTCTGGCCGGTGGTTTGCTAGTGCCCGAAGACGTCCACTTCTATATGGATGGCTCCGAGGACTTCATAGTGCAGCGGCTGCAGTGGCATACCACCGCGGTGAGCTCCTTTCTCTTTGCTCCTTACCCACCTTAGTATACAAGTGACTCCGTTCTTTAAATCCTCCCAAATTTGATATTGTGGTGTTACAGGCCGCACAAATTATGCACATGCTCGGAGAAAGGATGAGTGAGCTCGTCGAGGACGCTGAGAGGGAGAAAGCGCTTAAGGAGGTTGCCACCAACACAGCCCGAGACAAGGGCAAAGCTGCTGAGCTCGTGGAGAAGAAGGCGTAGTCCTCAGGGAAGGCCAGGCAACTTGCAGAGAAAAGGGTGGCTGAGATGGAGGCGAAATTGGGAGAAACTGAGTTAAAGCTGGCGCAGGCTAAAAGCCTGAACCTGGCCCATACCGATGAAATTGCTAACCTTAAGGCAGCTTTGGAAGCATGTGAGGAGAATTGGTACAACGAAGGTTTTGCGGATGCCAAGAATTCCGTAGAGCTTGTCGTTCTCCAAGCCCGAGCCCATGGGTTCGGCAAGGGTTAGCTGGCCGTCCTCCAGGCTGCAAGAGTGCCCAAGGACTCCCCACTGTGGAATCCAGAGAACATCCCCTGCCCAACTCTCCCCAACACGATTCAAAGTCAGGTTGACACTGCTGAAGACGAGGACACCCCCAGTATAAGGGAGCTAGTAAGAGCCATAGATACTCACGTAGAATATCTTGACCTGGAGGTTACCAGCAACCTCAATGCCCCCGGCCATGAAGAGACTCAGCAGCCACACAGCAAAGAAACCTCGGGACGAGCAGCTGATGATGTAGTCCAGCTTTTTCCAACCAACCCAGCCGTCTGATGTTACTACCTGCTTTTTGGTCACTTTTATTTTTCAGTACTTCTATTTTTATTTGTTCAGTTTGTCCAGTCATTGGATTGTGGTGACTAAACAATCATTTTATTTTAAGTTTATTTTCCAAAAATTTTTGTTATTCGGTTTGCTTAGTCACTTGGATGTAGTGACAAAATACTTAGTCTAATTTGTGTTCTCTCACTTTTGCTATCCTGAGTTACCGAGTTGTGCTTACTTAATTTGATTGTCCTTGTTTTTAGTGCTTTATTGCTCAGTTGTGGCAACGAAACGCTTGTTTATTTTATTCTGATATGTTGGTCGGAACAGGCTCAATAAAACTCTTTGCGTGGAAAAGAAAACGCTTGTAATTGTCATGCTTCACCCAGTCTAAGTAAAATTAGGGTTGAATTGTTAGGCCAGACGGGGTTTCCACCAAAAGTAGGTTTCTATTCTTAGAATCTTAATTAGGGTTTTCACCTATTCGGTGATAAAAATTGAACCGGGGACAGGTTTCTGTCCGGTGATGAAGATTAAACCGGAGACAAGCTTCTGTCTTTTAGAACACTAATTAAGGTTTCCACCTGTCCGGTGATGAATATCGAACCGGGGACAAACTTCTGTCCTTAGAATTCTAATTAAGGTTTCCACCTGTCTGGTGATGAAAATCAAACCGGGGATAGGCTTCTGTCCTTAGAATTCTAATTAAGGCTTCCATCTGTCTAGTGATGAAGAACGAACCGGGGACAGGCTTCTGTCTTTTATAACTCTAATTAAGGTTTCCACCTGTCCGGTGATAAAGATCGAACCGGGGACAGGCTTCTGTCCTTAGAATTCTAATTAAGGTTTCCACCTGTCCGGTGATGAGAATCAAATCGGGGACAGGCTTCTGTCCTTTAGAACTCTAATTAAGGTTTCCACTTGTCCGGTGATGAAGATCAAACCGGGGACAGGCTTCTGTCCTTGGAATTTTAATTAAGGCATCATATTATTATTATTATTATTTTTTAGTATTTGCTTATCGGCGCTAATTAACCAGCATTGAAGGAATCAAGTTAGACCATAATAGATGAATACCACCATATTAGCTCGAGACAAATATTTCTTATTACAATCACTTTGCCTCCCCGTGCAGGTCCGATCACTGGTAAAACTTCTTTAAGTTGTGGACGTTCCAGGGTCGAGGAAGCGGCCTTTCATCCAAATGCTCCAAGTAATACGCTTCTGCGCCTGCAATGGCGATTATTCTATAAGGTCCTTCCCAAGACGGGGCTAATTTCTCAGCATTTAAGTCTCGTATGCTCCCAATCGCTTTTTGCAATACCAAGTCCCCGGCGATGAACACCCGAATCTTCACATTACTATTATAACACCGAGAATGTTTTTGTTCATATTCGGCAAGCTGTATAATTGCCGCTTCCCAGTATTCCTCCAGCAAATCCAAACACTTTGCCAATAGTTCGTCATTCTATGCAGGAGTAAACTCTGTTACCAGTGCGGTGCAAAGATTGACCTCTGCTGGTATCACAGCCTCTGCCCCGTATGTGAAAGAGAATAGAGTCTCCCCCGTGGACCTTCTTGGGGTTGTTCTGTATGCCCATAAAACACTAGACAACTCCTCTACCTATCTCCCTTTTGCGCCGTCTAGCCTCTTCTTTAGTTTGTTCACGATGGCCTTGTTAGTGGCTTCAGCTTGGCCATTGCTCTAAGGATATGCCAGTATGGAGTACCTGTTCTTGATGCCGAGATCTCTGCAGAACTTGCGGAAAACCTTACTATCAAATTGCAGTCCATTATCAGATATCACCGAGCCCGGCACCCTAAATCGTGTGACTATGTTCTTCCACACAAACTTTTTGACATCCACGTCCCGAATATTAGCCAGAGCCTCTGCTTCCGCCTACTTGGTGAAGTAGTCAACAGCCACGAGCACAAACCTTCAATTTCCGGTTGCTCGAGGAAATGGGCCAAGAATATCCAACCTCCATTGTGCGAAGGGCTAGGGGCTACTGACCGGGTTCAGATGTCCTGCTGGCTGATGGATCAATGGGGTGTGCTTCTGGCACTGCTCACACTTACACGCATACTCAGCGGCATCCTTCTGTATCTGCGGCCACCAAAATCCTCAAGTCACTGCTCGGTGTGCCAACGAGCGCCCCCCCACGTGGCTGCCGCACACCTTGTTATGCAACTCAGTCAAGAGTTCACTTACTTTTTCAGGGCGCAAGCACAAGAGGTATGGCCCCCCAAAAGATCTCCGATACAACTTGCGATCTGTCAACAACCAGTACCGAGCAGCTACCCACCGAATTCTGTTCGCCTCCTTCACATCATCTAGAACTCGATCCTCGGCTAGGAAGTCAATGATCGGGTCTATCTAACACGGCTTGGGCGTGGAAACCGTGACGACGTCAACCTCGGTAGCACCTGCCCTGACTGCCGGGTTGATACTGGGTTCCACTATGAACTCCACCTTGATTAGCCGTGGTACCTCCTCCGCTAGTGACGACGCCAACGTGGCTAGGGAGTTGGCATGTCTGTTCTGAGCCCGTGCTACTTGGACCACCTTCATCGTGCAAAATTTATTCATGACTAGCTTTACTACTTGTAAATATGCTCTCATCCGAGGATCCTGGGCTTCGAAATTGCCCTGCACTTGACTAACAACCAGCCAGGAATCTGAATAGATCTCCACCTCTTGGGCACCCCTGCCCAGAACAGCCCTTAACCTGGCAATTAAGGCTTCATATTCTGCCTCATTATTAAAGGCCTTGAACCCTAATCTAAAAGAATGCTCAAGCCGTATTCCCTCGGGAGTAGAAATGACAATCCTGGCACCAGCCCCCATGGCATTTGATGCGTCGTCCACAAATACCTTCCATGGGCGGCTCTCCACATGACAAACCATTTCTCCCTCATTTTTAAGAGAGAATTCGGCGACAAAATCAGCAAGGATTTGGCCCTTTACTGAATTTCGTGGCCTGTGACGTATATCAAACGAACCTAGCCGGGTACCCCATTTAGCTATTCGACCCGTGAAGTCGGATCTCTTCAACAACAATTGCAATGGATATTTGGTCAGAACGTAGATGGTGTGAGCCTGGAAGTACTGCGGCAATTTTCTTATGGCGTGCACGAATGCTAACACCAGCTTCTCTAAGGGTAGGTATCTTGTCTCAACATCGACCAAGGTTTTGCTGATGTAGTACACATGATGTTGTATTCGCCGATCTGTCAGTAATACGGAACTTACAGCATGATCGGACACCGAGAGATACTTGAACAAATCTTCTCCGAGCTCCGGGGCTGTTAACATGGGTGCTCGCATTAAATACTCCTTCAACTCCCGAAAAGCTTCATCGCATTCTTCATTCCATTAGAATCCCTTCTACTTCTTCAGAAGTTGGTAAAATGGTCAGCAGCGATCAGCAAACCTGGAGATGAATCGGTTGAAGGCGACCAACATCCCGATCAATATCTACACTTCCTTCGGGTTGCCTGGTGGTTGTAGGCGCTTCACAGCTTCAATCTGATCGAGGTTAACTTCTATTCCCTAACTAGAAATTAAATATCCCAGGAATTTGCTAGTCCCTACTCCAAAAACACACTTCTCCGCATTAAGGCGCAATTTGTGTTGCTGAAGCACCTCAAACACCTTCCGAAGGTCCTCCGTATGTCGTTCTTCTTGCTTACTTTTTACCACCATATTGTCGATGTACACCTCTATGGTCCATCCAATCTTATCTCAAAACATTCTTGTCATCATTCGTTGGTACGTAGCCCTGGCGATTTTCAACCCAAAGGGCATCACGGTGTAATGGTAATTGGCTTCTAGGGTGATGAATGCTGTTTTTTCTCGGTCTTCGACTGCCAGGGCAATCTGATGATATCCTTGGAATGCGTCCAGGAAACTCATCCTCGGATGTTTGTAGGTGGCGTCCACTAGCTGATCAATCTTCGGCATAGGAAATGGATCTTTGGGGCATGCTCGATTCAAATCCATGAAATCTACACACACTCTCCATTTGCCATTCTTTTTTTAACTACTACGGTGTTTGCCAACCACTCCGGGAAGTAAATTTCACCCCAGCCTCCTTCAACCTCTTAACCTCCAACTTAACTGCTTCAACGTGCTCCTTGGCCGACCTCCTTGGCTTTTATTTCTTGGGAGGAAATGATGAGTCTACGTTAAGCCTGTGGACTATGAGTTTTGGGTCCACCCCTGGTACCTCATACGAGCTCCACGGGAACACATCTGCATTTTGAATAAGACACAGCAACATTTCTACCCTATCCTTATCCTTCATATTTGCCCCTATTTGGAAATACCTGTCAATGTTAGTAGTATCTTAACTTTGATTAGCCTCTCGGCACAACCAACCCCTTGTTCTTCTCGGGGGTCCTATAATTGCTATGAAGAGGCCTTCTTGGATTGACGCTTCTACTCGGCATATTTGTTCTTCCAATTCACCGCGGCGATTAGGCATTGTCTTGCCATTTGCTGGCTCCCCTTTACTACAGTGATGCCCTACTCGGTTGGAAATTTAACTTTGACATGCAAGGTGAACAGGACAGCCCCCATTGCATGGATCCACGGCCTCCCTAGAATTGCTGTATAAGGAGAGAATAAAGCAACTACAATGAATGCTACCGTTACTTCTTTCCCCTCCATAATCACGGGAAGGAAGAATTGCCCCTTGGGGATCACTACTTGGTCATCAAACCCGACTAGGGGTGTGTCGTATTTTGATAGGTCCTCATTCTTCAATCCGAGCCTTTTGAACAGGTCCGGGTACATCACCTCGGCCCCACTTCTTTGGTCTACCATTACTCTTTTTACTATGAAACCATTTATTCGGGCCGTCACTACCAGCGCATCATCATGCGGTTGGATTGTCCCCTCTAAATCATCGTCATAGAAAGCAATAGGCTATTGTGTGAATTTCAACTTTTTCTCTGGCGGTTGCCTATCTGAGCAATCTTTTACTGGGGCTACTACCAGTACCCCTTTCCCTCTAGTTTTAACAGTACCCCTTGAGGTAGCATGGATAACCTCAATCACCCCAATTAGGGGTGGGAGAGTATTCCCCCCTTTCCGTGCATGTCGCCCAACTTCTCGATTCCCGGTATCCACTACAAACTCCTTTAAATGCCCTGCCTTCACCAATTGCCCCAGATGATTTTTCAATACCCGGTACTGCTCGGTAGTATGCCCCTTGTCCTTGTGGTAGGTACAGTACAGGTTTTGGTTTCTTCAAGATGGGTCACCCCCCATCTTGTTCGGCCATCTGAAGTATGGCTTGTTCTTGATCCAGTCCACGATTCTGTGCACCGGCTCTTTAAACGTCACGTTCACCTCCCCCACTTGCAACGCTGGCTCCTGCACTAATAGGCCCTTTCGAGGCCTCGGCAGAAAATCGCTCTGCCTAGGATGGTTTACTAACGGGGCCTTACCTTTACTCTGCAGCCGATCATCCTCCAGACGTTTGTACTTCTCTATGCGCCTCATGAGCTGCCTCATATCCTCGGGAGGCTTCCTCGTCAATGACTCCTTAAGTTCAGAGTCCTTAGGCAATCCCATCCTGAAGGTGCTCACCACGATTTTCTCGTTGCCTCCGCCAATTTCGTTGTAGAGCTCCCAATATCGGCCTGCGTAACTGCAGAGGTTTTCCCCAGCCCTCATCTTCATAGATAGTAATGCACCTACCGGTTGTGATACCTGGCTACAAGTTACAAACCGGGTGCCAAATTCTTGAATCAACTCGTCGAAACCGTGAATGGAGCCTTTTCGTAGCCCGTTAAACCATCTCAGAGCGATGGGCCCGAGGCTCGAGGGAAACACCTTGCACATTAGTGCGTCATCGTGTTTATGTAAGAACATCATGTGGATGTAATGGCTAACGTGCTCTACCAGGTCTGTCTTCCCATTGTAAGAGTTGAACGGTGGGCGCGTGAACCTACTCGGCATTGGGGCCCGTTCAATGTCATTTGAGAACGGTGACCTGGCAGCTCTGCGTAAGGCCCGGCTCATAGCATCCATGGTGGCATTTCGCGGCCGTCGTTCTTTCAGAGAATCTAAACCACGGTCTGGTTCGACGGGACTCCCGTGAACGTGAACAATCACGGGGTCGGGGTGGGCCAGACTGGTTGGACCCTTCCCCCATAGCGATCCCTCGTACTTTCGGATCTCCGTTCCCAGTGTTCTCGATTCCTTCTCCAGTGCCCTCCCTCTGCTTCCAACTCCAAGTCTCTCACCAGCCTGCGCAATCACTCAAATTCCTCATCTCTTTCGTCGAATTGCATGTGCCCTGTGGTGCCAGACATTGTTAGATGGGTTTGTGCAACCCTTCGCCTGGGTCGGACCACTCTTCATCTTGTTCACGATCTCTGTCTTCACACCTCTTGTGCCTCTGCTCACGCCAGGTGGATCCCCGAGAAGATCCTACCGAGCCACTTCTAGCGTAACTCCCTGAACGTCTTTCAGACATCTTCCCGAGCGTGAGCCACAGTGGAACTACGACTTCGTAGGAGATTCCCACAGAAGGCGCCAATTGTGCGTGCCAAATGAGCGGTTACTGGACCGGACCTCACTTGGGCTTCACAACTTACTTATGAAGTAGGTTCAGGATTTCCTACATTGGGTCGTTCATTATACTGAGGCCCAACGGCATTTCCTCCCTTTCTCAATTGTTTCACTCTTTTCTTTTCCTTATAGCTTTTGTAACTATACTATCCTCTGTTATCAGTTGCTCTGCCCCTCCCTTCCTCTTTTGTATCTCTATTTATAGCCTTAAACAAGTGGAAGTGGTGAGAGTGGGAACTGGTGAGAGTGGCATTGGAACTAGTTCCTCACTTCTGAAGGGATGTTCGGCAACAACATCCTTTAGAGCGGTGTCAGACACCTTGGGCACAATGCTCCTGAGTGATCAAACCTCCCCCGGGGCATACATTACTGAACAATTACTGGGCTATAATCTAATCGTGCACGAATGGTTGAGGTTTGTTAAATGGACATCTGCCGGGCATAATGGTGTGAGGCCCGAACATGGGATCTCGTCCGGTACAGGGCCTAGCTTGAGACGAAAAGGTTGAGCTTGTGGGCCGCCCCACAAGACTGGATCCCAAAGCTTAAGGCCCAAATGGGTCCGGGGGCCTCAAGCCGTACAATATAAATTTATGAAGGGGTAAAAAAATTTAGTCATAATATTTATTATATAAGAAAGATTACTATTTTAATTTAGTAGCTTGCGAACAAGCTCGAGATTGCTTGAGAATAAAATAAACTAAACTTGAAAATGTACTATAGTTTAGTGATGAGCTTAAACTTGACTTATGTTCGAAATAAAATTAAATGATCAATTTTAAATTTTAAATATGTTGCTCTACTCTGGTCATTTATAGCCTACCCATTGCATTAAAATCTTTTTTTATTATTTTATTTTAAATGGAGTTTATGTTATTTGTTTATGTGCAACTTTTCACCACTTCAATTTTTTGAAAATATAATTGTACTTTTATTTGTTTTGGTAAAGATAACGCTACCAAAAAAAAAAAAAAAAAACTGTTACCATAAATTTCACAACTTTAGCAAATGCAAAAAGCTATTTT
This sequence comes from Lithocarpus polystachyus, assembly GCA_033629205.1. Lineage (NCBI taxonomy): Eukaryota > Viridiplantae > Streptophyta > Magnoliopsida > Fagales > Fagaceae > Lithocarpus > Lithocarpus polystachyus. The sequence goes on from CM066168.1 coordinate 55,222,952, forward strand.
ATTTTCTTCTATTAATATTTTTAAATGGTGTATCTTTCTCTTTTGTTAGAAGAAAGAGTAATTAAAGCTGCTCAAACCTTGGAAAGAGATGGACTGGGACTTCAATCTTCCCCTTCCTTGTAGAAGAGAGAATAATTCTACTTTTATTTGTTTTTGGTAAAGATAATGCTACCAAAAAAAAAACTATTACCGTAAATTTCACAACTTTAGCAAATGCAAAAAGCTACTTTATCTTCTTCTATTAATTTTTTTGATGGTGTATCTTTCTCTTTTGTTAGAAGAGAGAGTAATTAGAGCTTGTTTGGTTTAGGTGTTTTCATCACTTAATACTTAGTTTTTATCACTCAATATCCAAATTTTGTGGGTCCCACTGCAAGTTGTTTTGTTTGGATAAGTTTTAAGCTATGGTTTTCATCACTTAATTCTCTGATTTTTTAGTGATGAGTTATAAAAACTGAAAACACATTTTACCTGTTTTTAGTTTTCATAACTCTGTTTTCAATGGTATTCTTGTAATTAAAATTATATAAGGGTCCCACTATCAGACTTTTTCTCTTTCCTTTCTCTTTTTTCTTTTTCTTTTTTTGTCTTTCACGGGTCTGGGTCTCCTCCTCTTCTTCTTCTTCTTCTATTTTTCTTCTTTTCTTTTCTTTTCACGCAGGTGTTTGGGTTTGGTTTCTGGGCTTGGGTTCTTTTTTTTTTTTTTTTTTTCTTCTTTTCTTTTCTATTCTCCTTTTCTTTTCTTTTCACGTTGGCTTCTGGGCCTGGGTTTTTTTTTTTTTTTTTTCTTCTTCTTTTCTTTTCTTTTCACTTTTTGGGTTTGGTTTTTTTTTTTTTTTTTCTTCTTTTCTTTTCTTTTCGCGTTGGCTTCTAGGCTTGGGTTTTTTTTTTTTTCTTCTTTTCTTTCCTTTTCACTGGGTTTCCATTCCTTTTTTTTCTTCTCGAGCTCGTCGAAGTTGTTGCCGTTGTTGATGTCGAAATTGTCGCCGCTATTGATGTTGCTGTTGCTGCTGTTGTCACTGTGGGTTGTAGCGGGTTGATGTTAACATGGATGAAGAGAAAAGCAAAGAAAAACAAGGGAAAACAAAGGCGAGAGGCAGAGGGAAAAAAAAAAAGGAGAGAGAAAAGTTAACTGACATTGGTTAGTGTGTGGGTCCCACAAACAGTTGAAAAATATTAAGTGATAATAAGTGAGTGATGGTGCCAAACGGAGTGGGATGTAGGGAGTTGGATATTTTAAGTGATGGGTGGTGGGTGATGAGTAACGAAAATTGAGTGATGAGTGATGAGTGATTATTTTTTTAAACCAAACAAGGCCTTAAAGCTGCTCAAACCTTAGAAAGAGATGGATTAGGACGTTGATCTTCCCCCTCCTTGTAGAAGAGAGAATAATTGTACTTTTATTTGTTTTTGGTAAAGATAATGCTACAAACCAAAAAAAAACAAAAAAACTGTTACCATAAATTTCACAACTTTAGCAAATGCAAAAAGCTAATTTATTTTCTTCTATTAATTTTTTTGATGGTGTATCTTTCTCTTTTGTTAGAAGAGAGAGTAACTAAAGCTACTCATGTTGGCTGCACTGCAACATGAGTCCAGCCCCCATGCTTTGTTCAAGAGCTCATTCAATGAGCATGTCAGTCTTGTCTTCCATGACTTGGAAGAAGTCTGACTTCTCTTAATGAGAAGTGAGCCAAAGCGTGTTGGACACGCTGAAGGCAAAAGAAAAGAAACAAGCAAAGGCCATTCGGCCAATGAGAGCTGAAGAAAAAGATTTTAGTTGAACCAAAGTCAAAGAAAGTGGCTTGCCTTTTTTATGATTTGATGTGAAGAATGTGGAAGGAATAAAAGAAGAAAAGGAAAAGTCCATTCGGCCATTTGGAGCAGAGTGAAAAAAGGAGAAGTCCCCGCAAGTGAGACTGAGGAGTGAAAGAGTGAAGTCTCAGAGTGTGAGGGCGGTTGCAGTCTTGAAGAACTACGTGAGTGAAAGCAAGCAAAAGAGGATAAAAATAAAGAGAGTAGAAGAAAATACACGGTGAAGGAGCAGAAAGTGAAAAGAAAAAGAGAATTTTTTTTTTACTCAAGTTGTATCTCTAAGTGTTGTAATCTCTATTTAATATTGTGAAATTATCATGGTTTTAAAAACCGAACCGGAGATCAAACCGGATTTTTTAAAATTTCCGGTTCAACCCCGGTTTTTGGCCGGTTTTTGGCCGGTTTTCCGGTTGTTGACCGGTTGTTGACCGGTTTTGAGATATTTAACCGGACCGGATTGGCTCCCGGTTCCCGGTTGAACCGGTCGGACCGGCCGGTCCGGTCCGGTTTTTAAAACAGTGGAAATTATTCAGAATTTGTCCCGTAATTTTTTCCTTCAAAGAGAAAGAATTTTCACGTAAATCTTTGTGTTTTTGTATAGTTGTACTTTTACTGTGCTTGGCTGCTTGCTGAAATTTATTAATAGTTATATAAAATTTTTCCCAACAACTCAAACCTTGGAAAGAGATGCACTGGGACTTCGATCTTCCCCCTCCTTGTACGCTTGTGTTTGGTTGTTTTCTTTTGTGCAATAATAGGTTTTTATTCAGCCAAAAAAAAAAATGTAAAACTAACCTTCTAGCACTGTTTATTTCAGCAATAATGTTTTTTAGAAAGTGAGTTATTTTTTATAAAACTATACAATCTCTTAAAATAAGTCATATTTTTTATGTTGATTAAAGATAGTTTTCTTTTAACTCATTTATTCTAATACTACCAAATATTGGAAAATACGAAAAACTATTTTTACACAATGTTTTCTATTGAAACAATCAGAGCGTAAATTTCTTCAGATTTCATTTTAATCCTCTAACTTTGTTTTTGTTCATTTCAGTCCTTTAACTTTCAAGTTTATTCAATTAAGGCTTTTCCATCAACTTTTGTTATATGTTGTGGTTAATTTTTTAATTTTATAAATTTTTCTTCAAATTTTTTAAATTAAAAAAATTCAATTAATGATTGAAAAATATTTTCCATATTTTTTTTTCAAAATTTTTTAACAAAAGTTAACGGAAAAGTCTTAATTGAATAAATCTGAAACTTAAAGGACTGTAATGAACGAAAGAAAAATTAGAGGACTAAAATGAAATCTGAAAAAAGTTAAAAGATTAATTTTGTATTTTAGCCCAAAAAAAAAAAAATAGCTACTTTATTTTCTATGCTGTTGCCGTTGCTTTAAACGATGGGTCTCAATCTGTAACATTGCTGTCTGGATAATCCAGAGGATTTTTCTAGTAATGTTATTTTTTTCCACTGAGTTGAAAATTTTATACTCGTTTAATGTAATGCACCATGGCGTCTATGTGCAATGGGGCTACCTGAATTCATCAAAAAAAAAAAAAAAAATGGGGCTACCTGATGTATAATAGTCAATTAGTCATATAAGACTATTTTCCACCTTGACGTGATGTCGCGAGCAGTGACGAACTTGACCAGTAAAAATATAAATTATGAGTTAGTTGAATCTTTGTTGAGGATTATTTTTTTTCTAATTATTCAGAGCAATATTAGATACAAATTTTTTTTTAAGCAATATTAGAAAATCTTCTTCCATACTTTTCCACTCTCTTCCCCCACTTCACTTCACTTCACTGTTATAAAGAAAGCCCTTCTCAAGAAAGGCAAAGAGCTCTTGTACTGGTAGCATAGTTGCCTCACCCGCGGTTCTTTGTTGTATAGCTGCCTTATAAAACAATGACTACACACTTCAAGAGAATCAATTCTAGGTTCTCAGATAATAGAGACAAATATTAAAACTGATAGTTCTATTTTCCTACTACGAGGCTGTTAGTCTTAAAAGATTCATGGTGCACCAGTTCCACCAGTTTGCAAGAAGCAGAAACCTTAGCAACAGAGGGAAATGGGGGATACAACAGCAGTGCCAATAAAGAACCATGAAATAAGCATACAACAGACTCTTTAAGTTTTAATTATGTCAAATGGCTCAAACACTCAGTTCATATTGCCTCATAACAAGTTGGTAAATATTTGAAAAGAGCATGATGACCTCATACTGATAGAGAAAGTAGACAACAGAAGATCTGCCAAATCACCCTTCCACTTTCAATAACTAATCCAAATCTTATATATTCTACCTATAAGTTCTCTCTCTCCATCTCCACTTCAATTTTTTTTCCCCTAAATTTCTGCACTTAGCCAATGCCCAGTAAATATGCAAGACAAAGGTGTGTAAACTATCAAGAATTCAATTCCACTATTGATTATTGCTTACAATCCCAGAGGAATTTATCGATTCTTTATTAAAATTTTGGGTAATCAATTTCTTTTACATATCACTCTTGATTTTTGTTTAGGTGTTTATCACTATATTTGTATCACAACTTTTGATGACTTTTTCAATTGTTAGTATTTTTTGTTTAATGTTAAGACTAAATGCTAATTTGCTCACAATGTGCATGATGTTATATTTCTAGAAGGTAGCCTGTCAATCAATGTAACTCATATTTTTTTTAAAACAAAAAAACAATTATTTTGTGTTTTTTCATTTAGTCACAATACAAATTGTTTTTTTTTTTTTACCAACTATTGGCACTAGCACCCCTATTTATGTGTTTGACAATATTCATGAACTCTTCTCTTGGCTATGTATTTTGACTTATTTTCTTTACATATACAAATTTTGGTCTGTAAAAAATGCGTGCCTTTATTATTTTCGAGGTATTTCTCTCTCTCTCTCTCTCTCTCTCTCTCTCTCTCTCTCTCTCTCTCTCTCTCACTCATTACATTTTTCTTATGTGTATCATGTTTGTATTTATCTATCTAACTTTATATATATATATATATATATATATATAATCTTTTGATGCTTTTTTTTTTTTTTTTTTTGCCCTTAAGGTTGGCCCTTACAACAAATAGATTTCATACTAAACAAAAACTCAATTATGTTGTCATCATTTTTGTTTTGTTTTTTTTAATATTTAAGGGATATTGAAGGAGAATAAAGTGACTTTTAGAGTTGTTTGGAGTTCCAATCTTTCTAGGTAGACTTAAAAAGTTTGAACTATTTTATACAAAAATTATTGTGTATATATGTCAATTTTTCTCAACATGAAACTTATATGCGTGGCATATTTTGTCTATGAAAGCCAAATAGAATCACTTGGCATTTCTTCAATGGCGGAATTGTCTCCCTCTAAAGACTCATATCTTAATGAATTTGACAGCACTACTTAGTAAGCTTCTATTCTCTCTCTTTCTTACTCTATTCTCACAATTCAATATTTTATTACAATCACCAGATAAAAAATATCTAAATTGTTATTTTGATTGTTTGGTTTCTTTGTGTTAATGGATTCTCATAATTTTAAACATATTTTATTCATATGGTAATCGATTAGGGTTTGGAATTATTTTATGTAATGGGATTGTAATTATGGATTACTTGGATTAAAATAATTCCTTTTGGAATTTTTTCTTGCAATGTGTCTCCAAGCAACTTGATACACAGTTCTCATGCCCAATAAAGATTAAAGTGTTTTCATAATTGTTTAGAATGAAAAAATATCAATATATTTTGTGGGAGATATTTTTGTAACATTAAATTGACTTGATTCTTTTAACATTCATTTAGTGATAATCAATCTATTAATTGTTAGATTTTTTTAGAACTCAAAAGTTTTATACATAATTTTTTTTTTTTTTTGGGAAACATTTTATACGTAACTTATTGTATAGAAAATGATATTTGGATTTATTTATTTTTTCTTTAAGTAGTAAAATTGAAGTAAACGTGTTCTATAGACTTTGTTTGTTGTTTGAGGACTTAGAATGTGGTGGAGTTGGGACTTATTCCATCTCTATAAATGTGTAATGATTGCTTTGATTTATACTAATTTTTATAATTTTGATAATATATATTTTTCACCTCTACATTTTTTTTTTTTGTTACATTCGTTTGTGTGATTATGGTTGGTAATAATTTCTATGCAACATAGTCTTATTAATTGAATTTTCACTTTAACATTGTCCTATGTTAGTCATTATCCTTTGTAAGTGAGCTATGTTTGAATGATAAGGTGCTAAGGTGCTATGTGTCATATTTGGATCAACATATGTCAAATTTCAACAATTAATTTCTCAATAATTGTTGAAATTTGAAAATTTTCTTTACAATTTAGAATAATTGTAAGTAAATAAGAACCAAATGATTATTTTTGAAAACTGCTTATGTTAATATCTTTTCAAAAATATACTTAACATTTCATCTAATTATTTGAAATTTGTTAAAAGAATCTTAAATTTCTAGAAATTGCATTTGACAATGCAAAAATTCACTGAGATAAAATCTTTAACTAATGAAGGATTAAAATATATTTAAGTTTCAAGATTTGCATTTCTTAATTTTAGATTGAATGTTTAAGGATTGTGTTCTTTGAAAAGATATGGATAGAAGGTGGGCTTATTAAACTAAATAACTAATAATAAATATTCAAATTACAAACGTTACTATGTATTACATACAAATGTTTGACTATTCAGCCATCCAAATTGATTTCAACTTCTCATTTTCTTCTTTCTAATTTCAAGTAATTATTAAAATTGAATAGTTCATTATCTTTTTTGTGGATACAATTAAAATTTCAAGCATAATCTACAGTCCAAAGATGAGTTTTGTGTCTCTTCATTTATCTACAATTACAATGTTTCCACTTCCAAATTTTTAGTTTTTCATAACCGTATTTCTCTCTCACTCACAAATCAATCATTTTTTATTTAAGCTTTACAATATAATTACCAATGTACATTCTAGATACGATCATCTCATCATTTACAACAAAAAAATTATTTTAATACTATTTGTTCTCCACATTTTTCAATCAAGTTTTAGTTTTCACCGTTTTGAGAAGACATCAATTGTTTTTGTCAAAGATTTTCAAAGTTAAGTCGGCAATAGGATGACCATTAAGGTGAACAAAACGCACAAATAAAAATGAACTTTTTTTTTCCCTTTCTTTTTGGTATTCTTACATTTAGTCTACATGAAGTGATTTTGCTTTTTCCCTTCCCAAATTTTTTATTGATATTGACTTTTGTTACTCTTAATTGACTTAGAATTGGCAACATTTTTATTTTGCGTAGTTGATCATCTTTAAGGAAAATATCAAAAAAAGAATAAGACAAATATAATTTACTTTAGAGCATCATTATGCTATTAATGTTTTTATGTATAGATACTTGAGGAACTTTTGATTAATTCTTTTTTGGAATTCCAATTATTCTATTTTCTAGGCTTCTAGATTAATTTTTAGGGGTGCAAATGATAGCCTAGAGGTAAATACATTCTTCGTGGTGTCCCATATTTGTGGTTCAAATCCCACCATCCTCCCTCCACTACTATCTATCTATGAAAAGGAAGAGAATGTTAGTGTTTGTATTAGTTTGAATAACATTTTATTAAATCTTTCATTTATGCAATGCTTAATTCATATAACATTTTTGAATTAATCTTTAGTTCCCCCCCCCCCCCCTTTTAGTCTCTTTGTGATTTTGTAATTGCACAAATTCTGTTACATAGAACCAGATGAAGCTTATGTTGTGGTAACAACAAAAACAATGCCTAAGGTGCCCCCACTTTTGACAAATTATGCATTACACCACATAAACTTCTCTATAGGGTTGATTTCTATGATGAAGTCATTGGTATTTGTAATGCAAGCCTTAATGGAGAGTGAACTTTTAAATTCCATAAGTATGTACAACATATGGAACAAGAAAATGAATTTATTTGTACAAAGTTTTGAATAATAGTTTTTGAATAGTTTGGTATATCTACTCTATAATTGTTGTAGTTTAAATTTGTCAATGTCACCTTCATTTGGAAGAGAAACTATGAAAAACAAAGAGCAAACTAACATAGTTGATAGTGATTAAAAATTCTTTGATTAATTCCTCTTGGTTGAATGTGTACACTTCTTAATTATAAAAAAAAAAAAAAAATCTTAATATCACTAAGCTAAAGGTAGTATTAAAGTTATAGATTAAAAAACTATTTTTGTATTAAAGTTATAGATTCTATCTTCTAATATACGTTTGTGTTGGATGATTTATATATCTATAATTGGTTATACAAACTAAGAATTTCCTGTCATATGTTAGTCTCTAAAGATCTTATTAGCTATATAGATGTTACTTTTGAATTAACAAAACATGACTTTTATATAATTATATTTAGACGATACTGCAATGTTATGATGGATAAGTTGATCTTAATTTACTATATAATCTAAGTAATTATATGGCTTATGAATTTGAAGAGTTATATATTGCAGGATTTATTCAAATGTTCATATGATGAAAAAAAAAAATTGTCTTTTATTTTATATTTTCACTTTATGATATATGATTTATTGCTTATGAGAAAGAACAAAATGTTGATCTATGTTTAGAAGAAAAATATACCTATAAAAGTTGATTCGCATGTATCTGTATAGTAATTAATAAAGTATATATGGTTACAACTTAATCTAATAGTTCTCACACTATAAAATAAGAGATAACTTTTTTATTGCAATGTGTTTCATATTTTTCCACGCATCGTGCGGGTTTGCGACTAGTTATTCTAATAATTGAAACCGAAGGAGAGAAGGCAACAATGTAATTTCTTGGTGGCACTATTTAAAATAAATAAATAAATATAATACAGATTTTTTACATGCTACTTGATCAATTGCTTCTTTAGCTAGTCAGACTTCTTCACCAGACTTAACAGCACCCCACCGCTAAGACAAGTAGCTACAACACCAAGAGATGCTTTAGTTGAGACATGGAATCCTGTAGAAAGAGTTTGAGAAGAAAATACTTAATTTTGGAATAGAAATTATAAAAGAGTACGCGTAGAACAAGGTGATAAAATTAGTAAATACTTACCAAAAAAATCCAAGATCATCTTACATCCAATAAAGCCCAGTACGATGCCAATTGCAGGCTGATAAAAAGCAAAGGAAGAAATGTGGGTTTTTGTTTGTCTAAATTTGAATATATCAACCAAAAACTATACTCGCTACAAAATTTTCAAGTAGATAATGAAAAAAGTAAGAATTCATTAAGCATGGAATTTAAAACCAAATCTAGCACAATAAAAATGAAAATGTTGGTCTTAATAACAGCTAGTACAGGCAAATCATATCCTTTTTTGGTAAGCAATATGCAAGCAAATCCTAGTTAGACTCAACCGGTCAGGGAATGGTTACCATAGTTGCCTCGCTCGTGTTTCTTTGTTGTATAGATGCCTCATGAAACAATGACAACACACTTCAAGAGATTAAATCCTATGTTCTCAGATAACAGAGACAAAAATTAAAACTGAGTTTTATTTTCCTACTATGAGGCTGTTAGTCTTACAAGATTCATGGTGCACCAGTTCCACCAGTTTGCAAGAAGCAGAAACCTTAGCAACAGAGGGAAAGGGGGGAAACAACAGCAGTGCCAATAAAGAACCATGAAATAAGCATACAACAGACTCCTTAGTTTTAATTATGTCAAATGGCTCAAACACTCAGTTCATACTGCCTCATAACACAAGTTGGTAAATATTTGAAAAGAGCATGATGACCACATACTGATAGAGAAAGTAGACAACAGAAGATCTGCCAAAATGCTTGCAAATTTAGGTAGAGCAAGTCAGCTTTTCACCTGTAAATACTAAGTCTGACATACCCTCAGAAATCAGTGTGTAATGCGATCTCAAACCTACAATGTAAGAAGATACAGTCAACTTGTTATATTTAATATGAACGCAATCACCATCAGCAATATATCGTAAATGACCTTATATCAATATTTGATCAATATTTGACATAAATATTAGATCATATAATTATCTTCTGATACAAATGCATATTTTTCCTCTATAGCCAACTCCAAAATGCAATCCAAATGCATCTTTGATACGTCAAGCAGTTGTATAAAAGTAGCTCATAACGGAACTCTAAATCAAAAAAAAAATTACCATAAAGATATGGAAATGAAATTAAACTGCAGATTAAAATGTCATATACATAAAGAGGCTTCCAGATCACTGATGGCCAGTGTTGTTATATTTGTAATCACCAAAGTTCTTAATCACCAAAAACTTGTTATCATGATATGATAACAAGTAAAAAGAGATCCAGGAACACAGTGTATGCAATTTGTATACACACATCAACTCAATTTTAGCAGGAACAATCAGTTTCAGAGATATTATACACTACAACAAAATGTATTTTTAGTGACGAAAATTAGTGAGGAAATATTTTTCGTCACTAAAAGTACAGCTTTAGTGACGAAATATGAATTTCGTCACTAATAATGAAAAAAATTATAACATTTAGTGACGAAAAATATTTTTCGTCACTATTGTGATCTGAAAAATGGGCGCCAAAAGGAAATGCTTTGGCACCCATTTTTAGTGACGAAATATTTCGTCACTAAAAGTTAAAATTTTTAGTGACGAAATATTTCGTCACTGTAGGTATTGTAGAGGAATAGAATTAGTGACGAAAATCTTTTCGTCTCTATAAGGAAGAATTAGTGACGAAAAATATTCGTCACTAAAAATAATTATAATTTTTCATTCTATTGTTTTAGTGACGAAATCACAATTCGTCACTAAAAGTATACTATAGTGACGAAATATTAATTTCATCACTAAAAATCTTAACAAAATCAAGGTTTTTAGTGACGAAATGTAACTTCGTCACTAAAAATAAAAAAACGTAGCATCTTTTGTAATGAAAGTAGGTATTAGCAACGGAAATATTTCGTCGCTAAAGGCCTGACTGTAAATACCCTCTTATATCACTTCTGATCTGACCCTTATTTCATTTCTCCCCTTTTCGCTAAAGGCCTCTCATTTCACTCTCCCAAAACCCTCATCGTTGCACAGGGCTCCAAAGGCATCCGTCGCCGATAGCTTAACCTCCCAACCGACGCCAGAGCTAACCGTCGCCTTTGAGCCACCTTCGCCGATGAGCCACCGTCGCCAATGAGCTTATTCCCAAAAACCGTCGCCGATAAGCTCACATCAAACCCCTCACCGTCCCTTCACATCAAACCGTCGCCGATATCTCCATTCCGTCGCCGATAAGCTCACATCAAACCCCTCACCGTCCCTTCACATCAAACCGTCGGCGATATCTCCATTCCGTCGCCGATTTCATCATTCCTTCGCCGTCAACCATTCCGTCGCGATTTCACCGTTCCGTCGCCGATAAGCTCTCACCGTCAATGATTTCGCCATTCCGTCGCCGATAAGCTCTCACCGTCGCCGATTTCGCCATTCCGTCGCCGATCCTTCACCTCCAACTGACGACCGTTCGCATTCCCTACCGGCGGCGACCGTTCGCATTCCCTACCAGCGACCCTTCGCATTCCCACTCCTCTGTAAGTTCTTCTTTTTTTGCATTCCCACTTACATCTTTATCATTTTTTGTTTTGATTTATTAATATTTTTTGGTTTGTTTATTTTTCTCATTTTTATTTTGGTTTGTTTATATTTTTTCTCCATTGTTCTGTGATAAAAGGAATTTGAAAAGTGAATTTAGTTTGTAATTTATAGATATATAGATATATATATATATATATATTTAAGAGCTTTGCTGTGCAGTTTGTGAAATTGGGGAGGTGGGTTTGTTTGAAATCTGGGTTGGACTTAGCTACAAGGGAGGTATTATCCTAAGGATTCCATGTCAGCGCGCAGCCTCGATTGGGTTGGTATTGTTTGCCTTTTTTGAAGTTGAGGCTGCCACTCTTTATAGCGCAGTTTATGCTTATGTCAGTAATATTTTTGTTACATTAATTCAGTACAAATTGCAGATCGGGGTGAAGTACCAAAGGGGAGTGCCGAGATATTTTTCCGAAAAGTGAAGTTTTGGAAGGAGGATGGAGAAGGGAATGCACCACCTGTCTTTGTAGGTATTTTCTATAATAATATCTCACATAGGATTAATTCATGAAACCTATGTGAGATATAGGTATTTTCTATAATAATATCTCACATAGGATTAATTCATGAAACCTATGTGAGATATAGGATTTCATAGATAAAACTCTTAATAGAACTTGTTCTAGGAGAAGATACAATTGACATATTTAGCATGTTTTCTACTCAAATTGCATTGGGAAGGATTCATTAAGAAATATTTTTGGGAGAATATGGATGACTTGAATCACGGGTTACTAAATGGGGTAATTCATGATAATGTCAAATGATTTGCTGAAGTCTTAGATTTAGTGTCCAAATTCAAATAGTTCCACTAAATGGAGAATTTTATTTTTAAATTTTCTCTGTCATATAGTCATTATTTGATGAAGTAAGTACTCTTAAAAATGGATGGGATCATTGATTATCTTATGAGAAGATGGATTGGAAGAAGAGAATAAAACCTGCTATGGCTGCATGATAATCTCCTTTTGTGTTCTCATTAAAAAGACTGTGTATTGGTTGGCCATATATTTTTCAGTTCCATTCAAGCTTATTTTCTCTGAGTCTTCCTGAAAATAAAAGCAGTTAAAACCCACTATGTGGTTCCCATATGAATCTTTATCAAATATTTTCACTTGGGATGGGAATTGCATGCACTTTTCTAATAGCAAAATAAGATTCTGTTTTAATAAGATGCTTTTCTTCTTTGTATTGTTCTGTTTGCATATTCTAGAACCATAGAGTCTACACGTTACTTGTAGTGCTTCCCATTGCTCTCTAGGTGTTTGTGAACTAAAATACCAAGTCAAATTGTAGTTTCTGTTGGTGTTTTGCTAACTTAAGGATTCAACTTCACTGGTCATGGTTACTCTAAAGGTTCATGGTTTTAATAAGAACTACTCCTAAAAAAAAAAACTACTTCTTTTCAATGTGGAGCTTTTGTTCCAACTCACATTTTCATTTTCATTGGGATGAAAATTGTTCTGAAGCTTAAACTGTTCCTTTATAATTGCAAAAGAGTTTGGTTTGTTATCACAAAACTTAGTGTCAAGTACATTATCTTGGGTGCTCACTTAACATTGAAGATGTTCTTACCTATTTTCCACTACTTCAATAGCTCAAGTTAGCTCAACAAAGTTCAATTTTAATCATTTGAGTTAGTACTATAAGTATTCCTTTTGCTTATGAGTCTGTTGAATAGAAGTAGAACAAAGAGGGTAAAAGCTTATTTACATTTCCATGAAAGGTAAGAGTGCTTCCTTTTTCTTTGACAATCAGAACCTACAATGTGTTGCTTTTTGCAACAGAAGTGCAACTCATTCAGGCTTTTCTCCTCATCACTTTTCTGATTGTAGTTAGTACTACTTGTATTACATGTATAAGTTATGAGTTTGTGTAGTAATTTATGAGAGGAATCATTTTCAAGTCTGAAGTACTTATAAATTTAACTTTTCTTTTGCAGGCTAAATACACATTGTTTGCAATAACTTTGGATTTTTTCTGAAAGTTGTAAGCTTAGCTTGAGCAAAGTAAGTAAATTTTAGTTAAAAACCTTATAAAACTCTATATTTGTGATGTTGGAAATTGGATTTGTGGTGGTATGTTGTGTTGGAGCAAGCGGGTGGCTTGCATGGTGTTATAAGGTGGTTTAAATACATATTGGGAGTGTATTTCAATTCTTGCAAATGTGAATAAGCATTGTTGATTAGATGTGATGAATAGTATTTTATTTTATTTAAATACTTGTAAAACCCTGTAACACCCCAACCCAATTGTATAATTAATTTTATGGATTTATATGCTTGTTATCATTTTAGTTGCTTTTAAGTGCATAAAGTATGATATTGTGATATTATAAAACATATACATTTTTTTATATATGTAGAAAGAAGTTTTATAAAGGTAAGGATATATATATATATATATATAGTTATATTATTCTTTGGGCCTCTTCTAGAATTATAAGCTTCTAAGGGGGTGGAAAGAAAATTGGTAAAAGTAAGGGTGACTCATCAAGACTTTTGGCCTTTTCCCCTTGTTATACACGTAATCCACAAAAGTCTCCCACCCTTATTTTCCTTGCTGCATCAGAAGTCTTTCTTGGGTTCATTTTCTTGGTCTTTTGCTTCTTTCTTCTCCCTTTCCCACGGCAGCACCTTCTCACTATCTCTCTCACTTTCTCACCAAAACCACAAACCTCTTTCTAAGATGAAATTAAGAACCTAACACTAAGGTTTCAGCTCCAAAGTTTGTGGGTAAGTAAATTAAACCTCTTTTGATTTGGGTATTTTGATAGTATAAGTGTTTTGTTCATTTCCCTCTTCTTTGCTCTCTGTTCTGATTGTTGTGATTCTGTTTTTAGTAAATTGAAAGATTGATGAAATTGGTCTTTTGGATACTTATTAAGCTATTTTATTATGTGTAGTATAGGTATAAAAATATTCAAAAGAAATGATGGCCAATTGCTATTTGTTGATGATTTTAGTAAGAATATGTGCTGAAGCTGTCACTGTGACAGATTTGATGTTCACAACAAGAAAAATATGTATAAAATCATTTGCTGAGAATTAGGATTCTAGGAGTAGTTTTTATGAATCCTAAGACACATATAATTGTTATGGAAGTGGTTTCACAGCTTTTGGATGAGTATAAAAATAATGCTTTAATTTATAAGTTGCATGAAAATCTGTCAGGACAGATTTGAGTACGTTGCCTTGTATGATTTTTAATAAATCATGATTTTATACTTTGACTCCGAAATTTTTATGGCATATACTAGACATACAGGGGAGTAACTCTGTAAAATTTCGTGACAATTGGATGTGTACGGACAGTCCTTTTGTATTTTATAAATGGGGCTTACGCTGCTGTAATGAACAGTGAATAGCTTATGACACACATGACTTTGTCGATTTAATTTTGAAGTTAGGGTGAATGTTTTAAGCTATAATTTAATTTTCTTATCTTTTGGTATGTTTGGATCATAGAGGAATTTTTATACCTCGGTTTCTCTATGTTTTGGTATGTAAATTGTTTGATGAATGTACCTTGTTTTTGGGGAAACTATTTGTGATGGGAATTAGGATTTTTCTTGAGTTTAAGAGTTAGGTTGTGATTTAAGGTATAAGTTTATATATTAGGAAGTGTTGTTAGTAATAAGTTTTGGTCTTTCATTTAGGTGACGAGAACGAGAACACGGAAACTTGAGCTCCTCTTGTACAATCTCTCGCGTCTTCTGCTTTCAGGTAAGGGATTTGTGACATGTGCGTTTGATAAGTATAAAATTATTTAGAAAACTATTTGCATTAAAACCTTTTAATTGAAAATATTATATATAAGCATGATTTAAGTAAAATATATGTTCGTGAGTTGTTCAATCTTATATACACGATAATTTTAGCATATTGATGCTATTATTTATATCACGAACATAATTTTTAAGAATGAAGTGGATATGCTACTGCTGTGAAACAATTATGTAAAAGCAATGTTATCAGAAAAATATAGTTTTCAGTTATTCCATTGTTATGATCTGAACTCAGCCAGTAGGGGTTATAGTACTGGCATTTCCATGGAAATTCTGATTGGCCATTAAAAGTGGGACTGGCTCTGCTGTACCCGCCCCTGTTGGTAACAACCAACTTGTGGAGGATGTCAACCTTTCCCCATGGTTGAAAATATGTATTATGATATGATCCCGGGTTTACCTGGCATTGTGGGGAATGCTGGATGCCTAGCACTTTGTGCTGGAAGCCTCCCAAAGTTGTGACAGACTTACAATTGGACTAACTAATATGTATGATAAATGAAATATTTAGGCTATTTGGAAATTATGATAAGTCTGATGATAAGTTATGATAAAGTATTTCATAGTCTATTCAAAGATAAGATTTCCGAATCATGTTTACGTTCTTTATCATGTCTTTTTACTATTATATGAAAGGAAAATAAAGTACTTTTACCTGAAAGTTCATAAGTTACTTTAAGAACGACGTAAACAGTATGAAGGCTATTTTATCAAGCTGGCATATCCATAAAATATTTGTTTTACATGCATGCTTATTAAGGGCCCATGGAGCTTAAAACCTTACTGGGCTTCGCAGCTCACCCTATTATATTTCAGTGCACAGGTTCTTCCTGGAAGCAGCGAGAGTATTAGAGGTGGCAAAGATTCTGTAATTCTCGTTTGTTAGATAGTATAGTTTTTGTTGTATAGTAGTTTAGCTCTTTTGTTGTATAGGAGGAATCAAGATGTACTTGATCCTTTGAGCACAGTTGTAATTCAGAACCTTAGTTTGTTTTGAACCCCAGTTGTATGTCTTTGGGGTTAGGTTTGTAATAAGAGTTTTTGCTAAACTTTTAGCTATGTAATATTTATCCGAAACCTGAGGTTTCAGCCAAGGGGTAATCTTGCAAAGTTTTAAATGTGATGAAATTAAAGGTTTCATCATTTTTGTATATTATGGTTTTATGTAAGAAAATAAGCAGGTATTCAGGAAACAAATTCTTGATAAGCACCTTCAGTTTAGGTTGGTTCGTGTTAGTATTGAGGTAAACTTGATATTAACATGCCGGTCATGCTCTAAATTCTGGAATACAGGTTTGGGTCGTGACAGTTGTGGTATCAGAGCATAGGTTATGATTTTATGGACTTTTAGATAGATGTAAGTGTTTTTAGAAGTCAAAAGGGTAGTATGGGTAGATTAGTAAATGCATATCTCTTTGGAGACATTTAAGTTTTTGTTTTGTGAAATTTTGTTGTGCTCTATGTTTGTATAATTGCATGCCTACTCTACCGCACATACATGTTAAATTTATATTATAATGTTCATGATTATGAATATGTTAATTAATTAAAAAAAATGGTATCCTAGCATGTATGATGTCGTTTCTTAATAGGATGCAAGCTTCAGATATAAGTAATGTGTGCAACCAAGTGTTGGAGGAGATTGCCCAAAGGGCGGCTAATATCCATTCTCCAGCTGGAGCTAGTCAAGGTTCTACCCAAGAGGCTTTTCTAAAGCAAAGGCCTCCTTCTTTTAGTGGCACTTCAAATCCATTAGAAGCAGAAAGTTGGGTTTTTAAGATGGAAAAGATTTTTAAATTCCTTGGATGCACAGATTCTCAGAAGGTGAATTATGCTACGTACATGTTTGAAGGTCCTGCTGAAATATGGTGGAAGTCAGCTGAGAGACTTCTATTAGAAGGAAAAGGTGATGATGCCCAGATTAGTTGGGCAGAATTTGTGAAGAAATTTTATGATCAATATTTTACAGAACACTTCAGAGATAAACAAGCTGAAAACTTCGATGAACTTGTTCAAGGGAGTATGGGGGTTGCTCAATATGAAGCAAAGTTTACTGAGTTGTCTCGTTTTGCTCCTCACCTTGTTTCTACTGAAACTCTAAGGGTTAAGAAGTTTTGCAAAGGGCTGAATTTCAAAATTAGACAACGTTTGACTACTTCTCGATGTGAGGATTACAAGACTTTAGTTGCACTTGCTGAAGCTGTAGAAGAAGACATTCAAGAAGGCACTAAAATGAAAGCAATGATGCAACAGGATAAAGGTAAGACAGTGAAGTTTAACCAACCTTGGAAAGGAAAATCCTCCCTTAACTCTTCCAAGAAGAATATCACTAAGTACCCGCCAAGAGCTATAGAAAAATGTGCCCATTGCGGAAGGCCTCATTCTGGGGAATGCCGTGCTGCCAACAATACATGTTTTCGTTGTGGGAAACCTGGTCATTTTATTAGAGATTGTCCAAATAATCCTAACAAAGGGAACTCCACTACTGGAAGTGGACAAAAGAGGCCTATGGTCCAGGGAAGAGTTTTTGCCCTCACAGAACAAGATGCACAAGCAGCAACAGATGTGGTATCAGGTACTATTAATATTTGCTCTAAAGCTGCCCATGTTTTATTTGATTCCGGCTCTTCACACTCTTTTATATCCCCTGCTTTTGCTGATATGTTACACATGAGTCCTGAGTTGTTGGATTGTGAACTATGGGTGTCTACTCCTTCAGGTGTAATGTTGTGTACTCAATGGGTGTATCGAAGTTGTGTTATTAATATTGCTGGTAGGGATCTAGTTGCAGATTTAATATTGTTAAATATGCATGACTTTGATGCCATTTTGGGTATGGACTGGTTGTCAACTTACCATGCAGTTGTAGAATGTTTTGAGAAACGTGTAATCTTTCATATACCTGGCCAATCTGAATTTTATTTTGAGGGAGATAGAAAGGTTAAACTGTTGGGTATAATTTCTGCTCTTCAAGCTAGGAATATGCTTAAAAAGGGGTGTAGTGGCTTTTTGGCATATATGATTAACTCTGAAGCTACCAATGAGAAGTTAGAAGATATTCCTATTGTAAAGGAATTTCCTGATGTTTTTCCAGAAGAGTTACCTGGCCTACCTCCAGATAGAGAGATTGAATTCTCTATTGAACTTTTTCCTGGTACTGGTCCTATATCTAAGGCTCCCTATAGAATGGCCCCAGCTGAACTTAGAGAGTTAAAATTGCAATTACAAGATCGGCTTGATAAGGGTTTTGTTAGGCCAAGTGTTTCGCCATGGGGTGCACCAGTTTTGTTTGTTAAAAAGAAGGATGGAAGCTTGAGACTTTGTATTGATTATCGGGAATTGAATAAGGTAACAGTGAAGAACAAGTATCCCCTTCCCCGAATAGATGATTTATTCGATCAATTACAAGGAGCATCAGTTTTCTCAAAAATTGATTTACGCTCTGGCTATCATCAATTGAAGGTGAAGAAGGATGATATATTGAAAACTGCCTTTCGAACCCGATATGGTCATTATGAATTTCTTGTGATGCCTTTCGGATTGACAAATGCACCAGCTGCTTTTATGGATTTAATGAATAGAGTGTTTCAGCCTTACTTAGATCAGTTTGTGGTGATATTTATTGATGATATTTTGATATACTCTAAGAGTCAGGAAGATCATGAGAAGCATTTGCGGATTGTATTGCAAACTTTAAGGGATAAGCAACTTTATGCCAAACTAAAGAAGTGCGAATTTTGGCTGGCACAAATTTCTTTCTTAGGACATGTGATATCAAAGGATGGAATTTCTGTTGATCCAAAGAAGATTGAAGCTATAGTGAATTGGGAAAGACCAAAGACTGTCTCGGAGGTTCGTAGTTTCTTGGGCTTAGCTGGTTATTATCGGAGATTTATAGAAGGTTTCTCCAAGATTTCCGGGCCTCTAACCAACTTAACCAGGAAAGCAGTGAAGTTTGAGTGGACTGATAAATGTGAGAACAGTTTTAAGGAGTTAAAGCAAAGACTAGTTACAGCTCCAGTGCTTACTCTACCTTCAAGTTCAGGGAGTTTTGTTATATACAGTGATGCTTCTAAGAAAGGTTTGGGATGTGTTCTCATGCAACAAGGGAAGGTCATAGCTTATGCCTCTAGACAACTAAAGTCATATGAACAAAATTATCCTACTCATGATTTGGAATTAGCAGCAGTGGTCTTTGCTCTTAAAATTTGGAGACACCATTTGTATGGTGAACCTTGTATGATATACACAGATCACAAGAGTCTCAAATATTTGTTTACCCAAAAAGAGTTGAATCTTAGGCAAAGAAGATGGCTGGAATTGATAAATGACTATGATTGCTCCATTGAATATCATCCTGGTAAAGCAAATGTGGTGGCAGATGCTTTGAGTAGAAAGTCTTCAGGACAATTAGCTAGCATGCTAACTACTCAAAAAGAAATTTTAGTAGATTTACAACGGATGGGGATTGAGTTTATAATCAGGGGTTCAAGCACATGTTTTTCCACTCTAGTTGTGAAGCCTACCCTATTGGAGAAAATTAAGGCCTCTCAATTTAATGATCCAGAATTAGTTAAGATCCGTGATAAAGCATCTAAGGGCAATAAACCTGGTTTTCTCATTAGCAAGGATGGTGTTTTAATGCATGGTTCCAGATTGTGTGTTCCAGCAGATAATGAGTTGAAAAGACAGATTATGGAAGAAGCTCATTGTACTCCCTATACCGTACATCCTGGTAGTACTAAAATGTATCGTGACTTGAGAGGAAATTTCTGGTGGAGTGGTATGAAGAAAGATATTGCTGAATTTGTAAGTCGTTGCTTGACTTGTCAACAAATAAAAGCTGAACATCAACGACCTGGAGGACTATTACAGCCTCTCCCTATCCCTGAGTGGAAGTGGGAGCATATTTCTATGGATTTTATTGTTGGACTCCCTAAATCACTTCAAGGTTATGATTCTGTTTGGGTGATTGTAGATCGAGTAACCAAGTCGGCTCATTTTCTTCGTGTTAAGGTTAACTATCCTTTAAACAAGCTTGCTGAGTTGTATATACAAGAAATTGTGAGATTACATGGGGTTCCTTCATCTATTGTGTCTGATAGAGATCCAAAGTTTACCTCACATTTTTGGAAGAGCTTACAGACAGCTTTGGGTACTAACCTGACATTCAGCACAGCTTACCACCCTCAGACGGATGGACAATCTGAACGTACTATTCAGACCTTTGAAGACATGTTGCGGGCATGTATTTTGGATTTAGGAGGCAGATGGGATAATCATTTACCATTAATTGAGTTTGCCTACAATAATAGTTATCATTCTAGCATTGGGATGGCTCCTTTTGAGTCTTTATATGGGCGACGATGTCGGTCACCCATCTGTTGGGATGAAGTTGGAGAAAGGAAGTTGATGGGACCCGAGATTGTGCAGATCACAGTTGATAAAATCCGACTGATTCGAGAACGACTGAAGGCTACTCAGAGTAGGCAGAAAAGCCATGCTGATAAGAAACGACGAGACGTTGAATTTGATGTGGGAGATCATGTATTTATCAAAGTTTCACCATTGAAAGGAGTGATGAGATTTGGGAAAACAAATAAGCTAAGTCCTAGATTTGTTGGACCATTTGAGATACTTGAAAGAATTGGATCAGCTGCATATCGAGTTGCCTTACCTCCTGCATTATCCAAGATACATAATGTATTTCATATCTCTAATCTTAGAAAATATGTTCCTGATTCAAAGCATGTGATAGAGTATGAACCACTTCAAATCCAAGAGAACTTGTCGTATGAAGAGATCCCAATTAAGATTTTAGATCGTAAGGAGCAAGTTCTTCGCACCAAGACAATTCCTATAGTCAAGGTATTGTGGAGAAATCACACTACAGAAGAGGCAACATGGGAGGCAGAGGAGGAAATGAGGCAAAAGTTTCCGAATCTCTTTGTTGATGGTATGTGTACAATTTTCGAGGACGAAAATTTTTAAGGAGGGAAGGATGTAACACCCCAACCCAATTGTATAATTAATTTTATGGATTTATATGCTTGTTATCATTTTAGTTGCTTTTAAGTGCATAAAGTATGATATTGTGATATTATAAAACATATACATTTTTTTATATATGTAGAAAGAAGTTTTATAAAGGTAAGGATATATATATATATATATAGTTATATTATTCTTTGGGCCTTTTCTAGAATTATAAGCTTCTAAGGGGGTGGAAAGAAAATTGGTAAAAGTAAGGGTGACTCATCTAGACTTTTGGCCTTTTCCCCTTGTTATACACGTAATCCACAAAAGTCTCCCACCCTTATTTTCCTTGCTGCATCAGAAGTCTTTCTTGGGTTCATTTTCTTGGTCTTTTGCTTCTTTCTTCTCCCTTTCCCACGGCAGCACCTTCTCACTATCTCTCTCACTTTCTCACCAAAACCACAAACCTCTTTCTAAGATGAAATTAAGAACCTAACACTAAGGTTTCAGCTCCAAAGTTTGTGGGTAAGTAAATTAAACCTCTTTTGATTTGGGTATTTTGATAGTATAAGTGTTTTGTTCATTTCCCTCTTCTTTGCTCTCTGTTCTGATTGTTGTGATTCTGTTTTTAGTAAATTGAAAGATTGATGAAATTGGTCTTTTGGATACTTATTAAGCTATTTTATTATGTGTAGTATAGGTATAAAAATATTCAAAAGAAATGATGGCCAATTGCTATTTGTTGATGATTTTAGTAAGAATATGTGCTGAAGCTGTCACTGTGACAGATTTGATGTTCACAACAAGAAAAATATGTATAAAATCATTTGCTGAGAATTAGGATTCTAGGAGTAGTTTTTATGAATCCTAAGACACATATAATTGTTATGGAAGTGGTTTCACAGCTTTTGGATGAGTATAAAAATAATGCTTTAATTTATAAGTTGCATGAAAATCTGTCAGGACAGATTTGAGTACGTTGCCTTGTATGATTTTTAATAAATCATGATTTTATACTTTGACTCCGAAATTTTTATGGCATATACTAGACATACAGGGGAGTAACTCTGTAAAATTTCGTGACAATTGGATGTGTACGGACAGTCCTTTTGTATTTTATAAATGGGGCTTACGCTGCTGTAATGAACAGTGAATAGCTTATGACACACATGACTTTGTCGATTTAATTTTGAAGTTAGGGTGAATGTTTTAAGCTATAATTTAATTTTCTTATCTTTTGGTATGTTTGGATCATAGAGGAATTTTTATACCTCGGTTTCTCTATGTTTTGGTATGTAAATTGTTTGATGAATGTACCTTGTTTTTGGGGAAACTATTTGTGATGGGAATTAGGATTTTTCTTGAGTTTAAGAGTTAGGTTGTGATTTAAGGTATAAGTTTATATATTAGGAAGTGTTGTTAGTAATAAGTTTTGGTCTTTCATTTAGGTGACGAGAACGAGAACACGGAAACTTGAGCTCCTCTTGTACAATCTCTCGCGTCTTCTGCTTTCAGGTAAGGGATTTGTGACATGTGCGTTTGATAAGTATAAAATTATTTAGAAAACTATTTGCATTAAAACCTTTTAATTGAAAATATTATATATAAGCATGATTTAAGTAAAATATATGTTCGTGAGTTGTTCAATCTTATATACACGATAATTTTAGCATATTGATGCTATTATTTATATCACGAACATAATTTTTAAGAATGAAGTGGATATGCTACTGCTGTGAAACAATTATGTAAAAGCAATGTTATCAGAAAAATATAGTTTTCAGTTATTCCATTGTTATGATCTGAACTCAGCCAGTAGGGGTTATAGTACTGGCATTTCCATGGAAATTCTGATTGGCCATTAAAAGTGGGACTGGCTCTGCTGTACCCGCCCCTGTTGGTAACAACCAACTTGTGGAGGATGTCAACCTTTCCCCATGGTTGAAAATATGTATTATGATATGATCCCGGGTTTACCTGGCATTGTGGGGAATGCTGGATGCCTAGCACTTTGTGCTGGAAGCCTCCCAAAGTTGTGACAGACTTACAATTGGACTAACTAATATGTATGATAAATGAAATATTTAGGCTATTTGGAAATTATGATAAGTCTGATGATAAGTTATGATAAAGTATTTCATAGTCTATTCAAAGATAAGATTTCCGAATCATGTTTACGTTCTTTATCATGTCTTTTTACTATTATATGAAAGGAAAATAAAGTACTTTTACCTGAAAGTTCATAAGTTACTTTAAGAACGACGTAAACAGTATGAAGGCTATTTTATCAAGCTGGCATATCCATAAAATATTTGTTTTACATGCATGCTTATTAAGGGCCCATGGAGCTTAAAACCTTACTGGGCTTCGCAGCTCACCCTATTATATTTCAGTGCACAGGTTCTTCCTGGAAGCAGCGAGAGTATTAGAGGTGGCAAAGATTCTGTAATTCTCGTTTGTTAGATAGTATAGTTTTTGTTGTATAGTAGTTTAGCTCTTTTGTTGTATAGGAGGAATCAAGATGTACTTGATCCTTTGAGCACAGTTGTAATTCAGAACCTTAGTTTGTTTTGAACCCCAGTTGTATGTCTTTGGGGTTAGGTTTGTAATAAGAGTTTTTGCTAAACTTTTAGCTATGTAATATTTATCCGAAACCTGAGGTTTCAGCCAAGGGGTAATCTTGCAAAGTTTTAAATGTGATGAAATTAAAGGTTTCATCATTTTTGTATATTATGGTTTTATGTAAGAAAATAAGCAGGTATTCAGGAAACAAATTCTTGATAAGCACCTTCAGTTTAGGTTGGTTCGTGTTAGTATTGAGGTAAACTTGATATTAACATGCCGGTCATGCTCTAAATTCTGGAATACAGGTTTGGGTCGTGACAAACCCTATACTTGTGATGTTGGAAATTGGTTTTGTTGTGGGTTGTTTCGTTACAAGTAGTTTCACAAAAATACTTGTGATGTTGAAATACTTGTAAAATACGTTTGATACAGTAATGGGTATATGCATTTTTGTTTAGTTTGAATATTAGATATTTACTGTGTTGTGTAATGGTTGTGAAGAAAGTTTCTAATATATGTACTTATCAATTGCTGTAATTCTTTTTGATTTCTATGGTTCTTATTGTTTGGATGATTCTAGTTTTGGATCCTTACTCTCTTGGTTTGGTTTCCACATTGATACCAGTGTTAGATATATGTAGTGTGCAAGTTCATATACATTAGGTGTAATGTATGAACTCAAAATAAGATTATCCATCTTCTAAATTTTCTTGTGTTGATTATTGCTCAAGCAATGATACTCTGATTTCACAATGGGATTGTGTCCTCTGATTGTTATTTTACTTGATTTAATGGGGGATTGTTCTCTAGATTATGTTTTAGATACATTGTGCTACTCTATTCATATTTCTTGCCAGAAAAAAGATGAGATTTTTTTTCCCTAATTGCTAGTTTTTTCTATCATCCATTTTGATGACAAAAATGAGTGTTCAATCTGAGAAAGGAATATTAGGATGACATTGTCTCTTAAACTAGGTTGATGAAGGTTGGTTTTTTTTTTTTTTTTTGGGGATACTTAACAATATGATTTTTTTTTTTTTTAATTAAAGTAGATAGGTCCTAGCTATAAATTTTAATCATGAAGAGATGCATTGGGGGTGGGGAGGTACTTACAAATTACGACTTACGAGTAGAGAGAGAGAGAGAGAGTTATGCTTGAAATCTTGAAGGTTATTCATTTATTAAGGAACTATATCAATTTCTCATTTTTTTTTGGTTATTTTTTTTTATGCCCTACTGTAGGGACCTCTTGTTGGTTTGTATAGTGTTGTTGGGATTTAATTTTGGGTAAAACTATTGTAGGTTGAAGCTGAAGAGCAACCTGAGATATCTGAACCATAAGAAGTCTTGTAGGTTCCTTACTTCGTTTTCTTCAAGGTTTGTTTAATGAGAATTTCCTAGTTACTATTTTATTATGGAGATGCTGTGGTGTTTAATGGTTGAAAAACTATGGAATTTGAAAATTAATTGATGTGAAATTTGGAATGCATTCCAACTGCTGGCATATTAGGTTGCACTTGACAATAGTATGTATTGGTACCACGTATGGTAGTATCAATGACTATGCTTTTTGGTAGTCTCCCCTATACAGTTTTGCTATTTTTTGGTTCTAACTTTATTTTAGCAATTGACTCGCATTACATGGTGTGACTACTCTTAATGCATTGTTAGAAATGTTTCTTATAACATAGTTAATGTTTTTACTTTGCGATTTTAATGTAGTATTGTTTTTATATTTGTGCAGATTTCTTATTGGTGGTTTTTAGGAGATTTACTTTTGGCATTACTTGAAGACATATGAGGACATCTTCTATTAGTTCTAATTATATTATGCTACACTTTTTGTATTATTATAAAACATATTGAATTATTGTATATGTTGCAAACAATTATTGTATGGAAGGAGTTTGAATTAGATACTTGTTATATTTTTTACTTGTGGAATGTATGGATCTTTTTTTATAAATGTGTTGTTGAAATAAATGTATTATTCAAATGTGAGGTTTAATAATGTAATAACAGGTTACAGGTTAATATCAAAGCTATGAAAAAAATAAAAACATAAAATAAGTTTTAGCGACGAATTTTTTTGTCATAAATATAGCAACAAAAAATTGTTTTAGTGACGAAATATTTCATCACTAAATGTAGTAAAATTTTATAAGAAATGGTTTTAGTGACGAAAATTTTCGTCACTATATGTGCTTGGATTTTCTTAAAAATAGTTTTAGTGACGAATTTTTTCGTCACTATATGTACCCGAACATAGTTTTAGTGACGAAATTATTCATCACTAAAAATGATTTAATAAATTAAAGTGTTTTTAGTGACGAAATAATTTCGTCACTGAATAGTGTTTTTAGTGAGGAAAACATTTAGTGACGAAATATTTTCGTCACTAAAAGTTTTTTTTTTTTTTTTAAATCAAATCGGACTTTTAGTGACGAAATTTTTCGTCACCAGGACTTTTAGTGACGGGGTTTCAGTGACGAAATGAGTTTCGTCACTAAAAGTCCAATTTCGTCACTAAAGATTCTTAGTGACGAAAAACTGGACTTTTAGTGACGAATTTTTTCGTCACTGAAAATACATTTTGTTGTAGTGATAGCATAAATCTCAAAAAATAATTACGTTTTTTGATAATTTAATTGATGCAACGGAGTGAGAGATTTGAATTTTGGATGTTTAATGTGGGAAGAGGAACAGTCCCTCCACAAACTTAAAAGCCCAAGGAGTTGCTGGACCACGGCAAAGTAATTGTGCCTAGCCTTCATGCGATGGGCTTAAAGCTGGTTTGTCCTACTCCTAGGCATGGAGGACAAGGTTAAGTACCACGGGAAGTCCATTCCCGCAGAAAAGGGAAATTAGTAACTTGCTTGAGACATGGAGCACAAATAGTTAACACATGACTTCTGGAAGATACTAGTGACCACGGGAATCTCTTAGAAGGTGCAAGAAGGTGGAAAATATTTGCCTCCGCATTAATGAAGGGGTTCTTACCTAACCTCTACCGCATTAATGGCACATAAGACAGCCGTACATGTCACCTCCAGGCCATTAAAGTTACAAGATAAGAAGGTGAAGAAACTGATAAAGTGAGGAAAATATCCCTACTACCCTAGGTAGAAGTGGAACAACTGCAAAGGTAAGAAGGAGGTTGAATCTATAAAAGGAGAGAAAGGCCAAAAGAAAGGGGATCAAGAATATACATTTAGAGAAACAAATTTGTTAAACATTGTAGTTCTTTATGGTACTTTTTTTTTTTTTTTTTTTTTTTGGTTAAGGAAAAGAGGGGTTCGCTAGGTTACGCTAGCCCCCGGACAGGGCGCCAGGTTTTCGGCCTGTGTGAGAGTCACCCCGCATGTGCAAGTACACCCCTCACCAAGGATGCCCACCAACGGACTCCTGCGGTCAGCGGGATTCGAACCTCAGCTGTCTAGGCCACAAGCTAAATCCTTGACCGCTTAGCCAAGCCCCCGTTGGCATTCTTTATGGTACTTAACTAGTATAATTGCCATATTTTATTGGTTAATATTATTATATTTTGTGTTTTATTTTATTATAATTTATATGATTGTTCAATTTTTTTTTTTTAAATGATATCTTGCAAAATGCTACATTTAGTATATTATTAACTTCGTTTAGGGTTTCTAATCATATTATGCATCAATACAAAGTTTTCTTACTAACTATAATGATAAGATAATCGAAACAATCTCATTCCAACAACTTCTCAAACTACAAAAAAGTTAAAAAACCTGCAACAGAAGAAAAGGAAGCAAGGATTTTAAAGCAGTATACGAAAGTTTTACCACGCTTATTGGTACTAACAAAACAAGAACCAAAAGGACCCTAGCCCCACACCCTGCCGGGTCAGATGAAAGCTTCACCAAGACCCGTTCTTCAGGACTGTATTGGTTATTCTTTTGGGCCTATTTACTCAACACACACCTATATATCTCTGTTTCATTCAGTTTGTAGTTCTGTACCTATAATCCTGAGTTTCACAGGAAGAATCAGGACTCCACCACTGTCGAAGTTTATGAGCAGATATCATTTCTTTGATACAGCCACAAAGACCACGAGTATCTCGGTGGGATTCAGCCTTATTAATGGTCAGAAATGCTGAAGGAATGAAATGGAATGCTTCTGAACTTAAATCTATTCCTATCGCCATCCTGAAGGTCATCGATGATCCCTTTATCGCAACATTTTCATATCCATGCGCCAACATCTTCTTCCTGTTTTCAAAGTAGTGAATATATTCTGAAGAAACAGGATCATCTGGGTTCACAAAAAGGTGAGGAACCCAATTAGATAATGCAACGAAAGCTTTATGTGCTTGATCCGCACGCTGTTGACAACCCTTTCCAGAACGGCTGAGGCCTGCCTTGGCAACACCCTTTATAAGGTCGACCCAATAGCTCAAAGTGTCATTCTTGATCCACCTCGCTCCGAAGTCAGAGCAGAATGGTGGATTAAACAGATAAGTTTCAAGAAAATGACCCTCATTGAACATTTGCTTTCCTGCAAGCAATGCTATAGCTGCCCCCAGAGAATGACCAGCCAGCCACACACTTGCACCTCTAGCTCTAAAAGTAACCATTTCACGAACGTAGTTCATTGCATGTTGAAAGCGGGAACTCTTGTGAGGTGTGTTCGTCAAACACTTAAAGTCTAGCTTGATGTCCTGTACGCATCTCTCTGAGTTGAGTTTTGTGCCGCGAAAGGCTATAACAAACTGTGGGAAGTTTGGAAGAAATTCGCCTTTGTATTTATAAAGGGCACCATATATGGATGAGTCTTTTTCGTCTCTGAGAGTATCAATTAATTCGAAATTGAAGTAGTCCCTCCGAGGTGGAGCAAGACCTTGAGAACCATGGGGATCAGGGGAAAGAGTGGACACTGCTTCTATCAAACGGGCGATAGAAGATCGTACGTGACAGCTGTTGTTCCAGCAAAGAGATTGTAAAATTAGGATCAGTTCAATATAGTTTGAGCCCTATGTCTAAGAATTTATGCAAGGCCTTTTATATTTAGGATAAAACTTAAATTTTCCGAGGGCAGTTAAATTCAATCTATAAAGTGTTTGAATTCAATTCAAGAATCTAACTTACTACAACTAAAATACTGTACCTAAATTTTATTATTATACTTCAATAAACTTATTTAATACTAACTAGGATAACTGAATACATTACTTCATGAATTAACTAACCAAACCAAGATTAATTTCACATATGTTAGGAATCTTGTGGTTCCTAATAGGGATGAATAGGAATTATAGGGGAATTGTAGGGGAATTGACTTAATTTGAAGTAGTCAACCTCTATAAAGAAAGAAAAAAAGATACTAAGAGAGAGAGAGAGAGAGAGAAAAGAAATGCACTAAGCAATTATGACTTGATTTATTCTTCAATGATATCTAATGTTAAATTACAATTATGTATTTATAAAAGAGTAGTTCTAATCTCATTGGCCCACATGACTCAAGATAATTGGCTAGTTAATTTAACATATGTTTTATGAATTAAGCCATATATTAAATGAGCCATATGTGCTCAAATCCGAACTAACTCATCCTAATCTCAACTAACAAACTAATTAAAGAGATTACAACAACTACTAGGATATTACAAGACATATGGCATAATTTGGGGTTCCTATCAACATATCAGATAGTTAGGAAAACAATTACATCAAAGGATAACAAACAACTATGAGATACACCTGGTGTAATTAATCTATTCAATGGTAATTGTACCCCCATCATTTTTCATCGGCCAAAATCCAAATGAGTTAAAAGAATGCACTAGAATTGTTAGGAATCTAATGGTTCCTAATAGGGATAGGTATGAAATGCAGGGAAATTGAGACTTACCCTTTATAGAGAAATATAAAAAGAGAGATTAAGAGAGAGATGCAGTAAACAATTGATTTATTTCTTCATTAATCTTGTCATGTAATCCCTGCAACTCAAATATTCATCAACTTAAATAGTAAGTAAAAAAAAAATCCCAAGAAAGGAAAAGGACAGATGATCCCAAAAGGGCTAAAGGATCTGTCTTTTAATTGAAATTAGAAGCTAGAAAATCAGTATTGAACAACTTAAGTTGAAGTCTATAAACAAATTAATTAAGAAATGAGAACAAAGAGGACAAAGAGTGATAAAGATAGAGAATTGTTACGTTCACAATATTTTTCACAATATTTTCACAACAAATCCTAGTTGGCAGGTTGTTACAAGTTTTAAATTTAAACCCAACACTGAAATTACTTTCTTACCAACTAGTAACAGTAAATAACAACCTGCCAACTAGGATTTGTTGTAAAAATATTGTAAAAAATATTGTGAACATAGTATTTCTAGATGAAGATAACCTTATAGTTCCTGAGGATCCACACACGCTGTGCAGACGGGCATATATAAGAGACGTACAACCTTCAAAAAATGGTCCAAGTTTATTTTGACATACAAGGTAGAGGTATAAAAATAAAATCCTAAACAAAGGACATAATAAAACTAAAGAAAGTGATATCGGACAAAAACAAACTCGCTAGATAGTGAATATCCGACAAATAAAATATTAAAAAAAAAAAAAAAAAAAAAAGCACTGGTGGGTACTGTGTATACCACGTCAATTGAAATCATGATTTCAATCGATAAATCCTGAAATCAGGATTTCACTTTTTCATAAGTATGACTGAAATAATGTTTGAAAACAAGATTTTCTAAGGCTGTGTACAGATTTGTGCAAAGATTTGTATAACAAACAGGAAAATTCTTAGATAGTCTCTAAGTATGGATAAATAGTATTTTTTCCTTCTCACATTCAATGGTGGAATCTAAGAATTACTCTAACAATTAACAACAACAAAAAAGGGAGAGAAGAGTGAACCTTGTGGTTCCATCAAAGAGAGGAGGTTGTTCAGAAGTGGCATCCAAAGGTGTGGGAAGATGCTCGTTCACGATCCTGCACAACCCACATAACAACATAAGTAAAAACAATCTTACTCTTTACCACAAAATTCAGAGAACCCCAAATGAACAACAGCAACAACAACAACAACAACAAAACAGTTGAGAATATGGAAAATTCTTAGTGATTTCAAATTCCAAGACACTTACGCAGCTGCCATTGATGATGTTTTTTTTTTTTTTTTTTGTTGTTCGGAGAGTTCTGAGGTTTCAGTTTATAGTCTTTCTAATCTGATGCTGAATGTGCTTTATGGTTCACCGATCTACCATATTTATAGGAGTTTTCTCATCGTGATTCTATGAAGTCGCGAGCAGTGACGAACTCCAAATGTGACTGCCACGTGGGAACGAAGACAGAGTTAATCATATAGATGCTGGAATTGTGGGCAGGTTCATGATAAGGTTCAAATTTGACTCTTTGGTCCTTACCCATTTGATTTGATTACTTTTTAAGACTTTTTTTATGTACGCTGATTATGAGATAAAACTATATTGTATACTACTCTCGTCGCGCGTATTTCCGCACGTGAACGATACTCTTTTTTTAATTTGAATTTATTTATACTACTATTTAGGAAATTTTTCCTGTTTAGACTGAACATTTTTTTTATTCAAAAATACCTCCAACACTCTTAAGTTTAAGTAGATACAAAACTAAGAGATAGTCAAGTAAAAATACATGTCTAACTTGCATCTATACTACTATTTAAGGGACTTCTCTTGTTTGGATCAAACATTTTGTTGGTTCAAAAATACTCCAACACTCCTAAATTTAAATAAAGACAAAACTAAAAGATAGTCAAGTAAAAATGCCTATCTAACTTGTACTAAAACATTGCCTACAAAATAAAAACACTCTCTATTCAGGTATTTGAAATGCTTCAACTACCTAAACTCATGTTTTCAAAAAAAAAAAAATCATTTCTTTTTGACCTTTAATAAGCCTTAACCGTTTCCCATCAACAAAAAATTATTAACTTTAAAAGAAAAATCATAATTTAAAGGTTTAGTCACCCACTAATTTGTTAATTTTGTTACTAATTTAGATGGTATGATACATGTTTGCAAATGCTTAGAAAATATAAGATAAATAGTTATAATTAACTCTATATTTTGACTATTTTATTGCTACAATATCCATATAGTTTTATACATACATAATACATTACAATATTCTATCATCTTGTTAATCTTTTATGCATGTCTCATTCACAAGATTGGTTGTCTAATATTTGTAAGTTCATAAACGAAAATAATTTTATATCTAATTACCTCAAATAATATAATTTCAACTGTTGATTACTTATCATTAGTATAGATTTGTGAATGAGTAAAAAATATTAGTAGTAGTGTTTATTGATAGTGTCCTGAAAAACACCCTACTCCATACTCGTCCGTAGGGGTCGTCCATAGAAGAAGAGAAATACCTTGACCCAGTAGATTCGTCCACAGTAGACTCGTCCGTAGAGAAAGACCCTTGGACGGACTGTAGTGACCTCGAACGTGGTCATTGCAGACATTCCCTGGACGAAGTTTATACACTTTGTTCCAAAACGCGAAGCCACCTCCAATGACGGTTACAGAACATACGGCCTAATAAAGTAACTTCCATGGCAGTTATGGAAGTTACTTACGAACCTTCCGGCATCCTCCAATATAGGAGAAGTTATCAAGTGAGTAACTGCTCATGGCGTAGACTATATAAGAACAACGATCACCAAATAAAGAGGTACGAGACATTTTTTCCCAAATTTTTGGTTGTTCCAAAGGATTAAGGATGACACTGACTTTATCATCGGAGGGTTTCCGGCCGGTCCACCCCGGTCACCTCTGACCTTGTTCATCTCTTCAGGTCTTCATTCAGATTATCATCGTCGCCATTAACATCCGAAGCATCCAGCCTACTGATTTTGTCGTACATCATCAGTTGGCGCCGTCTGTGGGAAACGTAAGTTTGTACTAACTACTTTCCTTCAACAAAAGGCTGTATGGTTCGGACAAGATCAAGGGCTACCAGCCCAGGCCATCAAGAAAGTAGAGATGCCTCCAGCAATCCTAACCGCGATCGACAGTCAGCGCCAGTCGCTCAACAGCCAGCCCTCCAACACATACAATCCATGGCAGCCGCCATGGCAGAGTTAACCCGTCAGAACCAGGAGTTGACTAGGGAGATTCACTTGCGGAGGCAGCGTCAGGAGAGGTTCGAGAAAGGACAAGCCCAGAGTCAAGAGATTCGAGAAAACGCCGACCCCGAAGGCCAATCGAGGGGTACCGTTTCACGAAGAGTGCCACACTTGGAGAGGGAAATGGACCAAATGCGTAAGGCCATGGAAGAAATGAGGGAGAACATGAGGAGAACGAATCCCGTGGAAGACTTAGTTCACCGTACGAACTCCCCTTTCTCAGCCTCCATTAACAGCCATCCCCTGCCTGCCAAGTTCAAGATGCCTTCCTTAGACTCATATGACGGGACGCGTGATCCATGCGATCACATAGCAACCTTCAAAACCACAATGCATCTCCAAGGAGTTCCAGACGAGATCATGTGTAAGGCTTTCCCTACCACGCTCAAAGGACCGGCACAAGTATGGTTCAGCAAAATACCTCCAAATTCTGTAAGTTCGTTTGAAGAGTTGAGTAAACTATTTGTTAACAATTTTATTGGAGGACAAAGGCATAAACGTTCCTCGTCCAGTTTGCTCACAATTGAGCAAGGGGAAAATGAGAGCTTGCGCTCCTTCATTACTCGTTTCAACAGAGAAGCCCTCACTGTGGACGAGATGGACGACAAACTATTACTGGCTGCTTTCCATAACGGGGTCAATTTTGACTTGTTCATCCACAAGCTCTATGAGCAAGAGCCTCAGACCATGGCTAAGCTCGTCCATTCGGCCCAAAACTTCATGAATGCAGAAGATGCGATTATAGCTAAGAAGAGGAAGAGAGCCGAAAGAAGGGAAGGAGACAACACCCGTCACCAGGAGCAAACTCCCCGCCCAAAGAAGGCCCGCGCAGGGGAAAAAAGGGATCAAGATAATAGGAGGCCAGCTTCATCCTCAGGACGAAGTCAGCACTACACGTCTCTGAATGTCCCACTTGACCAAGTGCTTATGCAGATCAAGGATGATCCGTCCCTTAAATGGCCAGAAAAGATGAAAGGAGACCCCAACAAGCGCAATAAGAATAAGTATTGCCGTTTTCACAGAGACCACGGGCATGACACGGACGAATGTTTCGATTTGAAACAGCAAATAGAAAACCTCATCAGGCAGGGAAAACTGAGGAACTTCCTTGGACGAGATCAGAAGGATGAAAAGTTGAAAGGAAAGCTGGAAGAGGCGCCCCGACCACCACTAGGAGAAATAAGGACGATCTTTGGAGGAACCTCAGCAGGACAGACTTCCAGGTCACGGAAGACATACTTGAAGGTAGTACAGAATGTTCAACTCTCAGGACGACCTGTCAGGACGAGGGAAGCTGAGGAACAATCTATTACCTTCACAGACGAGGACGCTGCGAGACTTCACCACCCCCATGACGACGCGATCGTTATTACCCTGCTTATCGCAGGTTATACCACCAGAAGGGTGCTATTTGACAACGGCAGTTCGGCGGACATCCTGTACTACCCCGCCTTCCAGCAAATGAACCTCGGACGAGATTTACTACACCCAGTGAATTCACCCTTGGTAGGGTTTGGAGGAATGAAGGTGCAACCATTGGGGATTGTTGCGCTGCCTGTGGTGGTGGGAACACATCCACAGCAGACAACGAAAGAGGTAAATTTCCTCGTGGTGGACTGTTCGTCGTCGTATAATGCTATCATTGGAAGACCCACCCTGAACAGTTGGAAGGCAGTGACGTCCACTTACCACTTGTCAGTCAAGTTCCCTACAGAGCACGAGGTGGGGGAAGTGCAAGGGGATCAGCTAGCAGCGAGAGAATGCTACCTAGCCATGCTAGCCATGGACGAGGTAGCTCAGACGATGAACATAGAGGAAAGGAGAGTTGTTGCAAAGCCTACCGAAGTACTTGAGGACGTCCCTTTGGACGAGAATGACCCCAAAAAGTTCACCAGAATTGGAACAAGCATGAAGAAGGAAACAAAGCACGACCTCGTCCATTTTTTACAAAAGGGTGTGGATGTGTTTGCCTGGAGCCACGAAGATATGCCGGGAATTGATCCAAGTATCATCACACATCGATTGAATGTATGTCCGTCTTACCAGCCCGTCCGTCAGAAGAAAAGAGTTTTTGCTCCAGAACAGGACAAGGCTATTAAGGAAGAAGTCCTGAAATTGAAGACAGCGCAGTTCATTCGAGAAGTCTATTACCCAGAGTGGCTGGCCAACGTAGTAATGGTCAAGAAAGCAAACGGCAAGTGGAGAATGTGCGTGGACTTCACTGATCTGAATAAAGCTTGCCCCAAGGACAGCTACCCCTTGCCACGCATCGATCAGCTGGTGGATTCAACAGCTAGTCATCAGCTGTTAAGCTTCATGGACGCTTTCTCGGGCTATAACCAAATACAGATGGATGAAGCGGACCAGGAAAAGACGTCCTTTGTGACGAGCCAGGGGCTGTTCTGTTATAAGGTGATGCCCTTCGGTTTAAAGAACGCAGGGGCAACTTACCAGAGGCTAGTTAATCAGATGTTTCAGCCGCAAATCGGACGAAATATGGAGGTTTATGTAGACGATATGCTAGCGAAAAGTTTGGATGAGAAGGACCACTAGAGTGACCTTCAGGAAACCTTCGACACACTCAGGCGGTACAATATGAAGCTAAATCCTAGCAAGTGCGCTTTTGGAGTTTCGTCAGGAAAATTTCTTGGATTCATGGTGTCGCATAGAGGGATTGAAGCGAACCCCGATAAAATCCAGGCCATCATTGACATGAAGCCGCCAGGAAACATTAAAGAAGTCCAAGCACTCACTAGACGAGTCGCTGCGCTCAACAGGTTTGTCTCCAAAGCAACTGACAAGTGTTTACCATTTTTCAGGGTTCTTAAAAAAGCCTTTGAGTGGACGGACGAATGTCAGAAGGCCTTCCAAGACCTCAAAGCCTACCTGACCACTGCTCCGCTGCTAAGCCCGTCCATACCCGGTGAAGAACTATACTTGTATCTGGCGATGTCCCCACATGCCGTTAGCTCGGCGTTAATCAGAGAAGAAGGAAAGGTACAGAAACCAGTCTACTATACTAGCCGAGCTCTGAGAGGAGCAGAAGGACGATATCCTATGATGGAAAAATTGGCCTTCGCTTTGATTACGGCCTCGAGGAAGTTAAGACACTATTTTCAAGCGCATGTCATCAATATCTTGACAGACCATCCATTGAAGAAGGCAATGACCAGGGTGGAAGCCGCAGGGCGACTAGTCCAATGGGCTATTGAACTGGGGGAATTCGAAATTAGGTACCTACCAAGAAGCGCAATAAAAGCACAAGTACTAGCAGATTTCATAGCGGAGTTTACCCCTAACGACGAAGGTTTAGACGAACCAGGCAACGCCCAAAGATGGGTCATCCACGTGGATGGATCCTCCACATTACATACAGGCGGGGTAGGAGTCATTTTGACATCCCCAGAAGGAGATGAACTAAAGTACAACGTCCGCCTACAGTATACACAACCAACAATGAAGTGGAATATGAAGCCCTCCTGAAGGGGCTAGAGTTGGCAAAGTCCTTAGGAGCAGAGTCAATACTCGTCCATGGAGATTCCCAGCTAATCATGGGCCAGGTGAATGGGACATACGAGGCGAAAGAAGAGCGCATGAAGAGGTATTTTAGTAAGGTGCGACGCCTCGTGAAAAAGTTTAAGGAGGCTCGCTTCATTCAGGTACCTAGGGAAGAAAACATGAAAGCAGACGCTTTAGCGAAAGAAACCTCGGCAAGCGGACAAGTGGATGAGTTTGACGAAGTACAATACATGCCAAGCATAGATCTACCAGAAGTACAGCACATAGAGGGCGAAGACAATTGGATGGAACCGATATTGGCATACCTAAAAAATGGAAAGCTACCGGAGGGGAAGGACGAGGCGAAGAAACTAAGAATCAGGTCGGCCAGATACGTCCTCGTAAATGATATGCTATACAAAAGGGGTTTTTCCCAACCCTACCTGAGATGCTTAGCTCCGGCCGAGGCGAACTATGTGCTAAGAGAGGTTCATGAAGGATCCTGTGGAAACCACTCGGGGGCAAGAGCGCTAGTGCATAAACTCGTCCGTGCAGGGTATTATTGGCCAACCATGCAAGCAGACGCAAAAGCTTATGTCAAAGTATGTGACAAGTGTCAACGATTCAGCAACATCCCCAAACAACCCGCAGAGTACCTCACTCCTATGATGGCCCCTTGGCCCTTCGCGCAATGGGGATTAGATATTTTGGGTCCTTTTCCGCTGGGAACTAGGCAGATGAAGTTTTTGGTGGTGGGTATTGACTACTTTACTAAATGGATAGAAGCAGAACCACTAGCAAAGATCACACAGCAAAATGTCAAAAATTTCGTCTGGAAGAACATCTTATGCCGGTTTGGGGTGCCCAGGGTGTTAGTATCAGACAATGGACGGCAGTTTGACAATGCACTATTTAAGGACTTTTGTGCACACTTCGGCATTCAGAATCATTATTCCTCCCCCTCCCACCCACAAGCAAATAGCCAAGCAGAAGTGGCAAACCGATCCTTGTTGAAAATCATCAAGACTCGGCTTGACGGGGCAAAGGGTATATAGCCAGATGAACTACCAGGCGTTCTTTGGGCTTACAGGACGACAGTGAGAACCCCCACAGGGGAAACACCTTTTAAACTGGCTTACGGGAGCGAAACAGTCATACCCGCAGAGGTGCACATGGCCAGTCATAGGGTGATGGAGTATCAGGACGGAGAAAATGGTGACCAGCTTCGTCTTAACCTCGATCTCCTAGACGAGGTACGAATG
Organism: Lithocarpus polystachyus; assembly: GCA_033629205.1. Taxonomy (NCBI): domain Eukaryota; kingdom Viridiplantae; phylum Streptophyta; class Magnoliopsida; order Fagales; family Fagaceae; genus Lithocarpus; species Lithocarpus polystachyus. The sequence continues at coordinate 55,260,680 of CM066168.1, forward strand.
AATGCAGCACAGAGAATGACGAGGTATAAAAACTTGATGGCCAAGCACTATGATACCATGGTCAAGCCCAGGCGCTTCAACATAGGGGACCTCGTCCTAAAGAAGGTTTCCTTGGCCACCAAAAACCCTGCTCATGGAAAGCTGGGACCAAATTGGGAAGGACCCTACAGGGTTATTAACTGCAAGAGGCAAGGATCCTACTATTTGGAAGCTCTAGACGGACGAAAGCTGGAACACCCCTGGAACGTTGAACATTTGAGAAGATATTATCAATAAAGTCCATGGACGAGTATCAGACGTCATGGATGTCCGAAGTAGTTTTCAAATAAATGCTTACTACTAATGCTTTAGATGTGTATTACTTATGAACTACTGTGTTACAACGTTTGTAATTCCCTAAAGGTACTAGCTCTCAAGCATGTGCCATTCCTATGGACGAATATTTACAGTTTCTTAAAAACATATATGTGATGTATGTTGAAGTATATCCAAGTATGTGTGAAAATGAACTAAAGACGAGGAAAATCCTTGGACGCAAGGATGTGTCGTCCATAAGCTTTCCTTAAAATAAGGATAAAGCCAGCAAGATTCGTCCTAACCAAGGGGCGAGCTGATGCATGTATCGTCCATAAGCTTTCCTTAGAACAGGATAAAGCAAAAATGAGGCAAGTTCATCCAAACCAGTAGAAACTGATGCGCCAACATCTCAACCTAGATATGGACGAGGAAATGCAAGTGTAAAATCCAACAACTAAGAATAGCCTAAAGCGTGGACGAGTTAAAAGAGTTAAACGTTTTGAAGAAAAAACTGATAACTCGTCCTTAGGAACTTGCTCGTTCAAAAAATGGGCAAGGCATAATATTAGCCAACAAAGGCCTTTTTATGGACGACCCATTCTAAGCACATCACAAGCTAGGCTCGTCCATACCATAAGTCCCCATGAAGGACGAGTCAAGAATTAAAGTTAATTGAAATGTGAATTAAGTTAGTCCATACAATGACTGAAAAATAAGCAAAGATGCATTCATTAGCCATAAAGGGTGGACAACCAATGTCCAAAAACCCTCAACATTGTTTAAAACACCGTCCTAAAACTTTGGACGGGAAAAGTGTACTTGCATTACATAAAAAAGCCTTAAACAATGGCTCAAATAAAAACAACAAAAAATAAAAATACAGAGAAAAGTTAAGTCTTCATTGGGGAGGATCAACACTAGGGTCGTCTTGAGCGGGCTGGGTAGTGGCATCGTCCTCAATGTTGATATCTTCAGAGCTCGTCTGGAGAAGAGAGCTTGAGGTAGCACCACCAAGGTTGAGTTTTATAGAGCTGAAGTCAAGGCTGGGGAAGTTCTCCATGGCGTCCAATCTGAAATCCTCAAACCCAGCTGCATAGTTTGCGTCCAAAGAATCAGTGCACTCTTTGGACGCCTTGAACTGTGCAACCGCGTCTCCCCTAGCCGTCTCAAGAAGACCACTCAGCTCGTCATTCCTTTTTTGGAGATGCTCAAGACGAGTGTCCTTCTCTATGACATCAGTCTTAAGCTCATCCAGATGGACCTGCAGCTCCTTCACTTCGTCCTTGGCCTTGGCCGCCACTTCGGCCCACCTCTTGTTCTCGTCTTTAACCTCCTGTATCCTCCTCTCTAGCAGGATCCTCGTCTTGTCCAACTCCGTTGCTTGCCTGGACGCGGCAATGAACTTAGACATGGCCTGCACAAGATTCGTTTTTAGACATGTATGGATAAGACTAAAAAATAAAGGAAAGACGAGATAAAGACAGTTCACCTTGAAAAGGTCATGAACACCAGAGTGCTCAAAATCCTTCAAGGACATGTTGTAGCATGCCGCCACGTCCTGATCTGTAACAACCCTCTCGAACCTCTCCCAGGCTAAGTCTTCATCTCCAAGAAGGTTCAAAGGGACTTGGTTAGAGGGCTGGGGTGAAACAGGCGCTTGGACTATGGACGGCACATGCACAGACGGAGGATCCAAGAGCTCGTCGTCCACAATATGGACGGGAGTCTGCTGGACAGTAGGTACAGAGCCGGTTTGGACGACCCCAGTTTTCGACGGCCCATGCTTGGTCCTTTTCTCTTTCCGACGACTTGGAAGTTTCCCCATGTCGACCCCCTTAGACACAGACTTCCTTTTGTCACCAACTAATGGACGAGGTTGGGATCGAACACCTTGCCCAGCCACCTCGTCCACCACCTCCTTACCCTTATTTTGATTCATTGTTGCCATTCCTACAAAAATGGACGAAGATGATGAACAAGTAGAACAAGAAATAAACAAAGTAAAAAGCAAAGTAAATACTTACGTCTACGGACGGTACGTTCGTGAGCGATAGCCTCAGCGGACGGCTCTGGACCTAGGCCCCACGCTGCAAGGCGTCTTAAGCTCACCAAGAAGTGGAACGTCCTGTCAGTGTACAAACAAGCCTTTTGAACTCGTTCAATGTAAAACCTGCTCAGGTGAGGTCGTCTGACGCCTAAAACAAGAAAAAAGAGAGAAGAGCGTTAGACGAGAATAAATAAATGAAATATATAAACATCTCAGGACGGACAACCTTAGACGTACCTTCAGGACGAAGGTTCCCTAATTCTCCTGTGTAGGGACCAAAGGGATCCCTACCAACTTCACTTGGCTTCCCAGCTCAGGGACCAGAGACGAAGAAGAACTCCGTCTTCCAGTTCCTGTCTGAAGTAACCAAGGACTGGATCAACCTGTAATCAGCCCCCCTAGCTGTGAATTGATGGAAGCCCAGGGATTGATTGATCTCGGAGGGCTTGTAGCAGAAGAGGAACTCGTCCACAGTGAGAGGACGATCCCCCCCAAACACCTCCCTCCATAAAACTTGCATGGAGACAATCAATCTCCATGCATTGGGATTAAATTGGCAGATAGCCAAACCTAACCTAGAAAGCAGTTCCCTAGCGAAGGCATTAAGAGGCAACCTCAAGCCTCCCAAAAGGTAGGCCTCATAAATACCAACTCCAAAATGGGGTTGGCAACACCACTCCCCATGGACGGGTAACCTAGGGTTTAAGTTATCTGGGATTTGATACCACGATTTCAAAGATTCTAACCTTTTGGTATCAGTCTTAGACGGGATATCTAAGGCACAGCTGTAAAAAATCTCCTCATCGTCTTGAACTGTAGACAAGGGAGCACTGGTACCTGCCCTTGACCCGGACTCAGTCCTCGTCATAAGCTGTTCCTGGAGAACCTCTAAAGGAACTCCAGGGACCCCAGACGTATACTCGTCTGAGGTATTCCCCTCACTACTACTGTTACTACTGTTACTCGACCCACTAAAACTACTGGGATCATGGAACTCATCTATGGCTTTCTCAACACTGTTGCTAGACGAGGAGAGGACAACTTCAGACATTTTTTAAGTTGAAACCTAAGGATGAGGATAAGGAGAATACCTGGATCTAGATGGCTATGGACGCGGAAAACTTCTAGACGAGGCGCTAAGACGAGGAGTGTCAGTGAAGAAAATTTTCAGAAATGAGAGGGTAGCTCAGGAATTGTACTATTTATAGGCAAAGACTTTAGTACCTGAAACGTCACAACCAATCATAAGCTGACACGTGGCACACTCCTCGAAAAATGAGTCGACGTGAATCTCCGCTACTAAGATCGTGACACGTGACAAGTTAAAATGTGGAGTGTTGACACAAGCGTCCAAGGGACAACACCATACAACATCTTCCTAGACGACCCACGGACTGGGGGCAACTGATAGTGTCCTGAAAAACACCCTACTCCATACTCGTCCGTAGGGGTCGTCCATAGAAGAAGAGAAATACCTTGACCCAGTAGATTCGTCCACAGTAGACTCGTCCGTAGAGAAAGACCCTTGGACGGACTGTAGTGACCTCGAACGTGGTCATTGCAGACATTCCCTGGACGAAGTTTATACACTTTGTTCCAGAACGCGAAGCCACCTCCAATGACGGTTACAGAACATACGGCCTAATAAAGTAACTTCCATGGCAGTTATGGAAGTTACTTACGAACCTTCCGGCATCCTCCAATGTAGGAGAAGTTATCAAGTGAGTAACTGCTCATGGCGTAGACTATATAAGAACAACGATCACCAAATAAAGAGGTACGAGACATTTTTTCCCAAATTTTTGGTTGTTCCAAAGGATTAAGGATGACACTGACTTTATCATCGGAGGGTTTCCGGCCAGTCCACCCCGGTCACCTCTGACCTTGTTCATCTCTTCAGGTCTTCATTCAGATTATCATCGTCGCCATTAACATCCGAAGCATCCAGCCTACTGATTTTGTCGTACATCATCATTTATTATATATGGAAGATTAATATCTTAATTAAGTAGCTTGCGAATGAGCTCAAGCTTGCTTGACAAGAAAATAACCTAAACTTAAAAATGTACTATAGTTTATTGATGAGCTTAAACTCGACTCATGTTCGAAATAAAATTAAATGAACAATTTTGAATTTTTAATATTTTGCTCCATCTATAGGCTATCCATTGCATTATAATCTTTTTTTTTTTTTAAATGGAGTTTATGTTATTTGTTTATGTGCAACTTTTCAAAACTTCAATTTTCTTAAATATAATTGTACTTTTATTTGTTTTCAGTAAAGATAATGCTACAAACAAAAAAAAAAAACTTTTACCATAAACAACTTTAGCAAATGCAAAAGGCTACTTTATTTTCTTCTGATAATTTTTTTGATGGTGTATCTTTCTCTTTTGTTAGAAGAGAGGGTAATTAAGTCGCTCATTTCTTAGCCCTTTGGGAGGCCTTCTGGAATTGATCTAGGCCAGTTTTCATCTCTTATCCTCTTGTCTTGGTTTCTTAAACCTTGGAAAGAGATGGACCAGGACTTTGATCTTCCTCCTCCTTGTAACTTGTGTTTGGTTGTTTTCTTTTGTGCAATAATAGTTTTTTATTCAGGAAAAATAAATAAATAAATAAAAAGAAACAAATAAATAGCAACTTAATTTTCTATGGTGTTGTTGTTGCTTTAAACTTTCAGCAATGGGTCTCAATCTGTAAGAGCATCCACAATTGAAAATATCATCACATCATATTCTACCATCCCAAAAAGCTACTTTGTCAATTATAACATACCATTTTTCAATACACCCAACATCCCAAAATTCTATTTTTTTCCCAGTTTATTTAAATATTCTTTTTTATTTTTTATTTTTTACTCTCTCTCTCTCTCTCTCTCTCTCTCTCTCTCTCTCTCTCTCTCTCTCTCTCTCTCTCTCTCTCTCTCTCTCTCTCTCTCTCTCTCTCTCTTTTCCTTTTTGTCTCTCTCCCTCAACCTCTGGCACAAGAACAAATAAGAAAAGAAAAAAAAAAAAAAAAACAACAACAACAACAACCAGCACTCTTTGGGTCTAATACATCACCACCACCCACCACCATGCCACCGCCATGCCAACCACCAAAACCCATTAAAAAAACCACCAAACCGACCACCAACAACAACCACTGCAAGAAATAGCCACCACAAAAACCATCGAGAGAGAAAAAAAAAACACAAAGAAACCGCCAAAAATCACAACCAACAACCACGAGAAACAGCCACTACAAGAACCACCAAAGGGGAAAAAAAAACACACACACACACACACACACAGCCAAACCCAGAAACCCACAGCAATTAATACCATAACCCACTCCGAGCACCGATGATCTGCACGGGCATGCCACTAAGAGATTGGCTCGTGTCGCTCTGAGCACCGGCGATCTGCATGGACTCAACACGTTAGCTCCGATCTGGCTTGGTGATTCGGCATGAGCTTCGATCTAGCTTGGTGATTTGGCGTGAGCTCCAATCTGGCATGGACTCAATTGAGAGAAGCTTGACAATGGCAAGAGAGAGAAGGGATGAGAAAGAGAGAAGGAAGAGAGAGAAAAGAAAGAGAAAAAATGAGAGAGGAGAGAGAAATTTCCGAGTTAAAATGAGAGAGGAGAGAGAAATGAGAGAGTATTAAAAAAATATTTTTTTTATCCCATTCAGCTACAGTACTATCTTACATTTGAGATGGTACTATAGCTATATGTCAGAAAAATTTGGCCTTTTCCCATTTGGCCTTCCCATTGTTGAGTAGTTTTTGGGTTTAAATGCCAAATGTACCTTACATTTGGCATATACACGGCCCAGTGCTGATGCTCTAACATTGCTGTATGAATAATCCAGATAATTTTTCTAGTAACAATATCATTTAATGTAATGCACCATGGCGTCTATGTGCAATGGGGCTACCTGATGAATAATAGTCAAATAGTCATATAAGACTATTGTCCCCCTTGACGTGATGTCGCGAGCAGTGACAAACTTTACCAGTAAAAATAAAAATTATGAGTTAGTTGAGTCTTTATTGAGGATTTTTTTTTTTCTAATTATTCAAAGCAATATTAGATACTCAAAATTTTTACTTTTATTTTTTTTTAAGCAATATTAGAAAATCTTCTTCCACGCTTTTCCATTCTCTTCCCCCACTTCACTTCAACTGATCAAACTCTCTCCCTCCATCACACTGCCATTTTTTATCCAAGAACATCATGAATGAACTTGTTTTGGTGTACAATTTTACTATGACTAGATTAATAATTTTTGTTTGTTCCATTTATCATCCAAACAATACAAGAAAAATGCCTTTTAGCGATGAAGAATTTTTGACAGACCCAAAAAGCCCTCTCAAAAAATCCTATTTCTGATGGTAAAATAAAGCTCTCGCAAATACTTGGTAAAATGTGAAATATTTGTGACCAACGAAAAAAGCTGTCGCAATTATGTGCTGCAGCCGTCACAAATGCTAATATTTTGAAGGGAAATTTTCCCTCCATATTATTTGCAATGGACAATTAAAATTCTCTCACAAAAAGTGTATTATTTGTAATGGTTAAAAATATGACATCACTAATACTAAATTATTTGCGAGGGCCAAGATCAACCTTCGCAAATAATCATTAAAATGTCAAAATTTTTGAAGGGAAATGTTCCAACCAAATTATTTCCAACGGACAATAAAAATCCCTTATAGAAAGTTTTTTTTTTTTTTTTGCGGGTTAAAAATATGGCTTCACTAATACTATATTATTTGCAATGACCAAGATTGGCCTTCGCAAATAATTATTATAATATAAACTTTTTTTGGAGATAAAAGTTTTCGTCAAATTATTTTCGAGGGGCAATGAAAATCCCTCGTGAAAAGGATATTATTTGTGAGGGTTAATAAAATGCCCTCACTAATAATAATTATTTGTGAGGACTAAGATTGGTCTTTGCAAATAATCATTAAAATATCAAAACTTTTGGAGGGAAATTTTTCCCTCCATATTTTTTGCTAGGGACAATAGAATTTCCTCACAAAAAGTGTATTATTTGTGATGATTAAAAATATACACCCACTAATAATAAATCATTTTAATGACCAAGATTAGCCTTTCGAATTAATCATTAGAATATCAAATTAAAAATTAATGCTTCTCATAACACATTTACCAAAAATTGATTCATTGTAGTTTTTATTTTATCATGTTTTTTAAAAAATTAATAAGTAAAATTATTAGATGTGAAGCTATAACTTAAACAAAAATAATATTTCAAATGCATACCTACCAAATTGATTAAAAATGGCTAAGACAATCAAAATCGACTAGAATTTGAGTCAAAGTGGAACAAAGGGGTTTAAGTGTATTGGTTTAGTGACTAGAATGAAATATTTTGTTAAATTAAACCGAAATAGAACTAAATGATTACTATGTTTCTAGTAATATGTTTTTTCTAATAAATATAATAGACTAGTTGAAAATATTTTTTTACAAAAGATTCAAGATAAATTTATGCCTGATAATAATTTACCCATGTAATAAAGGGTAAATTTTAGGTACAGTCTTTTAGGTGTAATACATTAGGTTTTTTTTTTTTTTTTCCTCTTTTCTTTTTTCTAATTGAATTCAAAACCTTAGGGCATTAACAAAAAAAATAAAATAAAAATAGTCTTGTCTTTTCCAATGACAATTAAATTCAATGCAACCAAACATTTGAATTCAATTAGAGATCCTAATATAGTGCACCTAATGTATTGTGCTTAAATTTTATCTTTTGATAAATTGGTTTAATGATATTCACTATTTTATTACCCATTTGAAGTGGCCATTGAATGGTTTACCATTCAATAACTTTTAAATAATTGACTTTACTCAATAACACTAACTCTTCAAAATAATCACTGTATGACATACGGCCTCAGGCCCATTGGGCCTTGGGTCTTGCCCCAGACACACCTCTAGACTTTCTTAAATCTAAACCCAATGGCATGCCCATTCCATTAATCGCAAGTTAGACAGACTTATGTCGATCATGTATGCATTGGTCGTGGGCTATACTTACTAGGAGTAGCTCGTGACCTTGGCAACTTGGTATTGCCTTGGGGAATATCGTTGCTGAGCAACTTTTTAGAAGTTGGAACTAGTTCCAACGCCATTACCACTGTTTCCAAGGAAGCATATTTCTTATCAATAATAATCAGATCGGGCCCCACCCACACGAGTGAGACCAGAAAGTAATCATGAGCACCCCCACCAACCTCAAGCTATATATAGGACAAATGAATAGAGAGAAGAGGTTGGTCATTCTGAGTGAAGGAGAGAGCAAGAGAAAGAGAGAGAACACTAGTAAAGGGAGAGTAACTTAAAGGGAGAAGAGAGCTCTACTAAGGAAAAGCAACACATAATCTAGGCTTTGCTAGGAATTAGCCATAGTAGGAAATCCATAGCCTACATTATAAATTAATTGTCAGCCCAATTTCAAATCCAGTCCACTAAAGGAATTTGGGCACGTATAACCACAATACTACACGAATGACTAAAATTATTCAAATACCTTTGATATGCCTAATATGATCAAAATATTCTCAAAACCTCAAAAATTTATAAAATACTCCCCAAACATGCAAAATACATTGAAAAGTTCAAAAAGATTGACATATCGGTAAAACAATTAAAATGACAAAGATACACATAAAATTCCAAAAAGTCTCATTGGAACCAAACACCACCACCACCACCACGTATCCTCACTGCCACGGATATAAAATTGGATTAGTCAATTTTTTGTTTATTTTCTTGCATTTTCTTAGCAACCAAACACCAAAACCCATTGAGAACAAAACCCAGCACACACCAAAACATCTTAAATCCAAAAGCCCAAAATCCATTGAGACCAAAATCAAGCAATCAACAAACCCACCCCACGACTCACCAATTTTTGAGAGAGAGAGAGAGAGAAACTGATCTGAGAAATGAGAAGTTTGAGACATTTGAGTTTGATTTTTTGTTTCTTTTCTTGCATTTTCTTAGCAACCAAACACTAAAACCCATTAAGAACAAAACCCAGCAAACTCCAAAACACCAAAACATCTCAAATCCAAAACACCAAAACATCTCAAATCCAAAACACTAAAACACATTGAGACCAAAACCAAGCAATCAACAAACCCACCCCACGACTCACCACCGGACCCAACTAACCACCATTTCCATAACCACCAACCACCACCACCATGGAAGGACGAGGCAAAAAGAGAGAGATCCATCAAGAGAGAGCCCCATTAAGAGAGAGAAATTTATTTGAGCGAAAGAGAGAGTGAAGCACCGATCTTTGAGAGAGAGAGACATCGATCTGAGAAAGATCCACTGGTTTAAGAGAGAGAGAGAGAGAGAGAGAGAGAGAGAGGTCTGAGAGAGGAGAAGTTTGAGACATTTTGGTCTAATTTTGAGCAAAATTGAGAGATAGAGAGAGCGGATCGATGAGCGATGAGCGAAGAGCAAAGATGATAGTGCTTGGTCATAGAGTTCAAGAGAGATCCAATGGTAGAGATGTGATGAGCGAAGGTGGCGGTGCTCGATCATGGAGTTAGAGAGAGATTTAATATTTTTGGAAAAGTTAGAGAGAGGAAGGATTGAGAATCTCTTAGAAGAGTTGGAAAACCGGTTTGAGAATGAGGTTTCAGGTTTTCTTTTGAGTGTGTGATTGTGTGAGAAAATGCTTAATAAAATGTTATTTTGATTAATTATTATTGATTTAAAAATATGAGTTATATTTTGGAAAGAACACAAAGAACATAAACATGTTCTTCCAAAAAATTAATAATAATGAAAGGAATAAAAAAGTTAATTTAATTATCTTATTTTATTTAAAAAAATTTAGATATTATTTTTTTAATTTTTATGTGATTTATTATTTATTCAAATGTTAAATAAATTCAATTAAATGATTTCAAATATATATTTTTTTTAGAAGTATTAATAACGTGGTATGGGTTAGATTGAAAGTTTTGTCAACAACTCCAATTTGTGTGTTTTTAAGAGAATTTATCAACTCATGAAAAAAAATTTAAAGTGTTGTGTTGGGTTAGATCATGTTGGCTCTACTTTATTAAGTGGATGAGTTTAATACTTACTCATTATCATAGGAGAAGTGTTTTATCTACAATATTTTTACAACAAATTTTAAGTGGTAAAGTTATTATTGATTCTAATTTGAACTATCACCGAAAGTCTAAAATTATTTTCTCACCCGCAATAAACAAATTTTTCCCTCTCACTCTTTCCCTCTCAAAAAATTTCCCCAAAATATTTTTTCCGAGTCTTTCACTTAGGAATTTCATGAGCTCTCTCCTTCTCATTCTCACTCTCTCTCACAGTATTCTCTCTTTCTCCCCTCACTCCTCTTCTCTCTTTTTCCCCTCCATCGGACCCATCTGCCACCGCCACCCACTTGCCACCGACCCCACTGCATAGCCACCCTCTGCCACGGATGCTAGCCATCGCCGTCGCCGTCGCCGCCGCCACCATCGTCAACCTCCAATCTCGCCGTTAGGTGCGACTTGGTTTCAGTATTTGGTCTTTTGGCCTTCAATCCAGCCACTTTCCCTTATCCTTTTAGCCAATTATGTATCACACTCGAGCATTTTACTCCTTTGATGCCATTCTGCTTGGAGCGTGTTTTGGTCACATTGATTTCACCTTCTAATTCAAGCTTTGATTATTTTCTATTCTATAAAGTTTAATTTGTTTCTCTCTCTGCCAATCAACCCCTTTTCTCAAAAAAATTTGCTGTTGCTGAGGTGGACTTAACTAACAAACTTTTTATTACATGCACGGAAGTTGTTTGATAGAATACCTGACTGCTTTCTTCTTTTTGTAGAATCTAACTTTGTAAAATTTCCATTTTGCTGGTCTATTACGTGGACATGTTTATTTCTTCCTACAGTATATATAAGATTTGGTAATCAACGTTATTTTTCTTGGATGTCTAATTAGCCATGACTGAATTTTGCCAGGTTGCGCTAGATAAATTGGTTAAACCATCAAACACTATCACTGACTACAACACCAGGTACACTTTCGTTTGAGCTTCTAGTAGACATTTATACACTTTTGTTTGAGCTTTTGGTAGACATTTATTTGGATATTTTTGAGCTGATTTTTAAGAAATGAACTCAACAGAAATATTTGGGTTTTGGATATCTTGTGTTTTCATCATTAAAGCAAGCTGTAAGGCTAAAAAACTTTGTTGGAGTTTTAGCAACTTCCCATGATACATATTAATGTTCCCAGTATGTATCATCAATACTGTCTTGTATTATATCATATACTATATAATAAAAGTTGAGTCCTACACGCTGTGACTGTGCTAATTGGATGTCCTCTCTCTCTGTATGTATGTTATCAGTTTTCATGTCCAGAGTGTTCATCATCATGAACACGATGTTCATTTTATTCAATAAAATTTTTATTTCCTATATAAAAAAAAAAGCATATATGTTATCAGTGTGTCAAAAGTGATTTGACTTGACTATTTTCCATTGATAATAATTCATTGTGGATATTCAGGTTTAGTGGAATCACAAGTGAGTTGCTAAATGGGGTGCCCACAAGCCTTAAGGAAATTCAGGTTTGTTACTTGGGTGTATGCTTACTTGATTAACATGATTGTATGCTGTTGCTTCACTGATTGATTGCATGTTAAGACTACTTTTTTATCATTTTATTATTATTATTTTTTATTTACAGTTGCTTCCATGGTCAGGAAGATTTTCTAAAGCTGGTTTACAAAGAGACCATCCTTGTTGGGCATTCCTTGGAGAATGACTTGTTAGCATTAAAGATCTCTCATGGTTTGGTGATAGATACTGCAGTATTGTACTTGCACCCCGGTGGTGCATCTTACAAAACTGCTCTAAGAGTTCTTGCCAGGAAATTTCTTTCTCAGGAGATACAGCAGTCAGGGAATGGTCATGACAGTATTAAAGATGCAAAAGCTACAATGGAACTAGCACTTTTAAATATTCGATATGGCAAGTACTTCTTTTCCATTGTACCATTAGCAAATGGAAATTTGAGCAATAGTGGAGATTTGGAGAATTAATAGTTTGATTATTTGACAGTTCCAACTTGGAAGATCTTTAAGAAAAAAATAGCTTATAAATATTCATTTAGAAAAACAGGTGGAAGATATTAATTTTCATCTTTGCAAGTTTTTTGCTACTTTAAAACAAAATTGGGCTCATTACACCAAACGTGGTCCTTGTGAAGAGCCAAATTTCAACTAAATAAGGTTCCCTATGAAATGAGGCAGGGAATGGAGCCACTGTGTCCAGTGTCATGGAGGATACTAGTGGAGATATAAATGTATATGTCATTGTCATTGTGGCTATATAATACTCATCTTTTTTGTAACAACCTGTGTTCAGAGTAACTTATTATGAAACATAGGGAAAATATTTATTTGTTAAAATATATTTAATTTTCTTTGGTAACCCCTTTAGAGGTTATAGTTTACATTTGTACTTGCTCTTATATTCTTTTCTTTTGGAATTAGGACCTGAATTTGGATGCTAGAATCCGCAGCCTCTATGCCACGTTACCCACTAATACCATGCTTATAATTTGCACTGGCCATGGTGATACAACAATTGTCCTTAGTTAATGCTCGTTGGACCTGTCTTATGCAGGGTTTTCTTCCTTTTTTCAATTTTGTATCAACTTATTTTTTATCTTATTTTTATGTAATGTACTTTTATGTTAAAAAGTAGGAGCAAGCGTGGGCAAGTTAGAAAAGCTAAGGTCTTTCCCCCTTTAGTTGATTATATAGACACTCATTTGCTTGGACTCAAGCTCAATGTCTAACAAGCAGTACACCAGCCAATTCATGTTCCCTTTTTTAGAGATAACCAATATGAAAATTGATTTGCAATTTTCTGTCAACCCATTTTATGTATAGCGTTAGATGAAAGCTATTTTATTCTTGGTCTCAAGTTTTTAAATAGTTCTTTAAATGGTCTATATAAATTTTTTTTGTAAAAATGCTCTCTAATTTTATAAAGAACATTCTGGTTTGCTTGATCAGAGTTGGGATATATGTAGTCTGATTTTAATCTAACAAGCATAGGTTAGAGGTTTGTGATGATGCCTTCTTAGTTCTTAGTGTCCATCTATTATTTTCTTTGGAAAGTAGAGTAGACACCTAGGTTACAGGGATTAGTCTTTTACGACAAGGACCAATTATACTTTTGGATTCCAACTTCAATGCTAAGGTAAAATTTATTTAAAAAAACATTGTAGTCTATGATTTCCTTTATAAAATTATTGAATTTGTCTTATATATATTGCTACTGAACATTTTAATTATCTTCCATTTAACTCACTGAAGCTCTCTCTCTTTCTCACATTGTCTGGAATCAGCTTTCAGATTTTGGTCTTGCAATGTCCAATGGGGCCCAAAATAGGAACAACATTAAGCTTTCAGGAGCTTTGGGTTATGTAGCCCCAGAGTATCTTTTAGATGGTATGCCAACTAAAATTGTAATAATTGCTTCCCGTATTCTTAAGGGTCTGTTTGCATTGGGCGGAAACGTGTTTGCGTTTCCGCGTTTTGCTTTCTTTTTTTTTTTTTTTTACTCAGCGTGTTGTGCACTGTTCACTGGCCATGAACAGTGATTTTAGGCCAGTGAACAGTGCAAAACACTGTAGCAACAGTAAAAAAATTATTTTTTTATTCTTTTTTCCAGTTTTCAGTTCTCAGTTTTCAGCAAAATAAGCGGTATCCAAACACATACTAAAACTATATTGTATACTAGCCTCGTCACGTGTATTCCCGCACGTGAATGAGACTCTTTTTTTTTAATTTGAATTTATTTATACTACTATTTAGTGAGTTTTTCTTATTTAAACCGAACATTTTTTTTATTCAAAAATACTTCCAACACTCTTAAGTTTAAGTAAATACAAAATTAAGGGATAGTCAAGTAAAAATATATGTCTAACTTGCATCTATACTACTTGTAGGGGTAAAGGGCCCAATACCAGATACTGGGGTAAAAGGCCCACTACCAAACAATGGGCCACGGGCCTGTCCGAGGAGGCTATCCGTCCGAGAACGCCCCGTCATGAGGAATATACTTGGCCTAATTCCCTTCTGTCATATAACCTACGTGAAGGAGAAAAAGGACTTGTCCGAGGATGGCTTATTGCTCGGATCATCAAAGGAACGACCCAGATGGAGGTTCCAGCACCAGTCCTGGTACTGCCGAGGACTTCCCTAACGTCCATAGACTATAAGGGACAGGTGGCAACAAGGAGATATTTTATAGAGGGCTACTGCAACCGCATTTATGACCCTGCAGCTAACATCATGGCCGCATTAATGACGAATAGACATCTGAACAGTGACCCTGGTCCTATACAGCTACTACATGAAGGCCTTAGTGGAGGCTGATGGGACAAGTATCTGAAGGGAACCGCCTACTGGCACGTGAGAAGAAATGACATATAAATAGAGCCCGAAGCAAGGAAAGAAGGGGGGATTGAACATTTTCTGGAGAAACTAAAGAGAAGAGAACAGAAAGAGAAGAAAGAACTAAGAGAAACCTTCAAGAATCAGCTAAGTCTTACTCCTCGGACGGGTCCGAGCAGACCTCGGCACTTCCTCAGCACTTCGTCTACATTAGATTGGTCACAACCATACTTAGGTCGGAAGCAAGCCCATCCTCAACCTTGTTAGTTCAGCCCACTCTCTTACAAATTCTATTGTGAGGGTACTTTTTGCTTACTGGGCCGGAGTCCATCTCTCCTGTAGGCCCCATCTGTAATTTGTGCCCCTACACTACTATTTAAGGGACTTCTCTTGTTTTAACCGAACATTTTGTTGGTTCAAAAATAC
Source organism: Lithocarpus polystachyus (assembly GCA_033629205.1). Taxonomy (NCBI): domain Eukaryota; kingdom Viridiplantae; phylum Streptophyta; class Magnoliopsida; order Fagales; family Fagaceae; genus Lithocarpus; species Lithocarpus polystachyus. The sequence continues at coordinate 55,275,913 of CM066168.1, forward strand.
TCCAACACTCCTAAATTTAAATAGAGACAAAACTAAAAGATAATCAGATAAAAATACGTGTCTAACTTGCACTAAAATATTACTTACAAAATAAGAACACCCTATCCAGGTATTTGAAATGCTTCAACTACCTAAACTCATGTTTTCAAAAAAAAAAAAAAATCATTTCTTTTTTACCTATAATAAGTCTTAATCGTTTCCCATCAACAAAAAATTATTAACTTAAAAAAAAAAATAAATAGAAGAGGCTAGTCTATTGTTAGTGAGGCTAGTCTATTGCTAGTCTATATTTTAAGAAACTAAAATCTAAGATTTGAAATGGAGAAAACTGTTGAGTTTAGCGTGTGTTAGTTTTTAGGGAAAAATAAATTATCAAATGTGCGTGAAATATATTAAAGTAGAGAGGGTACTAATTTTTAAGAAAAAATTTTCTCTGGTAGTTTTTTTTTTTTTTTTGAATTTTTGAATTTTTTTGAATTGCAATTTTAATTCCATTTTTTATTTTTTTAAGAATAAAGATTATCTAATTAGATTAGAGGTATTTTTGATATTTTTTAAAGTCATAACTAACTTTCTAAATCTTCTTAATATATAAATTTGAATTGCAATTTTAATCTCATTTTTTATGTTTTAAGAATAAAGATTATCTAATTAGACTAAGGGTGTTTTTTATATTTTTCGAAACTATAACTAACTCTCTAAATCCTCTTAATATATAGAGATTATTTAAATAAGTAACCTATCTTCTTTTATTTTTATTTTTTAAATCATATTAGGAAATTTACATATGAATAATTTCTTCAATCAATAATATAATGAGTTAGAGGAAAATAACTCCAAACCAATTTAAAATTTTTTTTCCTCTAAATTTCTTCTTCTTTCAATTATTATTATTTAAAATAAATAAATACTTACAAGAATGTTCAAAGATTTGATTTTTTTTTCATCTTCTTCGTGTATGTTTTTTTTATAAATTATTAAGTTTTTTTTATATCAAGCAAGGGTTCAAGCCAGATTAAACCATGACGAGTCAATCAATTTTTTTATATATAGATTTGACACTTAAATTGTATATATATATTTAATAAATTTTTCATTCCTTAGCAACAAAATATGTGTGGCCCAATGGTTTGGGATTTGGACATGACTAATCATGACGTGTCATTCAATTGTTTTTATAAATTTGATACTTAAATTTAATATATATATATATATATATTAAAATTTTCATTCCTTAGCAACAAAATATATGTGCCCCAATGACTGGAGATTTGGACATGATCAAGACACTAATTAGTTTTTTAATGTAAGTAAGGATACAACCCCAAATTTTTTTTTTTGAAAATAAGAGATTTTATCAATTTAGTTAACTGGAACCACAACTCTTGACTTATTTAAAATTGTTGGTTAAAAGCTTTTGTTGTTTTATTTGGCATTATTTTATAATATCCACTTTATTATCCAAATTAGTATGTAAGTTATCTGAAAAAGTAATTTTAAACTAAATGTTAGTTATAGAATTTTTTTTACGTTTCTTAGTAAATATCCTCGTAATTTAAAGGGTTAGTCACCCACTAATTTGTTAATTTTGATACTAATTTAGATGGTATGATACATATTTGCAAATGCTTAGAAACTATAAGATAAATAGTTATAATTAACTCTATATTTTGAATATTTTATTGCTACAATATCCATAGTTTTATACATACATAATACATTACAATATTCTATCATCTTGTTAATCTTTTATGCATGTCTCATTCACAAGATTGGTTATCTAATATTTGTAAGTTCATAAACGAAAATAATTTTATATCTAATTACTTCAAATAATATAATTTTAACTATTGATTATTTATTATTAGTATAGATTTGTGAATGAGTAAAAAATATTAGTAGTAGTGCTTATTATATATGGAAGATTAATATCTTAATTAAGTAGCTTGCAAATGAGCTCAAGCTTGTTTGATAGGAAAATAACCTAAACTTAAAAATGTACTATAGTTTAGTGGTGAGCTTAAACTCAACTCATGTTAGAAATAAAATTAAATGAACAATTTTGAATTTTTAATATTTTTCTCAATCTATAGGCTATCCATTGCATTATAATCTTTTTTTTATTATTTTATTTTAAATGGAGTTTATGTTATTTGTTTAAGTGCAACTTTTCAAAACTTCAATTTACTTAAATATAATTGTACATTTATTTGTTTTCGGTAAAGATAATGCTACAAACAAAAAAAAACTTTTACCATAAACAACTTTAGCTAATGCAAAAGGCTACTTTATTTTCTTCTGATAATTTTTTTGATGGTGTGTCTTTCTCTTTTGTTAGAAGAGAGGGTAATTAAGTCGCTTATTTCTTAGCCCTTTGGGCGGCCTTCTGGAATCGATCTAGGCCAGTTTTCATCTCTTATCCTCTTGCCTTGGTTTCTCAAACCTTGGAAAGAGATGGACTGGGACTTCAATCTTCCCCCTCCTTGTAACTTGTGTTTGGTTGTTTTCTTTTGTGCAACAATATTTTTTTATTCAGAAAAAAAAAATCAAAATAAATAAATAAATAGCTACTTAATTTTCCATGGTGTTGCTGTTGCTTTAAACTTTTGGTGATGGGTCTCAATCTGTAAGAGCATCCACAACTGAAAATCTCATCCCATCCTATTTTACCATCTCAAAAAACTATTTTATCAATTATAACATACCATTTTTCAATACACCCAACATTCCAAAATTCTTTTTTTTTCCCCAGTTTATTTAAATATTCTTTTTTATTATCTTTTACTATTTCTCTCTCTCTCTCTCTCTCTTCCTTTTTGTCTCTCTCCCTCAACCTCTGCACAAGAATAGGGGTCCGTTTGGATACCGCTGAAACTGAAAACTGAAAACTGAAAACTGAAAAACACTGTAGCAGAATAATTTTTAAATGTGTAAATAGTGTAGTGGGACCCATTTTTAATGAAAAAGTTGCTGAAAAGTGGTATTTTGTGGGTCCGTGAACAGTAAAAAAGAGAGGAAAAAGTCAAAAGTTGCGGCTACTGTTCATGAACAATAGCCGCACAGTACCAAAAGTGGGCTGAAACGTGAGCTCTTCCGGAGGAAAGAAAAAAAAAAAAAGAAAAAAAAAGAAGGAAGACGCGAAACGCAGACGCGTTCCGCTATCCAAACGTACACTAGATAAGAAAAAAAAAAACAACCAGCATTCTTTGGGTCTAATACATCACCATCACCGTAAAACTACTGTCACTCACATCCCAGCAAACCCACCACGCCACTAGCTAGCAACCACCACCACAACCACAATAGCCACCACCGCGCCACTGCCATGCCAACCACCAAACCCACCACCAACAACCACCGCAAGAAAAAATCACCACAAAAACCACCAAGAGAAAAAAAAAACACAAAGAAACTGCCAAAAATCACAACCAACAACCACGAGAAACAGCCACTACAAGAACCACCAAAAAAAAAAAAAAAACACACACACACACACACAAAGCTGAACCCAGAAACCCACAGCAAAGCCATAACACACAAAGCCGAGCATCGGCGATCTACACGAGCATGCCACTGAGAGATTGGCTTGAGTTGCTTCGAGCACCGGCAATCTGCATGGACTCAACGTGTGAGCTCCGATCAAGTGTGAGCTCCAACCGATGTGAGCCCCGATCTAGCTTGGTGATTCGGTGTGAGCTCTGACCGGTGTGAGCTTCGATCTAGCTTGGTGATTTGGCGTGAGCTCCGATCTGGCACGGACTCAACTAAGAAAAGCTTGACAGTGGCGAGAGAGATAGAGAGAGAGAGGATGAGAAAGAGAGAAGGGAGCGAGAAAAGAAAGAGAAAAAATGAGAGAGGAGAGAGAAATTGCCAGATTAAAATGAGAGAGGAGAGAGAAATGAGAAAGTATTAAAAAAATATTTTTTTTCATCCCATTCAGCTACAATACCATTTGAAATGGTACTGTAGCTATATGTCAAAAAAATTTGGCCTTTTCCCATTTGACCTTCCCATTGCTGAGTAGTTTTTGGGCCTGAATGCCAAATGTACCTTACATTTGGCATATACACAACCCACTGCTGATGCTCTAACATTGCTGTATGAATAATCCAAAGGATTTTTCTAGTAATGTTATCGTATAATGTAATGCGCCATGGCGTCTATGTGCAATGGGGCTACCTGATGAATACTAGTCAGAAAGTCATATAACACTATTGTCCCCCTTGACGTGATGTCGCGAGCAGTGACGAACTTGACCAGTAAAAATAAAAATTATGAGTTAGTTGTCTTTGTTGAGGATTTTTTTTTTTCTAATTATTCAAAGCAATATTAGATACTCAAAATTTTTACTTTTATTTTTTTTTAAGCAATATTAGAAAATCTTCTTCCACACTTTTCCATTCTCTTCTCCCACTTCACTTCACCAACTGATCAAACTCTCTCCCTCCATCACACTCACGATTGCCATTTTTTATCTAAGAACATCATGAATGAACTTGTTTTGGTGTACAATTTTACTATGACTAGATTAATAATTTTTGTTTGTACCATTTATCATCCGAACTTCATATTTTTGGCTTTGATTTATTTCATAGGCCCAAAAGTATCATCCATCACAACAGATATGAGACCCACATGTTAGTGAGAGAGATGTTGTATAGAACAGGCTCAATAATTTTTGGAGTTACAGAAAGTCTGTTGTGATTGATGACACTTTTTAGAACATATCAGTGAGAGAGCTGTTGTATAGAACGTAAGCAAGAGATACTTTGTCCTGTAACTCAAACTTGGATATATTGCCAATTCCTTCCCGATCTCTCTTGAACTGCATTCTCTATTTTTCGCCCTAATATTAGGCGATATCAACCAGCCACCAGACACCCTATCTAGAAGCATGTCAAGACTTCTTTCAAGTAGTATAGTATGGTGGTAGCGCGTAGATCTCCATATTATTAAGCCAGAAATTAAAATTTGCTTCTTAATTTTTCACCACCAACACATTATTAATTCGGGTCATTGTTTGCCATTATCCTAATAATTGAAACCGAAGGAGAGAAGGCAACAATGTAATTTCTTGGTGGCACTATTTAAAATAAATAAATAAATATAATACAGATTTTTCACGTTCTACTTGATCAATTGCTTCTTTAGCTAGTCAGACTTCTTCACCAGACTTAATAGCACCCCACCGCTAAGACAAGTAGCTACAACACCAAGAGATGCTTCAGTTGAGACATGGAATCCTGTAGAAAGAGTTGAGTAGAAAATACTTAATTTTGGAATAGAAATTATAAAAGAGTACACGTAGAACAAGGTGATAGAATTAGTAAATACTTACCAAAAAAATCCAAGATCATCTTACATCCAATAAAGCCCAGTACGATGCCAATTGCCGGCTGATAGAAAGCAAAGGAAGAAATGTGGGTTTTGTTCGTCTAAATTTGAATATATCAACCAAAAACTATACACGCTACAAAATTTTCAAGTAGATAGTGAAAAAAGTAAGAATTCATTAAGCATGGAATTTAAAACCAAATCTAGCACAATAAAAATGAAAATGTTGGTCTTAATAACAGCTAGTACAGGCAAATCATATCCTTTTTTGGTAAGCAATATGCAAGCAAATCCTAGTTAGACTCAACCGCTCAGGGAATGGTACCATAGTTGCCTTGCTCGTGTTTCTTTGATGTATAGATGCCTCAGGAAACAATGACAACACACTTCAAGAGAATAAATCCTATGTTCTCAGATAATAGAGACAAAAATTAAAACTGATAGTTTTATTTTCCTACTATGAGGCTGTTAGTCTTACAAGATTCATGGTGCACCAGTTCCACCAGTTTGCAAGAAGCAGAAACCTTAGCAACAGAGGGAAATGGGGGAAACAACAGCAGTGCCAATAAAGAACCATGAAATAAGCATACAACAGACTCCTAAGTTTTAATTATGTCAAATGGCTCAAACACTCAGTTCATATTGCCTCATAACAAGTTGGTAAATATTTGAAAAGAGCATGATGACCTCATACTGATAGAGAAAGTAGACAACAGAAGATCTGCCAAAATGCTTGCAAATTTAGGTAGAGCAAGTCAGCTTTTTACCTGTAAATACTCCAAGTCTGACATACCCTCAGAAATCAGTGTGTAAAGCGATCTCAAACCTACAGTGTAAGAAGATACAGTCAACTAGTTATATTTAATATGAACGCAATCACCATCAGCAATATATAGTAAAATGACCTTATATCAATATTTGATCAATATTTGACATAAATATTAGATCATATAATTATCTTCTGATGCAAATGCATATTTTTTCCTCCATAGCCAACTCCGAAATGCAATCCAAATGCATCTTTGATACATCAAGCAGCTGTATAAAAGTAGCTCATAAGGGAACTCTAAATCAACAAAAAAATTGCCATAAAGATATGGAAATGAAATTAAACTGCAGATTAAAATGTCATATACATAAACAGGCTTCCAGATCACTGATGGCCAGTGTTGTTATATTTGTAATCACCAGAGTTCTTAATCACCAAAAACTTGTTATCATGATATGATAATAAGTAAAAAGAGATCCAGGAACACAGTGTATGCAATTTGTACACACACATCAACTCAATTATAACAGGAACAATCAGTGTCAGAGATATCAATAGCACTTACAAGGACTACCAAAAGTAACAAGAATTACCTAAGATGGCAAAGAGATTAGAAGTAAAAACTATGAAAGGATCCCGTGTTACACCAAAGACTGCAGGTATTGAATCAACCTAAAGAAAATAAGAGCTGTATCAACATTTCCATCACAAAATGCCAGTCTCTAAATAAATACATATGCCTGACATTATTAAGAAACTGGGAAAACCTACTGCAAATGCTATGTCACTGAGCTCAATAACTGCTACCGTGAGAAGTAAAGGAGTGGCCTGCCCAAAATTTGTGACACCTGTTAGAAATCAAGTAAAATTAATTTAAGATGGTAAAGAACTTTAAATCTCTGAGAAACAAAAAATTCTGCTTGCTGATCCAGAGTTAAATTTTTTTTTTTTTTTTGATAAGTAAGAATCTTATATATACGAAGGCTACTCTATGCAAGAGAAAAACATAGAGCAAACCCAAAAAATACAAGAAGAAAAGAGCAGAAAAAACAAAAAAAGAAAACCAAATGACATAGTAATTACAAAAGAGAGAGAGAATTGAGAAAAGAGGGGAGAGAATCACTAGTCGTGAGTCCCCATGCCCGAGACCAATCAAAGAGAGTCCCGCTAAAAGAGGCAATCATCTGAACACCAGAACTATCCAAATCCTCAAAAGTCCTCCGATTCCTTTCCTTCCAAATACACCATAGGAGGCACAATGGAACTAAGTTCCAAATCTGAGATGAATGCTTCCCCAACCAATTCCACCATCCAAAAAGCAAATCTAGAATCGATCTGGGCATAACCCAAGATAAACCAAAAGTTGTTAAGACAAAGCTCCACAACTGATAAGCCATCTCACAATGGAGAAGTAAGTGATCAACCGTCTCTCCACAATGTCGACACATAATGCACCAGTCTACAAAATCCAAGCCCCTCAATCTTCTCAAGTTATCACCCGTCAGAATCTTATTCCAAGCTACACACCAAACAAAAAAAGAAACTCGCCTAGGGGCTTTTACTCTCCATATTCCTTTCCATGGAAAGACAATCGAAGGAGACTCCCGCAATTTGTCATAATACGACTGGATGTCAAACTCCCCATTAGGTTTCAACTTCCATCTCATCCGGTCACTAACATCCATTGGAGGAGTATTAACTCCCAATATACGAAGAAAATGCAGCCCTTCATCCATCTCCCAATCATTAAAATCTCGAATAAAACGAACATTCCAAATTCTTCTATCCTCCACCCCCTGCCTTGACAAATAAGCTTCTACAGATGCCTCCTTATCAATGGCAATACCATACAGTCTTGGGAAAGCCACTTGGAAAGGTTGATCCCCATACCACCCATCCTGCCAAAATCTCACTCTATTACCCAACCCAACAACAAACTGACAATTCTTGCTAAAATCCTCCCAACCCATGCGAATACCTCTCCACAAACCACACCCATGAACTCCCCTACCCAGCTTTGAGGTCCAACCCCCCCATTCTTCCCCATATTTTGACACTACCACCCTCCTCCATAAACGACCCTCTTCCTTCCCAAACCGCCATAGCCATTTTCCCAATAAGGCCTTATTGAAAGTAGTTATTTTCCTTATCCCCAAACCACCGTTAGCTATCGGCGTACAAATTTTATCCCATCTTACTAGATGAGTCTTGCTATCACCCCATAGAAAATCCCTTTGCAACTTTTCAATCTTATTAGCCACATAAGTAGGAATGGTGAAAAGAGAAAGAAAATAGGTAGGAAGACTAGATAACGTACTCTTGAGTAACATCAATCGACCCCCCTTAGACAAATATAACCTCTTCCACCCGGCTAATTTCCGCTCAATTTTTTCCAAAATAGGATTCCAAATTGAAGGGAAGTTATGCGAAGCCCCCAACGGCATGCCAAGATAAGACATAGGCAAAGTTCCAACTCTACAGCCCAACATTTCCGCCAGAGCATGCACATCATCAACCTCCCCTATAGGAACCATTTCACTCTTGTGCACATTAACCTTCAGACCTGTAACCGCCTGAAAACTGAGTAGCAACAACCAAATATGAAGAATTTGCTCCACACCTGCATCACAAAATAGTATAGTATCGTCTGCAAACAAAAGATGTGAAACACATTCCCCACCACCCCTCCTACCCTCAACTTTAAAACCACTGATCAAACCAGCCCCCTCCACTCTTCTCAACATCCTACTGAACACCTCCATCAAAATCAAAAACAGTATAGGAGATAGCGGATCCCCTTGTCTTAGACCCCTTGAACTACCAAAAAAATCAGCCGGAGACCCATTAATCAGAATAGAGAACTGAACTGTGGAAATACAAGTACGAATCCACTTACACCACTTCACTCCAAAGCCCATTCTATTCAACAAATACAACAAAGCCTTCCAATTCACATGATCGCATGCTTTCTCAATGTCAAGTTTACAAAGGACTCCAGGAACCCTACTCTTCCCTCGACTATCCACACATTCATTCACAGAGTTAAATTTTAACCCATCCCTTGCAGCTTTAAACAGTTTTATCTTATGTGTGTTGAATATATGGCACACTAATGTTACTTACTTTCCAGACACCACCCTGACTTGTTATAAAACGATTGCCATCATAACTACCTGCAAGGAACAAAAAGGGATGAGACTTTAAAGCAGAAAGATCAATTAGTACAGAGCAAATCAGCTTTAAGGTATTAAAAACCATGACAACTCCATTCTGAATCTGCCTAAAGAATGCTTCCATCATGTGTATGTTGTTTTTAACTACTAAGGACGGAACACTATATCAACGCAGTACCAGTGCCCAAGTTCGAGATTATGAGTGTGTCAAAAACAGGAGAAGCAACATTGCTTGGGTGTTTGCTCTCTAGTTATAGAAAGCAATAGAAACTTAGTGGAATAAAATTAGTCAGAGGAAATAATCTATTCAATGCAATTAATCCTTTGTCCAATGTGTATTGTAAAAATCAGATGATGGAGGTGCCTGATCTTACTTTAAAAAGTGCAAGAAAAGTATATAAATACCCCAATGACTAAGATTTCCTTATTCCACATTTTGACAAAAGAAAAAGGAGATAATCAGATTTATAAGCAAGCCTACAAATTAGGCTAATCTAGGCTCAACATTTTTATACAAGTAGAGTTCAAATTGAGCTAAGAGCAGCCCTGACTAATGACTCAGCCCCACAAAGTACCTGTTGAGTACCAGCCTAGAAAAAGATATATAAACCAACTGGCAATAGTCCAATTAAGAATTCAGAAGGAAAGAAATATGCAGCAGAACATTACTTGTGACAGGGATAAATCTTTGGCATGTCTTCACCACAAAGTTGTTGGATAGGTCACTGTCATCTTCTTCACTGGTAAATAGCTATCAAAAGATCACAAATATTTTAAGTCACTAGACATTTAATCTTCAAGAATCACCTCTTGCATGAGACCTTCCTATCTTTTCTAATAAAATTAGTGTTAATAATATGGTTAAATAATAAAATTTACCTTTACTTAAGTTTTTGAGACAATTTGTAATTTATCATGGTATCAAATTAGGTGGTAATGAGTTCAAACTCTTATCTCCAATCTACCACCCAGTTAAAAAGTTAAAAATTCTACGTATTGGGCCCCATTTATTAAGGGGGAATCTGGACTCACATCTGAAAAGGAGTGTTAGAATCATAGTTAAATGATTAAATTCACCGTTACCTAACAACTTAAGGTTTAGAGACCAAACACATATATATATTCAACTCATTCTCCTCTCTCTTACCCCCCGCCCCCCCCAAAAAAAAAAATCTAGTTTGATAGGCAAGTGGAAGAGAAGGTTTTCCAAGCTCTATTATGTTTCTATTTTGGATATTGACCCACACCCGCATGGAACATGGTTCAATCATTGCAGCTCAACATGAAAAGTCTGCAGAAACTTGCCTCATGTACATTTACAACAGGGGAAAACAAGCTGTATACTGCTCTACTTTACCTTCAGTCTGTACTAAGTTTATACTTGTGAGGGACTATTTTGCAATGATTCAGTATACTTAGTTAAAATAAGTTTCCCCTCAAACCAAAAGAGGAGGTGGGGGGTTGAAGAAGTTTCCACATCTACGATACAATTGAAATAGAAGCATCTGAGCTACTAATTCTTGATCAGTTCTTTCTACTCATCATATCGACTCTGACACAAAAATACATCCATCAAAGACCAAAAACTAGTGACTTCTCAAACTTTTTCTTTGGCCATGGGGGAACCACATAAAATGGATAGATTGCATTAAAAAATTGCTACATCCTTTCAGAAGAGAAGATTTAACCTTAAATGAGGAGTATAGGAGAATTGCAGCCAGTAGTAGGTTCACTGCCTCGAATCTCTAAAACAACAGGGAAAAAAAAATTCATAAAGATCATGTAGAATAAAACAGACCACTCACAAAAACACATGTACTATGTGCAGGCAACAGGAGCAACTAGAAACTTACCTGCAGGGTGGCTGCTCCAAGGAGTATCAATGTCAAACGAAAGACCACAGCACCAGCAATACCATATGAAAGTACCCGATTCTATACCTCCAGCAAATAGAAATTTTTCATTTCCAAAAATTGATATATAAAGGTGGGGGGGGGGGGGGGGGGGGAATATATATATATATATATATATATTAACATGCTTATATAAAATTTGAGAACCCAAGGACCATAATGTAAAACAATCCAAATTTTATTAGAGGGACAGAAATTTGTGCCTCACCTGATACATAATTGGCACTTTAAAGTACTTGAATATCAGAACAAAGACAAACAGATTGTCCACTGACAAACTTTGTTCCAATATATACCTGCACATAGTCCATAATGGTCATTGTGAAGGAAATAATCCAAGCATAAAGAACGAAACCCAGTTCAAGTCAGCAAAGGAAGAAGATAAAATGAACTGAGTCAAAAATATAATATAAACCATGAAGTCAGCAAAAACAAAATTTAAGAACTGTTCAAACTCAAAACTATACATAATAGATGATAACATTACAAACCATTCTCTTTTTGTTCTCCAACTTATAATGGTCTTAAGACATCCCTCCTCAGCGGGGCAATATGCAATGTTTGCAACAGTTCAGATTCGTGTAGTTTACTAATTTACGAGTCCTTTATCCTACTAAGAACCATAAAGAGAGGGAGGCTGACTTAAGTGAAGAATAAATGATGGCCTCAACAAGAAATCAGATTTGTATCAATAGCAAGCTTCACCTCCAAGGCACTTATTTTCTCACATGTTTGAACTTCACAAGATGCATATCATTTTCTCATTCATGTTCCATTAAAAATTATAGGTAACAATATAGCGAGCTTTGGAATAACCTTCATATTTAAAATTAATGCCCAAGAGTTTGGAACTGCATAGCGCTGCTCGAATCATAAACAATAATCTCAGATAACACATATCACTGAGTCCAAGAGTTGATGTTTATAACTTAAACTGGAACTGTAATCACCAAAGAAAGGTTGCTGCCATATATTTTAGGCATGTAAATAGTCATAGTATATGCAGACATGAGAGCTCTAGAAGCATGGATTTTAGCTTTCGCAATATCAGTTCATGCACAGATATTAGCTTCATTAACAAACATTAGCTGTGTTATGAACTTTCTATTTGTTGTTGAAAAGCATCTATGATGCAAAATTCAGCATACCCAGCAAAAAACTCAGTGGCCTTGCCAACTCCATCTTTCAAACCCAAACCAATGCCAAATGCCACGGCAGTGCACACCTATAAAATTAATGAATTAAATGAAATTGCTCAAGATAATGACAGAATCAATAGATCCCAGTAATCAAAATAAGCTCAGAACGAGAGGGTGCTCACACACAAGGCAACAGTTCTAACAGAGGAGGTATACTCGTGCGCCTGAGTTTTTTTTAAATGACTGGCCGAAGAGGAAGTGTCAGATGTCTCTGTGTTGACAATGTCATCATATGATTGAGAACTGATTCTCTTGCTTTCTGCGGATTCATTCCACCAATACTTAAATTCTATTAAACTACAGCACCAAATTACATCAATATATCTTGCAGATAAGCAAAGCAACAAAATTTGGAATGCATACAATTATCGGATATGACATGGAAAATACCATAGATGGTAATACTTTTTATTAAATTCAGTTATAAGGTTGATTTATTAAAAATTTTGATTATTTTATAATATTACATATATAATCTGAATAAAATCATCGATGCAACACATTGTAATGCTGTTAGACATTAAATGAATTAGCACAAATTACACAACTTCATTATGGCATTAGAGTACATTCAAAGCAGGTCAGGAAAGTGCAATATCATTTCTTTTTGCAAAATGCCCTTACGGGTTATGCCTGTAGCACCAGAAAAACAACTGAAAAGCAGTTTTTATGATATGTAATGCACATGAATACTCCCAGAAGATTTTAAAACTTTTTGCTCTCAAATTTTCAAAATCAAACACAATCAAGTTACACCTAGTATCATCCACCCAATATTTTTTTTTATTATTAAATGTAAATTTTGACAAATCCACCGTCAGATTACATTTTCTTCTTATACCCAAATGATCAAAGATTAAAAACTATGTCATCTATCAAATGTTTAAATTTCACTGTCGTTTATTAAGAAATACCTAGCAGCTAGTGCACAAGGCTCGAGCATTGTACAGGGCCTATAAATAATAAATTACCCCAATTTGTCATAAATTAGCAAATTAAAAGCAAAAATGTAAAAATATCACGATTCAAACACACAGTTTATTTGTTGGAATCCAATTAACACAAGATTTAACCAATGATTAATAAACTCTTTCAAAGTCACAAATATAGAATTAGAATTAAATATCAGAGAGTATGAAAAACGTGATCACATGAAAATGAAATTCACCTGAGGTAGATAAATTATCCTCCTGCTCGGTTCCTCTGGAGCAAGAAATTGGAAAATATTCGGCTCGGCGACAATTATGACCGACTGCAAAATCAAAATTCAAAAGGATTTTTTTGATAATTAAGACTGTATTGTAATACAAAATACACACGGAGAGAGTGAGACGGAGAGAGAGACCTGTAGGTGTAGAAATGGTGAGAATATGGTGGTGACTAAGTTGAAGGCGAGTCCATTTGGGAGGGAGCGAAACCCTAGGCATGCCGGGTTGGATTACTGAAGCTAATCCCATGGTTGATTGAAGCTAGTCTAATCAGATTTACAATTTTTGGTACGAAATTCAAAAGAGAACCAGGAGAAGGAGTGAGAGTGTTTTTTTTTTTTTTGGTATAATCTTATCCTCTCGAATTTTTTTAATCGGGAGTGTCTTCTTCACGACAGTATTTAGTACAGTGTTATTGTCGTTTGTCTTCTTTTTTTTTCTTTTTTCATTTTTACAGAATTCACGTCGGTACCCGTCTAAGAGAAGGGGAAAAAAAATAGTCTAAAAATGACTTACTCAAGTTCGCATATAATATAATTGTGTAAATTTATAAGTTTATTATAATAATTATATATATTTATACTGATATTATTTATTTTATATTTAGTTGTTTATTATTTATTTACGTATTTCAAGAATTAAAAAAAAAGATAAATAGTAGTTGTTGCATGTAAAAAAATAAAAATAATTTCAAAAATCAATAAAAATTGTTATTTTAATGAAATGTAGTGTATATCTTAAAATAAATAATCTAATGTTGAGTATTTTTGAAAGTTAGTATGTAAAATAGAAAAAGTAAGATCTTATGCTAAAAAAGACAGAAATTTTTGTACAAACTGATTTGAATGCTCTTAGTTTATTTGGGATTTTAATTTTTTTTTTTTTACCCTTTCTTACCTTTAATTTCTAATAATGGTCGCTATTCTACCTATCAAATGCATGTAGAATTTGTCCCACATACGCTAAATATCTATAGGGAGCAATTTGTTTTAGGTAGGCCATCCACGAATTGGGTTTGGGCTCAATCTAATCAAGTCGGGTGGGAGATTAGAGGACCCACCATCGATTGAAAGCATGGATGGGTTCGATCAAGTTGAATATTTCTCGGGTCAAGTCATATTCAGTCAAAATAAAGAAATGGCGACAATTAGAAACATGTGGTCTTCATTGGAATCTCACTGGATCTGATTAAGAGCTCCTCAAAAAATAACAAATGATGGCTTCTCATCGAGCGAGTTAGGTTCGTCAGTTCTCAAACATCAAACTACTACTTGAAGTAATCTCGTCAGTTTTTTGTCACTAGAGACCAGTCATCGACCAAACCACCTCCCGAATCTTATGATTTTCAAGTCGAATGACGTCGGCTTAAGTGAATTGGGTGTGTTCAATCAGGTGGTGGAGAGCCCTAGTTTTAGGTGACCTAAAGAAGTTGACTATGAGTTTTGAATTCATTACCAACACCTCATAGATCTCATGAGGAATTGAGAATCACTCGACTTATTCTTATGAGTTTTTTTGCTTATTGCTTTTTTATTAAAAGTTGACCTATGTTAAAAGTTTTGTAATTTAATTGACACATTATGGTATTTTCAACTAATACGTCTATAGTTCAAATTTCAACTATTAAACTATCAAAAAAATGGAAAAGCAAGATAAATTAAAAGTTAGACTAAAAGGCCTATGGCAAATGGATAATAAAGTTTTGACTAATGTATACTTTTAGCTCTTAAAATTTGAGGTTTCTTTATTTTGGTCCATTAGGTTTCAAACTTTTTAATATGACATTTCATGTTTGATTATATTTTTGTATTGGTCCCATTGTTAATTTTCGTTAGTAATTTGACTATTAAACTCCTTCATATTTAACTATTTCACAAAATACTAGGTCTAAAATTTTGTAGAGCATTAAAAAAAAAAAACATATTATAGATGGTTAGATTACTAACAAAAATATATGACATGACCAATATGAAAACAAAATCAAACATAAAAGACCAAAATAAAAATTTTGAAACATAAATGATCAAAATAATAACAACTTCAAATTTAGAGTTCGTTTGGCAAGGGAGATGAAAAAGTGAGAAGATAGAAAATTATTGGAGTACGGAAAAGTGAGAGGATAGAAAAATATTTAGTTTTCCCTAGATGTGTGTTTGGTTGGAGGAATGTAAATCACTTTTGTTTATTTGAGGAGAAAAGTGAGAGGATAGAAAATGTAGTTTATATAAATTTACTCTTATGCCTTCATATGAAAAATATAATTTCTTTGTACTCATTAAATAAGAAAAATATTACTTATTATTAATTAAAATTAATAAATTAATATTTTATAAAAATCAACACTCCGTCCATATAAACTTTTATTATTTTCCTTATATATAATATGTTATATTGTTGGTCGGGGAAAAAAAACTTGGCTTTTTGTTTACTTAACTTGGCAACCTCCTTCACTGGGCTTGGTTAAAATTAATTTTGACAGTGTTGTTTTCAATAAGGAGCATAAATCGGGCATTGAGGTGGTGATACGTGACAGCCATGATTCGGTAATGGCTTCGTTATCAAAGCAACTTCCTCGGGTTCACAGTCCTATGGAGATTGAGGCATTGGTAGCGTCAACAACGCTTTGGTTTGCCTCAGACTTAGGCTTCACTCAGGCAATGTTTAGAGGGTGATTGTTAGGTACTTATGTTGGCTTTAGTCAATGACAATTTGTTCTTATCCTTGGATGGTTTGCTTATGGATGATATCAAATTTGGGGCTAGGTGTTTTCATCAATTACGTTTCTCTCATGTTAAGAGATAAGGTAATAAAGTTGCTCATAATTTAACTATAGACATGTTTTATGTATTTCAAACTTTGCTGTGTAGATGGAGGATGTTCCACCGCCTTTTCGTTCCTTTGTCCAAGTTGACATTGCTAGTTTTTCTTAATAATATTCATTTTTTTTCTCCCTAAAAAAATTAAAAAAAAAAAATTGGTAGACTTTTTATATTGTTATGAGATGTAAGTTTAAGCAAGTTCATGGAAGACATGGTCCTAAGCCTCCTAGTCAACACAGTGGCATAAAGTTAGACATGTTAAAAAAAAAAAAAAGACGAACAATTCAATGACAAAAGGGCAACTGATGAGGATACAAGAGAGCCTCGTCCATAGACAAGTGTGGCTTGTCCATGGACATGGAGCTCAAATTCGTCCTTGAGCAGTCGTCCGTCAAGCTCAGGGCGCCATGGTAATGACCTATCCCATTACCATCTGGGCTTCTGAGTGAAGCTCGTCCACATAGGATTGTCTAAACATGGACAACCCTTAGCACAAGGTTCGTCTATGTGAGTCACCTTGTCACGTGGATTGCAACCTCCCATTAGAACGTTGAACTCACCAAAACAGTTAAGAAAAATGAGAGACAATTTCTATAACGGTTATAAGGAGTTGGAAGAAACCAACTTAGTTTCACAAATATGAGAGAAGTTACAAAACAAATAACTGTTTCCATAACACTATAAAAACACTTCTCCCCAACAAATAAAAAAGGGTAATTCATTTTTCTTTGTTACTGAATTCTCTAAACTTTAGATTCCAGATTTTGAAGAAAGAAACTTATTTCATCATCTGAGGATTTTAGACTGGTCAACCCCGGTCTCCTTTGATTGTTTCTTCTTTTCAGGCTTTACAGACCATTGAAATCCGAAGCGTTCAACCTACTAATTGTCTCAGCATTATCAGAACGAAATGATCATAAAGGAATGAAAAAGGAATAGAATGTATTTAAGTAAGGGAAAGAAATGGAATGGAAAATAATGGAATGGAATGGAATTAAGTAACCTTGATTGAATGTTTTAAAATAAAGGAATGAAAATGAATGGAATGTAAGTAATATTGTTTGGGAGTAATATAGAGAGAATGGAATAAAATCATTTTATGACATTATTACTATTAGACCCCTATTTTAAAATAAAGGGTTGAAAATAAAGGAGTATTTTGGGAGTTTTAGTAAAAAAATCATTAAATCTAATTCCATTCCCTCCCATTCCTCCTACTTTTTGGGGAAATAAAAATTTGAGGTTTTAAGGAAATAGAGAGGAATGAATGTTCCTTTCTACTTATTCCATTCCCTCCCACTTACTCCCAAATAAGGGAATGAGCTTTCTATTCTCTCCATTAAAACTCCCAAACAAGGAGGGAATGAAAGAATATTCTAAAATTATTCTTTTTATTTCTTTCCATTCCATTCCCTCCTCCCAAATGAGGCCTAAGCGGTAGTTTGTTACTGATTGTTATTGTTGGGGTAAAAAAGTAATCTTAATATTAAGTTCAAAATTGAACCAATAACAATTAACCACCTATAATTTGTTGTAAAAATGTTGTAGACGTAGCACATCTCTTAATTTAATTATCTAACTTCCTCACCTCCTCCTTAAATTAATTATCTAAACAATGTTTCCTCATCTTCCCCAACATTTCTTCCTCACACCCCCCCCCCTCCATATTGTTAATACATTTTTTTTTCTTCCTCTTCATACTTTCATATTTAAATACATTCTCTCTTTGCCCCTCTTCTGACTTAAAGCTTAGAAATTGTGATTGGGTAAATTTTCTACCCTTACATTTTTGTTAACGTTTTATGTCAAAATATCATTCACCCGTGAATAAAGGGATTTTAAGCATATAGATTTCAAATAAATCTCAAGTGGATGCGCATTATTTTTAATTAAAAAAAATTAAAAGTTTAAATAATAATATAAGGTTATTAAAAGTAGCTTCTTCTCAAAATAAAATAAAATAAAATAAAAGTAGCTTTTGTTTTTTTTTTTTTTTGATATGTGAAACAACTTTAAAAATCAATTAAGTATTATAGATTTTAAGGTCTATCCAATAAATGACATAGAATTCTATAACCGTTAAATAGCCACTAAAAAACCCTATCATATATATAAAATAAATTAAAATGAAAAATATGAATTTTTTATAAATGAAATGGAGGCCATGATATTCCAAAAAGGATAAAGTTTATCTCTCTCAAACTTTTATTTTATATTTCTATTTAATGTGAATTTTGATAAATACATTATTAAAGTGTATTTTCTTATTATAACCTTCATGCAAAATCTCAAAAAGATAAAAAAATTAATAATTGCATCATCAATCAAATATTTAAATTTCAATCAAATATATTATTTAAATATTTTTGTTTTGTTTTGCAATTCATAAAATAATGAGCGCTACACTGGAATCTATTGTTTGGTTGATGTGTTCAAAATAGGATTTTAAAAACCGCTAAGAGGATGTTTTCAAATGCAAAGAATGTTTTTAATAGCATATTTGTAAATAAATTAAAAATCGTGGATCTCACGTGTTTGTCCAAACTCTTCTATCTCTTAAATTAAAGTACTTATCTTTTTCTTTTTTTAATAAGAAGGTACTTATCTTTATTACAAAAAGAATTCTTACACTCCAAATTTGAAACTTATCATTAAAAAATAAGTTACGCTTGCTCCATTTTCTATCATTATCCACAAAAAAAAAAAAAAGAAAAAAAAAGAATACAGGTTACTTTAAAAAAAAAAAAATGAAAAATAGACATAGTCTCTTAAACAAATTATATATATATATATATATATAATATTTTGATAATTTTCCTTAAAAGTGGGAACCATATAATATTAAAATTATTATCTAAAAATTAATTTAAATTTAAATTTTTTAAAAATTATTTTCATACTCATCTTAAAAATAAAAACAAAAATCCTCCTATCAAGTTATCCAAGACCCGTTTAATAATATTGTTCTAGTAACGTGTATTTTTTTGAAATGCGTATAAGTGAAAAAGTGTATAAAAATATATATAATATTGTTTAAAAATTAAAAACTATTCTTTAAATGGACGTATCAAACACCCCTACTTTCTTAATGATAATTTATTGGAAAAGAAATTTTCTCTTTAAAAAACTTTCTCATTAATTTAAATAAAGCACATTTATTTAAATTTAAATTTAGTTTAAAAAAGAAAATGTTAACGAGTTCTGTATAGCACTTGTTAATAATCTATTTTAGGAAAGTTTTAATATCACTTTTATGGAAAATAAAAAAAGCTGTCAAAATATTAATTACTTTTTTTTTTATTTCCTATAAAATTTTTTTTTAAATAAATTATTAACAAGTGTTGTACAGCACCCATTAACAATACCCTAAAAAAAATAATAAAAATAACTTTCACAAAAATCAAAGAAACAAGCACCGTCGACGACGCTCCGTATACATTGACATAATAAAGTTAAATCGGTGGAAAACAGTTTAACCCCGTGGCGAAATCCCGTCCTTTCGCTTTCGATTTCGATATAAAGCAATCCCATCCGTTACTTTTTAAGTCGCCCTTTCACCTTCGCTTTATTTTTCTCTTAACAAAAACTCTCCTTTTCACAAAAAAAAATCTCAGACAACCACAACAACCCAAAACCCAGCCCATCTCTCTCTCTCTCTCTCTCTCTCTCTCTGTCGCCGTAATTCTCACGCAATCTCCGATTCTCTCACACAATGGCCACCGATTCATCAGAGCAACTCAACCTCAACAACCCTACTACTACCACTGCAGAAGAAAACCCTAAAAAAACCCTAGACGACGACAGTACCACTACTAGTGCTGTCCCGCCCACCACCACCACCGAGCCAGATCACCTCGAAGAAGAAGAAGAAGAAGAAGAGGAAGAGCCAACCGATGAGGCTTCCGATCAGCCTTCTGTAACCACCGTCGATTCCGATGCGAAGTCCGGCGACGATTCGAAGAGCGCCGTAGCCGCCGCCTCCGCCGCCGCGGCTGCCTCGCCTGTAGCAGGGGATGTTGTTGATGTGGATCCGGCTTCCAATATTCAGAAGAAGATCCGTCGTGCCGAGCGATTCGGAATTTCCTTACAACTCACTGAGGAGGAGAAGCGTAATTCACGAAAAGAGAGGTATTCACGCACAGTTTTTTTTTTTTTTTTTTTTTTTCTATTTTATTGGTTTTATTTATTTATTTATTGAATTGGTGTTTAGTTTCTGTTTGTTTGCGTGGAAATTGCTTTGATGTGAATTATTATTTGAGTTCCGATATAGGTGAAGTAGGGTTTGTTAATGGTTTATATGCTAGTTTTAGATTTTGGTGTTCTTTCATTATGCAATGCTCGAAAGGTTGAATTATTTGTATAGCCTGTTTGAAATGTAGGCATAGGGAGTTTGTGAATACAATATATATATATATATATATATATATATTTTTATTGAGAAAGACTACTTCATGAAAAGTGAACAATGGGCGCGAAGAAGCCTACAGTACCACATAGGAAAAATTATGTACAAAAAGACAATGACTCAATCGAAAGCGGAATTGATTTAAGATGTTTAGGAGTTTAGCATTAAATTAGGTTTCTTGATGACATGAGCCTTGTAGCTCAATTGACAACTCTTGATGTTTCCAATGGATACATCCAAGGATCAAATCCTTCCACCCCCAACTATCAAATTATCGTTATTGAAAAAGGTTTGATGTTTTAAGGGTATAGGTAATGAAAAGGTAGAATCTTGAATTTGTTGATGGCCTTTTTGTACCCAAAAAAATGAATACAAAATAGAAATGAAATAAAGAGAGTAAAACACTATGCAATCACACCTAGGACATCCTAAGCAATCACAAGTAGGTAGGAGAAGACAATCACACCCTTAAAGCTTAAAATTGTCTGCTGGAATTTTATAACTTCTAAACCAAATAGGAAAAGGATTCAAAATACGAAGGAAGACTCATGAACCTTTAGTATAGCCAAGGACAGCCCATTTCAGAAATTTGGAAATGACTAAATTGCACCAATTCTAGTAGAACCCAATCAAAACTAATCCATCCAAAATCTCCCAATTTATTGC
This sequence comes from Lithocarpus polystachyus, assembly GCA_033629205.1. Taxonomy (NCBI): domain Eukaryota; kingdom Viridiplantae; phylum Streptophyta; class Magnoliopsida; order Fagales; family Fagaceae; genus Lithocarpus; species Lithocarpus polystachyus. Next base: position 55,297,399 of record CM066168.1, read on the forward strand.
TTCAGCACTAGAACCAGCTTTCCCTCGCCTCTTATAAGTCTTTAAAGGGGACTATCTGTTATGTTACCATTAGGAATATGGCACTGTTAGAATACCAAAAGAATTCCTGTGTCAGTTTAATTTACCTTGCTTTGGTCACACCCCTGTCCAGTGCAGGGTTGTCAAGGAGACACAGAAGGTGTCTTGTTTTATCAAGCTGTGGTGGTGGTTTCTTCCATTAATGCTATTGCTGCCTGACCGTGTTCTTCTATGAAATGGAAGCCTGTGTTTTTCCTTGTGTTGCCTCGTGATTTTATTTTATTTTTATGATTGCCGAGAAACTGTGAAAAAAGCTGATATTGCCAGATAACTGAAGAAGCAAATGAAGTCATGCATCTACCAGTGGCGGTTTTTCAATATGCATTTGTTATATCCATTTTTTTTCTTTATAATTTAGATTATACTTTACTCAAAGTTTTGGCTAAATTTGAGGCATTATCAAACAAAACCTTGAAGGTACCTGAATCTGCTTTCCTATTTTCCTCTCCTCTTATTAGAACTGACTTGTACCATATCCAAATATGGTTTGCTTGTTAACTCTCAATCCCATTGTGAAAAGGACCAAAGCTCTCTATTTGAGTCATTGTTTTCAAAGTTACCAAACAAATGTCTCTAATTTTAGCATCTTCAGTGGCCACTGAATCACCATGTTTGACCCATTTCCCAATACATATGGAACCTCTCTGAAGGGTTATTTAACCTCCGTAGTGGCCAACATGTCCACCTTGTTAGTGCATGAAACCTTGGCATTGCCAACCTACAAATTGACCGGAAGGAGACCTGAAGATTTTGACTATTCTTTGAGCATGTGATGAGAAAAATTAAGCAACTACTCAAGGAAGCTGCCCAAGGTGTTTATCTCCCCAACAATTACCTCCTCCCCACTCGAAAATTATACACCAATTGAAAAAAAAGCAAGGAAATTTGGTTATCTTCCAAATGAATAATATTTTACACCTCCTACCCATCTCTGATAAATATATAAGACAATGTTATTTAGTCTGATCTAGAATCTAGATGGCACTTTATTGTCAGTGAAGAAACATTTTCTGCTGTGTTTTTGATAGATGGCACTTTCGCTTTGTGTTATGTGTTTTGGTAGTGATCATGGATTTGGTATTTGATATCTTGTTCTTTTGTTTGTGATAGATGGCACTTTCGCTCTGTGTTATGTGTTTTGGTAGTGATCATGGATTTGGTATTTGATAACTTGTTCTTTTCTCTTTGATAGATAGACGTGTTCAATTAAAGTTTGAAAAAGAGGGGTGGGGGGGGGGGGATAAGAAAAGAAGGTTTTAAAAAGAACAAAGAAAATGGGGATTTTATTGACAACTCAAGTGCAATATGGGGACATTGGTGTCTTTTTAGGGGCAAAATGAAATCAAACAAAATAAAATGATGATTGAATCAATAAGCTAATGGTATATCAGGAACATCCCATTTAACCAAGAGTAGGTTAGTCCAAAGAAACTCAAATGTGTTGTTAATAGCGTTAAGACTTTTTTTGAGCTTGATTTTCATTTTTGTAAAAGTTTTGGTGGGGGGGGGGGGGAGTTTCCTTAAACCTCAAGGGATTTTGGTGTTATTCCATTTTTTTTGGGCATTGTATGGTCATTTCTCAGTTACACATTCTGTGTAGTGCGTGCTTGGATTCTTTGTTTTTTTTTTTTTTTTTTTTCCTGTTTACTGTTGGAATTTAATCAAGTGTGTAATGTTCTTATTGTAGGTTTGGCACTGGTTCCACAGTGCCTGGGTCAGACTCAGAGGCATTTAAGAAGTCAGAGGATCTGAAGAGGAAGGCTAGAGCAGAGAGGTTTCCTTTCCTGTGGTTTTAATTCTTTGTTTCTATATATTGAAGTCTTTTTGCTAGGCAGATTCTTTATAAAAACTTTTTTTCCTTTCCCAGGTTTGGGATTCGTGATTCGCCTGTGGCTACTGATGAGGATGCAAAGAAGAAAGCTCGGCTTGCCAAATTTGCACCGGTTTCTAAAACAGATCCCTTGGAAGAAGAGAAAAGGAAGGCAAGGACGATCAGGTTTGTATCAAGACCAACTGTCAATTGTCATCCCTCATTTCCATTTATAGATCATTTACATGTTTCTGATAGTCTATAATTGAAGATTTGTTGTTGTATGTTTGCTTAAATTTCTTGTTGATTAAGTTTAATGTTTGCTTAGGTTTTCAAACCCTCCAAAAAATTCTTCATCACCTGTGAATGGCAAAGGAAATATGGAGTCGGTAAGGGCCTTTTTATTTATTTTTGCATTCCTTTTGGATAAGAGAGTATACAATTGTGCTTAGTTTTGATCTTCTTTTGTTGTGGATCAGAAGGCAGCTATTGCAGGCAAGGCTGGAGGAGGGGTTTGAATTGAAGCTCCCTTTTTAATAGTAAGGTATTTTTTGAGATGCAACTTCCTGTGGCTGTTTTGGTACTAATACATATATATATATATATTATTTTTTTAATTTTATGCTGTAAGAAGTTGCTTCTAGTATCTACACCTCCCCGTCCCCCTCCCTTTGATCCCAAAGACAAAATTATAAAAAAGATATGTCATCAAAGTTGTCAATATTGTTTTTTAAAGGTTAGTACAGCTAAATTTCCCAGATTGGTAGTAAGGCATGCATTGTTGTTCTGGATAGGGTAGCCATGAGAATATTATATTCAAAGAGGCAGCTGCAAATTTGAAATTGTTGAAATACATCTCCATTTATACGAAATTGCTAATTTTAGTAAGGTAATGAAGTGTTGGTTACATCCTGTTGCTTATTCAAATTTTCCTTGAGTGACAATGTTGATACTGGGGCTACTAGTGATATGTGCCCGTGGATGCATGCCACATTCTATTGGAGAGACCATGATTATGTGGCAATGACATGGTCTATCATACTGGAGCCAATACTAACTCATTTGAAAGGGGTAACAGCTAAAGCTTGCATCCTTATAGGGAAGTAGTTACTAGTTTTTTAAATATAACAAGGTTGACAGCTTTTAATTGCTACAAAGTTTGAAGTTAAGAGTCAAGATATAGGAATTATGTATGCCTTGGTTTGTGAAGTGGGATGGAGCTCTAGTTTTTTGAGTTTGATGATCATCCCCTTGAGATTCAACTGTGGAGTTGGTTACTGGTGAATTACCACATAGTTTGCCACCAATGGGAGGCATTCAACCTGTTATTGATTTAATACTAGGGGTAGCCACGCTAAATGCCGGCTTATAGAACATCATCTCTACAATAAGCTTAAAAATAGCGACAACAGGTTGAGAAGTTGATTACCAAAGGTTGTAGTGTGCGAAAGAAAAAGCCCTTTTGTTGTTTCTGCATTGCTTACACCTATGAAGGATGGCTTGTGGAGGATGTAGGGCCATTAATAAGGTCACAATCAAGTACTGATTTTCAATTCCTTGGTTAGAAGATATTTTCTCAACAAGTTAGTTAGGCTAAAGCTGTTCTCCAAAATAGACTTTTGGAGTGGTTACCATCATATTAGAATGAGGAGAGCTGATGAATGGAAGACTACATTCAAGACATCGGTTTGGCAATCTTTTGTTTCCTGATTTGTGCCCCCATAGTACATCCCCAATGTACTCGGTTTGGCAATTTTTCTATTATTAATATTTCTATTATTAATAATATTCTTATGTTGTTTATCAAAAAAAAATAAGACTACATTCAAGACATCGGATGGGCTTTAACGGGTGGCTAGTAATGCCATTTGGATTGTCTTAATGAGTAGATAGTAATTCCATTTGGATTGTTTAATTGACCGAGCACTTTCATGTGGGTTATGCCAGGGTTACTCAAACCTTTCATGGGGGTCTGTAGTTGTTTTTTATTTATGTATTTATTTTTTATGATGTATTGATGTATAGTCAAAGTAAGGAATAGCATTTGAGTCATTTGTGCGAAGTGTTAAAGGTTCTTCACAAGGAGAAAGTCTATGTAAACTTGATGAAGTGCACTTTCTAGTTATCTTTATCTGCAGCCTTTTTTCCCCCACACATATGAATCTGGTTATCGAAATATTTTGTTTCAATAGACAAACCATGACAATTACCAAAATGGTATTTAACAACTTTGTATGTCACACTAACCTTTTTCTCAACACCCTCTTTCATCACTGTGATTCATCATCATTCATGTTTTTGCGAAAGTGGTTAAATTGATATTTATCTTTATCCAAGCTATCATGGGTAATATTCACAATTCTTACTTTTGAGTAATAATTTGAATTCCAATCTCATGTGTGAGTCACTTGTGCTCCCACGTAGGTCACATTTGATCCCTATTAGTAAGTAATTGACGGAAATTGTTAGGAAATTCATTGATCTAGTGGTCAAGTTCGCACATCATTAAAAGTTTGAGTTTGAAATTGTTTCAATTGAAAGTACAAGGTGATTGAGACAAGAAGCAACGTGCAAGAGGGCAAAGTGTAAACTTGGTCAACTTTTTTATTTTTGTTTTTAATTGTGCTTACATGTTCTTATCAGCCAGTAATTTAGTTTCTTCCATATACCTTTTGTATTGCTGGTCTAATTAATTTTTTTTTTTAATTTCTCTTTTCTGTCAGGTTTGGTGTTTTTTCTTTTTTGTTGATTATCCTGTGGCTTCTTCGTCCATTCCTACTTTCCAACATGCGATTTCCCAGATGCAGAACTTTTTATACTTAGGACAGCTACCTTTTGCACTGAACAAGATTTTGGTATCATGAAGTTGTTCTCATATTCTGAATGTGGTTTAGCAGTGGTTCACCTGGTGAGACCTAGAGTAATTTACGACTTCCTACATGGTGTTAGTTATCTCAGAGCCTATAAAGAATATCAGAAATTTAAAGTGACAAAGTAGCTGAAATTTAACACTTAGATTTTTCATTTGCCTAATTTACCCTTAATAGAATTCACCCTTAGATTCATCTGATATCTGCTAATAGTCGCATATTCATGATCATGTGGAAGGGCAGCACTAAGTTGGTTTTGTGAGGAGTTCATCTGATCCAAGATTGCTAGTGTCAAAACTTGTTGTATTGCTTTGCTATTAGTAGTTAATGGTTGTATGGTAGAACTAACTGAATTAGAATATGGGCCTTTTAAGAAAAGTAGTTAGGTAAATCTCTATTCTGGTTGACTTAATCATAATTTAGGATAATTTTCATCTTTGCAGTTTTAGGTTAGGTGATCGACTTTTGATGGTAGGACTGATAGTACTGCACTCACAGCCTAGAACAACATGTGCATTTCTTCTCCAATGTTAAGATTATGACTTTGGGAATGACAGCATACCTGGCATTTTTTAGGCGCATAATTTATTTGTTTTTTGAGCCAGATTTGAGTGTGTTCCCACCTGAAATAGGAAAAAAAATAAAGGAAAGATTTGTGTTAGTTCTGTACTATTCTGCATTAATTCTTCACTCCAAGTAAGAAAAAGGAAAAAAAAAAAAAAAATCATCTCTACAAGTAAGGTTTTGTCTTATGTCTTATTTGATGGCAGTGTGTCATGGCATGCTTTTGTCTACTACTAATCATGGATCAGATTTCATTAATTTATGCTTGTCACATCTTACTACTTAGTTTGGCTGATATTATCTTTGCAAATATCTGTGGGATCAGCCAAGATATGAAAGCATATGCTACTTAGTACTGTTGTCCAACATGATCATGAAACCATCTCAAGATTGGATGAATAAATTGGAAGGTAAATCTGTCAGAAGAGATGGTAATTTCTGATATTCTTTGTTTGTCATTTGAGATAAGTGCACTATTTGTAGGTCCTCGTAAATTTTCATAGGTCTCACTGGGAGAATTGTTCAATCAGCAAGGTGGGTACTCTGATTGCTAGGTTTGTCATAGAGTTGTAATTTTTTTAGATTTCTAATATGTAGCTTTGAATTATTTAAAATTTGCAAACTGTGCTGCTTCTGTAAAAGTTCTTGTTTGTTAGTAGGATTAGATGGGAATGTATCTGTATACTTGAGGATACCAGGAAAATCATCTGTTTGTTGCCCTATTCGTTCTTTTTTGTGCATTTGGTGATGTATTGATATTCTGTGGTGCATATTAGAAATGCTATATTTGCCAAAACTTATTGTAGCAGCAATGATGTTGTTCCATTTGTGCCAGGGCACAAACTGGTTGGGTGTATCTGCACCAAACCAGGTACGCTTAATCGGTTTAAGAGAGATGATTAGGGGTCTTGGCAAAATCATGACAGACGAGTTGTGAATGGTACAATGGAGTATTTTTGTCTAAAATATTGTAAAATATAGAACGATTTCTAAATCCTTCTCTCTCTCACTCTCTCTCTCTCACAAGTGGTGTACAATTTTCCGGGAAGAAAAACTTATTTTCATTCTTTTTCTTAAAAAAAAAAAAAAATCATGACATGATGGATTGAAGATGAGTTTCTTCGACCATCAATGCTTTTCCCAATCTACATTTATCCCAACTCTGGCACTGCACTCTCTCCTCGACTCTGCTAAAATCTCAGCAGACATATTCAAGAATCAAGGTAAGAGGAGACTGGTGTGTGACACTACACTATGTAAAAACACTTTCTATATCCAGCCAATAAAATGGATGCCATTTTTAAAATAATTGATGTTAGATTTTAGTAACGGTAATGCGGGTTAATGACATCTAAACGGAGAATGAAAAATGAGTTTTAACAGTTAGCTTGAGCTAAAATTCAAAGACCCACATTGGATTAGTCATCCTTTAGTGAAAATAAAGTTTTGTTAAGGTACTTTACCAAATTTAGATAATACTGTAGTTTAGGGAACTGATTGTTTTAGTTGTTTCTTTTCATTCCCAGCAACCGCAATGTTTCTCTCCCTCCCAAACTTTGCTTATTCACTAAACCCATTATCTCTCTCCAACTGGTAATGAAAAGGTTCAGATCATTTTTCTATCTCTGGTATTTGTAACGTAGAAAACCCTATTCTGATATCTTTTATTTTTTTAATTTTAATATTTTTAAATAATGAAATTTTTTGAATCACATCTAAGTGGGTTTTGTTTCTTGTAAGGGCCGTGTAAGAGTTGGCCAATTTAATTTGTTCAGATGTGAAAGAAGGGAAAGTACGATGTATTCTATGGTTTCTATCTGCCCTGCCCCTGCGCTTTACTAAACCAGCTGCACAGCATTAGTTCTCCAGAAAGAGTGATGGGTACACACAACTTCGAGTTAAGCTCCTCAATAATTGTTTACAATCATCAATCGAGGGACCATGATTACAGTTGTAACTTGTAAGTGTCGGTGTTTGCATGAAATCCACAACTAGAGCTTTCAATTCAATGGCTCACTTTCTTTGACATTTTTAAGTGTATTTTTAGATAAGCATTGCAACACTAAGGACTTCATGATACTTCATAAACTCAGATTGCAAATAAATTCTATTTGTAATGACGATTTGATACATTCTCAGAGAACCAAGGGGAAAATAATAGCGAAAGTGATATCTACACGTTTAACGTGCATGTGATTTCATCTTGATCTGCATTGAACACATACAGTTCGAGTCTTTGTTCAAGCGAACTTAGTGAAAGGTCTTCAAGTTCTCTTCTATTGCTTTGACCGGTCTTCGTTTCTTGCTAGGCCTTAAACCCTACTGAAACTGAAGAACAATATGGCCGAGCTCAACTGTGTCATGTCATCAGCTTCTAAATCAATGATCATTATTAAAATAAAAAGTGAATCTTCTACAATAATACTTAAAAAGTCATTGAAAGTGAGTTTTGTAATTGTCATTAGATGATGGGTTCTCAAGCTCATTTTAGTGAGCACCCGTGTTGTCGAATTATGGGCCCTTTGAGAAGACCTTCAACTTGCTAAAATCTTAAAAAAAAAAAAAAAAAAAAAACCACAACCACTAGTGCTTTGGATTCAAGAACTAAAAATTGGTATCCTTAAGGATTTAGCATTTTCTTTTCTTTTCTTTTTTGATAGTGGTTGTGGATTTCATGCAAACTAACTGATACTTAAGTTGCATACACCACGCTTGTTGAGAAGGGTTTTTATTCTCTTATATTCATATTTTTACATCCACTTTCATGTGTTAAAATGTGGACATTCTCGCATCAATTGTGAATATTGATGTAAAATAGTGGATGTAAATGAGTGTAAGAGAGTATTTTCCTTTATGAGAAGCTAATGCCTCATGTGGAAGACCTCATACTTTTTCTTCTCCTCCATATGAATTTATGTTGTTTTTTACAGTGGGATGTAAGTACCATGTTGTACTCTAGATCTTATTGTCATTGTTATGGTTGCATCACGAGTCTCCTAATTCTTTTCAAAATGTTAAATAAATTTTTTTAATAAAATAGCAAGTTGGTTGTTTCTGATGTCTGAAGAGAGAATAAGACTGCATAATACTTCATAAACTCATAGGTTACAAATAGTACATTTTATTTAAAATGACAAACTGATACATCTTCAAAGAACCAAGGATGAAAATAATACGAAAACTTATGTCCAAATGGTTAAGGTGCATGTCATTTCATCTTAATCTGCATTATTGAAGACATGCAGGTAAAATTTTTGTACACAATGCATCAATTCTCCTAATATTCCAGCAAAGTAGGTGGGAATTCTCATAGCACACCAGAACTCCACTTCGGAAACCTCATGGTCTATGTGCCAGTAAGAGATTTCAGACCAACTATTCTTCCCAACAAGTCTTTTACCTATATGGGAAGGCTTGCTGCTATTTGAGTAGCCTAAAATAAAAGGATTATTTTGGCCAAAAACAATTAAAAGACTCTGCATTCTATTTGTTATCTAAAAATTGAAGCTGATTGTCTCAAATTTTCCTTGCAAGAGGTCCCTGGACTAGGAGTTGGCAGTGGCAGGGACCCCTCCACCTCCACTAATTGAAAGGGGAGAGCTGTGGAGTGGACTACCATGGATTGAATGAGGATCTATAAACACAACAATAACCGTGATATCATCATGAAAATGTCTCCGCACGCCTCTATCAATTGTTTTCAGGTCTGAGTACCTCATTTCTCTTTTCTTAGCTGCTACTTGAAGTGCTGCTTTGACAAGCCTCCTGGCAATTCCCTGGATTGCAAAGCAAGGGAAAGGTCAATGAAAGTCATTGTTTTGAAACAACAATTTTTCACTAGTGATACTAGGACCAAAGGCTTTCATATATGATTATGACAGTAGTTAATTTGCAATATAGACAATGAAATCTTACATAACGTGGGTAATTAACAACAATGTTGACAGCCTCCTCGTTACTGAGATGCTCCCATAGACCATCGGAAGCAAATATGAGAAATTGATCATCAGGGTGCAGTTTTTGTACTGAAATCGATGGCTCTGAACTAAGGACCGGTTTGAGGAAAGGTTCAGGCAGCCTAAATCTAGGCAGTAGAGGCTCTCTGTGGAACTCTGCCTTCTTCAAATATGCATCACCAATGGATCTTGAAACCTGCAAACGAAATTAGAAGCTCTTTTAACAAAAGTAATTCATACTTTTTTTTAAGTCACCCGCATCTTTGATAATCTCAGTTTTCACCCGCATCATTGATAATCTCAGTATGCACTTTCCTGTTGCAGTGTTGCTTATTACTTGTTCAATCATGACGAGTATAAGTGCTCATGCAGTGCCAAAATATGGGTCTGAGATATAATAAGTGCCACAAATACCTGAGATACTATCTAAAGCTTCTAAATGGAAACATTTTTTTTTTAAAGTTTTTTTATAAGGCTAGATGAATCAAAAAGCATTCATCGCATAAAAGCTAAAATTTGTGAAGATGGAACTCAAGCTAAAATTTATATAAGCGAAGGTAAAAACTAAAAAATGAAGCTTGAAGAATCAGGATTCATAAGTAACTGTCTGACAAGGGAAAAAGAAAATTCATTTAAAAAAAATAAAAATCCCAAGACTAATACCTGTATGAGGCCTTTCACACGCCAAATTTTGTGCTTCAACACCACAATCTGTGAATCATGGGGATGCATTGACCGAAGTTCCTCCCTCACTGATTCCATATTTGCATTGTGCTCTGTGGATTGTTGAATAGCTGTGACTTCCCTAGTGCCTCTTTCTGCTCGGCCTAAAACCACCCGAGAATCTCCAACATTTGCAATATGTAGAAGTCCATTGCATATTATTCCCACCAAGCAACATGATCCAGCAGAAGCAATCTGTGGCTTACTAAGCCATTGCTCCTTAACAAGGGAGAGAAAGCTTTCTTCAGTTGCTGAGAAAGCCTTTTCAATGACATTTTCCGATATGCCCTGATGTTCAGTTGCATATCCTGCATCACAAGAGCAGAAGAATATGACATCTAGCTCTATTTACAAAATCATTAAATGAAACAACCGGATTCCTGTTGGAACTAATTAAGAGTAGCAATTATTAGAGAGTAATAGGAAGTGCTATGCAGATATGCATGGTTGCATATCAAGAAGTTTAACTTTAAACCCACCGTTCTTCATGCTGTTTTCAACTAAGAGTTAATCTTCATGGAATGAATGTAAAGGTTCACTTAAGGTAGCATAATTTTAAGAATGTGCATGAAACACATAATGGGGAATTTCTCCAAATATTATCTTTTTATTTACTGTTTTACACTAGACCATAAGTATCTTAACTACTTTCTCTATCTTCTACTAGTAGTTGATTTCGCTAGCCGTTCAGGGATACTAACACGTCCAACTAGCCAGGTTTGTGCAAGGTTGCCAACTAATTATTAGTACATACAGAACCATTACTAACAATTATTGAAACTAAGTCTTTAATAAAATTGAATATATAGCCATGCATTAAAGATGATAACATACTTTTAAGATTGCAAAAAAGTTTGTCACTGACAAAACGTGAAGCCTCAGTTCCTCCATGTCCATCATACACCCCAACGAAGGTCCCCTGAGGACCTGAATCTGTCCAACTCAATGGTCCAGACTCCAGTTGGCTTTGATCCTCCATCAAGCTGTTGGCTTGAATTGTAGCCATTGAGAACTCCCCATGAACATGGTGCCCCAAATCCTTGTACCACAACAAACAATCACCCTCTACAGATGGTTTCCAACACGGTTTAATCATTCTCTCAACAACAACAACAACAAGAAAGTCTTTAGTCTCAAAATTTTGAAGTTGGCTATACTCTCTCTCAACTCTCCAGCAACCCCTTATTTAACACAGACACGTGTTCTATATTTATTATCCAAATGACCCAGCAATCAAAATAGTTTCCAAACTTCCCATAAAAAAAAAAAAAAAAAAAAAGTTTCCAAACCCAACCTCAGTTCCAGTTTCTGCTTATGTGCAAAGCCTACAAACTCTAACTCCTACATTATATAGTAGTAAACCAAGACACCAATAATATGAACAAATTTGAGATAAAACCAAAAGGGTATGGGCAAAATCAACTGAGAAGTGGGAACTGTCCCCTTCAGACAGGAAAGCAATGGTTTTTATGTGAGTTCAGAGAATACGGAGGTGTGCTGGTTCCGTGTACCTTGAACCTGGTTGAATGTATTTGGTCGCTCTATATGTGTGATGTTTCTGGAACAGACTTAGCTGTAAAAAGACAGAAAAATATGATACTGACAGAGTTTGGGCCACCATCAAAGTGATCAAAGAGAGCAATGGATAAGAGAAGGGATTGGGGTTTTCCGACAGAAGATATTAGATTGTTGTCAGATGAGATTTAAGATGACGAAATAAAGAGATTTAAACAACAAAGTCTGACATTGTTGTTGCTCATCTTTACTTTGTTTTTAAATGTTTATTTTGGTTTGTGACGTTGTGTGGCCAAGTTGATTTCATGGGTTTTTTTTTGGAAAATCGATGGGTGAGGTTTTGAGTTCTATAAGCTTTACACCACCATTAACCCATCATATCATGAAATTTTTGCTCATCTCCAACCTTTTTTTTTTTTTTTTGTCCGATTGCTTGTCTCCTACTTGATTTTCTATTTTTCTGGTTTTAAGGCATTTCTTTATCTTATTTTTTTGAATTATTTTGAAATACATTTACTATTGAGCTTAAAGAAAAAGTTAAACAAACATACCTATAAATATTTAAAAAATTGTATATAAATTAAATGGTCAATTACACATCACACTTTTGGTGCTGTACCTTAAAACAAAGTAACAAACATGAAATTACCTTGTGGTTTATTTTGTGACACTTTATTGTGTTTTTATTTTATGAAGTATTTCCACTAATTTAATGAAATTTGATGATGTGGCAAGTGCCAATATTACATATAGAAAAAGAATTAAAGACAAAGATCGATCTATCGCTAATTTTAGGCTCCCAGTCTCCTTCAATCCTCATATGGATTTTTGTATGTTTACAAGGCTTACGCGTAGAAGAATCATTTTATTTAATTCTTTCCCAATAGGTGTTATTTTCCTAATAAGTGTTTTTTTTATAATAAATAATTTGATTATTAGGAGAGGGAGAATTTGAACTTGGGATGTTTTATTAGAAAACACTAAGAAATGCTAATCAATTCAACTACAAGGCTCTCGACACTTAACAAATAATCAAATTTCATTAAAGTTAATGGAATGCCTCATATAACAAACCACAAGGGAGGTAAATGCAGAATGCCAAGTATAAAGGAAATTACAAGTGAGGTAACTGTAAGACAAAAATGACAATTGATGCAAACTTTTTATTTTTTTGAGAATTAGGTCAAAGATTTTCATTAATCTTGTGATAAATCAGCACTAACAAAGTCTTCAATGTGTGGTGGAACAACCAGGGGTGGCGCTACATTTTTCTCAGGGGTTCAAATGAACCCCCTAACTTCAGCCAAAAAAAAAAAAAAGTATATATATATATATAAAATATATATTTTTGTTAGTTTAATACTATAATTTTTTTAAAAAAAATATATTTGCACACCTGACTTAAATTTTGCACACCTTTATTATAAGTATTTTCAGCTCTAAAAAAAGAGAGTAAGTGTCACTGTTTTTTAAATTTATATTATGTGCATGAGTGTGTCTAATATTGATTGTGTGCATTACTTTTTGTTATAATGTTATTTGTGTGAATTATGATATGTGTGGATGTTTGTGTGTACAATATAAACATAATATAAATTTACATAATTTAATAATTAGGAAATAGAGATGGTTTGTTACATGTGTGTGTATTGTTATTATGTTATAATAACTTTTTGTTATAAAGTTAGTAAAATTTAAGAAAAAAAATCGTAAAGTTAGTGATTGTCCAAGTATTTAATTGGTTAAGTAGACACTAGTGTATAATTTTATGTATGAATTGAATGAGTGTGGTTGTGTGCGTCAATAATTAATATAAAACCAATAAGTTTAGTTTAGTCATTTAGTTTAAAATATTTTTATGAAAATAATAACAAATAGTTAATAAAAACTACATAAAAATAAAAATGTTAGATAAACTTAACAAAATAAAATGATTGTAGGCTGATACTTACCCACATTGGTAATAGATACTCATAATTCAAAATTTGAATACTTGTAGAAGGAAATTGTAAAACTTCATGTATTAATTTTTTTTTTGTTGGTAACTCGATATATTCAAGTTCTTTTTTTATTAAAATTTTTTAATAAACCCCCTAAACAAAATTCTAGAGCCGCCACTGGGAACAACCTCCATCCAGACCAAATAGTGAGGAGAAGTAAGAACTCTCCTAGTAAGAGCATGGGATACAAAATTAAATGGTGTATTTTGGATTTTCACCTCACAAATCAATATATATATATATATATATATATAAAAGTATAGACCTCATATGGGAATGCATGAGGTCTTGCCATGTGACGCTTTAAGCTTCCATTTAGTTTTTAAAACCTTTTTCATTAAGTTTTTAAACTATTACCCAATAACTTATAATAACTTATTTTTACTATTAGTTATTGATATGGGCTAAGGTTGACAATTAGACCAAATAAATGTAATTATTTAAAAACAAATGACTACATTCCCAAAATAGACAAAAAGCCCAAGCCCAGCCATTAGGGGTGTTTGTGGTGCGGTGTGGTTTTGGGCAATTTTTAGTACCGCACTTTGCAGTGCGGTTTAGCTAAAACCATAACTGCACCGCACCTTATTTTTGCGGTCACATGTGCGGTTTGGTGCGGTTTAGAGTTTAACTAAAACCATAACCGCACCGCACCTCATTTTTTACAGTTACATGTGCAACACTATGTATAAAATGCGGTTTGAAGTCAGTTTCCTATTCAGCCTAAAACTAATTTTTCCCTTTTTTTGGGCCAAGTTTTAAATTATTGAACTAGTTTTTCTTTATTTTTGGTTGGCTTTTATAGTCAACACTTGCTAGGGTTATTAAACATTTTTTTTTTTGAAAACTAGGGCTATTAAACTATTAAAAATATATTTAATATTAAAAATAAATAAATAAATAAATATATAAAGAGGGTGCGGTGCGGTTTGTGCGGTTTTCTTATTATAAAATCGCAAACCGCACTACACCATGCGGTGTGGTGCGGTGCGGTGCGGTTATGCTATTTTGCGGGCAGTTTTGGTGCGATTTTTGCGATTTGTGCGGTTTGGTGAACACCCTTACCAGCCATGATTTATGACCCAAGTCTGAACTCCCTCACCCACGTGTAGCTCAAAACTGACAAGGTCTAACCCATCCCCACAGTTATATACATCAATGGTTAAACCTCAGTGTCTGCCGTTTATCCTCAAAAAAGGTCAAAGCTCTGTGCAGCTAAATTTTATATTATTAAGTGGATTAAATATTTAAGATAGTAATTAGTATTTAGAGTGTAGACTGTAGAAAGATTTATCTTTATTTTTTTTCTTTTACCTTTTGTATGGTACTTTACTTTCAAGAAATAAAATACTAGGTAATTTTTTTTCACTTTTTTTTATTGTAAATTTTATATTATTAAGTGGATTATAAAAATTTAAAATAGTAATTAGTATTTAGAGTGTAGATGGTGGAGTAATTTATCTTTTATCTTCTTTTTAATTCTCTTTGTATGGTACTTTAATTTAAAGAAATCAAGTACTGGGTAATTTTTTTTTCACTTTTTTTTTTCCTTTTGTAAATTTTATATTATTAAGTGGATTATAAATATTTAAGATAGTAATTAGTATTTAGAATGTGGACTATGGACTAATTTATCTTTATCTTTTTTTCTTTCTTTTTCTTTTTGTTTGGTACTTTACTTTGAAAAAATCAAGTAATGGGTAAATTTTTTTTTTCACATTTTTTTCTATTGTAAATTTTCTATTATTTGGTGGATTATAAGTATTTAAGATAATAATTACTATTTAGAGCGTAGAAGGTGGAGTGATTTATCTTTGTCTTTTTTTTTTTTAATTCTTTTTGTATGGTACTTTAATTTCAAGAAAATAAGTACTGGGTAAATTTTTTTTCACTTTTTTTTTTCTTTTGTAAATTTTATATTATTAAGCGAATTATAAATATTTAAGATAGTAATTAGTATTTAGAGAGTGGACTATGGAGTGATTTATCTTTACCTTTTTTTTTTCTTTTTGTATGGTACTTTATTTTGAAGAAATCAAGTATTAGGTCATTTTTTTTTTCATTTTTTTTTGGTAAATTTTATATTATTAAGTGGATTGTAAATGTTTAAGATAGTAATAAGTATTTAGAGTGTGAGAGTGATTTTTCTTTTTTTTTTCTTCTTCTTTTTGTATGGTACTTTACTTTCAAGAAATAAAGTACTGGGATTTTTTTTTCTTTTATAAATTTTATATTATTAAGTGAATTATAAATATTTAAGATAGTTATTAGTATTTAGAGTGTTGACTTTAGAATGATTTATCTTTATCTTTTTTTTTTTTTCTTTTTGTATGGTACTTTACTTTTAAAAAATCAAGTACTGGGTAAAATTTTTTTTTTTTCACTTTTATTTTCTTTTGTATATTTTATATTATTAAGTGGATTATAAATATTTAAGATAATAATTAGTATTTAGAGTGTGAACTGTAAAGTGATTTATCTTTATCTTTTTTTTTTGTATGGTACTTTACTTTCAATACTATGGAGTGATTTATCTTTATCTTTTTTTTTTTTTTTTTTTTTGTATGGTACTTTACTTTAAACAAATCAAGTACTGAGTAAATTTTTATTTTTACTTTTTTTTCCTTTTGTAAATTTTATATTATTAAGTGGATTTTAAATATTTAAGATAGTAATTAGTATTTAAAATGTGCATTGTGAAGTAGTATATCTTTATCTTCTTTGTTTTTTTTTTTTTTTTGGTACTTTACTTTCAAGAAATCATGTACTGAGTAATTTTTTTTTTACTTCTTTTTTTGTAAATTTTATATTATTAAGTGGATTATAAATATTTAAGATAGTAATTAGTATTTAAAGTGTAGTCTGTGAAGTGATTTATCTTTATATTTTTTTTTTTGCATGGTACTTTACTTTCAAGACTATGTAGTGATTTATCTTTATCTTTTATTATTTCTTTTTCTTTTTGTATGGTACTTTACTTTAAAGAAATCAAGTACTGGGTAAATTTTTTCTTTCACTTTTTTTTTTCCTTTTGTAAATTTTATATTATCAAGTGGATTTTAAATATTTTAAATAGTAATTAGTAATTAGTATTTAAAGTGTAGTCTGTGGAGTGATTTATCTTAATCTTTTTTTTCCTTTTTTTCTTTTTGTATTGTACTTGACTTTCAAGATTATGGAGTGATTTATCTTTATCTTTGTTTATTTTTTTTTCTGTTTGTATGGTACTTTACTTTAAAAAAAAATCAAGTACTGGGTAAATTATTTTTTACTTTCTTTTTTCTTTTGTAAATTTTATATTATTAAGTGGATTATAAATATTTAATATAGTAATTAGTATATAGAATGTGGACTGTGGAGTAGTAAATCTATATATTTTTTTTCTTTTTGTATGATACTTTACTTTCAAAAAATTAAGTATTGAGTAAATTTTTTTTTTTACTTTTTTTTCTTTTGTAAATTTTATATTAAGTGGATTATAAATATTTAAGATAGTAATTAGTATTTAGAGTGTGGACTGTGGAATGATTTTTCTTTTTTCTTTTTTTTTTCTTTTTGTATGGTAATTTACTTTCAAGAAATAAAGTACTAGAATTTTTTTTTTCTTTTGTAAATTTTATATTATTAAGTAAATTATAAATATTTAAGATAGTTATTAGTATTTATAGTGTGGACTTTAGAATGATTTATCTTTATCTTTTTTTTTTCTTTTTCTTTTTGTATAGTACTTTACTTTCAAGAAATGAAGTACTAGGTATATTTTTTTGTCACTTTTTTTTTATTTTGTAAATTTTATATTATTAAGTGAATTATAAATATTTAACATATTTATTAGTATTCAGAGTGTGGAGTATGGAATGATTTATCTTTATTTTTTTTTTCTTTTTGTATGGTACTTTACTTTCAAGAAATGAAGTATTAGGTAAATTTTTTTTTTCACTTTTTTTTTCCTTTTGTAAATTTTATATTATTAAGTAAATTATAAATATTTAAGATAGTAATTATTATTTAGACTGTGGACTGTAGAGTGATTTATCTTTATTTTCTTTTTCTTCTTGTATGGTACTTTACTTTAAATATATTAAGTACTGGGTAAGTTTTTTTTTTTTTTTTGACTTATTTTTTCTCTTGTAAATTTTATATTATTAAGTGGATTATAAATATTTAAGATAGTAATTAGTTTTTAGAGTGTAAATTGTGGACTGATTTATCTTTTCTTTTTCACTTTTTTTTTCTTTTGTAAATTTTATATTTTTAAGTGGATTATGAATATTTAAGATAGTAATTAGTTTTTGGAGTGTGGACCGTAGAGTGATTTATCTTTTTTTCTTTTTCTTTTTCTTTTTGTATGTAAAGGCTGGGACCTCGTGTGGAAATGCATGAGGTCCTGCCATGTGAAGCTCTAAACTTCGATTTTGTTTTTTAAACCTTTTTCATTAAGTTTTTAAACTATTACCCAATAGCTTATAATAACTTATTTTTACTATTAGTTTTTGATATGAGTTGAGGTTGACAATTAGACCAAACAAATGTAATTCTTTAAAAAGAAATGACTACCTTCTTAAAATAGACAAAAAGCCCAATCCCAACCATTATGATTTATGACCCAAGTTTGAACTTCTCACCCACGTGTAGCTTAAAACCTACAAGGTTTGACCCACCTCCACAGTTGTGTTACTTGTGTACATCAAAGGTTAAAACTTTGTGTTTGCCGTTTATCCTCAAAAAAGGTTAAAGCTCTGTGCAGCTAAATTTTGTATTATTAAGTGGATTATAAATATTTAATGTAGTCATTAGTGATGATGCACGACAAAATCAGTAGGCTGGATGCTTCGGATTTCAACGGCGGCGATGATAAACCTAACTGAAAACCTAGGGAGATGAACAAAACAGTCAGAGGCGACCGGGGTGGACCGGCCAGAAACCCTCCGATGATAAAGTCAGTGTCTTCTCTAAACTGTGGAAGTCCCAAATACTTGGAAAAATATTCCGTACCTTTTTGTTTGTCGATTGCTCTTCTTATATAACACAGGCCAGGAACGGTTTACCAACGTAGTAACTGCCCCTATATTGGAGGATGTCGGAAGGTTCGGAAGTAACCTCCATAACTGCTATGGAGGTTATTTCGTTAGGCCGTACATTTCGCAACGCGGTCATAGGAGGTGGTTTCGTGGCAATGTCCTTGGTTTTACATATGTTCCAAGTGTATAAGCCTCGTCCAGGGATGGTATGCAGTGATGATGTTTGTAGCCAATGTGGGCCGTTCAAAGGTCTTCCTGGACGGACGACCCTGACATGGACGAGCTTCCTGGACGGACGACCTTGACATGGACGAGCTTCCTGTGCCAAGGTGTCAAGCATATTATTTGGACGACCTCCACGGACGAGTATGGAGTAGATAAATTTTAGGACACCATCAGTTGCCCCCTGTCCGTGGGTCGTCTAGGAAAATGTGGTGTGGTGTCGTTCCTTGGACGCTTGTGTTTATATCCATGTCCAAACTTGCACGTCGACTCATTTTTCGAGGAGTGTGCCACGTGTCAGCTTATGATTGGTTGTGACGTTTCAGGTACTAAAGTCTTCGCCTATAAATAGTACAATTCCTGAGCTACCCTCTCATTTCTGAAAATTTTCTTCCCTGACACTCCTCGTCTTAGCGCCTCGTCTAGAAGTTTTCTGCGTCCATAGCCATCTAGATCCAGGTATTCTCCTTTCCCTCGTCCTTAGGTTTCAACTTTTCCAAAAAATTTCTGAAATTGTCCTCACCTCGTCTAGTAACAGCACTGAGAAAGCCATAGACGAATTTCATGAGCCCAGTAGTTTTAGCGGGTCAAGTGATAGTAGTAGTAGTCATAGTAGTAGTGGAGGGAATATCTCAGACGAGTACACGTCTGGGGTCCCTGGGGTTCCTCTAGAGGTTCTCTAGGAGGAGTTTAGGACGAGAGCTGAGTCTGGGTCGAGGGCCGGCACTAGTGCTCCCTCGTCTTCAGCTCAGGACGACGAGGAGATCGTCTATAGTTGTGCTTTGAACATCCCGTCTAGGACAGATGATAAAAGGTTGGAGTCTCTAAAAACTTGGTACCAAATCCCCGA